>OY728125.1:165843659-167093659 GCA_963277665.1 Viscum album | reverse complement strand
TTTCCATTAAACCGAAAAACTTACATGGCAAATTAATTTCCAATAATTATTTGACTACAATTCATTCCCATATTATTGTTCCATTTAAATTCACATGATCAGACTACATGTTGTATAATGATAAATATTCTAAATGATAATCCAGTCCATTTAATAATACAGAATCACCCATGATTGTATGATCCACTCTAATATATATCAGGGATATAATGAATAGTTAATATACTTGAACTCATATTATAAAGATAATCAACAATGATTTATCCCAACACATCTCCAAAGTTGTTACACTATTGTTTTATACATTATTGTGGTAGGTATCACCATTATCCTATGAGAATATTATCCTTATATATTAATAAAATGATCTTACAAACATTCACAATTTTGAATGGGTGTGAGTTCATTCTTCATCCACAACACATGAACTAATGTAGTGATTAGGCACAACAGGGTGTGTATTCTTTCTCTTTATCATCTTCCAAATTAACCAATTAAATTACTATTTCCCCCCTCTAAATTCTACCTATGAACATTTTACTACATGAAATTTTCTATCATACTACACACTCTTTCTTTTTAATATAGTGTATATTTATACAACATACATAAAAACACCTCTTAATTTTATCATAGAAACAGTTATAATTTTCTTCATGTTAATAATCTAAATTAAAATTAAAATTGAAACTAATAAATTCATTTAGATTATTTTTTCTCCTTAAATATCTCATTATACATCTCATGTCAATATTTTTAAACATTCCATCATAATATGACTATGTGCATCACTGTGTTATACTTTAGTTCCTTTAACATATTTTTCCCTTTTCAAGTTGAAAAATATGCATTGTGAAATTATTATTTCCATTTTAACTCAACATGGGACATATTTCCAAAAATTATTATCAGAACATTACACTATCTTATCAAAAAGACCATATATTAATTAATTTATTTGAATAGGAAATATAATACCCTAAACACTTTTCATTTGAAAACATATCATTTGAAGTGCCATATAAAATAAAAAATTCAAAGATAATATCTTTGTTTCCTTATTATGTCATGTTACTCACTTCACCACACAATATTTAGACATGAACGACCCATATATTATTCTCCTATTCGTAATCCTAAATTGGGTATGACTATCTTCTTCATGGAATGATCATTATTCACTATTTCTTATCTCAAAAATTACATTCATGAAACTTATTACTTCCAAACACAGTTTCAAAAAAATTATATTTAAATCCAAATAATCCTAAAAGTTTGGAAGACATGTTCATCTATAACTACTAAGTATGTTTTGAAACCATATGCTAAAAATAATAAAATATCTATATTAATATCCAAAACATCTCATTTTTTGCATCTGGATTCCAATATATATTTCATAAATTAATCTTATATTAGTTTATAATGAATCTTATGTATTTGTGACTCTAAAAAGATATTAATGTTCTTTCAAAGTGACTTTTCCTAATACTTCATAAAAAATTAATGCTTGATGTATATTTCAATATTTCTGATGTCTAGTTGGGATGGACTTTAAATTTTTATTAAATATAATTTTACATATATAGGGAATCTTTGATCACATATTTTATTCTCAAGTATTTTCATACACAAACATTTATATATATATATGTGGAATCTTAGATAAAATTTCTAGATAATAAATCAAATATTTGGAGTTCCTTGGTGTATTTAACAAATTTACACATTCATATTCGTGGACTTTTCTGAATTTATAACACTTTTTCATTTCTAATAAAATTTTCCAATGATTGAAAACATCTCATAATAAATTCGAAATAGAAAAAAACATTCATATTATAAAATAATCTTTTTTAATATGATATTATACATGATTTAAATGGGGGAAATAAAATCAAAGACATAAACACATCCACTCCTTCACATCATCAAATATTCGTTCATATAAAAACATCACATGGTTGTGGGATGCATGATTAAAATCCAAATATCAGAAAACTACCATTAGGTCTCAAAAATATCCCTAATGTCACAATTACTCCTTCATCACTCCATCTTTATCATGGTCTCAAAAAACTACCCCAATTATCTCTTAGTCTCAACCCCAGGGTATTTTTCAACTAAGCCAATGAATAATTTAATTATTCTACCAAAGAGAATGAATAATTTGGATTTATTTTTAATCTAGAATTCCAATTATTTTCCCATCAACTAGATTTTTTTTATAAAATAAAATAATTTGATATATTTATTATTTTTCTTTGTATAATGGGTGGTAATGGAAGGTAAAATTAAGAAATAAAAACACTTATGTGACATGAATATTACCTACTTTCCATAGTAATATGTTGAGTGGAATTAAATTAAAAATAAAATTTCAGATATATTTGATGAATATATGTCAAAACATATAGTGACCTATGAACAAACAATCATCAAATCTTGTGTGGATCATCTAGTCATGAATTAATTTCCTCTCTAAATATGGGAATAAAACTCTCCACTTAAAACCCATTTATGGTATATTGCATTAAATATCATAATACAATAATATGGTAAGAACCCTAAATATTACCCAAACTATTTTTACACATATATACTATATTACATAAATTCATGGATATCATTTACTACCTCAATAAACATTACTCTCTTCATATGAAGACCTATAGATTACCTCTACAACAACCCATGATTTTATGAAATAAACCACGTGTTCAGTAGTTTATATAATTCACTACACAAATATTAAAATTAAATGTTACACCCTAGTACTGGATGATATATATAATTTAAATAAATTCAATCAGTTAGAGATATTATGATTCACACAATGTTGATTTAAAATAAAATAAGAAAATATATTGAAATATTAATTTTTAAAAATGGCCATTATAACTTAGCTATTTATTTGATGGGTGTAAATATAACTAACTATATTGAAAAATTATATTATTTGAAGAAATTTAAATTAAATTATGTAGATATTAATTTATTTGAAATAAAACAGGAATAATTTTTGGGAAAATGAAATGTTATGTGTAAACCATTATTTCTTTAAAAAGAATTTTTTATTCACCTAGTACACATAATTCTAAATTAAATTATAAAAAATTTAGGACATTTATTTAGAAATTTTAAATTATTTTTTTAAATCATCAATTTTTGATTATCTTAGATTAAACCCTTTAATAATTTTACAAAAAGAGTAATTTTCTAACGAATAGTGTAAAATTCTTTTTTTTAAAAAAAAATTATCGATTTTTTAAAATTAATTTAAAGGTTCCAATTTAATTTAAAATTAAATTTAAAATTAAATATAAATAAATTAAATTATAGTAAATAAAACTTAGTAAAATGGAATTAATTTAATTTTGAATTATGATATTACAAATTTCAATGAGTTTGAGAACGTCCTTATTGCAAAACTTTTATTTGACCTATTCTATGGGTTTAATTTTAATTTATATTCTTATGAATCAATGAATCTAATTTGATAAAATTTAATCCATATTTTGGAATGAAATTACTTAATATATTCTAATATGGCCAAATGAATTTTACTTCATTATATTTATTTAAAACATTAAAAAAATAATTTACACAGTAAGTGTTAAAATATGGGTTTTCACATTAATGTGCTTGTGTTAAAATTAATTTTCCACATTCATATAAGATATACATGATAAATTTAATTTAATATTTAGGTTCATTAGTTCTTTTTTGTAAAATATATATCATTTTACTTGAGGATTAATAGATAAATTACCATTGTTAAGAAAACAAATTACCATAGTGAAACCGATAATAGTAAATGTGAGAAAACATAAATGATAAGGAATAAAATTTATAAAAAATGTGTAATATCACTTTTTGAAGGTTTTTATTGACATTAAATACAATGAAATCCATTTATTTATGAATATTAGTGGCATTTTGGGTGACTGTGACTTCCTATCATAGAATATTTTTGGATATTTACAAAAATGTCACTCTTCATGAATTATAAAAGGGAACTCACTCCCCTCACTTATTCTCTCTTATAAATCCACTTTTCATGACCATAACCTTCCAAAATTCTTCCTTGAAAAACTTATCCAAATTATAAATAAATTTTCTACACAAAATACCAAACCTAGAATCCTTAACAGGATATCCAAAGGAGGGTTCCCTAAGAGAAGGTAATTGTCTTCAATAAGCACTTTCTTTTTATTCATTCTTTTATAAAATTAAATTTTTATTGACAATTAAAATATTACAACATAAATATATAACATATAATTATATTTTATTCTGATTTTTAAATATATTTATCCATATATTCTTCTATAAAATTGGAAATGAAATTGCATGTAATGTGTGTTTGGGAGAGTACCTCCTCTTAAACTAATGTAACTTGTTTTCCATAAACACTTCACAAAGTTAGATATAATTATGGATATAAGGTTTGTGGATATATATATTATTTATTATATAATTATAATTATAGTTTATTAATATACCATATAATTTTATATTTTTCATTATTTTTTAAATACAATAATGTCCCTTTTGTGTACGGAAGACTACCGTCTCACGAAGCAATTTGATTTGTTTGTAACATACACATTATGTGGAATAAAATAAGGATAAATTTAATTAATATATGTTTTATATATGATATTATAATTACTATTTATTGGTGATATATTATAAACCTTTCTAACATTCTATCCATCGAGAAAAATAGAAATAATATTCATGTGTATGTACAGTTTACATGCTCCATGAATGGTGTAATCCATTTTTTATCTATAAATATTAATGTTTACTATAAATATTTATATATATTGAGTATATATGAAATTAAAATCATGTTTAATGTTCTTGTGATGATGAACCATGATCAAATTAAAAGGACCAAAATTAACTAATGATAATATACATGAAAAATGAAACGATTATCTCTCGAAAAAAGTGATTTTAACAAAGAATTACTAATAAATGAGTGGTAAAAGAAAATAAGTAGATAATAAAAATTATGATATGTATTCTTATTGTTATTTAATATGTTTATAATAATACAATATTTATAATACCCAATTTTAGAAATGTATAATGGAAATTAGACCAGAGGTAATAGTTTCTCATCTCACTTTTACTTCAGTGAGACAATTTCTATATTCACCACTAATTCCATTATGAGTTGTATATTATGAACCTTTGAAATATTATTTCCTGAATATATTTATCTAAATTGTATTTAATGTTTCCTTTTCTTGTTTTTTATTTACAGGGTTTTATGATTCAAGCTTTACCAAAGTGGTGAGGTGTATTTCGTAATCGAATCATTATATTGGATTTTTTTTATAAACATTGGGAAAATTATATAATATTTCTCTTTTAAAAAAATACATTTTCACTTAATTTTTTTATAAAATAGTACCATTTTTAAACACTTTGATACTTAATTATTTAGATTTTTTTTTTCAAAAATTAAACTTTATTTCTCTCTTCGGTCAAAAATCCTTTCATGAAAATAAATGTTTTCTAAAAATATTTCCAAAAATGTTATTAAATTAATTATAATGATTTTTCAAAGAATTGTTTACCATGTTTTTGTTTTTTAATTTTTTTTCAAATTAATATTATTTTAATTTTATGAGTATTTCACCTTTTTACCATATTAAAATAGTATAAAATAAATTTTAATTAACTTCTGCGACAAGTATGGAATTTCCTGACATCATGACCACTCAATATTTTATATATTACATTATAATTTTCAATATTTATGTTCAATTAAAACAATTTTAAATTTTTTTAGGAAATTATATTCTTAAAAAATGATTTTCAAATTGAAAAGGTTATTTCTCTCTAAATTATTTTGATGGAATCTTTAATGTAAATTCAATTAATCAACGACATCAACCCTTTATTGTAAATATGATCCAATAGGGATATGGTTTATTTATGCCATCATTATTATTTATCCGTATGTTTTATGATGATTTATACTGGGGTCATACAATTTTAGTACCATTCACCATATTACCATGAAAAGTCTCTGATTATGATTATTGATCAGGGTATGTACTAACATTTCATATGTTAGTTTATCAATAAGATTTTTTAGGTTTATTTTGTTTCATCTAAATAAAATAAGGAATGAACTGGACATATTATGTGACTGGTGGGTCCCCAAATCACATATCCCTTGATTTATTAGATGGTATCATGAGACAAATGACTTTTCTATAATAAATGGGTTTTTAACAAATGTTTTTAAATATCTCATGAATGGTATTGGTAGTATATTTATGAGGTCCAAAATTATTCATTCCCTTTTTCTAATGTAGTTGTTGATGTCCATGTGATCATTAGACTATTAGAAATATAAATGGATATGTTTCATGATCAGGCGATTATTTATATGGAATTATTTTTCATTATTTATCCAGTGCATATTATAATCAATTAATTATTTAAATTTAATGTGTTTTAGTTTTTTAACATCCCATATTTATTATTGTTCTTTATAATTTAAAATATTCATTGTATCCATGTCCTTATAGAGAATTTAAGATTACCCATTTCATATTTGTTTTCTTTTTGCCTATGTACTAGGATATGTTCGGTGATTGATATATTGGGATATTATAAGTGGAACAATGGTGTTCTCAAATAAAACACATATTTTGTTTTATGTTTTTAAAATTTAATTTTAATTTAATGTACATGTCTTGTTAAAAGTTAATAATCAATAATTTATTTGTTGTGATGTGATTTCTTGTATCTAGTGCCAATTAATTAAATAAACCCCTAGATCTAGGCTACTAGGGTTGTCTTATATATAGTTGGTATTAGATAATGTATGAATGAAACCATGGGAAATATATTTTGAAAAATAGATATTATAAAATATAACCTTATTACTTACTTTAAGTATAAGTATAAGTATAAGATTTCATCCTTAATATTTAGTAAGGTATACATTATGTGGTTTTACTAGAAATACATCCATTTCTAGACACCAGAAATGTAAATATTTTTTAAATAGTTATACCATGGGGTAATATATTTGAAAATTAAATAATTGTATTTTTGTGAGACTTACTTGGTATATGAATGAAGGCCTTACTCTTCACCTAGTTTTACACTACCATAAGATATTATTTTTTTAATTCCCATTTTTATTAAAAACCATTATGAATGATTTTGGAAATATTTTTATATTTTTAGTAATTCACAATGAAACCATGTTAATGATTATGGTTTTAGAAATATATGACATTATCAATTTATGTTAATTTTTTCACTAGGTTTGCCATTATACAGTATGTTTCATAATGTTATTATCTAGTCTACTATATTCTATTTTTTAGAAATAGTTACTAGTATATAGAATGGAAACAATGCCAATTTTTGTTCCTCGTGTTTTGATTACCTTGAAATGAAAGATAATGAAGGTAAATATGGAGATATATATGGAACTGGTTGAATTATAACCATACTGGGGAAGCTAACTGAAGTGATCAGAAATAACCATTCCCATATTAAGTATCCTAGTGATCCACTAAATGGGTTAAGAATTCTATATCGATTTATATATATAATAATCCATCATAAAATGGGTCTATAAATCTATTTTTATGTGAGAAATGTAAACATTTTTTAGAGAAGATATTTATCACTTGCTGTTGTAATGAATGGGAGAATTATTTTTGTTCTAATTTAACAACTCCTGGGATATACAAATCAATCGTTTTCATTATTCCAAAAACTGAGGATGAATAAAAAATATAAAACATGGAATGGGAAAATTTTAAATTTATCTTATTGGAAAATTATTTTCCTCATGAACTATAAGTATAAATGCAGATAAAGTTACTGATTCTTCCTAAAATAAGTTGAAAAAAAATTATTTATCAGCCAACGTCAAATGTGTACCAAGGAATTCTATAGAATATATACATAATCGAAAGTGTCAGATCAACAATTTCATTAATGTGTTAATTAAAATCCATCAAAGGACACTAATCTCCCAAAAAATCTCATCTTTTGAGTTAGTAGTATCACATGATATAAATTCCAAGAGAACTTTCTCCAGGTAATATGGCATGGAATGGAAGAAAGAGAAGAAGATGATGATTGTGAGAAATATGTATAAATGGAATAATAAAAAGAAGTATTTTTCCCTTGTGATAATTGTTGATGGATTCACCCTGGTACTTTCTGTAATGGAATTTTCATTTTCTATATTTTTTGTGAGAAAGGAAACTATTTTAATGATTATAAGGGAAATAAAAAAGTTTGTAATGTTAAATTAGTCATATATAAAGAGATGGGGCACTACGTAAATGAATTCCCCAAGCGTCAATGGAATATAACTCAAAAAATTCTATGATATCATGGTCAAGAGTATGTTATTAATATTTATAAGGTGAAATGATTAATTTTCTTATTTATTTGGAATCAATATTTATTTACAAGAATTATGTTATATGTTATATTCTCTTTATATTAATCATGAAACTAACTAAAATTGTACTATATTAGTATTAATTTAAGTATTTTGAAGAATATATTGATTGAAACAAAGAAAAGTGATTTAGTGGATAGTTATTATATTATAAAAACACATGATGGAAGAAAGATAAACCGTAGTATGTTATTGATGTTGTTATAATAATGATAAATATATATTTATGGTGTATAATTGGGGACATTAAAATTGGTTATAGTTTTGATAGTTTATGTTATCTTTTCTTTTGTTTACTACATATTTCTATTTATGGAATATATTCAATAGGATTATATTTTATATTTTAAAGGATAAATTGTTTTCATTATGGTTTAATGGTTATCATTGTATTGAAATATTTCTAACTTGACACCAATAGAGACATTATATTTTAAATGGAATACAATGTTAATTTGTAGACCATACATTTAAATTTTTGGACATTGATTTTTTCCATATATATTTTGGAAAAATATTAATGGAATATATTTAAAAAATTAATTTCATTGATTTTTTGGAGTTACTATTGAGGTATTAGAAATTAATTTATTATTGGATAACTCATGCTATCATTTTTTTCATAGAAGTTTTCTAGTTATCAGAGGAATGACTTTTCATTATTTTATAGTTTTTATGATCCGTTAAAATTAAAATTTAATTATTCAAGAATAAAAAATTTATATTATTTTAATTTATTGGAGTAAGAAATGAAAATTAAATTTATTGAAAAACAACTAAAGGATAAAATTATACTTTTTATGTAAGTATAATTTCTTGTGTCCATTCTATATGTTATGGAAATTCCCCAACTCTAGGAAAAGGATCTGGAAGAAAAAATGTTAACATAGTACATTCATTTTTATGAAACGATGTACCTTAACTCTTCACAAATATTTGAATTTATTGTGGTCAATTTTTTGAGAACATTCAATTTCACGTAATAATTGATCTCTATCACTCTCTATAGTTATTTATGATTCTCTTCCATTTCCATTTTTTCACTTCCCACCAATGTTTTCCAACATAGAAACCATGTATGTATTTTTCAATATGACCTTTATACAAACCATTCTCTCTTATCCAAATGATATTTTATTAACACTTTTGAGATGTGGGATTTCAAAAATCATATTTTAAAATTTCAAATAAATTAATACCTAGATTGTGTTGAAATTTCAATCATTAAGTTTATTTTTGGGGGTAGAATGTAAAACCCAGACATTTTAAAATACAAGAATCATGTGTGATGGTCTATATAACATGAAAAAACAAGAATTTAGGAGTATGTTACACCCTAATACATAATGATATATTTTATTTTACATAATTTCAATATCCTCATTTACTTCTAATGAACACAATGATAGGTTTAAATAAAACAAGATGCCCAAATAAAATGTTATTATTTATGAAAATTACGTGATTAAATATTTAATATAATATATTATATATATATGTGAAATAATATTACAATTATTTCATTGAAATTTAAATGTTTTAAAAAAATCTGTATTTTTTTGAATGCAGTTTCATTAAACATTTCATACATAAATGAAATTAAATTTTTAAATATTTTCAAAATTTTATTTTTCAAATGAAAATTATTTTTCAAGTTATCATTTTGATGTTATCATAGAGTGATGTTTTTAGAATTTTATGAAAATATTAATTTTCTAATGAATAGTGAAAATATTGGTTTTTATTTAAAACTGCATTTTTATTTAAATCATTTAAAGTTTAATTTTTGATTTGAAATATATTTAAAAGAAAAATTGATTAATTAAATTTTTTTAATACAATTTATTTTATTAAAATAAATATCCTAATGAATTGCAATATTAAAATGATTTATACTTATCAGAATTGTCTATTTGGAAACCCATTTTTTTGTTGCATCAGAAGGTTTAATTTGAAAATATTTTTTTTTACTTATGTAAGTTGAATTTGATAAAATTGATTTGAAATTATTAATAATAATATCCAATATTCTTAAACATATTCAACTTAATTGTTTCACAATAATTTGTAAAAAAATTATAAATTTATTAAAGTAGTTAAGGATAAAACGAGGTTTTGCGCATTACATGTACTTATGAAATAATTTACCTTAAAATAACATATAATTATTATATGATAAATTTTATTTAATAACTAAAATTAATTTTCCAAATTATATAACAAGGTTATTTTTATTTCATGATTAATAGATAAATTACCTAGTTCAAAAAAACTAATTGTCGCTGTAAAAACTAAAAAGGTCAAATTGAGAAAACATAAAGTCGAAGGAATAACATGTTTAAAAGGTGTTTTTGTTTATTTTTTCAAGGTTTTTATTGACCTTAAATCAATAAAATAATTTATTTATTAATTTTGGTCGAACTTGGGCTGAGAGGGACATCCCAATATTTTATATTTTTTGGTATTTACAAATATACCACTCATTATCATTTATAAAAGGGATCACACTCTCCCCACTCCTTAAAACATATTAATCAATCATTATCTAGAAAATAATATAAAAATACCTCCCTAAAATCCTTATAAAAATTTAAAATCTACATTTCATCCCACTAAGACAACTCTAGGGAATTATAGAAGAGATCGATAGAGGATTCTCTAAGATAATTTAAATGTCTTTACTTAGCACATTCTTTTTCATTCTTATTTTACGACCATAAATTGAGTATAAATAAATATAATATAATAAAACTAATATATACCATATAATATATGTTATTATGTTTATGGAATAATATTTATCCATATCCACTTCCATAAAATGGGAAACCAAATCCTTAATCATGTGTACAATAAAGTACATCCTCATGAACTAATATAAATAGTTTTCCATCAACACTTCACATAGTTAGATATATTGATTTATTTAATATATATATATATATTACATAATTATAGTAATATAGTTATATTATAACATGTAACATCTCACAATCCATACATCTTTAAATACGATAATGTCACTCGTTTGTCTGGTGGACTACCGCCAGACGAATCGATGTGCTTCATTTTTGACTTATACAATACATGGAAAGTAATAAGGATAAAAATAATTTTAATATGTGAAATATATGAAATAATAATTCATTTTTAATTTTTATATATTATTTACCTTATTTTTTTATCCATCCGTCAAAAAAATGGACACAATGTTAATGTGTATGTACACATTACCATCTCTTTCAACAGTGTAATCCATTTTCTATTCATAAATTTTATAGGTTACACTAAAAAAATATATAATTAATATATATAATGATTGAATAATTTTTAATGTTATGTATATTATGGGAAAAATTTAAATTTAAAACAAGAAAAATCACTTATCCAAAACATACATGAAAAAAAGAAATTTTCACCTAAAGCATTGATTTTTACCTAGAATTACTATAAAA
Source organism: Viscum album (assembly GCA_963277665.1). Lineage (NCBI taxonomy): Eukaryota > Viridiplantae > Streptophyta > Magnoliopsida > Santalales > Viscaceae > Viscum > Viscum album. The sequence goes on along the minus strand of OY728125.1, from coordinate 167,081,740 downwards.
ATTTATAAAGGACTTTAAATAAATAATATATGGTTTGAGATATATTATTATGGTTCTATAATAGATATATATTAACCTATATTTAGTATATATTGTAATTTAACATGCATGAAAGAGATTAGATATGTGGTAAGGGTTTATTATATCACCTTTAATTTTCTGTTACATATACCATATTCACAACATATTCCACTATGTGGTATATATAATTCCAATTTTATATATTCTATATGTCGTGTCTGTTTCTACCCATATCATTTCATGTTTCACATGATGTTATTTCATTAATGGGGCTATCATTCAACTGTTTCTAATGTGGTAAGTGTGTATTTCCCAATATTATCATTATTCGATATTCCCTATATTTAAGTCTCCATTGGTGGAATTATTTTTATAAATATATTTGAAAAAATATTATATATATATATTTTAATTTTTTTCATGTAATTGTAATATTTTACTAATTTTCTTCTTAAATTGTTGAGAAATGTTTTTTATGAAAATTTGACTACATTTCTCGATTTAATGAAAATCCTTTTCCATCCAAATCCATGTTTTCTGGAAACAAATTGAAAATATTTTTAAGTTTATGCAAATAATTTATTAAATAAATTTTTACCCATTTTTAATTTTTTTCAAAATGGTTTCAATAGAATCTTATTATCATTTTCCAAACTATGAACTTTCTTCTCTTTTAACATCATTATAAAAGGAATTATTTTTAACTTGTATGGAATGTCTGAAAATTATCACCATAATGACCAATGAATGTTTTAATTATTTATTTTTATTTTTATGAGGTTTTTTTAAATGAAAATTACTTTTAAAATAGTTTTGGAACATGTAGATTCAAAATTATTTTCAAACTTAAGTTGTATTTTCCTCAAATATGGTTTATTGATAGTTTATGGTATTTCTATTCATCAATGACATGAAACCATAATTGTAATTATGACCCACTGGGAATATGATGTATTAATACAATAGTTATTATTTCCTAATAAGGGTTTTGATCAATTTGATTGGGGGTGAACAATTTTATTAACATTCACCATATTAATGTGGACGTTTTATGAAAATGATTACTGAATGGGGTAATTATTAAAATTTTGTATTTCAGTTTTTCAATATGAACACTTTTATAGATTATGTATCACACCATTCATATGTCGAATGTTTTGGGCATATTAAGTGATTGGTGGGGCTTGATATTTTATATGCCCTCAATTAATTAGTATGTCTTATGGGATAAATTATTTGTAAATTTTAAATGGGCTATTACCTATAGTTGAAAACTATCTTGTTAAAGTTCTTAAACCTATATTTATAATGTAAAGAGTTATAAAATCCCTTATTTATATATCATTATTCATTTCTATCTAGTTATTGAATTAGTTTAAATAAAAATTGATATTTTTCAAGCTCACATGATTATTTACGTGTATTTATTTGATCATCCTTTATCCCAACCATAATATTCTAAAATTATTATTTATATGGAATGCGTTTTAGTTATTTTCCTTGACATATTGATTATTCTTATTTATTTAAGGTATTTTTCACTATAATCATACAATTATTTAGAATCAGATCTCACCCATTTCATATGTTTTACATCATACATGATACCTTGAAATTGTTTTATTGATATATAGGGATATTCTTTGAATAATAATGGTTTTTAATGAAAACACGATGTGTATTTTATGTTTTTGAGATGTAATTTTAATTTCAGGTATGTATCTAGTTTACAAATATTAATAAATAATTTATCCCTTTGGTATGTGATTTATTCTATCTATATAAAATGTAATAAGGTAACCACCTTCTCTGGGATAATAGGGTCTGGTCTTTACAACCTCTATAAACATGACCCATCTGATATATAAATGATTTTATTGTAATGTTTTTTATGAGTTTTAATATTTTATATGTTTTTACTGAATTATATATTTTAGAAGAAGAAACATACGAGGCACAAATTATTGTCGGGGATTTATTCCTAACAATATAATAGAAGTAAACCAAAACAAAATAAAAGAAATTTATACATATCAGTTTCAGTGATATCCCAATATACAAACAAACAATTCTCGCACTACTTATATTTGGTTTCCATATCAATTAAATAAATACTACAAACCCAATAAATTTCAGAAAATAGTGAGGATTATTCACCCTATCCCATTGTAAATAAGCATAAAATTATATAAACATACCATGTAATCTCTGTTACATTCATTAAATCACTCAGTTACTCAAGAAAAAATATGAACGCAAAATTAAGGACCCAACCGCAAGGATTAATCATATTATGTTGTAAAAAACACACATATGACATCTTCATGACTTGAAATATTAAATTTACATAACTTATAAAAAGATATTATAGATCCATTTTTTATTTTATTTAAATTCAGAATCAGTTCAATCCTAATGTGGATCCCGCAAAGGAATACTTCAAAGGATCCAATTATAGTAGACCCAACTATGTATGGTAAAAATTTTAAAACTAATCTTAATTCAAATTCTATAAACATGTGATTGGGTATATAAAATCAAGTAATATAAATGTTTAAAATATTATTATTATATCAGCTGATTTTTAGGTGATTGTTTTTCTAATAATTGTTAATGACATCATTTCTCAAGTATCATAATATCAAAAAATCAAGATATATCCACATTGGAACCATAATTATTTATATGTTAGTAACACTATGTTATTTTATATCATAAATAATTAAGATCACATCAACAATGGATTATCAACAATAGAAGAATATAACATATTATATCTTGGTACTGATAGATTTAGGAACAATGAATTCTCTATTCAAGGATAGAAAATTATTGAAAATGGTTGTCTCTAATACTAATTTACCTATGTAAACGAAATATATTAGGTAGGGGAAAAATTATAAAACAAAAGGTACCTCCATATTGTTCTAATCTTGAACATCACCCAATGTTAATTAAATTTCATTAATTCACAATTAACTAATGATATGAATTAATTTTGGGATGATCCTCAACTATAGTGTCTATGTACCTAATCTGTAAAATAAAAACTAGGGATCAACCCTTAGTGGAAAATATTTGGAACCATATTTTGGTATCGATGAATATTTTCAATTATTTTACATGGGAAATTATTTTTTATTATGGTATCATGAATTCTAGGTGAATGGTATGTGGTCATATGCACGTGAGACTGAAGGAGGTAGCAGATAACATGATTTACTCTTATCATGGGCTGGAAAAATAAAGGGGTGATGGCTAATGATGGATTCACATGGTTCTATGAAATTATTCATGAATAATGAATCATTATATAATTTTTATGTTAGGTTTATTAAAAAATTAAGTAAAATAACATTTAGTTTACTTGGTAATTTTTCCATAATCACCAAGGGGACACACCACCAGTTTAAGGCATATATACTGTAATTCAAAAGGATTTTTCAAGGAAATGAAATCATAATGAACAGAATACATTTGACATATATATATAATATGTAAATAAATATCCCAAAATGTGATAACAAAAAAATATTTACAATTTAATTAACAAATAAATATTTATAATAAATTAATACTTATTTAATTTATCTTGTATTTAAAACATTATTTACTAATTGATAAAATTAAACAAAACCCATGTAATAATTAATTTAATTAATTATTTAGGTAGACTTTGATAATTAACTTAGTGTGATATCTCTCCTAATAAATACATATTACAAGTTTACTGACACCCACAAAACTCTATATTTATATGAGAAATAAATAATCAAAATCCTTAATTATTTTTCATAATAACATGGTATCAAATTATAATTCACAAAAATAGATTGTAAATTTACCCAAAAACTAATATTTATTTTTTACAACAAAAATTCATTATATTAGATCTGAATCTGGGAACAATTTGTTTATTATACTCTAGAACACTTTTCATAGTGGTAGAAAATCAATCATTTAGATGTAGGATATATCATTTCCTTCCATCAATGTCTCTCCCACTCATGGTGTACTAGTGATCCTTCCATTAAATCTCATAGTGATTCTCCATTTTTTGGTTCTCACCATTAGAATTTTATGTCCTTCTTATATACTTTTGGTGTAGTATTCCCATGTCTTGTTTTCCTTTTCCTTCAAATTCCCTATTTCTAATATCTTCTCATCACATATGATCCATCTAGAATCCATATACAATGATGGATATTCTACTTATTCCAAAAAATCATCCATATATAATCTTTCATCGAATTATTCTTTCTGGGGAGTATGACATATGAATCATTTATTGTTTCATTCATGTGTATCTTTCAAGCAAAACCTTGAGGAAGAGATGTGATATTATAGGGATAGTACTAGGTGGTATTCCTAAAAATTGGTGGATGGATTATTTTTATAGTTTTTCCCCATTTAGTTTCAATTGATTTTTGTTTTTCATTATTTCATATCCATCTATTTTCACTTCTTCCTCGTCACTATGATCTACTACTACTAGCCATTTTCTAGCTAACCATCTCTTCAATTGATTTCATTCTATTCCTTCAATATCTGTTATAGTTTGTTTCTATGTTGAGTATTTATTGTTCATTATTCCACAAAACAGAGGGAATAAGGTGGTTATTCTATTATTAATGAATATTTGTCTTCTTTTACATGAATTATATGGTGATAATAGGGTTTGACCTTTTTTTGTTTTAGTTGTGATTTTATATATGGAGGAGTCTATATCATGTTGTAATGGTTTTCAATTATATTTCAATTTGGAATATATTAAGGGTATTTTAACTTACTAATTATGAATGGTGATTATAGGTTCTTTGTGAAACAATATTATCCATTTCTCAGGCTTAGTACTGGTCTCCAATAATTGTCTTGGCCTTTCAATTTTGGATGGTGTCCACTAATATGTCTCAATGTTCCCTATTTTTTATTCTTCCTTAGTTATTCAATGTGATTTCATTAGTTTATTCATTCTAAAATATTTTTTTCATGTCTATTTTTTCACATGTTTTTTTCTCTATTAATGTAAATATGGGGAAAACATGGATATTACCTCAGGTGGAGTTGAAGACATTCCATAGTGATTTCAGTTTGGATAGTGTGAGTAGTGGTATGAATTCTAGAGATGGTGTTCCAATTGAGATTATTTTCTAATTATGTTTTTTTACTTATATTAATTTTTTAGTAAATTGTAATATTGATTTATTCTCTTTCTTCATAATTTGTTAAAAAGATGTTTTTTATGCTCTTTATAGTGAGTGAAAATGGTGCAACAGTTTTCAAGGAGGTGTAGTTTAGTCTCATCTCTAATGATTGTACAACACCCATGATTGATGCAACTTGGCATCTTGATCTTCATGATGTTCATGGATCACCAAGGTAATTCCATTGAAATATGTATCATGACCTTCACCTCTAAATATTTCTTCAAATTCTTATTTTCCATCCATCCTCTATATAAGTGGTTCATAACCAAACAATTGTTTATAGCTCATTTTATGGGTTTTGAATTAATTCAAAGGCCTTGGATGGTTTTTGGGCCAACCTGTTTTCTTATTATTTATCATGGGTTTATTTTTTTGTTAAAATAATAAAAATGTTGATATTTAAATTTAATGAACAAAACTGGATTACAATGCTTATGTCAAAAATCAGTAGAGTTATCTAGGAGTAAATTATAGTCCCAAATATAATGATAAAATTAATAAAAATGATAACCTTATTTTGAGTGATAATTTTGTAATACAATCCATTTGATAAATTATATCTCATTAAGGATGAATACATGTGTCATAATCCAATAATAAATTGTCTATATTTATTTCAATTTATGAGATGGATATTCTCATGACCACCATACGAATTGATTTTAGTTAATAATGTTTATTTTAATCAAAGGATCTCGGATATTTTTTTCCATAGTATTTAAGTAAAATTTCTGTTATTGATCACAAAATTAATATCCAACAACACATGGTGCACCTTAAACAAGAGACTTCTCCAAAAAAATATTTTTCATTTTTTTATCATGTATCCAAGTAGATGATTGATGGTATTATTTAATAATTATCACAATTCTAATTACTATCACATGTTTTTATATATAGGAATTCGCAATGAAACATAGTATTTATAATTAATTTTGTGAGTATCTCTTCATGGATACCACTATTGGAGATCACCAAGTGTTAAAATCATGAGAATATGTCATAATGTATATGGTTCTACCATATATGATAGTCCTAAAATGGCTTCATCCTTTTGGATAAGTGTATCTAGACTGCATGACATTGATTTTAAAATATTATCGTTAAATTCCTAAGTTATCATTATATAAATAACTGTGACATATTAATGCAATAAGTATTATGAAGACATTTTTCTATAATGTACATATAATAATAAAAATACATAATAATAATAAATGAATATATCAAACTATGTACATGTGGTGTAATAATTTAAATAATATAAATAATTTTATTTTATAGAAACAAACCACAAAATGTAACCACTTTCACACCATTCAACTAATAACTATCTAACTAGTAATCTCTCACTTGATATTCATGATTATATTTAGTTATTGAATTATTTAACGAGTCTTCCATTATTCGATTGGTAGATACTCTACTAACTATTACTCTCTCTATCTGACTAAATACCCTATAGAGAAAATCATTTTAATGTACATGTTTTATCTATTTAGGTAAACTGGGCTCTTTGAAAATAACCAATCTTGTTGCGTTATCACATGACATTGTGATTTTATCTACACTCCAAGTTAATAATCAATTATTACAGACAATGTTTTCTAATCAATAATTTTCTATAGTTGAAATTAAACATAAAATATACTCATATTTTACCAAATTGGTTACGATGAGATACTAAAATCTTCCCTTAATCACCACCGTCAATTGTGATATCACATATACCTGAAAGTTTTTTACTCTATCATATATATATATTCAATAATTAATAGTTTTTATTCATATCTATAGTCAAGGAATATACCAATATTTTAATTTCCAATAATTTCCATGTAAATTATTTTTTACTTATATGGAATTATTTCGAGACTAGGTGCTCAGACGACACATGATTCCAAGGCCAGGGTCCCTGAAATGAAATTTTTAACTTTTCCTTAGTTCACTTAAGTAAACATACGAGACTATTTTTATAAATTTTGAACCAATGTGTGGATCGAAAATATGAGGGCACCATTGAACTCAGAATGCCGGGATTCACCTAAAATAAACATAACTTTGACCGGTATGGGCTGGACGAAAATATAAATTTTTAGAATTTGTAGAAAATAATAAAATAACATAGGAAAAGTTATTTTATTTTCATTCACACCATTGAGAGGAAGATGATGGGGATACATTGCAGCGATGAAGTAATGATGGGGTACTTTAAGTGAGAATCATTAATGGTTTATTGTGCAAGAGTTACCACTACTTTGTTTTATAAATTAAAATACATAACGATGCAATGTAGCAGTGTAACAGAAACACTGTGACATTTACTTTTTATCAAACTAACACATTGGAGTGTTCCGAAATAAACCTTGGGGATTATTTGATGAACATACGGTTGAATTCCTCTCCAACTCATTATAATTAATTCTAGAGAAACCCTCACCTATAATGAATGCTGGAGGATAGGAGCACTGCGACAAATCTTGTGGAGAACGAGATCACATTCAGGAATTGATGAATAGCTAAGAACGATAGCAGATCACGGGTCGGCAATGACTTGGAGAATAATTCATCTCCTATGATAGATCTAAATCTAGGTAGGGACTTCGTTGTGATTGAATCCCCTATTTTTCATTCTAAAACAATGAACACAGATCAACCCACAAACATGTTGATCTGCAGATCCGGTGTCCTTGTAGGAGGGTGATTTCTATAGGGTTTTTCATGGGGATTATTGGTTTCTTGAGAGAAATATGATCCCCAAACTCCCCTATAATGTATAGGGTTTGGGCCAACAAATAGAAGGCCTAATCCCCTCTTGTATGATCCCAAATACTCATTTCCGGTATGGATCTTGATTTTTGGTGTTTTGGATGGGAGAATTTGAAAACAATTTAAGTACACGTTGTGTACTTATGAGTACACACTGTGTACCTAGTCACCATATACAACTACTTTTTTGGGGTGTAATGGATGGGACATGGTCGTGTGGGGTGATGTGGTTGACCGCTATTGTCATGGGCCGGTTGAGGCAAATACACAGTGTGTTCATTAATTGTTCATTCAATTTACTTATTATTTTAGTTATGTAATTAGACTAGGGTCGCGTCTAAACCACATTTTCATTTTTTTCAAGTCATGCCTCATGAAGTAGCATACATAATATCAAATTATTCTCTTAGACAATGATCTATCATTTGTACTTCAAATTAAGCACCTCCAGTTGTGTTGGAATCGCCGTGTTGATTTATTCCGTCTTCTATAGCATCTCATCATGATTCCTCTTATTTTGTGAGTTATTCACGTTTTAACGTTGTTGAACTTTTTTAGATCTATGACGTTTTAGGAAGATTCATGGGAAAATGTTCTATACTGTCCTTTGTACAATGTCTAGTTAGGTGGTTTGTTGTATTTCATGTTTGTCTTCGAGTTTATATGGAAAAGTGATGATTACCCATGTTTCGAATATTTCAGGTTAAGGAAATTAAACCCTATTTTATCTGCCTTAGATTGATTGTTGGATTAAGGATTTTATGTTATGGTTTGATGTGAACATTCATGTTTAAGGAACACCCCATGGGTTTTTTCCCTTATTTTAAGGTTTAGGGTTGTTTAGTCCAGTTTTCCTATGAGGCATACCCTGTTTCCTAACCTTTCATGATACAATAAAACTAATTGGAATTTATTTCTTATTAAATGGTTGGGATATTCATTAGAATTGTTTAGTCATGTAGTAGTTGATATTAATTTGGACTACTTGATATCATATATGCATGATTGAATTGCATAGGGCTGTTAGAACCTAGTGTAGTTAGACCACCGGGGGAATTGATGTTGGGAGATTCCTCAGATTGTGTTCTATTTCACATTATGAGACCATATGGGGGATTGTTGGTGAGTGCTCCCTCAGAATGAATATAGTTACTTTACAAGACCACAAGGGGAATTGACAATTAGTGCTTCCCTAGAGAGTCTATAGTTGTTTTGGACAGACCATAGGGTGTAATTGATGGTGAGTTCTTCCTCAGAGTTTCTTTTCCATTTTATTACAATACATGGTATGAGAGGTTAGATTATGGGAACTACCCATAGGGTTAACATAAATATTGAAATTTTGTGACGTGTCTTCCAAGACAAAGAACAACCTGGGATTCGGTCCTGTTATGTAGTATTATGAGAAACCTGTTGTTATATCTACTTGACTAAATGATGAACATTAAATACTAATGAACATAAATGGAAACTAAAAGATTCTTTACTTGTTGTATTGTATTTTTCTTTTGTTATTGTTTATTATTTTTTATTCTATTGTGCATGCTCTTCTAATGAGGGTATATTTTCCCCACTATCACACCTTAGGACCTCAATACAAGTCAGAAGCCTCTGGTATTCGGGGAAATGCCCTTCAGGCCATGTTACCAACCTAGTACGGGGCACCTTTGGGTGGCACCCATAACTAGGATGTTATTAAGCATTATAAATGGCATGTTCTTTTCTTCGTTGTCTTACTATTTTGATCGCATATACAAGGATATGAAGGAATGGGTTGTTGGTAATAAGTTTCTTCCTGGGGGTAGCTAACACGTGTATAGGGAAAAGTAAATTAACCTTGATTATTCTAATATTTCTAGTTTTTCAATTGTTACAGTTGATTTTATTTCACCGTTGGGTTATTCAAATGATTTTTTATGTTATGACTTATATCATTGAGGTTCTATTTATATTTCAACCCGATGAGATGTGGATATTACATCTCATGGATCATATAGTCACTTCCAAGAGATCACATTTAATTTTTTTTCTCATGCCCTTTAGGATGCATTACTAATTGCATGTTGTTGTGATAGATATTATGCTAGATATCCAGGTTGTTGTGATAGATGTCGTGATAAAACACATTCAATTTTGATATGGTATTGGAAAATGTAATGTTTCATTTGAATGGGTGCCAAACTATGGTCCCAAAGGTGTTATAGGACCTCATGGATCTAAATTTGGTGGATCAAGTGATTGATTGCATTGTTATACTTTGTGATTTAGATGAATATGATGCCATGATTTGATTAATGGGGAGTATGGGATCCCATGGATTCAAATTTGGGACATTAATGATTGTTTCAGTGTTTTTATGCGGTTCTTGTGTAGTTTATGAGGCTTACTGTCCAAGAAAATCCAGAATACACAGTGTGTGATGATGAATACATGAAATGTATCCTTCTATTTGGGAAGAAAATGTTTTTCTTAAGTTCATGTTGTATACTTTCTCTACACGTTGTGTATCCGTTTACCATGTGACCAATTGTGTGGGCATTGACATGGGTTGGAAAGCCCTTCAGGAACATTCCATGTACTAGGCGTAAACATCAGGTTTTGGTGATCAATATATCCATCTGTGTTACCAATGACATGGTTCAGTGAAATCCTTCCAATGGAAAACATGTCTAGCATATACATGGTTTGTAGTTTTGTTCTATTTGAAGCATGTAGTTCTAGCCATGTATAAGTACTTGATCATGTGGTAAAATTCAAGTACATGCCATGTATCTTGGAGAACACGCCCTGTGTATGGGGTGCTACAAGACTATGGTTGGAAGAAGTACATGCCCATGTATAGGATTAAGGGAACATTCCATGTAGCTACACGCCGTGTAACCCTGTTTTGAAAAACATGAATGATTTTCCTTCTATGTTCCATTTTAAACATCAATGTTTATGTTTCTTTAATCTTGTGCTATGGTGTGTGATTTACCTTGCATATTCATGCCACCTAGACATCCTCTGGTTTTATGCCACATTCAGGGTGATGATCATACACCAAAAATGTTAGACAAAGAACTACAACCAGATCATCCCATCATTACCTTCATGAACCCTTCCATCATTCCAGATATAGATGTCAATGCATAGTTCCAAGATGGCTTAATGAGGATGATGCAGACATTCCATGTGGCACCACATCCTACCCCATCTATGGAAGAGATAACATGGGGTTTTCAGTAGCAATATCCTCCCACTTTCCCAGGGGATAGAGAACCTTAGGCAATAGAGTCATGGTTAGAATACATGCTATCTATATTAATGAATTTGGAGACACCTCTTGAGAGGAGGGTGAATCTCGCAACATGCATGCTTTAGGATTTCACCAAGAGATAGCGGGATGGGATATCACAGGAGTGACACCAGCGGGTTATGGCTTGGGATGTGTTCCAGTGGACCTTCTACGAAAACTTCTACCCACAGTCCTTGAGGGATGATTGAGCCTGAAAGTTCATGAGTTTGGAGAATGGTACTCTCTCAGTCATAGAGTATTCTTCTCACTTCACATAGTTTCAATGCTTCACACCCATTATAGTTGTGATGAGTTATTTCTGGTGAGAAAGTTTTAGGATGGTCTCAGCCATGACATCTGATCTCAGGTGAACATCTTCAGGTTGACTTTCGTATATTCAATAGTCAACCATGTGGTGATCACCAAGTGCAACACAAGGTATTCTAGAGATGTGGGTTGGGGATGTTCCTTATCCGGAGTTGGTACCCTTCTAACTGATAGTTGTAAGCACTTTAGGAAGTCTATGCATGGAGATCCGACTAGGCAGGATTTTCCTTTAGGTAGCCAGGTTGTGTGCTACTAGTGCAGGAAGGGCGTATATAAGAAACCTCAGTTCCCAAGAGACCCAGTTGAGTGCCGATCATGTAGAAATACGGGATATCATCTGAATTTCAAAAAATCCATCCTTCCAGTAGCTAGTGAGGGAGGATCTATTTCAAATCCTCATATCAGAGTAGGACCACCTATCGCACATCAAACTAGGGGCTGGAGTTCTACAGGACTTTTAGGACGAGGTGGTGGTCATGGACTATGTGGTCAGACATAGGGATTTTCGACAGCCGCATGGTGGATCAGCTCACAAATCTCAAACATCTTCATAGGGCCGCAGTGTATATCATGATTTTGCGTTGACATATATCTAGTAAGAAAAGGATCTCGGACCCTCTACGGATAGAGGTACAATTTTGGATTCCTCAGTTTTAGCTTCTACTCTTTTCAATACAGAGTCATCCAATATCTATACAAATGTGCCTGTTGTGGAGAGGCTTGAGCTCTGTATCTTTACTTGTGCTGATTTCATGACATTGTACAGTCTTGTGGGGACTAGAATGGCTATTGTATGTCAGTTCAAGGAGTGACCCCTTGAGGTTGGTGGGTCTCCTTTCTTATGGGACCTTTATTTCATAGAGATGACGGGCTATGATGTAATTCTTGGAATGAACTATTTTGATCTCTTAGAGGATTTTTTTCAATTGATATCATTGTAGGGTGAGTTTCACATCACCATAGTGTGGACTGTTACTACAAAATGGAGAGTGGGATGTCCAGGTGAACATAGTTAGACCCAAGAATCTTGGGATGAGATGTGTTACAACCCATATTTCTAGTCTGTATCTGGATGTCTTGGGGACTTCAAAGATGTACTTTCCCCCTATGGTTGATTGTTTCAAGGATGTTTTTCCAGATGAATTTTTTGGATTGCCTACAGAGAGAGATGTATAATTTTCTATTGAACTTCTTTGAGGGGCAGCACCTGTGTCCATTCTTCCTTAGAGGATGGCTACACCAAAGATGAAGGATCTCAAGAAGCAGTTGTGTGAGTTACAAGCATTGGGTTTCATCTAACCCAGTACTTCTCCTTGGAGTCTGCCTATCCTTTTTTCAAAGAAGGTGGATGGTACCCTCAGATATTTCATGGATTATCAAAAGTTGAATCAGTTGAATGTTAAGAACTGTTATCCATAATAGATGACTGATGATCTATTTGATCAACTTCGAGGAGCCTAAGCATTCTCAAATTTTAACATGAGATTAATTTATCATTATTTGTGAATTACACTATCAAATATACCTCATAGAGATTATCTCAGCATGTATGGTTTATACGAGTATGTGGTTATGTTATTCGGTCTCATGAATGCTATTGTAGTTTTTATGTCACTAATGAACTGAGTGTTCAATCCATACTTGGACTCTTTTTTGGTGGTTTTGGTGGAAGATATCTTTGTGTACTCTCAAAATCGACATGACCATGATATCCATCTAGATATAATTTTGAGTACACTGAGAGATCATTAGTTATATTATAAGCTCTCAAAATGCCACTTTTGGATGGACCACATTCACTTATTGGGTTAGGTTATCTTAGATACAGGAGTATCAGTAGTCCTAGAGGAAGTGAGAGAAGTAGTTTTTTGGGATAATCCAAAGAACGTCTTTGAGGTAATGAGTTTTCTGGGAATATATGGTCACTAAAGATGTTTTATACATGACTTTTAAGGCTTATCTTCACTATTGAAAGGCCCGACTAAGATGGGTGTGAAGTACTCACGGTCAGATTCTTGTGAGTCATCCTTCAGGACATGAAGGGAATTTTGACTTCAGTACCAATACTATTTTACCAGATCCAAGAAAGAGTTACACCATTTAATGTAATGAATTATGTATTGGGTCGGGAGGAGTGCATATGTAGGGGGAAGTAGTCGTTGCATACGGGTCTTAGTAGTTGAGGCCACAGAATATTAATTAAACAAATGCATGATCTCAAGTTGGCTATAATTGTTCATTCCTTTCATTTTTAGAGACATTACCTTTTGGGAGATAATTTTGTTGTGTATACTAACCTAAAAAGTCACATGTATATCTTTACCCAGTGTGACCTGAATTTGAGACAGAAAATGTGGGTTGAGTACCTTCAGTCCTTTCACTTTGAGCTTTCCTACATGCATGGGAAAGGAAACATAGTGTTTGGTGTGTTGTGCAGGAGGACTCAAATACAGGTAGTTTAGAAACACAATAGTGAGTGGTAGCTCATGGATCTGTTCTCTAAAATGCATTTGGAGGTGCACAATAGACAGGGAAAAACATTTCATTCATCAACAGTTGTTACCTCTACAATACTTGATTGAGGGTGAAAAAGGTAGGTATCATATTTTGAAGGCCTGGTCCTATGGGAAGGTGTGTCAGGAGAGGACCATACTCCTAGGATGACCGTAAGAGTGGATGAGGTCTTGCACTATCATGGATGTGTATGGGTGTTAGAAGATATAAGTACGTAGTTGATGTGAGGCATTCATACCTCAGCTTTGGCAGTTCATCCTGGTGTCACCAAGATGTATCAAGATTTGTATCATTAGTATTGGTGGACACGTATGACGAGGTATGTAGCTGGTCATGTTATTAGATGTTCTACCTACCAGTTGGTGAAGGTGGAGCACCAGCGACTAACTAAGCTTCTACAACAGTTTCCCATTCCAGAGTGGAGTGGAATGATGGTGTGATAGATTTCATGGCAGTTTTAACGAGGTCCCCATGAGGGAATGATATAGTTTGGGTTTTCATTGATAGACATAGAATGGTTGCACACTTTTTACCGATTAGGGAGACCTTCAGTGTTGATGTTCTTGGAAGGCTGTACATTTGAGAGATTATATGTTTGTATAGGGTTCCACACTCTATCATTTATGATAGGGACACCCTCTTTATCATTTTTCGAGAAAGGTATACAGAAGGATTTGGGTACACAAGTACTTCGAAGTAAAGACTACTATCCACAGATAGATGGCCAGTCAGAGTGCACGATTCAGGTGTTGGAGGACATGCATCGAGCATGCATCCAAGATTTTGGATGTTCTTGGTAGAATCACATACCTATTTTAGATTATTACTATAAGAATATTTTTTTAGGAAATTATTCAAATGGAACCATATATGGCTTTTTATGGTAGTCCATGCCGATCACTCCTATGTTGGCTGGATGCAAGTGATGTAGAAATGTTGGGACCTAGTCTTGTCTAGGAGACTACAAAGTAGGTGGAGTGGATTCTGAAGTGGATGGCTACTACACAGTCATGACAGAAGTCTTATGCTGATCGACAGAGGTGACCTCTAGAGCTCGAGGTCAAAGATCGGATTTTCCTACGTGTCACACCGAGGTTGGGAAAAAGATAGATTAGGAGACAGGGAATGTTTTCACCGAGATATGTTGGTTCGTTTGATGTTTTACAGAGAGTCGGGCTGGTTTCCTATCATTTTTCTTTCTCACAAGTACAAGGTTAAGCTTGACATCTTCCACAGTTTTCAGCTATAACGTTACTTCTCAGACTCATCTCATGTTGTTCAACCCAAGGAGGTTTAGTTGGAGGTTGATGCATCGTTCGAAGAGAATCCTATTTTGATTTTTGATCACATCATGAAGGTTTTCTATGGCCGGTACGTTCCTCTAGTATGGGTGTTCTGGTAGCACGACCAATTTTAGGATGAGGCTTGGAAGAGGGAGACTGATGTGTGATCATTGTGGGCAGATCTGTTCAAGGATTCTTCTTTTCAACCTTATTAGGTAAATTTGGGGACAATTCTCTTTAAGGGGGATGTTTTTAAGATCCTGGATCTTTATTTCTGGTATGGATCTTGATTTCTTGTCTATTTTAGAAAAATTGGAGAATTTATAAATTTCATAAGTACACGCTGGGAACTTATGAGTACACACTGTGTACCTTGTTACCACATACAGCCACATCTTGGGTATGTAACAGTCATGACATGGCCGTGTGGGGTGATGTGCTAGACTTCTAATGATGGGGGCTAGTTGAGGAAAATACACGACATTTTCATTAACAGTACATGCCATGTATTTTTTCTTTTAATTGACTAATCGGACGGGGGTCACATCTAACCCTCACATTCGTCCTCTTTTGGCTATGCCTCATGAAGGAGCATATAGAATCTCTGATTCTTCTCTGAGCTACTAATCCATCATCCATTCTTTTAATTAACCATTGTTTTTTGCATTGGAATCACCACGATGAGTTCTTAATTCTTATAGAGCCTCTCTTACTAATTCCTCTTCTTTCATGAGTTATCTGGGGTCGAACGTTTTTTAACATTTGTATATTTACGATGTTCTAGGCTGACTTAGGGGTCGAAATTAGAGATTTTTCTTCATACAACATCGAGGTAGGTGGTTTTTTTCCTTTTGTGTTTGTCTTTGAGTTTATATACAAAAGTGTAGATTACCCATGTTTCAGGTATTTTAGGTCAAGGAAATTAAACTATATTTTATCTACCTTAGATTTATTGTTGTATTAATGGTTTTTTTGTTGTGTAATTATGTGAAATTACATGTTTAAGGAACACCATATGGATGTGTTTTCTTGTTTTAATGTTTAGGGTTGTTTGGTCTAGGTTTACTATGAGGAATACCTTGTTTCCTTTCCTTTCATGATAATATGGAACTAATTTTCATTTTCTTATTGTTAAATGATTGTGATATGCATTGGCATTTTTTATCCTTATAGTAGATGAGATTACACTGTGCATCTTGATATCATATATTCACGATTAAATTGAACATGGCGGTGAGAACATGGTGTAGTTAAACCACTGGGGGAATTGACATTGAGTGGTTCCTCAGTGTGTTTGTTATATTTAATGCTACGAGACCACAAGGGGGATTTATGTTGAGTGATCCTCCAATGTGTACATATTTACGTTACAAGACCACATGGGGAGTTGACATTGAGTGCTTCCCCAGAGAGTCCATAGTTGTGGTTGAATGACAACAAAGGTAATTGACGGTGTGTTCTTTCTCCGAGTGTCTTTACCATTTTATTTCATTACAAGGAAAGATGTTTTAGACTATGTGACATACCAAGAGGGTTAACATAAATATTTTATGTTTGTGATGCATCTGTCAAGACGAAGCACAATCCTAGATTCATTCCTGTTAGGTAGTCATCTGAGATACCTGTTGTGATATTTACTTGACTAATGATGAACATTAAATGATAATGAATGTAAATTGAATCTATATGATTTTTCTACTTGTTGTATGTTATTTTTATTCCACTAATGTTTATTATTTTTTATTCTGTTGTGCATTCTCTACCAATAAGGGAAGATTTTCTCCACTATCACACCCAACGCCTCACTGCTAGTCGGCTACCTCTAGCATTCGGGGAAATTCACTTGATGCCATGTGTCCAACCGAATATGGGGCACCTTTGGGCGGCACCCAAAAAAAGTATGTTAAACCTCTGCCTTGTGAATTCTTCATGGATGAATTATCAAAATGGTGGAATGCTGCATTCGAGGCCGTTGTAGTGTAGGTGGCAGTCCTATGGGCCCGTAGACTTAGAAGGTTCATGAAACGGACCACCGGAGAAAATCCAGTGGATCTTAGAAGGAACCAATAGTGGCCATGTATGGAGGGGGCAGCGTGCCCGTCAGTGCACCATGGTAGAAGAGATCCACAGAAAGCTAGCCATGTTATCGTGGATACGGGATGCTGACTGGTGCCACATGGAGGGGTGGCTTGCGTCCATGTCATTTGGGTGAACTGGAAACACACGGTCATTCAACTGCGTACGAGAGGAATGACAGGCCACGTGGTTCTAGCCATGGTCACTTGACCGCATCAGAGGAAAATGCCTCACATCAACCACATGTTGAGTGGGGTGTTAGACATGACATCCATCTTCATCCCAACTGGCCAACAAACTAGTCCGCCTATGGGGGACCAGGTAGGCCAGGAGGTTGCACCTGCCCTAGTGAACCGCATCCCCCCCAACGGGCTGGACCCATGGCCCAACGGGCCAGTGACACAATGGAATAGACCCAGGTGGGTTCGAGTTGACAGACCATGGTTAGGTCAGGGGACATGGGGTTGGGTCAGGTCTGGTTGGTCCAACCGGGTCGAATCGTACTCGAATCCTATCAGGCCTTTTTTACGAAAATACCTATATCTCTCAAATCGGAGTTTGTTCGACACGTCATCTATTTCATTGAGACCCTTAAGATGAAATGTTCCTTTGGGGTAATCTATGTGGGAATTTTTAGTGGTCTAGGTATGACTGATGGCCTAAGGACTAGATCATCTTGGAATTAAGCATGTTAAGTGTGGGAATCCAGTGGGTGGATGTGACGTGAAGAATGAGATAAATCCATTTTTGATCAGCATTAGGGAGACCCTTTGTAGATCAAAATTAGAGATACCCTCTTTGGAATATCATGAGAGCGACCCTTCATGGTTCAGTAGTAGAGGGACCCTCTGTGGATCAGCATGACAAAAAAACTACATGGATTAGTAGTAAAAATACCCTCTATGTATCAGCATGAGAGTGACCCATTGTGGATTAGCAGCAGAGTGGCCCATCATGGATTAGTATTAGAGTTACTCTACATGGATCAGAAACAGAGCCTCTTAATAGAATAATATGATCTAGATTTATGAATAGTCATCATTAATTCTGTACTTATTTTATACCTGGTGTAAGCTATGTCTTTTTCTTTGTGCATTACATTGAGATCTTGTTTTCTGGTATTTTTCCTTTATGGATTTCGGTGAGACTCAAGTTGGTCTCGCGGTCCCGAATAAATATTGTTATACTCACCCATGCATGGTATTCTCCTGAAGTTGTTGGCTATGCTGCAGATGACTGAGAACTTTGACGGGGACTTTGGGGAGCCAGGTCTAGACGGTGCTTGGAGGTGGATCAGTAGATTGGTGTGCTATAGTGATATACAACAATAATCTCTACCTACTCTTCAAGTTGGATCCATGGAAGATGACATCCACAACTTGTAATTCCTTTGTTGTACTTTATTTTCATTTGGGATTATATTCTGGTCACTTTTACTTTTTGTGGAGCCTGTACATGCTGTTGGTTCTAGTTTTAGCGTGCTTTCCACAATATGGTTTGCGCGTGCGGGTTTGTGTAGAGGTTGAAAGGAAATACCTTACCTTTTTGGTGTATTCCTTTTCAGTGCTGGTTGATATGCCCTAGCCAATGGATGTTTGTCTTGGGGTAGTCACAACACGGGCCCCATTGGATGAGTCATGACAAAGTGGTATGAAAGGGAGGTCAGTTCTTCCAGAATAACTAAGAGTCTATATTTTAAATGGGGGAAATACTGTTAAGTGTCTTAATTTGGGATTTCTGCCCAAAGAGTAAAATGTTGGTGCATCAACTGATGTATCCATACAATAGTATCGAAAATTCTATTTTCTGACTCAACACACAAAAACACCAGTTGCATGTGTTTTGGAACTTTTTTTCCCTTGATATCGATTGAGTCGGATCACCAGGTTTATCTTATTGACCGTGGGGCATATCGTTTTCTATAGGATGCATCCATGAAGATATCTAGCTAGGATTCCAGTGAGGTATGTTGATGATGGACCACCGAGGGATGATGAATCATTGTATCTACCACTTATAGTGGTAGCAACTTCATGTGGTGTACCAGCAGCACCACCACCCGTAGAGAAGTAGTTTTTACCAGTCACACCAGAAAACAATGCACGCTGAATGATCACACTATATGAGTTCCAAAGAGAGATGCCTATGAGTTTTCGAGGCGAGATAGATCCTCAGGATGTTGAGGATTGTCTAGAAGTAGTTACATGGTTTTTTTCATGGAAGAGACACCTACATATCTGATGGTGATCTTAGCTCCTAGCCTTTTTAAGGGAACTATAGGGAGATGGAGGATCCAGACACTTTAGATAGTTGTGGGGGAGACCCTTGCCTAGTTGGACTTTGAGAGACCCTTTAGGGAAAAGTTCATACTAGTGAGACTATGCTCAGTGCGTATTTAAGAGATACTGCACATATAGAAGGACAACCTAACTGTGGCCTAGTTCTTGGTGAGGTTAACGATGTCTCCTACTACTCCGCCAACATGGTACCCGAATTATAAAGGGATCCCTACAGGTGGAGAGCTTCCTAACCGAGCTGGAACTAATAGTGAGAGCCACCACCAAATGACAGGTCGTCGAGTCATCTGTAGTAGGCAATAGGCAGATGATGCGGAGTCCCAAATGGGTCAGACCATCTAGAGGACGACCCCATGATTCAAGGTAAGAGTTGTAGAGCTACTTTGGAATTAGAGGTCATCTGAGGGCCAGATTTTGTTACTCATGTGGCGGGGAGGGATAGATGGATCATGACTGCCTGACATGACACACAGAAAATCTAAAAATGGTCAAGGGACCACCAATGAAGTGGTAGATGTTCAATCAAGGAGGTATGTAGGGTGGAAGATGTGGTAGGGGAGTAGGTCGAGTGACAGATGGTGGAAGAAGGTTCGAGGTACTACCTTCACCACGGTCAGGTGGTCTACCATGGGATTAGGGAGCCTGTCGACAAGGATGAGCTGATCTTCAGGCAATGGAGGCCTATGACTAGGGAACTCCATAGATGATTGTAATTACAATATGTTTCTTTTATGCCTTATCTACAGTTCGTAAAAACATAAGTTCCAATCACACTTTCCTTGTCACAGACCTCGTTCTAGGCTTGGATATTCCAGTGGAGATGTTGGTTAGATCATTATGATTAGAGACTTCAATGAGAGGGGATTCGATGATAACACAATAGTTCCAGTAGTATGATCTTACTCTAGGAGGTGATAGATTCAGTTGGGATCTCCTAGTAGTAGTGTCGAGGCCTTATGACATCATATTGGGTATGGATTGGTTATCCACAGTCCATGATCAAATCGACTATTTTAGGGGCAAAGTATGTTGTGTCCATGAGGATGGGACTAGGTTTTCCTTCACCAGTGAGAGGGGAACATTTGCAGCACATGATGGACTTTATTGTAGGAGGGTGCATCCAATAACTAACTAGTTGCCTATCGACCCCCTCAGTGTGATGGATGAGCGGAGTTTGAGATTTCACATAGTGTTGGATGGGCTTGAGGATGTATTCCCTGAGGATGTTTCAGGACTACCTCCTCGTATGGAGGTAGACTACTGTATGGACCTATACCTTGAAATGGCGCTGATATCCACATCATCATTTCAGATGGTTCCCATAGATCTATGTGAATTGAGGGTACAAATAAGGGAATTTCTAGAAAAAGGGTTTGTAAGGCCTACAGTTTTACCATGGGCATCCCTAGTGTTGTTTCCAATATGGAAAATGAGAGCTTCAGGTTATTCATGGAAGTCTAGAACTTGAACCAGGTGTCCATGAGGAACAAGTATACACAACCAATGATTGATGACCTCTTAAATTAGCTGAAGGGAGAGAGGTGGTTCTCAAAGATCATCCTCAGATCAAGATACCATCAGATTTGGATATCGGATGAGGACTTACCGAAGATAGCCTTTAGATGATGGTATGGAAAATATATGTTTTTGGTGATTCCTTTCATCATGAACAATTCCCCAATAGTGTTCATGATACTTTTGAACATGATCTTGAATCCTTACCTCAATAATTGCATTATAGTATTCATTGAAGACATCTTGGTGTACTCGACGTCGGAGGAGGGGCACGCTGCACACCTACGTATAGTCTTGGATAAATTCTGATCGAACAAGATTTATGGTAAGATATCAATTATCCAGTTCTGGATTAACAAGGTCCACTTTCTATGAAATTTCATCTTAGAGGATAGGGTTGCAGTGGATCTGGTGAAGATAGAGGAAATTATTTCTTGGGAGCCAACCAGAAGTGTGACTAAGGGGTAGAGTTTTCTGGGGTTGTATGGCTACTACCAGAGGCTCGTACGCAAATTTTATAAAGTAGAATTACCCTTTTCATCTTTGAAAAAAATAAGTGGCATCCCTTTTATGGATGGAGAGGTGCGAGAAGTGTTTCTAGGAGCTAAGGTAGAACCTAATGAGTACCCCCATCCCAAGACTACCAAAAGAGAGTATTTTGTATGTAGTCCTCTGTGACATATTAGGGACCAGACTTGGTTGTGTTCGGATGTGGGAGTGATACGTCATTGGCTATAGATCATGGTAGTTGAGTCATCATGAGCATAACTACGCAACCAATGACCTGGATTTAGCAACGATGGTCTTTTCATTGAAGATGTTGTAGCACTACTTGATGGGAGAATGGTTTACCATCTACTCCAACCAAAAGAGTCTTAGTTATATAATCTCAAATTGGTATATGAACTTGAGACAACAGATATTTTTAGAGTTCCTCTATGACTATGTCATTGATAAATTCTATACTCATGGTAAGAGGAACGTGGTGGAAGACATGATCAAAAGGTGGTCTGGTTTAAAGCCGCCGAGTGAGGAGATGGAGCATCTAGCCACAATAAAGATATCATTTATATAAGGTGATTTAGAAGCTTTCCTTTAGTCAATTATGGTAGTTCCCCCACTCTTATTGTGAGTTAGTGAGGCACAACTTGGGGATGTTTACTATGAGCCTCGACGTGCCCAGATATCCTCAGGACATGCTTCTGGTGGATTCATGGTAGGTAGGGAGCACATCATCCCTTTTAGAGGACACTCCATGGTACCAGTGATGTTATGGGAGGAGGTGTTGAGGGAGTCACATACATCTCCTTTGGAAGAACATCCTCGGGTGGTGAAGATGTACTTGGACCTCCGACACCAGTACCGATGGTCAGGGGTGAAGAAAGTGGTGGTAGAATACATTTCTTGATGTATCACATGTTAGCAAAGGAAGGCCGAGCATTAGGTCCTAGCATGATTGACATAGCCACTTAAGGTACCAATGTGGAAGTGGTAAGGTATCTCCATTGATTTTGTGGAAAGGTTAACATTCATGTCCTGGGGCCACAACTTTATCTGGGTGATCATTGACCCACTCACCAAGTCGATTCACTTCCTTCCCATCCGAGAGATGGGATAGGTAGATGGAATGGGGCTCCTCTCTGTTTTGACGATAATACAAATTCATGGGGTGACTCTGATGATCATCTGAGCTTGGGATACAAGCTTTAAATTTTGGATGTGGAAGGGGTTTTAGGTGGAATTTGAGACTCAGCAGTGCTTGAGCATAACTTTTCACCCCTAGAAAGATGGTCAGACGAAGCAATCCATACAGACCATGGGGGACATGCATCGTGCTTGTTTCTTGGATTTTGTCGTAGTTGGGACGACCACCTACCACTGGTGGATTTTGTGTATAATATTTTATATCACTCCACCATTGTAATGGAACTGTTTGAGGACTTTTACGGGTGGCCTTGCGGATCACCTATATGTTGGAAAAACCCAGGAGATTCAACACTCATGGGTCTAAAGTTGATACGGGCTACCACCGAGAAGGTACAGATCATAAAAGTGTGTCTGAGGACTACATATATCATATACACTTCTTATATAGGATCTTGTACAGGTTCCTCTATATTTAACCATAATGTTGTTCTCTTCACCCAATCTTCCTTATGATTTACTATAAGAACGGATGATATGTTATCACCATTGTAGGATCAAAATAATGATGTAGATACTCAATTTACAAGAGGGGGGGGGGGTGAATTGTATACTTTAAAAATTCCTTTGGAACCTTTAAAGTTAGTTACGATTAAATATGGTTTCCTTAAGCAAAGGAAAGGGCTAAGTTTAACGAAGTTAAACTTAAGAAAATTCACAACACCTCTAATACCAAATGAACACTTGGAAAGAGATTCCGAAATTAGCTTCCAGAAATATGGTTCCGGAAATTGAAACATAACACAAGATTACAATATGAGATTCTACCTTAAAGCGTATAGAATCTAAATGAAACAGAGTACAAGTAAGGAAGTATAAGAAAGTTATACTTTCCTTATAATACAAAATGCAGCGGATATAAACAAGTAGTAAAACTACAAGTAACAAGATATAAGTCTTTTAACCCAAAGAGAAGGGTATCCAACAACCTTGGATAAAGGTCCCTTTATTTATACTTTCAAGCAAGTATGTCTTACCCACACCAGGGTAAGCCCTCGATACGAAGATCGGAGTGTCTCTGTCTTGCTATCCTCGCAAGCCCTCAACTTCAAGGTAGTTGGCAACCTCTGTCTTCCTCAGCAAGGAAGCCCTCGAACTTCAAGGTAGTCAGCACCTCTGTCTTCCTATCCCCGGAAGTCCTCGAATGTAATCACCAACATTCGGAGTCTCACGAAGCTTTGAGAGTTAAAAAGAGCGTCTCTCTCTAGAAATCACTTCAACATCATGTATGCACAATAACCAAGTTGTTCATCCATCCGTTATGGGAATTTTCAAATGAGCTCCTATTTATCGGTAAGGTTGTCCTCCTTCCCAACGGTCATATTTTCCATAAAAATCGGAGGGACATGTACACGTGTAACATAACCAACAGTTAGTTCATAACAGAATACACGACATCGTTTTATAACAAAACAAGTGTAACAGAATATACGACACCGTTTTAAATCTTATCTAAAAAGATTCGGAGTGAAGGTTCGGAGTTAAAGTTCGGAGTGTAAGGAAAATAATAAAGAGTAGACAAAATATAAAGGCATAAGAAAAATGAATGTTCGGAGTGAAAATTCAGAATATGAATAAATTTAGAGTTTATAAAACAAAGATGATCAGATTCTGTTTAAAAGATGAATTCGGAATGAGAATTCGGAATGAGAATTCGTCATCAGAATTCGTTATGAGAATTCATCATCAGAATTCGTAATGAGAATTCTTCATCAGAATTCGTAATGAGAATTATTCATCAGAATTCGTAATGAGAATTCGTTGTCAAACATCATAAGTATTCGTATCCTGAATCTGGAGTAAAACTGTATCTGGAATTCGGAATGAAACTTTATCATAGTTCTCATTCTGGATTTCAGAGTGAAACTTTATTGCAGTTCTTATCCAGAATTCGGATCCTAAAAACAGAATACCTCATATCAATGTTTCAAACAATTCCGAGAATATAGAAATGAATCCGAATCTTATACTTAAGAAAAATATGGATGAAAATATGATAAGGATAATTTTTCTTACAAAAGCGATTTTCCTTATAAAAGCGATTTTCCTTATAAATGAAATTTTCCTTATAAAAGCGTTTTCCTTTAAGATAAGATGTTTGTGATTTTCAAAACAAGACGGAATGGAGAAGTCATAAGGAAAACCTTATTGACTCAACAATCTCCCCCTTTTTGGAAAGCAAAAACATCCTTACGAAAAAGAAATTCTAAGAAGAAAGAAAAACATTAAGGCTTATCTCCCTTTGCTTTAAGAATATTGACGAATACGAATAACCCCCCCCCCCCCTTAGGCTTTGAAACTCTAAGGATCATATTCTAGATTTACGGAGTGACACTTCATTACGAATAAGTAAGTCTGCTTTAATGAAAAACTCCCCCTTATTAGATTTTGTTTTCTTTCTCACTCTTTGTTAGGATTCTTTTTCCCTTTCATTAGAGTTTTTTTCCTTCTCCCCCTTTTTTATTTTCAAAAAGAATACAAGGGAATGGAAAAATATAGCAAACTACCTGAAAGATTTGTAATAACAACAAAAACAAACGAGCAAGTACAAATTTTTCAGTAAGTTTGAAAATTTGAACAACAAACGAGTTAAGGTACAAAAAAATATCGGATCTGTCTATTTAGGATCTTTCTCCTTCTCCATGAGACCCTTTAGAATAGTCTTTATCTTCGTTAAGTCTTTATGATCTTCTTCAACTTGCTTCTCTAAGACCACTATTTTTGCAAATTGAGCTTCAATCTTTTCTTCTTGAGTTTTAATATTTTCTTCCTGGGCTTTAAGATTTTCTTTCTGGGCTTTAAGCTTTTCTTCTTGAGCCTTCATCTTTTCTGGAAACTCAATCTGATGATCCCTTTCAAACTTCCAGTTTTGAGAGACAGAATTTAGCTTCACATTCAGATCTCTGACTTCTTGAATCCAAAAGTTCTTTTCATCTGTCAACTTCTCTACAAAGGACGAAGTCAACTCATTTATCTTCCTTTCCTCAGTCTCAAAAGCATCTTTAACATTGTCTTGAAATTTGTCGAATAGCCTCATCTCTTCTATAGTCTTCCTCGACCAGTTTTTCATCCTCTTTCAAGATTTTCTATGAGCTTCGTAGCCAACAAAAAAGGTTTTGAACTGAGCCTCAATCTCAACACACTTTTCCATAACCATAGACACGGAATCAGTTTTCTGATTCAAAGCATGTTGGAGCATCTGGAATCCTGAATCAATACTTGAGAAGGTCGGAATGGTTCCTACCAACTTTTTCAAAGACTGAACAACAAAGTCATGCCCCAACAAAGATGACTCCGAATCCGAGACTCTTCTTGGAGAATTTTCTTCTTCAACAAGTTCAAGCTTTCTCTTTGAAGAACTACCAACTTCCTTTCTCTTCACCACTACTGAGCTCGGAGTATCAGCAAGAATTTGCTTTCCCTTGTCTTGTTTTGGAATATAATCCTGTTCCAGAGCTTTCTTTTCACTATCAGAGACTTGGACAACATTATCTTCCTCATCAGCAACTTCCTGAACACCAACCTCTACGTTTTCCATATGAGCAATATCATGTAAAAGTTGTTCTTCTTCTCCATGATAAGATACTTCTTCTTCTCCTTTCCCTTCTTCCATTGCTGGAGTAACTAGCTTCGAAGATTCAGCATCTGAAGTTCGGAGCGATTAGTGTTCCAAAGGTGTCCCCTTATAATCATCAACTTGTTTCAACACATCTCCGGTTTCACCACTTCCTTCAGCAATATCTTCTTCTTCTTCCACTTGCTCAACTTGCTCATCTTGTTCAACTGGCTTAGCCACTGCCTCTTCCAGAGCAAAAAACTCTCTTCCTGGAGTCTCAGGTAGAGTTTCCAATGAAAAGGATCTTGGAATAGGAATTTTCGCAGAAACCATCTCATTTAATTTTAACAAAGCCTGAGCTACCTCAGCCTCAGACATCTTATTATTGAGCTTCTTTTCTTTTTCTAGTTTTTCTAGGTCATCAGAAGTTCTTTCCTTCAAGGATTTAGCCTCCGCAGGGTCCAAGACAAACTGAGGCTCCCCTTGCACTCTCTTTTCTTTCATCTCCCTCCATTTAGCAACAACCTCATCTGGGTAATATTTCTTCTTCTTTGGTTTTGGAGGTGCGGAATGAAATTCCTTAGACTTGGAATCCTCGGCTTCTACTTCCACTTCCTTCAGCTTTCTCTTCCTTACCAGCTTAGAGGATTCCGGATCAGCAGCTTTCGGAACTGATTCTTTTTGAGTAGGTAGATCAATAAACTGTCCAGACTCCTTGTCAAAGGCTACATCCATTCTTTTGAGTGTACCATCACTCACCAGCATAATCTTGAAAACTCTTGGATTAGATTTTCATGCCTCCTTGAAAGACTCGAGGCACCAAACTATCAACTTGGAGATGATTACATGATACATAATAATCTGAGGTCTTAGATTTCCTTTGTTCAAATTCTCAAGAGTGATACGAATGTGCTTCATCAAATTAAACTTCCTCAGATTTATCAGAAAATCTAGGATGTAGATATCACTCTTTTTCAAGCTATCTTTGTCACCTTTCCTTGGTACGATAAGACTCTGTACCCATAACACCAGAATCCGGAAATTTGTAGATAAACTAGCAATCTTCGGAGCCTTGTCATCTGCCAGTCCAAGAGTTTCTAAGGCTTTTTCCTTATCGAAGCTACCTTTAGAATCTGGCAACACATGAGAAACAAATTCTGCTTCACCTTCATTATTCAGCCCTACCAAGCTGGATGCCTTAGCATATGAAAGATTATAAGTCTTACCATAAGAATTAAAAGACAATTTCTCCTTTCCATCTTCATTGAGAAAAGAAACAGTTTCATAGAACTCAACAAGTAAGTATGAATACACTTCATCTTGGTTCCCGAGTTTTGACACCGCAACATCTTCCAAACCATTAAGCTTGATATTTTTGGAAATAAGAGAGTTGTACTTGTTGAAGAAATCCGGATGAACCAGCCTCTCTCTATAAACTAACCACTTTGAAATCGGCTTAGAAGAATATATGTCTTGAGAAGCTGCTTCCACAGACATTCGGATTTGAAGACCTCTGAGATGTTCGGAACTGAGAAAACTGAAGTTCGGAATAGCCTTAAAACAGAGAGGCAGAGCTTCGAGACGCTGGAGCTTGAAAACCGATGTGGGACAATCATTTGGGGTCCCCTTTATATAGGCAACGAAAAAATGGTTCAACTTCCATGGTTGATCTAACGGTTGTGATAAGCTGAGATCAGATCTGACGGTAAAAAAAAACAATTCTCTTGAATCCGATCTTTTGAGGTGTTTATTAAAACATAGAATTAAGAAAACTATAATCCGAAAACAAAATATAAGAAAATTCCAGAAAGTAAAATATGATTATGAAAACATTGGTAAGGAAATCATACCTTTCGGATTGGCTTAGGAGGATTATTCGTAATGGGTAATATTCTTATGAAAACTACGAAAAAAAAACTTTGATTACGAAAAGACACAATTTGTAAAACTCACTACGAAAAACAAACTCAGTACAAAAAACTCAGTACGAAAATGTTATTATAAAATTTGAAAACTAAAAACACATTATGAAAGACTCGGTATGAAAATCCCGTTATGAAAATATCAGTACGAAAGTTTCCATTCCAAATGTTTTCAATACGAACATTTCTATTCCAGAAGTTTTCTATATGAAAATATCATTTCTGGAAAATTTTAGTTCCGGAAATTTCATTCTGGAATTTTAGTTCCGAAAAGTTTGAAAACAAATTTTGAAAAACATTGTTAAACAAACAATCAAATGTTCTCCCCCTATAAAAAGGAGTTTATTGCTGTAAGGAGACTTTTTCAACAGAAAGTTAATTAAGAAGGATTACCTTACGGTTATCATTCCTAAATTCTGTTTAATGTATTCAAATCTATCAGAAGGTAAATATTTTGTGAAAATATCAGCAAGTTGATCTTGCGTTCTGATAAACTGAAGAATAATATCTCCTTTTAGTGTGTGATCCCTAATAAAGTGATGCCTAATATCTATGTGTTTTGCACGGGAGTGATGTGCAGGGTTCTTACCAAGGGCAATGGAACTTGTGTTATCACACAAAATTTGAGTTTTAGTAAAACTAAAGCTATAGTCAGTGAGTGTGTGTTGCATCCACAACACTTGAGCACAACAACTTCCAGCTGCTACATATTCAGCTTCAGCAGTGGAGAGTGCTATAGAATGTTTCTTCTTGCCGGACCATGAAACTACTGAATCTACTAAGAAATGACAAGTTCCAGATGTACTTTTTCTATCCATTCTACAACCACCAAAGTCAGCATCAGAAAATCTTTTTAGGATAAAATCATTTCCAGAAGTATAAAATAATCCTAGATCCATGGTTCCCTTAAGGTAGCGAAAAATTCTTTTTACTGCCTTTAAGTGAGATTCCTTATGATTGGATTGATATCTTGCACATAAGCATACTGAAAACATTAGGTCTGGTCGACTTGCTGTTAAGTATAGTATACTTCCTATCATACCTCTAAAAGATGTTTGATCTACTGGTTTCCTAGCTTCATCAAGATCTAAAGAGTTTGAGGTACCAATAAGAGTACTTATACTCTTAGTATTATCATAACCATACTTTTTAAGAAGATCTTTAATATAATTATGTTGAGATATGTAGGTTCCTTCTGTTTTTTGAGAAATTTGAAAACCAAGAAAAAATGTTAACTCACCCATCATACTCATTTCAAACTCAGATTTCATTAGACTTGCAAAAGAGTCGGTCAAAGATTGCTGAGTTGAACCAAATATGATGTCATCAACATAAATTTGAACAATCAAAACATTTTTCTTATCTTTATTTATTAAAAGGGTTGGATCTTCATTTCCCTTAACATAGTTATTTTGAAGCAAAAATCCAGTGAGTCTGTCATACCATGCTCGTGGGGCTTGTTTAAGGCCATATAGAGCTTTGGTAAGTCTAAAAATATAATCAGGATGTTTTGTATCTTCAAAGCCAGGAGGTTGTTCAACAAAAACTTCCTCTTGAACATAACAGTTAAGAAAATCACATTTCATATCCATTTGGAAACGTTTGAAATTAATGAATGCTACAAAGGCAAGTAGAATACGGATAGATTCAAGTCTAGCTACTGGAGCATAGTTTTCTTCATAGTCTATTCCCTCTTGTTGATTATAGCCTTTAGCAACATGTTTAGCTTTATTTCTTACTATGACTCCATTTTCATCGCATTTATTTCTGAAAACCCATTTGACTACAATAACATATGTTTCCTTAGGTCTTTCAACCAAGGTCTAGACTTTATTCCTTTAGAATTCATTTAGTTCATCTTGCATGACTTTAATCCAATCATCATCACCTAAAGCTTCATTTGTGCTTTTAGGTTCTAATTGGGAAAGAAATTCTAGATGTTCTACTTCATTTCTTAAGGAACTTCTAGTCTTTACAGGTTTATTTACATCACCAATGATACTATCACTCAGATGATTCTTAAGAAACGTCTGATTTGGGTTTTTAAAAGCCTATTCATCAACATAGGGTAGAAAATATTCTGGGGTAAATGTTTCAGGAATATCTTCTTGAACATTATCTTTATCAGAAGTTTCTTCTATCAAAGGTTGATAATCAGTTTTTGAAAACACATCCGAGGATGTAGGATGAGATGTTATAAAAACAAAAGGATCTGACTCATCAAATTTTACATGTACTGTTTCTTCAATAGTTCAAGTGTTTTTATTAAAAACTCTATAAGCCTTAGATTTTGTGGAATAACCTAAGAAAATTCCTTCATCAGATTTTGGTGCGAATTTATGTAAGTTATCATTAGTATTCAAAATGAATACTTTGCAACCAAAAACCTTGAAGTAGGATAGTCTTGGTTTTCTACCATTCCATAACTCATAAAGAGTTTTATTAAGAAAAGGTCTAATCAAAACTCGATTTATAGTATAACAAGCAGTACTTACAGCTTCAGCCCAGGAATGTCTAGATATAGAATATTCACTCAACATGGTTCTGGTTATTTCTTGAAGAATTCTATTTCTTCTTTCAACTACACCATTTTTTTGAGGAGTTCTAGGTGCTGAAAAATTGTAAGTAATACCTTTTTTAATACAAAAAGTTTCAAAATCAGAATTTTGAAATTCTCCACCATGATCACTATGAACAGTTTTCAATGGAAGGTTTTTCTCATTTTTAACATGAGCTCGAAAACTTTTGAAATAATAAAAAGATTTAGATTTCTTTTCTAGAAAATAAACCCAACTAAATCTAGTGTAATCATCAACTAGAACAAACACATAGTATTTGACTCCAATACTTCCAGTTTGTGTTGGACCAAAAAGATCCATGTGTACTAAATGTAATGCATCGGTTGTTGAGACTTCACTGATTGATTTAAAACTAGATTTATGTTTCTTTCCATATTGACAAGGATCAAAAACTTTAGAAGAATCAAATCTACGCTCTGGTAGATCCTTAACTAGTTTTTTTTCTTAGAGAGTTTACATAGGTTCCTATGGTTACAGTGTCCTAGTCTTCTATTCCATAACCAGGAATGATCTTCGATTGCACTAAGGCCTGGTAAATCTTGGCTTCTAAGATCTTCTATGTTTAAGGTGTAAACATTCTCTTTCCTATTGGTTGAGAGAATAAATTCTTCCTTGGAATTATGAACTAAGCACTTATCATTCCTAAAATTCACAAGGTAACCTTCATCACATAACTGACTTATGCTAATGAGGTTGTGCTTAAGACCCTTAACAAAAAGAACATTTGAAATCAAAGTTTTTCCAAGAAAAACAATATTACCAATACCAACAATCTCACCCCTAGCATTATCTCTGAAAGTTACTTTTACTCCTTTCGTTTTGATAATCTTTTCAAAATAGCTTTTGTTACCAGTCATGTGCCGGGAAATTCCAGTATCCATGTACCATGTATTGTTGCTGGTACTCTCTTTATTTTCCTGAAATCAAGAAGAAAATTAGACTTTCGGAATCCAAATTTGTTTGGATCCGAGATTTCTAGATAACAAAATTTTAGGTACCCACATTTTCTTAGAAAAGTAAGCTTTGTGAAATCCTAAAGATTGAGTTTTGTTTAAGGAACAATCCATTGCCCAGTGACCACCACATTGACACTTGGTACAAAATGGGGCACTTTGAGGAACAAAATAATTATTACCGAAAATTGGTTTTTTATGGGTATAACCAAATCCGGATTTATTTCTTAAAGGTCGTATTTGGGAATAAATTTTATCAAAATTTTCTTTCCCATGGGTAAAGTTTGATAAACACTTTTTTAAGGAAAAAATTTCGGACTTGAGTTTTACAACCAAGTTTTTATCCTCAAAATCATTAGTTTTATAACTAGAGCTAGGCACAAAAATATTTTTCTTAGAAATTACTTTTTCTAATTCTTTAGAAAGTTTGTTCTTCTCAGAACATACTTCCTCAAGATTTTTTGAAATACTTTCAAAATCAACATTTTTCTTATCAAGATCTTCAGAAAGATATGATATCTCTTTTGTAAGAATAGAATTCCTAGAGTTTGCCTTATCAAGTTTTTTATTGAGTTTATAATTCTCAATCTCAAGAAGTTCAGCAAACCTAGAGACTTCTTCATAAGTAGGTAAAGTATTTTCTTCATTAGAAGTAGATTCTTCATTAGAAGAGTAATAATACTTACTATCATTATACTTTAAAGAAACATTGGTCAGTGATTCAGCATTTCGTACCATAGCCATAAAAAAATGATTATCAATAGGTAATCTGGCTATAAGACCAAGATTCTTCTGTCCTAAAGATTCATAATCAGAAGATTCATCTGAAGAGTTACCACCACTGGAACTCCAGGTGTCATTAGCTTTCAGAACTTTCTTAGCATTTTCTTTATAATACTTCTTTCTGTTCCTGTCTGAATGTCTTTCTTTCCTTTCTTTCTTTTTGAGCATAGGGCAATCTGGTCTAATATGTCCAGCTCTATTGCATTCATAACAAGTAACTTCTCCATCTTTCTTATCTTCCCTTTCCTTTTTCTTATACTTGGATTGGAAATTTCTCTGGCCAGCTATCTTGTTCATCCTTCGAGCAAGATTTGCTAATTCATTTTCAGAGATTTCACTCTCACTAGAATCTGATTGAACTATCATCTTCATAGACTTGGATCTGGTTACTTTCTCAGGAGTCTTAGCTTTCATATGATTCGATGTTGTAGTAAAAGCAACAGTACCATTTCCATTTTTCTTTTTGATGTTGTCAGCATCTCTCTTCATTCTGGTTTCATGTTGAAGAAGAGTTCCAAATAACTCATCAAGAGAAATCTGAGTCACTTTGCTGTTCTCATCTATAGCTGTTCTTTTGGATTCCCACTCATTAGGCATGATATCAATTATCTTATCCACAAGAGCTTCATCATCTAAACCTTTCTCTCCCATAGACTGTAGGCTATTGACGATAGTCATAAATCTCTGTTGAACTTTACAAATTGGTTCTCCATAAGGAAAATTGAAGCCATGATATTTAGCTCTCTAAGCATAGCTCTCCTAGTCTCAATCACTTTAGAAGTTCCAAAGTGTGTAACCTCTAACTTCTTCCAGATACAATTAGCTGCTTCACAAGAAGAAATTTGGCTATATATATTTGTAGTCATTGAACACAGTAGAGTATTGCGTACCTTATAGTTGAGTTGATATTCTTGATTTTCCTGGTTAGTGAAAGTTCAAACTTCCTTGTCAGGAATTTTATAATCACCAGTATGCATAACAAAATTGTCTACTCCAGTATTGATAACAAAAGTCTTCATTCGATCTCTCCAGTACTCATAGTCATTACCATCAACGATTGGTGGACTTGTAGGATTTAGATTATCAATAGAACCAACATTAATTCCTGCCATAAAAATAACCTTCGACACACAAACTTGTTAGTAGAAAATATTCGTAATAACAAAGTTTGGAATGGAAAAGTTCGGAATGGAAAAGTGAGCAAGAAAAACTTATACGTGAGTACAAGTATTTCAGAGGCCTTCTCTGATACCAATTGTATGATCTAAATAATGATGTAGATGCTCAATTTACAAGAGGGGGGGTTGAATTGTATAATTTAAAAATTCCTTTGGAACCTTTAAAGTTAGTTACGATTAACTATGTTTTCCTTAATCAAAGGAAAGGGATAAGTTTAACGAAGTTAAACTTAAGAAAATTCAAAACACCTCTAATACCAAATGAAAACTTGGAAAGAGATTCTGAAAGTAGGTTCCAGTAATATGGTTCCGGAAATTGAAACTTAGCACAAAATTACAATATGAGATTCTACCTTAAAGCGTATAGAATCTAAATGAAACAGAGTACAATTAAGGAAGTATAAGAAAGTTATACTTTCCTTATAATACAAAATGCAGTGGATATAAACAAGTAGTAAAACTACAAGTAACAAGATATAAGTCTTTTAACCCAAAGAGAGGGTATCCAACAACCTTGGATAAAGGTCCCTTGATTTATACTTTCAAGCATGTCTATCTTACCCACACCGGGGTATGCCCTCGATACGAAGATCGGAGTGTCTCTGTCTTGCTATCCCCGCAAGCCCTCAACTTCAAGGTGGTTGCCAACCTCTGTCTTTCTCAGCAAGGAATCCCTCAAACTTCAAGGTAGTCGGCACCTCTGTCTTCCTATCCCCGGAAGTCCTTGAATGTAATCACCAACATTCGGAGTTGCACGAAGCTTTGAGAGTTAATAAGAGTCTCTCTCTAGAAATCACTTCAACAGCATTTATGCCCAATAACCAAGTTGTTCATCCATCCGTTATGAGCACTTTCAAATGAGCTCCTATTTATAGGTAAGGTTGGCCTCCTTCCCAACGGTCATATTTTCCTTAAAAATTGGAGGGACCTGTACACGTGTAACTTAACCAACAGTTAGTTCATAACAGAATACACGACATCGTTTTATAACAAAACAAGTGTAACAGAATATACGACACTGTTTTAAATCTTAACTAAAAAGATTCGGAGTGAAGGTTCGGAGTTAAAGTTTGGAGTGTAAGGAAAATAATAAAGAGTAGACAAAATATAAAGGAATAAGCAAAATGAATGTTCGGAGTGAAAATTCGGAGTCTGAATAAATTCAGAGTGTATAAAACAATGATGATCAGATTCGGTTTAAAAGATGAATTCGGAATGAGAATTCAGAATGAGAATTCGTCATCAGAATTCGTTATGAGAATTCATCATCAGAATTCGTAATGAGAATTCTTCATCAGAATTCGTAATGAGAATTATTCATCAGAATTTGTAATGAGAATTTGTTGTCGAACTTCATAAGGATTCGTATCCTGAATCTGGAGTAAACCTGTATCTGGAATTTGGAATGAAACTTTATCATAGTTCTCATTCTGGATTTCGGAGTGAAACTTTATCGCAGTTCTTATCCAGAATTCGGATCCTAAAAACAGAATACCTCATATCAATGTTTCAAACAATTCCGAGAATATAGAAATGAATCCGAATATTATACTTAAGAAAAATATGGATGAAAATATGATAAGGATAATTTTTCTTACAAAAGCGATTTCCCTTATAAAAGCGATTTTCCTTATAAAAGCAATTTTCCTTATAAAAGCATTTTTCTTAAAGATAAGGTGTTTGTGATTTTCACAACAAGAATGAATAGAGAATTCATAAGGAAATCCTTATTAACTCATCAACTATATCTTAATTATCTTGATGAACCCTATCAAAAATTATAGATGTTCATTATCTACTTTATTTATTGTTTATTTATCAATTAATCTATAAAAAAGGTTGGTATGGATGAAACAATGAAATTTGTGGATAAATACATGGAAATACCCTAATTTACCCTACTGGTATAAGAGGACAATATAGTATATGTAGGGATAGAATCCATAGAGACCAAAGAAGTAATAGTGAGAAACTCATATTAATTGGGAGCTTTTTCTATGTAGTAGCCAACTTTGGCATTTACATCAATTGTGGAACTATTATAGTAATTTACCCAAGATAATCGGTTGTATATAATAATAAAAAACATAATTATTTGAATAAAAACAATTAATGATGACTCGTCGATCATGGGTTGTCTCCAAGGATAGATTGGATGTGATTATTTTCATAAAAAATTATAGATCCCAAATTCAATCGCATCCAAAAAATGATGTAACTCCCCAACATAATTCATCGATTTAATCCTTAAAAATTTATAGGGATAATTACCTATTAAAATATAGAATCACATAAATGATCACACTAAGGAATTATATCACACTAACACTCCAAATTTTTCATTGTTAATGTTAGTGAATATGAAGAAAAAAATAACTCATCGAATGTAAAACAAAAAATAATAAACTGATGATAACATTAATGAACCAAAAATGGAATACTCTTTATCCCCTTTATACTATATTGGATCATTCTATAAAATGTTTGTCCCACCATTAGTGATATTATCTCATTAGAAGAATGGGGTAGACTCATGAGGGAGGAACTGAAGAAGGAAAACAACGATATAACAAACACTCCACTGTTGTATGAGGAATTTCATAATTTTTGGTTTGAATAAATTCACACACTGATTGAATGGCGTAAACATGTTAAGGAAAATGAAAGATAAAATTAATCATAATAATAACAAATATTATTAATAAATTATTGTTATAGAAAAACATACATGATAAAAATTAAATATGCGATTATAAAATGAAATAGTAAAATTACAATTTGAAGGAATAGAACTTCTAAAAAAATAGATCTACAAAAACAAATGAAATACGAATTTTAGAGCCTTATGGTCAATCCCCCATCAATATATTACATCCCATTTAATTAGGATAGTTAAAGGTGGGTGTGAAATGAATGGAAATTGGGCATTTAAATGATGACCTGAAAATTTAGACTAGGTTGATTTCATTTTTGGCATGAAACTATGACATTGAAGAAGAAAGAATATGGGATATTCAAAGTATATAAATGTATTATTCCTAGTTTCCTAAAATTTATTTCATACTTTCATTCCAATTAGATAATCCATTCATATTTTATTCTTGAAATGGTGTAATAATTTAATGGGCCCTAAAATCTGGCCCATAGTTTAACCCTCAATATTGGCAACTTGGATCTCCAAGAAAACATTAGAATCAGCTCTATACATAGATGAATAAAATAATCCTCCTAAAATTTCATACTTAAATTTTAAAATTTACCATCATAGTGATTAATATGTGGGTCCACTTTTATTTGAGGGGCTTAAGGCCCATTATGTTTTGACCCATAATTTCTATATCAATTGCCAAAAATGACTTACTTTCCTTGTGATTAAGAAATTGATCATAAATTAAAAATTATTCCAATAAAATTGTTCCATCATATCTCAAAATAGATAACTAAAATAATAATGATTATTAATTCTACAAGATGATGATTTACTTGGCCCATATTGACACACTCTAGACATGTATTGCACAATAATGTGAAATAATATTCTGTTTATAAAATTAACCAAAACCGTTGATTATGGAAATTGAAACACTTCGATATTGAAATATAAATAGTGACTATTATCATATTCCACTGTCTAATCACACCCAAATTTATTTTTTCTAGTCCAGAGAAAATAATCATTTCAAAATTACGAAATTGATTTCCATTTTTTCAAAAATATTTTATGATGTATTTGTCAGTAAAAACAAATAATTTCAAATAATCACAAAACCTATCCAAATTATTTAACATAATGTGGGTTAAATTTAATATTATAATCCCAAACACATTCCTTTTTTTAAATTCATCTCAATATTTCAACCGTTTTCAATTAAACATAATGATGTGTTGTGAATAAAAACATGCATGTGGCATATTTTCTTTTTTAAGGGAAAAAAATGGAAGCACTAGGTGGGAATAACATTAAACCTTATTATGAGTATCAAATTTTTTATTTTTATTCTTTTCTCTAGTCTATAATTTGTTTTTCAAACCATAGTAGTGATTAAAAGACTAACTCTTGGAAATACATCTATGTAGTAGTGACCCAAAAGTATCGGACACCACACATTTTTTCTATTACATATTCTAAAATATATATGCAAATAAAATATATGGGATATAAAACTTTGGAGTCAAGTTCCACATGTTTCAGACTCCATGCATTTAGAAAAAAAAACATTTCTCTATGTGGTCTCTAATTTTTTAATTCTTTAGTGTATAATACAATTAAAATAATAGCAGAATCGAATAATATGATATGATGAAAGGTGACCTTCAAATCAATCACAAACCCATAATCCAATATATTTTAATGGAGTATTTTTTATTAAAATATTGAATATGATAGCATTGAAAAATCATAATGGACAATTATACTTTCAAAAAACATTTCTCATGAACATAAACATGCTTTAAAATCATAATAAATTTATTCAAAATCATATTAAATTCATTTTTCATGTTTGATAAGTGTATTATCATGTTTGTGGTTAAATAAGATTATTTCCCATGTATGTTATAAATCACCTTGGACGCTTACAAAGAAAATTTTCTTTGATGCATGGAAATTTAATTTTTTCATAAATTTCACCACCCCCCAAAATAAAATAATAGTTTCCTAAATTTTTAAATAAAATAGAATGTATAACGGGGTTGAATTGAAAAAAAAGGAAGATATAGCATGTGTGGGAATTGGTTTCATAACCATTTCAATGATTTTTAGTTCTAATATAAGTGATGAAAACAATGAATTCATTCTTTCTATTTCTTGAAAAACATTATCAAGTATTGGTTGTGGATTCAGATGGACTTGTGGTTGATCCAAAGGGACTATTCTAGAAATATATTGATATTTTTGGAATTGTACTACAATATGTTTAGAGTGGTTTTGTTGGGATTGAAACTGATTATAGGTTACATTGTTTCATGCAGAATAAGATTACAAGCCATGTTCTTGATTATACCACTAGTATGAAAATGTTTTTTCAATATACATCTCACTTTTTGTGGGGTATTCAATGTTGGGTGTGTTACACCATGTTTGGATATTTTTTCAAAACTTCCTTCCATAGGAGTAAAATTGTGGGTGATAATAGATATGTGGAGTGAGAAAAAGATGTGGGTGTCGAAGACAATATACCTCGGTCCCCAATAATTTAACCAAAATTTGGTGACATCCAAATTTACCATACATGTAGAGGCAATCATTTTAAAATAGATAGGGATTGAATCCACAGGGACCTAAGATGTAGCATTGAGACACTTGTATTTTTTTAGAGAATTGGCTATAAAATGACTAACTTTGGTGATAATTTCAATTAAAAATATAATATACTAAATATCCTAAGTTAATTCATTGTATTTAATAATGAAAAACGTAATGTATTTAATAGAAAATAATTAATTAAGATGAGTCATTTCTAGGATGTTTCTAGTTATATATATATTTTTTCTATTCTCATAAAATTTTAAATAGCTAATTCAAGATGTATTCAAACAATGATGAAAATCTCCAAAACCATTCATAAATTTAATTCAT
Source organism: Viscum album (assembly GCA_963277665.1). NCBI lineage: Eukaryota > Viridiplantae > Streptophyta > Magnoliopsida > Santalales > Viscaceae > Viscum > Viscum album. The sequence continues at coordinate 167,042,201 of OY728125.1, read as the reverse complement.
ATACAATTAAAATGATTATCCATAATTCACTTAGATGATCACTTAAATTATAACTCCAATGAATTAGATTATACTAGCCCTAAAAATTTATCTTCATCAAATTTGATGAAGATGAGGCAGAATAGAACTCATTGAATCTAAATATTAAAATAATGAATACATTAAAATATTAATGAACAAAAAATAAAATAAAATCCAATACTTTTCTACTTACTTGTATAGAACATTAACAAGGTTATCCCTCCACTAATGTTATTCTCTCAATGTAAATAGGAAGCATACTCTTGAGTGAAAATTTGAAGAAGGAAAAAAGTTAATGTACACTCCTCCATTGTGTGAGGAATTTCATAAGTTTGATGTGAATAAATTTACACATGAATAAAAGACATCAAAATTCTAAGTAAAATTCTAGATGATATTAAAAATAAGAATAATATTATCTATTATTATGAAAGGTAGGTGAACAAAAAACATTAGTGAGAAAAATTAAAGATGCGATTATGAAATGAAAACATCAAATTAGTATTAAATAAATAAAATATATAACCAAAACCCCTTATCCAATATCACATTAAATATTAATTTTATGGTCTTAATTTTAACCAACACATTAATAAATTCCTTTCCATTTAATTAGGATATTAAAATATTGGTGATAAATCAATGGAAATTGTACATTTGATTGTTGACCAAAAAATTCGGAAAAGAATCATCCCGCTTTTGGTTTGGAGATATGAAATCGATGCTGGTAGAGTATAGGATGGTCATTTAAGAGAAATAAATTCTACCTTGAGTCCTATAATAGATTAAAAAATTACATTCTAATTGGATCATCCATTCATATTATATGCTCTAAATGGTAGGCTAATTATATGGGACCTAAAATCTAGCCCATAATTAAATACTCCACTTGGGATCCTTGTATATCCTTGAAAAATAATAATTATCACTAGAAATAGTCAAATGAAATCATCCCCATAATTTTCTTTATCTATAGTTAATAATTTAGATTCATTTTTCATCAAATATAAGCTATATTTAAATTTTCTCTACCTATGGACCATTAGGCTTTGATCCAAAATTTCTGTATCAATAGATAAAAAATTTCCATCTTCCCTTATGATTCATCCATTAATCCTAAAATAAAAAAAAATCCAACCAATGTGATAAATCATATACCAAAATATCAAATTCAAATAATCAAAATAGTCGAATCTAGAATGTAATGATTTATGGGACCAAATCCACAAAAAATAGACATAAATTTCACAATGATGTAAAATGATGCTCAGTTTGTAAAATACACTAAAACTGGTGTTTATGGGTACTAAAACACATCAATATTGAAATATATATAATTAATATTATCCTCTTCTATTTTCTAATCAATCTTTATCCAATTTTTTTCATCACTATACTAAGAGATCCATGTACTTGATCCTATTTGGTTCATGAGGACAAGTATAGATTCAATATTCTAACTCACAAATGATTTTTTTAATGAATATATCATTTCTCTATTAACTCGATTACTCTTTGAATATTTCATAATGATGTGATGTTGTAATGTTTTCATCTAATTCTATATGTTACAATTTTAGACCAATATAAAATTATAAATTAATGATGTGATAAACACTATATTAATCATTACTATATCTCTTTTAGGACTTATTCTCACAATTCCTGGACTCTATAGGTGGATATATATGTTGAAGGGTTTTCCATAAAAAAATCCATTCTTGAAATGGTACTATATGCATGTATCAATACCACTCGCTAAACTTTTTCTGGGTAATGATATTTTTATTCTCAATATTTGAGAAATGTTATAATGAATTAGTAGTATATCATTCTATTTATTAAAAAATAATAAAATAGAAAATTATAACATTATCATTATTAAAATTTATGTCTCATTTTTTATTTATTAAACTTTTATAACTCAGACTATTTTAATCAAATCCTAACCACCCTTACAATTGGATTTTAAATATCTAATCACTCAATTTTAAGAAGGAATTTACTCATACAGACTATATTAATTTGATGATATTTATTCTATTTAGTTTTTTCTAGGTCTTAAAACATTATACACATATTTTTAATATTATTAACACAAAATTACAGCATGTATACTATCGATAATTCTCTTAATGAAAATATGATAATGTTAGGAAGTCATTATAATTAGAACACAATGATAAATATTAGGTTATATCATTTTAAATAGATATGAAACAAAATATATGTTTTATTACAAATCGAATGATGGAGGTAAGGTGGTAACCTAACATTTTAATTGAGGGTTTTTACTTTTTGTGTAGGAAAAATTCTTTTGTTTGGGCATGCTTATTAATTATTCATTGTTAGTGATAAAATAAATAGTTCACTTCACATAAAAATTTTACTTATCATTATGAATTATTATATTGAAATTATTGGAAATTTAGTTAATATATATGAATAGATATATTAATTTAAATAAATAAATATCTATATATATATTTGACTCTTTCTCCGGGGCACGCATGTCCTTCTCTTTTAAGGACGAAAGGCACACATTCGTTGCCCCACATTCCTGCTTTCCGATGTCGAGCGACATCCACTCCTTGTTCAGGGATGTTTGCTCCTTGATTGAAATGGGATGATGGGATGTCGGTTCTTCCTTCAGTGGATTCCTCCTCAGAGCTCGTCACCTAGTTCGGGTCTCCCTTATAGATTTAATACATTGTTTGTGAAACTCTTCCTATCACCAGATCTTTATGGACACCAGTTAATTACACTGCTTCTGTCAGGACATTCCAAGGGGTCTGGTTAGGGCAGCAACCTTTGGATTGGGGAGTTGTCACGTTGGACATCACTGGCATGTCTGGGCACTGGGACACTGACGCCTCTTTCTTTTGTCCCTTATTATAGGGCTTCTCAAGGGCGTGGAAGCCCGAGGAATCCCACATCGGATGCAGGGAACCATATACCATGGGAATGTATCTGAGATTTTCCTCACCTTCCCATGTCTAACACAAGGTATGCTGCATGTTTAACTTCTAGCAGAGATGGATCAGACAGATCAGAACACTGACTAGAGTGGATCAGATGGGTGCAACCTCTGAAGGGAACACCGATACTGGGGCCAACATGTGGTTGAATTTCTGGTTACTATTGAAGGGAATGGGGTGGCATGATCAAACTGGGATGTGGAATCCTGGTTAAGAATCAGGATGGATAATGGAGCGGTTAAATAAAGTTGGTTGTAAATGGGATGGAACCACCATAAAGATGATGGTAGTCATGGGTTTGAGCCTCGAAGAGGCTTCCTATGTATTCCTATGGTGGGGAATCAAAGTACTCGTAGTTCATCTGATGATGGCTTGTCACCGGACTGGATCACAATGTCTTACCACTGGATGGGATCACAATGGCATACCGCTGGATGGTATCAACAACGGCTTACCGCTGGATGGGGTCGCAATGGCTTACCACTGGATGGGGTCCCAATGTCTTACCGCTAGATGGAATCCACAATTTAACATTAAGAAGGATGGGGGAGAACCAACGTGAGAGGGGGTCAGAACTACTGGGTGTTGGGCTTTAACCTCATGCAGACTCCCTATGTACCTTTCCTTAGGCAGGATCAAAGACCACATTTTTCGGGATAGGGGGAATTTGGGGCTTATGCTCAGAGGCATCCCAAGGTGTTGGTGAACTAACGTGAAGGGGTCAGAGAGACCAATGGGTGTTGGGCTTGAACCTCGTGGAGCCTTCCTACATACCCATCCATAACAAGGATCAAATACCTCGTAGTTCAGGTGGGTGGGAACCATCCTGAAGGTGGACCTGGGGTCCAATGGTTGTTGGGATTGAACCTTGTGGAGGCTTCCTACGTACCTTGCCTTGGCAAGGATCAAATACCTTGTAGTTCCGGTATGTGGGAACCGACATGAAGGTGGACCTGGGGTCTAATAGTTGTTGGGCTTAAAACTCGTGGAGGAACCCTACACACCCTGCCTTGGAAAATATCAAATACCTCGTGGTTAAGGTTGGTTGGAACTGACGTGAAGGTGGACATGGGGTCCAATGGTTGTTGGGCTTGATCCTCATTGAGGCTTCCTACGTACCCTGCCTTGGAATGGATCAAAGAACTCATTGTTCATGTGGGTGGAAACTGACCTGAAGGTGGACCTGGGGTCCAATGGTTGTTGGGGATGAACCTAGTAGAGCATTCCTACGTACCCTACCTTGGAAAGGGTCAAAGACCTCATAGTTCAGGTGGGTAGCATTTGGGTCTTACACTCTGAGGTGGAACTAGGAAGTTGTCATGGTTGGTGATCACTCTAAGCCCATGTGAGTCATGCTTGGTGTGAGAAACAAGAGATAGCAGGGAAATGACAATCACTTCACAAAACGTGTGTCCGTGGGAAGTGGAGTGGGGCTTACACGTGGTCGTAGCCCAAAGAGAAAATAGGGGATCATGCATGGTTAGCAGCCTGAAGAGGTTGGTACTTACTCCAGGAGGGAGGCCCGACAGTGACAAAGCCCAGCGGGAGAGAGATGTGGTTTAAAAATAAGTGGGTTTCAGTGTCCATTCTCCAATCCCCCCTAGTCCTTGGGACCAAAGAATAAAGGAGGGGCAGAGATTCTTCCCCTGGAGAGAAAATCTAGGGGCTCACACCAGGATGGTTGCCCTTTCCCTACGGACAAACACCACTCTGATGAGGAGGATATCATCCACTGTGGGGGAAGATCTCACTCCCATAAAGACTAGTGGGCATGCAGAATGTCCACGGTGGGGCACCCCACGTGCGAGGCATGGAGTGAGGTCACAGTTTAATTCCATGTGCTGAGGACGGTGGTGCTTGGTAGTTTAGCATCCTGCAGCTCAGACGAGGTGGGTTTGCACCGCACCCCTTGGACTTACATAACTAGTACCCTCTTCTCCTTGGTGAAGATAAGGGACAAAAAATGTTGTGAAAAGGGGCTATCATAGAGCGAACCATCAGGGGGTCCACGTTAGAAAGTCAATGTGAAGAAGCAATAGCTGTTAGCATGCCTATGCGGAGAAGCATGAGGCGAAGCAACACAATGGGGAGTATTGTTCAAGGGACTCTGAAATCACCTCGTGAAATCCTCGAGGATTGCATGAGAAAAGGAGTTGCAAAGTAGAGGGTTTCATAGGTAGGGTCCTTGTGAATCTATGCTGCTCTATCTGGTAGAGGGTACTTGCGAAGGGGTTTGCTTCACGAAGTGGGGTGCCTCAGCCTAAGCATTGGGAAGAGGTGTGTATGGGAGGTTCTTTGCGAAGGTGAAATGTATTCACAGAGCACTGCGTTGAGGAGAAAAGATTCATCATGAAGAAAGGTTTCGTGAAGCAATGTGCTTCGTGAAGTACAATGACTGTGCCTTGGCATGTGGATCATGTTAACAGGAAGGGTGTTTCATGAAGAATAAATGCTCCATGATGACCAGGGTCCCCTTGGGGATCCCCTTCCTTCGTGGAGGCCCTTAGGCTCCATGAAAGCCATCCCTCTCGAATGAGGGGGTTAAAACAAGGAAAAGGTGAGGCAATTCTAAGAGCAGAAGTACATCACATATCTCATGGTTTGCAGAGCAGAAGATGCATCATGATTTGAGAGCTTGGAAGTATAAAGGTTAGATTAGCTGCCTCCTGGACATGGGGGGAGGCCGGTATTTATAGGGAAGAGGCACTGCGAAGCAGCGCGCACTCGGAACAAAGAAGAGTTTGTTTGCTCCACGGCGGGTCACAAAAATCAAATGCTTTTGCAGAGAATTTCTACATCTTTGCTCCGTGGCGGGTAATGAATGTTAAGGGTGGTCATGGAGCATTACCGCCTCCTTGCTTTGCGGTGGGTCTCAAACATCATGGGTGGTCATAGAGCATTACCACCACCTTTCTTTTTAGTGGGTCATGAATGTCAAGAGCAGTCACGGAGCGTTACCGCACCCATGCTACGTGGCGGGTCATGGACGTCAAGGGCAGTCGCGGAGCCTTAGTACCTCCTTTCTACACAGCGAGTTGTGAACATCTAGGGCGGTCGCGAAGCGTTGCTTCCTCCTTGCTCCACGGTGGCGTGCTGTGACCAGTTCTCCATGAATGGGCTTCGTAAGGCAGCTATCAGGTCTGTGTATTATTCCTATCCACGTAATTTGGCGTCAAAAAATTCACCCCCTTAGACTTTGAGCTGCGGAAGATTAAAGGGTTGAAGTATGAGTGTAGATCACCAAAATATTGGGTCGTTCGCGAAGAAATCTCGCGAAGAGGGCTCGCCAAGCCGGAAAGTGAAGCTCCCACAAGATGCGCTGCGAAGCTCACTTCAGTCGAGACACTACATGATTCTCCGGGGGTCCCTCGCCTATAAATAGGGTACCTAAAATCCCTTTTGTCTTTTCTCCTCTCCGCAATTTTGGACTTTAGCACTCTCAATTCACGAAGCTCCGCGTACTTCGTGATTGCTCACTACAAATCGGGCCTTCTGCTTCATGGGACTTCTGTGAGTCTTTGACTTCGCATCTCATCACATCGTGACCCTATATTTGAAGGACAAGGAAGTGCCCCATGAACAGGCTTCACGGTCGTTATCCGAGAACGACCTCTGCGAATGACCTTCTCGAACCAACCCGAAAATCTCCCAAATTTCAAAACTGAATGGCTCGCCAAGAAGCTGCCCGGGGGTTCCTTGCAGATGCCGCCTGGTGGGATGAGATAGAAAATAGTCTGGGTCTGGGGGATTTGGTACGGAGCCACTCCGACCATGATTCACTGGTGCACCTACTTTCGGAGAGCCAGAAGAGCTACCTGTTGTGTAAGAGGTTGTCTTTTTATGGATTCGGGATGAGGGATGATGTCTTCATCCCAGAAGGATGTCAGGATGAACCAAATTACTATTTGAGGAGTACGCCATGCCAGTGCCGAGGGCTCAGGGCAGCTGATGTCCATGCCTGGGAGGATTTCACACCCTTCAATGTTGATTTCTTAAACAACCACCTGAATAATGTCGACGGGAAGGAATTATTGTTGTAGACGTCCCCCCCTCTGTACCAGATGTTTTTCAAGGCAGCTTTGAGGAACCTGAGGAAAGGGTGGTCCGGGGAATGGGACCAACGCCAAGGTGGAAACTTCACAGATGATTGGGCCTGGGCCTATTTGGTAGGAAACATGTGTGAGAAGTTTAGGGCTGATCTAAGGAGGGTGGGAGTTTATGAGGCGACATGGGCCTCCCAATTCCACATATATCAATCTAAACAGCTGATTCCAAAGCTGTTGAGCAGATGGTCGTCGAGGACCACTACCATCCACATACACTATGGGGAGGTCGGTATCATCTTGTGGGATGTCCACCAGATCTCGGGTGTCTCGATATTGGGGACGATGTATGAAGAATTATTCCCCTACATGAGTGCGTGAGAGGATCCAGAGAAAATTCCATAGTTGGAGATGGCGCAGATGGAGATTGTGCCCAGGGAGGATAAGGAAGCAGTAAGGGATGTCCACTTTAGGTGGTGGTTCAAACAATTCTTGAACTTCCTGGAAAACAGGAAGTTTCCGGAAAGGCCTCAGACCTGCCTTAAGTGGGCTCAGAGTAAGGGGCACTCATAATGGTGGATTTTTGAGAATACACAATGGAAGACATAGGGATTCAGCATCAGCACCGAGCAACAACCAATAGTCGGGCTGGGAGCATTCATCACGGCTCTTATCTATGGTTGGATCCTTCCAGTGAGGGATACCCAAATGGGAGTATGCCCAAGATCATTTATCATGGCATCCACATTGGCAACATGAGGGCGGGTCAATCTAGGAATCGCGATTATCGCCACATTATATAAGGTGTTGTGGCATATCAGTGGGGGTAAAAGTATTTAGAGGGTATGTGGGCCATTCCACCTCTTATATGAGTGGATAACAGCACATATCAGAGGTTATATGAATATCTAAACCCTATCTCTCCTCTGGGATTGAACTTCCACCCAACAATACAGAATGTCTCTAGGAGCTTTCCAACCAAGATGACCACACATTCGGTTCTGAACCGGGTGTGGAGGGTGGAGGAATTCAATTTCCACCCATTTCCGTTGCCGATGGGGGTACTTACTGATGATGGATGGGGGATAGGAGAGCACCGGCCCTATCTCCTGACCTTTTGAGGTGGAGTCATGGTGGTGAGGGTGGACCGTGAGCCCCTCTGTGATCCGTATACCCCACACTGATTTGCATTTAAATTCTGGTGTATGCAGTGATTGACCCCACAGGTCTATCTGAAGGTGCGCCATGAAGAACACTTGTGCATGATGGGGAATATGTGGCTCATGCTCACGCGGGAATATGGGAAAATTTGGAGTAATTTGCCTCCACCGACCACCATCCTCAGGCTAGTACAAGAATATGCCTAGATCTTGGAGGTGGCCTACCCAGGGGAGATGCTAAAGCATCCAACCATTCAAGCCAGTAATGGCGAGCTTTCCCAACCTCGGGGCCGGGTCCGGTAGGAAGCAAGGGCATCCCGTTGTCGCAAGGCTGCCATGGCGGCGAGGCCCGCACCAATTTAGGGGGAAGTAGTGGTAGCAAATCCAGCAATGGCAGCCGACCCAGTAATTCCAGAAAAGATGAGTTAACTAGGGGGGAGGCCACCAAGAGGATTCCGTAGGATACACACCTAGGCACTGGGGAAGCGGCTGTGCCATATCGACATGCCGGAGGACGCAGTTTTCCCAAAGGCCAGAGAAATCATGGAAGTCAACAGAAAATTCATCGGCCCTTCAGAGTTGTGGAAGCACCTGAACTGTCTCGGGATGGATTTGCTGGGAATAGGACCAATCAAGGTCGGCTTTGTGGTGTACCAATTGGAAGGGGATCAATATCTGACTGATATGGAGGATTTCTTGCCCTAATGGTGTGTTCCTCATCCAATGACAGATTGAGTCAAGGGGTTTCTCAATTGCAATAATCCCCCGCAATTTTCGGCCACTGATTTGGGAATGTTCATCCCTCTACTGGAAGAATCGTAAGAGTCCCCCTAGGGAGACAAGACCGGGAGAGGGAGGCCATTGGAGGAGGGTGAAGCTGGAGATCAAGACTCGGATCTCGAAGAGTTCACAGAGGCCCTTGAGGTAACAATATGAAACCCCTTTCTTCATGGATTTCTATGAGGTCATTCCGGACTCCTTGTTAACATCTGAACTGTGCATGAGACTCTTATATAAAGAACATGTTCTCGTCCCTCGGTTGATACAGATGCGGGAACTTCAGGATCTACGCCTGTTGTGTCATTCATTACTGGGTCCATTAGGGCTAGGACACCTGAGGCGACCCCTCTGAAGTTTTTAGACCTTCTGACCATATACGGGGGAGCCACACTTTGGGGTCCCGATGGCATCAACCCAAGAACGAGACCAGAGATTCGATCTATGTATGAACACTCTACCAATTTAATGATTTTCCTCCCCTATCCATGTTTACTAAAGTCCATTTCCCCATTTTTGACACATACAATTCTTTAAATGGCATGGGTCGCCTTTGTGAGGCTGTTCAGGGCTTCTTATGGCATCCTTCCCAGAGGAGTGCCTATGATCGTGGAGGCGGAGCATCAAACCGATTGAGTGGCGATGCTCTGGATCACTGGTGAGACCATCAATAGGGATGAACCTAAGATCATTGAGGTAGGATCCGATGATGAGGGTCGATCATATAGTACAAGTCCTGCCATTCATGATCAAACATCAGATGTGGACCCTGCTGAAGAGTTCCTGGGGGCGTTCCGCACGTACGAGCCTACCAGTAATGCTGACTAGGAAGAGGCAGCCTCTACTAAATAGGATAGCATGATAGTCCATCGTTGATCGTGGAAGCTGATCACACGCTTCATCAATGACACCCCCAAGAAATATGGTTGGATGATATGGAAAGACTTCCCTCGCGACTGCGTGAACTATGTGCTGGGGGAGTGGACGCCCAACGTCCTCACTTTCTTGTCCGAGATCTAATGGCGGAAATGATTTAGGACTATGACTGTGGACTCAGTGTGGACTGACATTGGAGGAAAGCAGTAAACATCAAGAGGATCTAGGAGGCTGAATATGAAGTTCAAGAGTTTCATGACCAGGAGGATTAGAATTCTGCTTCCCTTAGCATGCAATCAATGCTCGTATAGCGGCTGAAAGCCCAGCTGGTGGAGGCTCAAGAGGGCATGAAGCGAGACTCTAAAGAGATGACCGTCATTTAGACCGACGTAGAGAGAGCCCAGATTGTGGCCGATGAATTCCGCCCCATCACTTCCAAGGAGGAGTAGGAGATGAACAGACGACAACAAATCCTGTACGCCACCAGCCAGTGGGTGGAAGAGCTGCTATGCTCTTTTACCAAGGTTAACCAATTCATGGGGGGAAACAACCATCATGAACTGTAACGATTAAAAACACTCCAATGTACCTTCACGCTTTGATTGTTTGATTCCATAACATGAATAAGTTCCACTGTTTACATTGTTTTACTACATTATATGGATATTCATGGAGCGTCCATCGATCATTCCCTAAGATCATATGGGTCAGGCCAGATGTGAGAAATAAGGGAGGACCACCTTATCACCCCCATCCAAATATAGTAGTGCAAACAAAGCTTCGGTCATCCGAGGTTTGAAAAACTTGTCCGGATTTCTAAGCGGAAATGAGAGAGACCTGACTGGTGAATGATGTTCTCAGAATAGCTGATTTACCGTTTTCCCAATGTGCTCTTGTGCAAGAAAGGGATAATGTCAAGGGTGCTGTAATGAAACCAAACATATGGGAATGAATGGTTTGGATCATGATAACCTGGATTCGGAACACTGTAGGGGTGGCAAGGAAATACAGAATAACTTTTGACTGCATTTGAAACACATTATCCTTATTGTTTTAGCCTGGAATAGGGATAGAAAATGTTGGCCGACTTCTGACCACATTCGAAATGTGGGTCCAGACTCAAAATGTAATCCATTAGTGTTCCTGAACATTGGACCAGGAAAATCGGCAGTCCATAGGCCGAGCATCCATACTGTTAGGGGGTTCCCTTAGACATGAAAGGGGACAAGGGTCTGAATAAGGGGTACACAAAGTGTTGAATGTGGAGTGATGGTTTGTTCGAATAGAATCCATCACTCTTGAAATTCCACCCCCATGGTGGAATCACATTAGATAAGAGCATGAGTTTGATCATGGATAATTCCTTCTTTTAGATAGGACCTCTCTGGCAAGGGAAATGTATCTTCCTGATGTCATCGCGGGGAATCCCAAACTTATTCAGGGAAAGGCTACAGTTACTTGGTTACCCACATGGGGTCAGGCCAGGGGGACGGAAATGAGGAGGAATGGGATTTATGATTCCTAGGGCTGGACCCAAGGTGAAATTACTGGGTGTCTCTACGTATCACATAAGGATGGGAATAAATCCATACATAGTTCTGAGAGGTGTCATGTAGTTTAACATATTTAGGAAAGGACACCGAGTGGTCTTAGTTCATGGTCATAGATCTCGGACCATGGATCGGTAAAGAGTGCAGGGGTCACATGGTTAAGTGATTATGAAACCCAATGTGAATGAGGACCCGGAGTCAAGATTATCATGTGTTCCCCGGGAGGGTTTTAGGTTGAGAGACTGGAAACGATATTCAAGCTAGGTCCATGGGGTAAGTTCCCTTGTATTCTTATGTATTTCAGGAGAATGATAATGAAGCAATACATAGTTCTGAGTGGAATCACGGTAAGGTACCAGTGCCATGGAAAAAAGGGGCATGTGGGCATGCCGATCGCACCAAAAGAAGTGATATTTTATGTTTCTTGTTTTTTGTTTAAAGTGACTGGTTTTTTATGTGAAAGTTCTAGGAGAGCATGTCCCAACATCTCTACAAGATTCAATCCATATGCAGGCTTTGAAAAATGGTATGGTGTTTGACCGATACCAAACATGGTCTCCCCTTGAGTGAGGACATCACTATGCAGTGCCATTTTTCATCATCCAGCCACGAAAATAATGTCACGGTTTAGGGTCATGTGATGGGAATATGAATTCACTTTAACATCATGTAGCACAGACATAGTAGAGATGGTGCTAATTGGGGAATGTGCACGGTGCAATAGAACAAACCTGACTTGAATTGGGACATAATCCCATACCACACCGTACGTGATTCTGTGAAAGAAAGCTCATGCCAAGGGGCCAAAATAGAGGTAAGGGGTTAAGGGGTAGGAGAAACTAGCTCCTAATTGATCTGGACCCAAAAACGAGATGTTTGGCTATTCCTACGTATCCCATGAGGATGGGAATCAAGCCACACATTGTTCTGGAAGGGGCGATATGAGAAGATCTTAGTTTGCTGTCTTAGAACTCGGACCATGGAGAAGTGGGACTATCCCATGTAAAGTAGAACCATAACCCAATATTTAAGCATATGTGAGTCGAACATGTTGTAGTAAACAAGGGAAGATATGGTATTTTCAATACGTTGAATATATATGAAAGGGAAACTAGTGGTTCCCTGAATTATTGTCTTATCATGGATTTTTCCTCCTAATGTGCAGACGTGCAATGAGGAATAATACCAAGAATATCTAAGTTCTACTTGGAAATGATGAGGTAGAGAAGTACGTGAGTCATGTAACCAATATTTTGGGCTTAATGGGGTTGTCATGACGATAGATGATAACTTTTTACTCTGTTCGAAACACATCATCCATATCATGTTAGCCTGAAATCGGGACAAACAATTGAGTACCGACCGTTGAACATATTTGCAACGCGGGACATGTATCGATTTTTTTCTGAAACCCTTGAGGTCTTCGGCCCATAATGGTAGGATGGCCCTTGGTCCGATCATCCATGCCATTCGGGGGTTGCTTTGGATGTGAAAGGTGATGTAAGACCAAATGGGGGAGAACATGAAGCCTGGAAAAATGGGTGAAAGCATGTCTGAGTAGAGTCTGACATTCAAGGCACTAAACCAGAGTACCCTTAGGCACATTGGTGAATCACCGAATAGGGCTTAGGGTCTCATCTTGAGAGTGGCTGGTTGGAAAATACAAGGATAGCACAAGGGGATGGAAGACTCTCCAGAGGGGGAGGTCAATGACATGGTTGTTACAACACTCGACCTTAGGGAGAACATAATCCCTTACCACACAATACATTCCTCTCTTTGGGGGAATGCAGGACAAGGGGCCAATATGGGGATGGACCCGAAGACGAGATGCTCGAGCGGTCCTACGTATCCCATGAGGATGGGAATCGAGCCATACATAGTTCTAGAAATGCATATAGGGGTAATATACCCTAATGAGGGTCGTGTACGACATGAAGAGTAACCCAATGAAAATTAGAACATAATCCCATAAAACACCATACAACCCTAAATAGGAACTAGGTCCGAGGGCCCAAAAAGGCTAAGGGGCCTGAGGCTAGGCTCAAATGGGAAGACCCGGTCGATTCTTAGTTTAATGTCTTACTGTGAGGACAAAGTCAGTAGAAAGATACCCCAAACAGGGTGGCTGTACATCATGGTGAGTAACCTGACATTAATAAGGACATAATCCCATACCACACCATACAACACTAAATAGGAACATGTGTCGGGGGCCCAAAAAGGCCAAGGGCCCTGAGGCTGGGCATCTCGAATGGGAACCCATACGACCTCTTGTGCGGTTATCGCCTCATCATAGCTCCTAAGCCCACGTGAGCAGTGATCGGTGTGGGAAACAAGGAGCCGGACTCACCTTTCGCTGTCATATAGGGGTCTAACAACGGACATCGCCTGAAGGGAGTTCGTCACTTAGAGGTACAATAGGGAAGAATGAACCACTATACTCAATATTTGGGACATTTTGGGGTTGTTCTAACGACAAAGTATAGCTTTTGACTGTGTTCGAAACACAGCGTCCCTATAGTATCCTGGACTGGGAACAACAAATGAGCATCAAGCACTGACCATATTCACAATGTGGGATTTGTATCGACATGTTGTCGAACAACCTCGAGGGTGTTGTCCTGAAGTAGGAGAGCCCTTGGGCCTAACATCAATACAATTAGAGGGCCCTTATGGATGGGAAAGATAATGGAGTCCCAATCAAAGGAGTGGGTTAAGCATAGTTGTACCCATCTATGAAAGAAGCTAACACCTTCGGGGAGTGGGACTTATGGAAGAATCGAGATTAGCTCGACGTGAATTAGGGAAAAAGTCTACACCCCACCACATGTCTTGACCCAAGGGGAAGATCTAGTGTTTGGGATGGGCCAATAGGCGAAATTTCTTGGCGTTCCTACATATCCCATAAATATGGGAATCAAGAAATACATAGTTCTTAATGGCCATGAAGATTAACTGCATTCGGTAAGGACACAGGAGGATATAAAAACAGGGAGCAGGCGCATGGTGCGACCGTCATAATCCTGGCATGAGTGGGGCGTAGGAAGATTATACCATATCATGCGTGGATCCTAAGAGAGAACTATACCCAGGAGGAATAATAAAATAGAAGATTTTGGGGGTTGGGATCAAGATGAAACACTTGAGCGTTCCTACATATCCCATGTAGATGGAATCAATCCATACGTAGTTCTAAGGGTGCAGATTAACGTCGTGCAGGACGATGGATAGTTTAAGGTCATGTAGGACTGAACTGTTTATGGTCATGCTGTACTATCATGTAGTTTACGGTCATTCTATACGATCATCTAGTTTACGGTCAAGTGGGACCGAAATTCAGTTTAGGGTCATATGGAGCTGACCCACAGTTTAGGGTCATGTGGGATCGGCACGCAGTTCAGGGTCATGTGGGACTGACATTTTATGGTTGTGCATGACTAGTAGGCTCTGGAAAAGTATTGTTTGAGGAACTTGGAATTGTTGGGAGGATTTATATGCTAACCATCCATGTTCACCAGGGAGTATGCTCCATTGGGGTAAATCTTGTGGATTTTGTAAGGTCCTTCCCATTTGGGTTCCAATTTGGGTGGTTTCCTGCTAGGGATCATTGGTGTCTGAAGGGCTAATACCAAGTCGCATTGTAGGAAAGAGCGGAGGTGAGCCTTCTTGTTGAAGGCTCTACATATCTTATTCTAATGCCTTTCTAGATTGTGAATGGAACAAAGCCTATTCTCGTCGAGTGATTTCAATTCATCCAGATGAATTTCGACTACCTTATCTGGCGCATGTTGGTCATAGAGCACTCTTCGTAACGAAGGTAGGTGGATCTTGATGGGCAGGACAGCTTCAACTTCGTACACCAAGGAATATGGGGTCACCTGGATGGAATTACGAGTCGTTGTCTGATAAGCCCAGAGGGTGTTGGGGAGTATGTGTGGCCAAATCTTCTTTTTCAGACCAAACATTTTATGCCAGATTTTAGAGAGGGTCTTATTGAATGCCTTGATCTACCCATTTGCCTGTGCGTGATAGTTGGAGGTATGGTTAGAACGGATGTTGTACTTGGCATACAATTTCATCAACTCAGCTGCACGAAATTTGTTGCTGTAATTAGTGAGCATGGTGTGAGGGACTCCAAATAGGTGGATGATATTGGAGATAACGAAGTCAGCGATAGAATGGGCCTTGACCTCCTTGAGTGTAACTGATTCTTCCCACTTGGAAAAAAAATCCATGGTGGTTAGGATGAACTTGTACTAGCGAGCTGTCACCAGTAGATATAGTCCCATGACGTCGAGTCCCCACACCGAGAATGGCTAAGAATACATAGTGGTGTGGAGGGGTTCTGGTGGCCGATGAAAGAAGTTAGCATGGATTTGGCACGCATGACATCACTTGGCGAACTCGATGCAATCATGGATCATGGAGGGCCAGAAGTACCCCAGTCTCCAGATCTGATGGGACAACTTCGGAATAGTCTGTTGAGCCCCACAGTAACCAGCATGAAACTCGTCCATGACTTGAGAAAGCTAGAATCCTTGGATGCAATGGAGAAGAACACCATCGAACTCGCGCTTGTAGAGGATATGATCAAGACTGGAACCACTCTGGAGGGTAAACTGATGCGTGCAGTGTCGGATTCGCTCACGCTTGGCCCAATCAGATGAGATGCAACCATTTTGGAGATACTCGACAAAAGGGGCTCTCCGGTCAGGGGTCGCTTCAACTACTACATCTGAAGAACCCAGGGGTCCTGACATGGGGGATCCATTGGTAAGATGGCTTACTCATAGTACATCATCTTCATACGGGGTGACAGAATTAATGACTCTCTAATGTGACACTTGTATAATTAGATCATCCATCACGGGTTCTGCAAGTGATACAGCTAGGCTAGCCATGGCATCAGATCGACCGTTCTGAGATTGAGGGACATGAGTAACTTCCAGCTGAGATGGAAACTGGGCTATTAGCAGGAGGGATTTCTCCAACAGCGGTATGAGGTCTGGATTTCTGATGACATAGTCATAGTTGATCTTCTTGATGACTAGTTCTAAATCCCCTTTCACATGAAAATTGGGAACATCAATCTCGACGGATAGCTCGAGGCCAGTGATAAGAGCCTAGTACTCTGGCTCGTTGTTATTGTAGCATTCGGACAATAGTAATGAGTACGGTAGGATGGATTTCACTGGGGTAATAAATACAATACATTGTCCTACTATGTTGAGTCTGGGATCATTGAGTTTTTTGTCGTTGGGGCTCTGGGAGGCACCATCGAAGTGCATCTTCAAACATGGGATGGCATGATCTACCAATAGGATTCCCTCATCGGGAAAATCCAGGTCTAGAGATTGGTCTGTGGGGGTTGGATGGTAACAAGTAAGTCTGTAAATGCTTGTCCCTTAATATCATTTTGAGGAATGAACCTGATGTCAAACTGCTCGAGGATTACCGCCCACCATGTTAGACAACTGGTCAACATGGGGATGTTCATAATATACTTTAGTGGGTCTAATCGAGCCACCAGTTGTACCTCATGGTGATGTAGGTAATGACACAACTTTTGTACTATAAATACCAGTGGAAGGTAGCTCTTTTCTATGGGGGAGTACCTGGTCTCTGTATTGAGGAGCATTCAGTTGAGGTAGTAGAGGTTGTTTGTCTTCCCCTCATTGTTCTCCTAGGTGAGAAGGGTGCCAAGAGATTATTCTAGGGCGGTCACGTATAGGATCAACGGTTTTCCAGAGACAGGTGGCATCAGGAATGGAGGCTGGAGTAGATACTACTTGATTCCCTTGAACGTGGTCTGGCACTCTTCATCCCACTCATAGGCAGATCCTTTCTTCATGATCCGGGAAAAGGGCTTACACTTTCCATCTAGATTCGTAATGAATCAGTGTATGTAGGCTAAGTGGCCTTGGAAACCTCGAAGCACCCAAATATTGCTCGGGGGAGGCATCTAACTAATAGCCTTGATCTTCTCTGGGTCGATCTCGAAGCCCCGGTACCTTAAAACAATGCCAAGAAACTTCCCGGAGGTGACCCCGAAGGCACACTTCCACGGGTTCATCCTAATGTGGTGGGAACGAAGGAAGCCAAACACTTTATGAAGGTCAATGAGATGGTCCTAGCACTGGTTGGATTTGACCACCAGGTCATCCACATAACATTCCACCAATGATATGAGGATTGTCTCGAATATGCGATGCATGGACCACTGATAGGGGGACTTGCATTCTTCCGGATGAAGTACTTAAACTGGTAACAAAAAGTACCTTGGGGTGCCCTGAATGATGTTGACTCTTCATCCTCGGGCGCTATCTTGGTCTGATTGTATCCAGAGTAACCGTACATGAAGGAAATGTCTTAGAACCCTGCTGTAGCATCGATCAACAATTCATTCACCAGAAGGGGAAAATCATCTTTCAGACAGTGACAGTTGAGATCTCAGAAGTTGATGCAGACCCTCATCTGTCTGTTCTTCTTCCTGATTGGTATAATGTGGGTTATCCACATGGGGTAATCAACCTCCTTGAAAAATTTTGCTCTGATAAGCCTATCAACTTTTCCCTCGACCATGGAACTGTGAGAAGGGTGCATCTTTCTGGGAGGTTGCTTGAACCCGCGATGATTTCCAGGGTGACCGAGGCGGTGGACGACTACCTAAGGATCTAGTCCTGGCATCTGGTCTAACTCTAGGTGAATACATCATGATGTCGCTTCTAGAAATCCTTGTACCACTACTGCTCCTCGACGGGCATGGCGGCACTGATCAATGTGGGTCTCAGATCTGCCTCGCTAGCATGGTTCACTTGTACCAGTTCATCGACCGTAGCAGTGATACCCTCTTCAAAGGTGGGGGGTCATCTTTCAGATCCCCTTCATCACTCGTGGAGGAGGAATTCCCTTTGGTTTGTGCTTCATCTAGGTCAACGGATCCCGACGGGAGGCTGGATCCAGCCTAGGTAGTGGAGGACAACATATAGGGAGATTCATGTGAAGGTGAAACCATAGAAATGAAGGAATTCAATCTGATCCCATATGTTCTTCAACCCAAGGGGCCACACATGATGACATCGAGGTAATAGTGGGACGTCGTCTTGAGCAGGTTGATTCCATCCTGGAGAAATAGGGATGTATGACGTACTGTCATTTCCAAGGGGTGGACATCCTAATATAGTATGGGGGTAGGATGTTCCGGGATCACCTAAGCCTGATTCGTGTAAGAGTATGAGGTGATCTTCCGTCGTCACTTAGACTTGGGAATATGATTATCCCTTATACCAGAGACAAGAAAACATTTCCCAATGTCAGAGATCATGGCCTCCAATCGAAGGATCAAGAAAACATATGCATCATCCAAACCTGCCCAGGGGTCAATCGTAACCATGACGAGTTCAACCTCACTGGCCTGAATCTGCTTGTCTTTGCTCTTGTAATATTTGGAATCTAGGAAAAAGGTTTTACAAGAGGTGAAAGGATATGAATCACCTTTATGTACACCTACTCAACCATTAAGGGAGCACTTGATGCACTCGTGATACGATGAGTGGATCACCGCTTGCAGGTGGATCCATGGTATTCCCATCAATGCATTGTACGTGGTGTTCAGGGAGATCATTATAAACTCGGTACTGGAAACTAGGCCACCAAACTGGGTCTTCAAATGGACCTTACCAACTAGGGTCTGCACTGTCCTATCATATCCCTGGATTCTTAAATTGGAGGGAGTCAAGTCATCCTGGGATAACCCCAGCTTCTGCAGCATCCGTATCAGGATAAGGTTGATCACAGAGCTGGTGTCAACAAGATAGCAGTGGACCACCACACCGTTAAATTTTCCAATGATGTATAGTGGAAAGATGTGCCCCTGTATGGGAGAGCCTTCATCTTCTCTTGAGAATGAAATGATTTCCTGAAATTCATCATCCTCAATCGCTTCATCATGAAAAGCTTTTGCAGCTGCTACCTCCATCTCAAACTAGAGGGGGATTCATAAAGCCTAGGAAAGGGCTTAACACATATCTGATGATAGGAGAAGGGACTAGAGGATGGAAATACTTTGGTGGGATGCCAGAAAAGTTCATGGGAAAATCTTATTTCTGCGCTAAGTGAGAACTTCTACTTATAGGAGGCCGCCCTACGATATGTGGCATGGCGTGCCTTGCCAGCTGGACCAGTGGATGACTGGTGTTGGGAATATCCCGCTGCTCACTAGTCGAATCCCGAAGAGTAGCTACTATATGTGGACCAGACAACTTAGATCATCCTGTAGCAGGGCGAGGCTGGTCGCGGCATTGCTAAGGTAGCTCTGACTGATAGAATATCTCAAATGGTGGTGGAGCCTGGCCCGACGACACCGAATGAAGAGGGTGCAAGTGCTAAGATCTGTGATGTGACTATTGTCTAGTCTTATTTTCCTGCACGGCCTGGCTAGAGGTGGAAACTAATGTGCCCCGATGGCCCATATGGTCACGGAACCGCCGACATTGGCGTCAACTGGGGATGCTGGGGAGGTTCATCGAGCACTCCCCATCGTCAGGAATCATGTAAGGGTTTACAAACTCCATGTTATTAACCGAAGCGTACCATTGACTATCATCTAAAGAGTAATCCATCACTGGGTGGATTCTGGTAGGGATTCCCATCTCAGGGGGGCATGAAGTCACCGAGAGTGCGGTATGATGATGGCAATGGCAGGGCGCATTGCTTTCCCTTGCGCCACCAATGCTTGATTTTCTGGGAAGATTCCGACTGAGATGATGATGCAGAAGTGGTGGTTGTGGATTCTAATGGCTCGGGCTGATTTAGGTATCCCCAAATGTTTCCATGGGCACAGGATATCTTTTTTTGAGCCATCTAGTCATCATACTTCTAGGAATTGCGGTTTGAAACCTGCTTCCACTCACCTTCACAGTCATTACTGATCTCGGGCCTTAAAAAACACATGCCACTTATGTTGGGGATGGGCCTAGCCTGAATATGTTTTTATTGTCCTAGACATTAATCTAGTCTTTAAACACATAACATTGCTTGAGGGTGTGCCCTAGGATCTAATGATAGGGAAATAGATAGGGCGATCAGTGAGGTTCACCTCTTCTGGCCTTCTTCACTTTGGAAAACGCATGATCCCTTGTTCCAAGGGACTATAGATGTAACCAGGGACTAGATTCTCATTGAACTAGTAGTTCTGGTTTCTACTATCTGGAAAGGGTCCCTTGGAGCTTGACCCTGATGAGGAGCTGAAGGGGCATGTCGAGGAGGCGGACCCAGATTATCCCACCTAGAGGGTGGAGGAGCATTCCGTAAAGGTGCTTGCCGATATTGAGGTGGATGCTACTGAGCCAGAGGCTATGCCTGAGCTGGAGGGCCTCTGCGTGGCTACGTGGATGGTTCCACTAGTAGAGATTCTAGTTTCCTGGGGGCTTTTATTTGGGCCATTGCGGCTGGATCAACTCTAGCAGCCCTCCTTGCTGGAATTACAGGGGGCAACGAGCATGACTGTATTGCCTGTTGTAGCACTTCCTCCAGGTGCTAGGACTTATTAGAGAAGTCTCAAAATCCTCCATAGTAGTTCTCGGTGATCATAGAGGAACCAGCTCTATCATGACATTTCATATGCACATCATCAGTAATTGATCCTAAGTCAGTGGTATGTCAAGGGAGTATGTGAGCCCCTTACATTGGGATATAAAGTCTGTGACTCACTCATCAGGCCTTTGTTTGCACTTGAAGCAGTCTGCGATGCTGGTTTTTCCAGGTGGTGGAACTGAACTAGTAGAGGAATTTCCTGCAAAGGTCCTCCCAACTGGTTATGGATCCAACGAGGAGCTGGCTATACCAGACGAATGTCAGCCCCTCCAGTGTCTGAACAAAACAGTGGAGCTTGGCAGCATCCTACTATGCTGGAGTCCCTAACATAGGCCCACATCTTGAGTTAAAGTGGGCTAGGTGATGTGGTGGGTCCCCCGTCTTGTTAAAGGGGGGGGAGGTGGGATTCCCGAAACCTGGAAGCACTGGAATATCATCCTCCCATGCTGGATATGGCTTACCATCAGTTGGGATTGCCACCTTCCATGTTTCTAACACCTCAAGATGAGCTATGAGTGCCACCATAGGATCATCTGAGCGGGGGTCCTAGTCTTGATGGGGATCCCTAACAGGAGAACATTAGCGGGTTCTTAAACATGGTAAATAGGCTCAATGGATCATGGAGCGGCTGGTGGAGCGACTTACAGGGTAGTTGGGGAACCCGAGATGATTCTGTGGATTTCCATGCAGTTTCGTAGGGTTTGAAGAGACATACTGCGCCCTCTAGTCATAACCTCTGGCTTTCACCCTGTTCGTGGGAGCAACATGATCATGGTTGCCTGGGGGCAGCTCGTAGAGGGGAAGTTGTTCCTGCCCTTGCTGTGCTGGCCTAGGATTGCCGTAGTCGGGTCGTCGCTCTACAATGAGTTCTTCCAAGAAGTAATCGACCAACTTCTTCTGCTCAGCAAGCTATTGGTGCAATGTGGCCTTCTTAGTGTCTTCCTCCTCCTTCTACACTAATGTAGATGGTTCGGAGTGTTTGGCGGCTCCGATGTGCTCTTTTCCCTTAGAGGAATTCCGGCTAAGTACCAATGCCTCGGTGGGCATAGGGAGACCCAATAGGTTCCTCTATTGATGTGTAATCCTCCATGATGGGTCCAATAGTGGTGGAACGCCCTCGAGGGGTCACTACTGGAAATATGACTTTTACCAACGGTTTTGGACAAACTGTTGGTATAGTTCATTAATTTGGACCTACACCAACGGTTTGGCCAAACCGTTGGTATATGACCAATATAGAGGACCTATACCAACGGTTTGGGCCAAACTGTTGGTATATGTCTATTATAGAAACCCTATACCAATGGTTTGTCCAAAACCGTTGGTATAGGTCCTAAAATCAAAGGACCTATACCAACGGTTCTCAAAACCATTGGTATAAGTCTATACCAACGGTTTTGAGAACCGTTGGTATAGGTCCTTCGATTTTTTATCGAATATTCTTACCGAGAACATTATATAAATCAAAATTTAAAATTATTATAACAATAAATATATATATTTATGAAATTATGTTCACAAAAGTCATGTCAGGTTAGTGGTTAAGTCATTCAATTATAAACTAGAGGTCCTGGGATCAAATCCCACTGAATGTTTTTTTTGAAATACATATACCAACGGTTTTGAAAACCGTTGGTATAGGATTTCACTTTACTTATACCAACGGTTTTCAAAACCGTTGGTATAGACCTATTGTCACGGCTTAGTTGCCAATGGTCCTCCAAACCGTTGGTATAACCTATAACAACGGTTTGAGGGCCTATACCAATGGTTCCAAACCGATGGTATAATGTATTTTTCCAGTAGTGGGTAGGTATCCATCGAGAAGCTCCAGCTCATCTAACTCTTCCCCTATGTCGTCCATGTTGACAATGAGCCTTCCCAGGGGCATGACTTCGATATTGCCCAAACATTCGGGCTACCAGCAGATAGGACTAAAGAGGAGGGAAGCATATTGTCCCCAGCCATTGATATTAATGTGTGGGGTAGCATCCTTGATAATTTTTGGGGTACCATGGTACTCTAAAAAAATTACTTCTAGAGGGCCTCACGGCGACCTGGTGACTTGGGGCACTGTGCCACAGGAAGTGCGGCCAATTCGACCAGAAGACATTTCTCTCTGATGTATTTTAAATGCATTTGGCTCCTTTGATAAACCACACACTAATGACGAAGACTAAAATGCGTCACCTAGAGGGTGTGGTAGAAACACTAAACTTCCTTCGGGGTGAGGGATTTTGGCATGCAAAAATTAGGTGCAGCCATGGGCCAGAACTTCATGGGGAAGTGGTCCACTGCGAGGATGTTCCCTAAACTCCTCAATTTGGATTCAGGGTATTTCCCTTGATTTCCCCACTCATAAACTGGGGGTGGCTGAGGAACTGGTAGCAGTACTGAGGTAGACCACTGGGACGGAGGTTTGGATGGAGGAGAGTATGGTGAACGGGTTGACTGGTCGACGAATCTCAGGCTGCCTTCCGAATAGTGTAGCAACCTGTCCACTACATCACAGTAAGATGAACTAACTAACGTAGTTCCTGGATCATGGGCTAGGGCTACTTGAGATAGGCTGTGATGCTTCTCGCCTTCCATTGGTCCCCAGAATAGCTCTCTTCGATCTCTTGTGGAGGTAGAGGGTTCTTCTGGTGATGATGGTGGTTTTTTCACCACCGTAACCTACGGGGTCACTATATTTTCATCCTCTTGGATATAAATACAGAGGGAGATAGGAATCATATGAACCTCACATTCTGGGAGCACCAGGCTGATGTGTCGCGCCCCTGTCGTGACCCTTGACTCGGATGAGTGAGAGGAGGGTTACCGTGTAGGGTCGTACTCCACTTCGGAGTCTGAGAGGTGGACTGGTCTGATCTCTGTATGGATCTTCCTAGAATTCCTCTTATGGCCGCAATGATCTTCCTTCCTTCCCCTGGGTGGCTTCTCAAGACATGGAAAATTTCTGACACGGGGTCCTTCGGTCGCATTAGTGCTGGGGCAGAGAGGGTTTCCACCTGAGGAAGACGGGGTGCAAGGAGAACTAGGAAAAATGTGAAAGGGGTTATGGGGAGGACTTCCATGGGTTTCATTAGAGCGGAAAAGACCTCTGTGGGAACTATAAAAAGAATGCGGAGGACCTCCATGCCTGTTTTCCCTAGCAACCTCAGTACGAGGAGGGTCCTTGTACTGATCTAGCAGAACATGAGTACGACCTCCATGCTGGGTACGGGTGGAGCGAGGCTGGACTTCACCCCTATGGTTGATGAGGTGAGTAGAACCTTCACCAGATACTATGTGGACATGGGTAGGATCCCCACATTGAAGAGAGACCGGATAGGCAATGTACCTACATCGGCGGTCGGGGGAGGAGAAATGACTCCATACCCATTGTAATGGGCACATGAGAGGCTTCTGTATCGAGTATCACCACTGCGGGGAAGACCTTCATTTGGATTGAGGGGGTCACATGGCAGACCTCCATGCCATGCCTCGATGTAGGGAAGGCTTGTGCTTTCTGTGGTAGTGGTATGGGGAGGACCTCTGTACTAGGTGACATCGCCGCAGATAGGTTCGCCGCAGCCACCGCTTGCGCTGAAGACCATGAGAATCGGCCTAGGGTGCCATGGGGTGATTAGGGCCTCGATCCTGGATGGAATTATAAATTCCCATGCTCTGTGTATGTAGGGAACTGAGGATATGTGTCGGTGGTGGCTCGGACCATAGTAGCTACGGACGTTGATTCCCCTTGGCGGGTGTCCTCCTCAGCATGCGCCCAATGCTAGCGTCAGGTCAGACAGACATGGGCCTATGTTGCAGGCATGTAACTTACCTTCTCCTCTTCCACCAAGACCGTACGATGGGGCTGACGCGACCGAGTGGGAGCCCTCGCTGGGATCCCCTGGAATTGGACTCTGACTGGTCTGGGACGGATGACACCTACCTCATCTGCGTAAGGGAGGGAGCCATCATAGAGCTCCAGGGATAGGCTCCCGAAACGGTTGTTTGTTGGGGTAGTGAGCAGCAGCTTCGTGCGCAGCCCTCAGGGGCATCATTTATGGAGAGGTGCAACCTCTAGATATAGGAGGGATATATCTAGGGTTGGAATTATGCCCTCCTCTTCATAGAATCGCACGAGGTATTTGATCACCCTTATTTGGATGACCATTTATGGGGAGAGGGGGTGTGGGTGCCCTAGGGTCGTAGATGTAGAGGCCATCATGTAAGAGGTTAATCCTTATGGAATGTCTGTGTTGATGATGCTCCTGCCCCTGCGTTGATGGGCAGGCAGTGAATGCATCCCTGGAGCAGCAAATTGGTTCCTGAGAAGAATAGAGATTACGCTCAACAACACTGACAGAAAAAGGAATCAATGACCAATTCCCCAGCTCCATCCTGTCTTCGGTGGCTGGTAAGATGGATCCACACTAACAATGTTGCATAACGGGAATGACCAACGTTCTACTACCACAAATTCTGGTGAGTTTCACACCAGGCCCGCTATTTTCTTAGTAGGACTCAACACCGGGTAGCTGGATCTGGTGACACGTCAATCCATTGATGCCTCGAACACTACTAGAATCCATTTTGAGGAGAAGATCTTCATGTTGGGTTCACTATTTCTATTTCTGACGCTTTCGCTGGGGCAAGCGCATCCATCTTGTTTGAGGGAAAAGGCGTGATTTTATTTCCCCACATTCCCGCTTTCCAATGGTGGGTGGCATCCGCTCCTTGTTCATGGAGGTTTTCTCCTTGATTTAAATGGGATGATGGGATGCCTGTTCTTCCTTCTGTGGATTCATCCCCCGAACTCATCACATAGTCCGGGTCTCCCTTATACTTTTAATAAATTGTTCGTGAAACTCTTCCTAGCACCATATCTTCTTGGATACCAGTTACATACACTTCTTCTGTCGGGACATTCCAAGGGGTCCGGTCAGGTCAACAA
This sequence comes from Viscum album, assembly GCA_963277665.1. Lineage (NCBI taxonomy): Eukaryota > Viridiplantae > Streptophyta > Magnoliopsida > Santalales > Viscaceae > Viscum > Viscum album. Next base: position 167,016,257 of record OY728125.1, on the reverse strand, counting down.
CCTTCTGTTAGGGTAGTAGTCATGTTGGGAATCATTGGCGTGTCTGGGAACTGGGACACTGATGCGTCTGTCTTCTGTCTATCGTTATAAGGCTTCTTGAGGATGTGGAATCCTAAGGAAACCAACATCGGATGTGGGGAATCATATTCTATGGGCATGTATCTGAGGTTTTCCTTAGATCCCCATGTTTAACACATGGTATCTCGCAAGTTTAACTTCCAGCAGAGACAGATCAGACTGATCTGAACACTTACTAGAGTGGATCAGATGAGTGCAACCCCAAGAAGGAACACCGATATTAGGGCCAACATGTGGTAGACTTCCTAGTTACTCTTCAGGAGAATGGGGTGGCATCATCCCACCAGGATGTGGCGGCTCGGGTGTGAATCAGGATAGATAATGGAGAGGTTGAATGAAGTGTGTGGTAAATGGGATGGAATCGCCATAAGGATGATGATAGTCTTGGGCTTGAGCCTCAAAGAGGCTTCCTACATATCCCCATGGTGGGGAATCAAAGTCCTCGTAGTTGATCTGACAACGACGTGTTTCCAGATTGGATCACAATGGCTTAACGCTGGATGGGATCACAACGGCTTACCACTGGATGGCATCGATAATGGCTTACCACTAGATGGGTTCGCAATGGCTTACCACTGGATGGGGTCGCAAAAGTTTACCACTAGATGGGATCCACAATTTAACTTCATGCATGATGAGGGAAAACCGATGTGAGGGGGGGGGGGGAACTGCTGGGTGTTAGGATTGAACCTCATGGAGGCTCCCTATGTACCTTACCTTATTAAGGATCGAAGTCCACGTAGTTCGGGATATGTGGGTATTTGGGGCTTATGCTTGAATGAAGACAAAGGAGTTGTGGAACCGACGTGAAGGGGGTCGGAGTGACCAATGGGTGTTGGGCTTGAACCTCATGGAGTCTTCCTACGTACCCATCCTTTGCAAGGATCAAAGACCTCGTAGTTTAGGAGGGTGGTAACTGATGTGAAGGTGGACCTGGGGTCCAATTGTTGTTGGTCTTAAACCTCGTGGAGGCTTCTTACGTACCCTTCCATGGAAAGGATCAATGAACTCATAGTTCTGGTGGGTGGGAACCAACGTGAAGGTGGACCTGGGGTCCACTGGTTGTTGGGATTGAACCTCATGGAGTCTTCCTACATACCAAGCATTTTACAGGATCAAAGACCTCGTAGTTTATGTGGGTGGGAAGCGACATGAAGGTGGACCTGGGGTCCAATGTTGGTTGGGCTTGAACCTCATGGAGGCTTCCTACTAACCCTACCTCATAGTTTAGGTGGGTGGGAATCGACGTGAAGGTGGACCTGGGGTCCAAGGGTTGTTGGGCTTGAACCTCATGGAGGCTTCCTACGTACCCTATCTTGGAAAAGATCAAAGACCTTGTAGTTTAGGTGGGTTGCATTTGGGGCTTCTGCTCTGAGGCAGTCCAAGGAATATGTCATGGTTGGGGATCAATCAAATCTACATGAGTCATGCTCAGTGTGAGAAACAGGAGATAGTATAGACCCAATGATCATGTTGTGAAATGTGCTTCCTTGGGAAGTGGAGTGGGGCTTACACGTGATCATAGCCCAAAGGGGAAACAGTGGCTCATGTGTAGTTTGCAACTCGAAGTGGTTGGGACTTACTCTAGGAGGGAGTCCCGGTGGAGAAAAAGCCTAGTGGGAGAGAGATTTGGTACCGAATAAAGGAGGGGTATGGTTTTCTTTTCCCCATCCCCCTAGTCCTTAGGACTGAAAAAGAAAGGAGGGGCAGGGATGCTGCCCCTGGAGAGAAAATCTAGGGGTTACACCATGATGGTTGCCCATTTCCTGCGGACAAATTCCACTTCTATGAGGAGGATATCATCCCATGTGAGGTAATATCTCACTCCCATGGTGACCAGTGGGCAGGGAGAATGTCTATGGTGGGGGAAACCCATGTGCGAGTCATGAGGCGAGGTCACAGTTTAACGTCAGTGCTGAGGATGATGATGCTTGGTAGTTTAACATCCTGCAGCTCGGACGAGGTGGCTTTGCACCGCACCCCTAGGACTTATATAACTGGTAACCTCTTCTCCTTGGTGAATAGAAGTGACAGGAAATGCCGTGAAAATGGGGTGTCATGGAGTGAACCATCGGGGGGTCCACGTTAGGGTTGCTATGCAAAGAAGCAACAAATGTTAGCATCCCTATGCAATGAAGCATGAGGCGAAGCAACGCAACGGGTAGTATCATCCAAGGGACTTCTAAATCACCTCGTGCAAGACTAGAGGGTCCCATGGGAAAATTAATTGCAAAGAAGAGGGGTTTATAGGCAGGGGTCTTGTGAAACTCTGCTGCTCCGCATGGCGGATGGTACTTCCGAAGGGGTGTGCTTCGCGAAGTGGGGCGCCTCAGCCTAAGCATAGGACAGAGGTGCATCTAGAAGGTACTTTGCGATGTGGAAAGGAATTCGCGGAGCATTTCCTTGAGGATAAAAGGTGCATCGCGAAGCATGGTATCATGCAGTAATATGCTTGGAGAAGTAAAGTGACCATGCCTTAGCATGTAGATCTGGTATACAAGAAGGGTGTTTCACAAAGCATAAACGCTCTGCGATGACCTGGGTCCCCTTGGGGATCCCCTTCCATCACAGAGGCCCTTAGGCTCTATGAAAGGAATCCCTCTCATAAGAGTGGGTTAAAACTAGGAAAAAGAGAGACACTTCACTGAGCAGTAGTACCTCGCACTGCTCATGGTTCACAGAGCAGAAGATGATTCATGATTTGGGAGCTAGGAAGTTGAAAGGTCGGATTAGCTACCTCTTGGACTTGGGGGGGGGAGGCTGGTATTTATAGGGGAGTGGCATTGAAAATCAACACGTTCTGGGGATAAAGATGAATTTGTATGCTCCACAATGGGTAGCGAATGTCAAATGCATTTGTAGACCGTTACCGCCTCCTTACTTTGTGGTGGGTCACGAACGTCAAGGGCGGTCATGGAGCATTACCACCTCCTTACTCCACAGTGGGTGGAGAATGTCAAGGGTGGTCAAGGAGAATTACCGTCTCCTTGCTTCGAGGTGGGTCGCAAACCTCAAGGGCCGTTGCGGCGCATTACCGCCTCCTTACAACGCGGTGGGTTACTAACATCAAGGGTAGTTGTGGAGCATTACCGCCTCATTGCTGCGCAGTGGGTCATGAAATTCAAGGGTGGTTGTGGAACATTACCACCTCCTTGCTCTGTGGTGGTGCGGTGCGACCAGTTCTCCGTGAATGGGCTTCACGAAGTAGCTATCGGGTCTGTGTCTTCTTCTCCTCCCCACATTTTGGCGTCAACAATGCAGAAAACAATAAAAAATTTAATATTATCATGATGTTTTGAACCCTATATTGGTTTTTCTAATAGTTATAAATCAAGGTTGAACCTAGCGGGAGTACCTTATGGGGACCATTTAGAATTGAGTTCTACTATACTTTATTCTCATATAATCCTCCAATATTTATTATTCTTTCATATCATTATTTGAATTACACCATCAAGTGAACTCCTCTGATTAAAAAAATACTCAAAAACCAGTGTGTAGAACTATCATGAAGGGGTTACTGAAAAATAACTATAGACACTCATTCATGTACAGAATAATGAGATAAGGATCATCAAAATATGATAATTAATTAAATTAATAATTATTAAAAACTAAAACATATTATTATTAGTACCAAATAAATAAATACCATGTGACACACAATAAGTAGTTTTTAACATGAAGATAATTTTCCCAGAAATGGATAAAAACATTAAAAAAATATATGACACACAATTAATTACAATGAAAATTAAAAAATATAAATTAAATAATATTCAAAAATCTACTTATGTTTAAAATAATGTTCTTTAACTTTTATAAAAAATTTATTTCCATACTATTATTATATGATTATAAAACAAGTTAATTTTTTTGTTATTTCCAACGATCTTGTACCCAAGTGGTACAAGCTCCTGCTTGGCATCCAAAAGACCCGGGATCAAATCCGGGTGGGGATGAATTTACGGGTTACTGTAGCAGACTGTAGTAAGGTACAATAGTAGTACTAAAGAAGTATTATAGTAGTATTGTAGTGGTGGAGGCAGTATTGCAGGGTAATATAGTGGTGGCAGGTACTGTAGCAGGTTCTGTAGCAGCATGGGTATTGAGGTAGTAATGTTCACTGAGGGGTCCTTTGGGCCAAAAATTGGCTTTCAAGCCTTGTATTCACGCCACTTGGCCTTGGGACTTCGGGTTATGTAATGGGTCTCCCTCTACCCACACTAAAGAGGTCTTTTCTTTAAATAATAATTCAAGGCGTCGGCCCCAACCATATAAATGTTAAATTGTTTATTATTATATATTAATAAAATAAAATTAATATCTAAATGTTTCATGAAAAATAACACACTTATATAAATATTAAATTATATATGTAACAATGAAAATAAATTTTCCATAAAACGTTAATTGAATTAGCCTATTTGAGAGGGTTATAGAAGCCTACAGTTGATCGGTGTGTTACCCGGGCTTACGAGATATACCACAAGGAACCGAATATGAAGATACTTGGGATCAATGAAACTACCCATGATGATACTCAAATTAGACTAGGATCTAGGGAAAATACTAAAACTATATCTAGGTAATGCATCTGTCAATTGACTGATCAAATATTAGCAAGCCATATAAATAAATAAAATATGATTTAATTTTTTTCTATTAGTTTTGAAATATGGATTCGTATTCACATGTTTTTTGTGAATCACCACTATATTTTTGTGTTTCCATTATTTAATGGTAGAAATGTTCATCAACTCTTGATTTCCTATATATATATATTTTAAATCTAAGTGAAATTGATATAGATTTTTATTATTTAGTGATTCTAAAATTTGATTTTTTGTTTATTAGAAATTCATAAATAGATATATACATGGGGATGAAAATTTATATAATGTCAGAGCATGGAATACATAATTTTAATAAATTAAATAAAAACATTAATATAACGATAAATTTAAAAAATATGACACAAGTCAAAGGATGAAATCATAATGGAAGTGAGTGCATTGGGTGAAAATTATTAAACTTAACCTAAATATATATACATGGATATGATGATTCAAATAAAGATATTAAATTTTTAACAACTATTAAAAAACAGATTCCTATGTAAATGTTTATGAAATTTTATTTCCTCTAAATTTCTATATAATCATTTCCCAAGGATTAAAATTTGAGTCTAACTAGTTAAATTTAAATGTGATCCATGATTCTTGAGATGTTGATCTCAATATGATGGGTATTATCATGAATAATTTAGATAGTCAAAAAATAATTTCTCAAGTTAAAGAAATATTTCTTAGATTCTCTCATGGTATGATATGATTACAGAGGTAAAACACAACATTTCATTCCAACAAATGAATTAGGGATATGATGGTTCTACCTAATTTATCCCTATAAATGAATTAATGTATCTAGGATATAGAGTATGGAAACTGAAAATACAATTCCCCTCCTACTTTCTTTATTCTGGAACTAAATATCCTGACATTAAAATTTATTTAATTTGTCACTAAATAATAATATTAATCATTAAATTTCAAAATAAATGACTCAAGTTTCAATTTATATCTTTTAAATTTAATAAAAATTAAATTAAAATTATTTATGTGGTATATTTAAATAAGTACCATGTTATAATTTCCCCATGTAATTAATGAAATTTACTTAGACCACTAAAATTACATGGGAACTCTTCCTATAAATAAATATTCAATTTTTTGTTATCTCAAATGGTTTTGGAATATTTATCTAAAAAATAAAAAATATGAATCTGTTAATTCCAAATAAATAATAACATGAGATAGAATTATGATTTAAAATACATAAATAGAAATCCATCCAAAAACAATAATTCATTTAACCAAATAATTTAAATTCAAATAAATTTCATGAGTATCTAAATACAATTAGCACACAACCCACTAAGTTTATATTTTAATTAGTATTTTTTTACTCGAATATAAATATTTATATCTAGAAACACATAATAACACCAATAGATAGATAAATTTTATATAAAAAACAACCATAATATAAATTAAAATGATGTAATATAATACCTTTGACATTTTATGTCTCATCAACAAGATTGAAAAAATGTATCATAATTATCTAATACTAGATCTCAATTTCAATGATATACTCATATGAACTTCCCTATGATCCCCATGGATAGGGATTTAGATCATATAAATTATTATCAATTTATGGAATGGATATATATCATTCTATAAATTATTATATAAAATGACATTTTAATAATTTCAATTAATAAACTATCACTCAATATACACATTATTTGTGACGAATTACTAAGAGAATATGTTCCAAGGAATTCATTATGTATATTAGTTCATAATTGAATATATATATATATATATTAATATATATTCAATAGTTTAAGAACAATTACAAATTAATGCATATATAAGTTTTCAATATCATATAATTCAAACTGGTGGGTTTCTCCTTGTGATCTCATAACCCATATATAACTAAGTGAAAACATTATAAGAAGAAATCATAATTTTTATTGGCCCCCAATAGGTGATATTTTATAAAATTTGTTTCATATTATATAGGAGTATCATTAAAATGTGAAATTTATTTAAGATTATTTCCATTTAGTTCCAAGGTTCTTATTATAATGGGAACCAAAATTATATATCGATGTGAAAAATATTCTAAGGATATTATTACATAAAAAATGACGATGATTTAATAATATGCAATGTTAATATAACATTTATATACCAATTACAAACATATGGTCTATTAATCTAATGAATATAATGACAATTGTTTAAACCAGACCATCCCCAACACCTCATTCTAATAATGGATTCAAGAAATATCATAATGATATTTCCTTTATGAAAAATAATACTTACAAATAATAGTAAAATTTCATATAAAATTTTGATATATATTCATAAAACTCAATGTTTTCTACATTTTTTGGGCCCTAGTTAAAAATGTTTTTGGAATAAACCTCATATTTTCTTATACCCTTATGTTCTAGAGATATAAGCGAGTTATCATAGTTTCATTTACCATAAAAACAGAGTTATGAAAAGGTATAACATAATCCCTTATGGAAGGTTGGGATACAAATTAAATTAGGGGACCTATTTTTAAATAATAAATTCATGGAATTTTTTCATTACACTATGTTCAATGGTCATTAAGGATGGATTTTTTGTCATCTATATATAATAGTGCCTTATCCATACTATATTTAACACCCCCAAAATTTTGTGAAATTTATTTTTTCGAATTTATTTATATTTATGATATTTTTCATTTAACATGACCATTAAAATATATATATATATATATATATATATGAAACAATAATTAAAACCTTCCTTTCACTTGAAACCATATTTTATTATGTTACAAGAAACATCAACTCAGCGTACGTTACATGAAACATCAACTTTTCGTACAATACACACAAGGGAGACCTTCATCGATGACATATGTTATAAGCATGACAAATTTTTACCAAACTATAATATATAATTACAAATATTTTTATAATGGAATATAAACATGACCTAGAGTTGATTAATATGAATATGAATAACTAAATTATGAGAATATTTGGTTTACACAGATATAAGATGACTTCATAAGTTACCAAATAATTAGAAATGAATATGGAAATCGATTGAATATAAGTAAAATATTATTATTTTCACAAAGATATTTTGACAAAGTTAATTAAAATTTTTCATTTATATTAGGTTGATAAATAATTAATATATTCAATAAAATATTTTTGATATTCATCCAATAGATTCGATAGACATAAGATAAGAACAGACCCAATTTTATGATAAAAACCCTATATTTTTATTATGCTAATTTTTATCGCATTTTCCTGGAGAACCATTTTCAAATCCAATTTTTGGAACTTTTATAGAATTAATATTTAAGAATAAACTCCATATTTGGAATTGAGATATAAAAATTAGTTTCGGATAATTTTTTTGTATTTTTATAAAAGGTTTCATCTTTTAATGAATAGTAAAAAATAATGGATTTTAATTCAGAATTGCTTTAAAAAAATTATTTATAAGGTTAATCTCTATTTTTAAATGACTCAATAGTTTAGTTCGATAATATTCTTACCAATTAATTATATGTAGTTAATTGGATCCAATTTCACATAGAAATTAGATATTAAAACTTATCCAATTTTTGGACGTTTTTACTTTAAAAACATACAGTGGTATCTCATGAGTGAGATTATTTTTAACTTAATTTCTGCCACTTATAATATTACAATTTCAAAAAATTGATTCCATATTAGAAAAAAATATTAATTTTTAATCTATGATAAGGTAAAATTTGTTTTTGACCAAAATTATTAGTGAATGTGATTAAAATTAATTACACTAGTTAAGAAAGAAATTAGGTTAATAAGGTATTAATCCTTAAATATAAGATCCAAAAATGACATATAAAGATGTTCAAAACCCATTTTATTTCCATATTTCATCCATAAAACTTCCATTATTTAGTTTTTTTAGTTTTCTATGACTATGGTTAGATAAGAACACGTGCACACCTAACTTGATTCCAAATATTCTCTATGAGTCCTTTTCTATCCCTATAAAAGGACACCACCTCTAACCATTCCCCACACCTATAAAACCTCTTCTGTTAGGATAGTACCTACCAAATAAATTTCCCCAAAATTATCCCTTCAAAAATGAATCTACCCTTTTTGCATAAATCCTCCCAAGGAATCCTTTTGTCCGAAACCAAAAAGAGTTAACCGATTTAGAGGTAATTCCTTCCATCAAGTTCATTTCCTTTATTTTCCTTATTCACCCCTCCATTATCATTATTACATTATTGTGTGACAAAACTAGTATCCTACATATAATAGGATATTTTTATGATAAGGGTTCTACCTAAACAAAAACACACTTCCATATAATGGATATTGAACATACTTTTTCTGTGTATTGAGAATTACTGCCTTATGAAACAATTATTGTTCAATTATACTTTTCCACCAATCATGGTGGACAATATGATGGAACCTCTATATATATATATATATTATATTATATTTTTTATTTAATTAGGATTATTTATTCATTTGTTAACACACATCTATTAACCTCTGATTTGGTGTTAATACTATAATATCATTTGAGGAAATGTGGACTACTACCCCCTCAAAGTGATGTGATTCGTTAACACACCACATGTAATGTATTATGGATGGGTTTAATGAACATATATTATATATATTATTTAATAATGATACTAAAATAATGACATATATACACATAAATATATATACATCTGTCATTTACGTACTTTCTTTCAATACGATAATATAAAAAGAAACAACGTTCTTGTGTACGTACGACTTACCATCTCCATGAACAGTGTATTCCATTTCATACATCACTGTTATATATATTATTATTACATAAATATAATGGTTTTAAATTATACTTATATCATTATTTACATTATATAATCATGATATAAGTATAAGAGATAATGATATAAAAAATTAAGACACATTCGAAAACAAAGTGAATATTACCCAAAGTGATACCTAACAAAGGATCATTAGAAAGAAGGTAATGTAAGGTAAAAAATAAAACCATATATTTAATTGTATATAATAATATGTTTCTATAAAAATTTTATAATAATATTATATTTATTACACAGGAATATTGTATGAGTATGAAGAAATTCATGATAGAAGGTAACGTGATTTTATATCACTTTTAATTCTCGTGAGATACATGTTATGTTCACCACTAATTACTTTTTTGTGGTATATGTAATTTCCATGATTGAATTATATGTAAATTATATTTAAATTTATTGATATTCACAATTCCATTTTATGATATTTCATCTATGATATTTAGGTTTCTAAAGTTACCAAGTCGGTAAACTTGTTTTGGTCTTAATTTTACTTCTTTTAGACTCTTGTTTTTTATACACCTAAACTCTTTTTCAAGGTGTATATAATTACGTTTTACCTATTATATAATGAATATCTCTATTTTTAGGATATTTTATGTTTCATGACATTTCTTTTTATTAGATGTAGAATATTATTCAAAGGTAACAAGTTATAAGTGTTTTTTGATACAATATCATCTCTTTTTTGTGATTGATTATGTTTATGATTCATTAGATTAAATATAATTATTTATATCTAATGAATAATCATGATTATTCATTCCCACCTATTTATTCATTATATACTCTGTTCATAGTAACATTTCTACTATTTTTTCTTGAGATAATGTTTTTAGTAAAATTTGATCATCTCTCTATTTTGTCGGAAATCTATTGTACTCTAAAACATTGTTTTCAAAATGTTTTCAATAATGTTTTTCAATTTTTATCAAAATATCCTTGAATATAATTTTCATGGAAAAAATTTTAAAAATGTAATTTTTTTCCAAAGATTCATGTATACATCTTCAAATATATTTTCAATGAAAAAGGTTTTCCAAAAGATTTATGTAATGACAAATTGTTTTTAATGAATAACGATTTTTTTCATCAAGAAATATTTTTGAATGAAATTTCAAAATTATTTTCCATATAAGATGACATCAATTGATGTTACTCTTACCCATCTGAGAAATGATATAAATGTTTCATTCATATCATCTCTATGAATGGTTTGTGAATAATTATATGGTCTTTATGAAGCATATTTTCCATTTATGGGTTACATGTTTATGAAACCCGCTTCAATTCAAGTGTTATGATTTGAATAAATATTTATGGAACCTATCGATTTTCCATAAATTTTTATGTGATGAAATGTTAATGATACCCATTTCATTTCATTGGTTATGATTTTATGTTTATAAAACCTATATATTTTTATGGTTCATGGTATGGTGAATATTTTATTATCTTGTGGCACATGGATGAATGAATATATTATGAGATGTTTGGGACCTATATCTCCCTCCAATAAATTAGGTAATGATAGATGACTCAAGAGAATAGATGTTATGTGTGAACCAGATTACATGTTCACAATATTAGGCATGGACTTGATTGCATGTCCCTATGTTTATGTGTGAACCTGATTACATGTTTACAGTGTCAGAAGTGACCTTATTAAGTGTTCACAATGTTATGAATGGAACTGGTTGCATGTCCATAGGTTTATGTGTGAACCTGATTACATCTTCAAAATGTTATGAGTGAACTTTATTACATGTTCAAAATGTTAGGTATCAACTTGGTTTCATGTCCATTTGTTTATCTGTGAACTTGATTACATATTCACAAGGTTAATCATGAACCTTATTACATGTTCACAATGTTATGCATGGACCCAGTCTCATTTCCACTAGGTAATACATGAACCTGATTACACTTTCATAATGTTATCCATGGAATTGGTTTCACGTCCATAAGGTTATGTGTGAACATGATTACATGTTCAAAATGTTATGAATGGAATGGGTTTCATTTCTACAAGGCAATTCTGGGGCTGCATTTTATGTCCATAACATAATGAGTGAACCTATTTCTACTTATACTTGTTCACAATGTTATAAACCAATGTGTAGACAAAACATTCCATGTATTTTCTTATGTTATACTTCCTTGTCCTATGTTCTTTATTTCCTTATGATTCTTGTCTGATGAACTTCCATTCTTTATTATGTTCTCTAATATATGAGGCATGATCGTCAAATGTTATGATCATGTTCCATTCCCTTTTATTTATATTATGCTTATGCATTTACATTATTTACCCTTATTGAGAATCTGTGCTCACCACTTCCTTATTTTTCCATTCCCCATTGTATAAAGAAGGGTTTTATGAAGAAGTGATAATGGTGGATATCATTATGGTACATGTTGAAGATATTTGAACATGATTGAATAAGTTTTTCCCATTTTTCTAAAGACACTAAACTATTAAGATCCTCGGGCATGTATTTCGGTAATTTTCTTAATATTCATCTAAAATTATGTAATATACATGTATGTCAAGCCTCAATCACAATAGTTGGTATTAAAGAAAAGGTTTATTCATACATTGGTATATTTCTACAGATATGTATAGGAATGTCTCTAAGGATAAGTATAAGAATGAGTAAATGTTTAGAAACATGTCCTAGAATTTTGAAAAAAGATAGAATAAGTGGTTTCCTAGAAAAAACATACTTATTTGGATACTAAAAGTTGATACGGCTCTAAAATAGACACACATAAAGGTAATAACTCAGAAAAAATGTTCTGGGCCTCATTCTGGGTGATGTGGTATATGAAAATGGACTTGGTTTCACACCTGGTTTGACACTCTTATGGGATATGCTTTGGGAATTCGCAAACTCTTCACAAACTGTCATGAAAGATTTATATAGAATTTGGATATTAATAACCTAGGAATAAACAAAGGTTTCATAGATTAAATAAGGTGTTATGATTTAGACATCATATAAATAATTTTTCATGATTATGTGGCTTTCTTATATGATACAAGTTTCTCACCTCATTCTTTCTAGTTTTAGTGATTTGGATAACTAGAAAGAACATGGTTATCAATTAATGATTCATATGTGGAAAGTATGGGAATTATGATAAATTATATCCAAATTAGAAATCTCATAATGATAATTAGGAAGGTGTTATGAGTATTGGTTATATATCTAAACATAAAGATACTGTAAACGACATGTGAAATTTATGTGATGTTCTTCCAATATTGATTATATTAAACATAAGAAGCATTATTAGATTGATGTTTAAGAACCTTAATACATGATTAATTTTTCATATTCTAGTTAAGAGGTATTAATGAATAAGTTGATTAATCCTATGTAATGGTCTATGAAGAAGGTTTGACTGATAAAGTATTTATGTTTTGGAATTCAAATATTATGTTATATGAATTAAGAAATATATTTACATTTTTAGTATAAGTTTTCATTAAGGAAAAAAACGATATGTTGAATAATGATTGAGACATAGAAATTTGATTTCATTGGATGATTATATTTTTATTAATGTAAGGTAACCATTAATTAATGCCTAATGTTGAGATAATGATGTTTGAATAAATATATTATGGATATAAATAAGTAAAAATGATGGTATGGATTACCCTAGAATTAATTATTGAAAAAGTGTTCTATGTCAGCAAGGATTAAGTTTACAACTTCATCGATATAAGGAATATATCTAGCAACCTTTTGAATAAGGAATCATGCATGTTTTCCAAAATGATTTATTGTAATTTAGGTTATTACAATGTTTCATGATAATATATTATGAGGGTATTCACATGTTTGGAATTTGGTAACCAAGGGATACATTGTAATATACGGGGGATCAATGTAAAGATTATATTGTGACTTGTTTCTAAAGTTTTGTATTTTTATATTTCAGATGGGTTATGAGGTTTACCATTTATTAAATGATTATTTTAAACATTAGATGAAGTCAGTAATATTTAAGGGTTATATCTCCATATGAGTATTTATGCATATTGGATAGCAAGTTCAAACTACTTTGTGTTGATGGTAACTGGTGACAAATGGTATGGAATATCACAGATCTAATGAAATTTTAGTACTTTATGAAGGAAAACTTCACCTTCCATTCTATACAAAGATGTGGATTAAATCAATAAACAAAAATGATGATGTTGTTCTAAAATCATGATAGTATATATTATTTGGAAAATTATTTATCTTTAGGAAAAATGATCTTAAATAAAAAAATGATGATCTAGTACCTTCAGTTTCTTGTGAATCAGATAGTCTCTTAGGTACTCACATAGTTATGGATTTATGACTGTTAGCATCCTCTAGACTTTTTTCTCTATCAATCTCCATCATAACATGATAGTGATATTCCTCTTACATTTCACGATCTGATGGGCCCGTAATGGGAACAACGGTTTTGGGCATTCTCCTCGTTGTTTCCTCCTTCCCAAGGGTTTTCGCGGCGGCCTTCCATCTGGTCGATGAGTCCTAGAGGTTCCTTAGTTCCAGTGGCTTCAGGGTTCCCATCGTCTCTCCCACTCACCATTTCTTTCACTCGATTACTTTCGCTGGATAGGGTTTTCGTTGGTGGTGTGGTGTCAGACCAAGAATGAAGGTCCAGATCCATTCACCTGACATCTGGCCTTGCTTTCGGTGTGGGCGGTTGGTGTTTTGCGTCAGATGTCGAGGTTGAAAAGGAAGGTGGCGACGGGATCTAGGTAGTGGGTTTCCTCTACTTGCAGCGGTTCTCCTACTCCCTCATGTTCAAAATGAAGGATATTTCTACCACGTAGGGTTTTAAGGTTTGAGTTTTGATTTTCAAAAGTGTGATTTTTGTTATTATTCTTGGATCGTTCCTCCTGGTGAAATGCTTCCCGGTGGTTGGCCTCGCTGACTCTGCTCCGGTGGTGACGTTTGACGACGCTTCTGGTCGGACCAACGGGCGTAAGACCGATATTCACTGGCACACTCATCGGAGCATTCTGGGTCCTTCTCAGTAGCGCGTCGACATCTTGCGGCCCTGTTATTTGGAAACTACGAGGAACACCGGTGATTCGGGTTCCTGTGAACCACAATTTCAGGAAGACGATGGTCGGACCTGATTGTCTTGATGCTCCAACGATGGCTCTGCCGTTGTACTACTTTGAATGGTGGCACGTGGTGTTCCGGGTTGTCTCACCGGCAGTTATTTCGCGTGTGTTCACTTCGGGACATGGTTGCGCAGCTCAAAGTGGGCTCGTGGTACGTGGAGTTTTGAATTTTGAATCTCTAAAGATATTTTTCTTTTGGATGTTCTGTTGATTGATTGTGAGGTTACCGGTTATCCTAAACCGGATTTACGAAAATCAAGAAAAAGGATTTCCAGCATACATTTCTCAATTTTCACTTCCCACCTATGTTATCATATGTGGGAATCTTGTCATGAATTACTTTTGGTAACCATTATGATTACATATTTTCCTTTCTTACGATAAGTATTAGTATTCATTTTTACAATGTATGTTCTTATGATAGGAACATTCATGTATTAAACCTTCAATAACCTAGATGAACTTTTAGGGAGAAATTCATCTTAACGGGGGTAGAATGTGACACACCAAAATTTGGTGAAATATTTTTTTTTCTGAATTAACTTATATTTGTGATATTTTTCATTTAATGTGTCCCTAGAAATAGTTTATATAAATATATATATATATATATATTAAAATACTAATTAAAATATTTCATTCACATGACACTAAGTTGGATTTCACTACACACAACACCAACATGGTGTACGTTAAATGAAACATTGACTTAGTGTTTGTTAAACACAAGATAGACCTTCCATGATGGCTTGCGTAACAAGCAAGACCATGTATTACCTATCTATAATATATTATTAAAAATATTTTTATAATGCAATATAAACTAGAAAAAAACTTGATAAATATGAATATTATTATCTAAATTATGAAAATATTTGGATTACACAAATAAAAGATGATTTTATAGGTTACCAAATAATTATATATTAATGTGAAAACCAATTGAATATAAAAGAAAATATTATTACAGTTAAAAAGATATTTGAAACTATTTAATTACAATTAATAAGTTTGATCAAGGTAATAAATATTTTATATATTTAATATAATATTTTTTTACATTCATCCAACAGATTCGATAGACATAAGATAAGAAAAACCCAATTTTAGACTTAAAACCTATATTTTTACTAAGGCAATTTTTACCAAATTTTTATGGAAAACAATTTTTAAATTTAATTTCTCGAACTTTTATATATTTATTATGTCAAAATAAACATCATCTATTGAAGAAAGGCAGAAAAATTAGGCTATGGAATTTTTTTGTTATTTTTATGAAAGGTTTCATCTATAAGTGAATAGTAATAAATACTGGATTTTATTTCAAAACATCTTTTTCATATAATTTGATTATATAGGTAAATTATATTTATAATTGATTCAATAGATTATTTATAAAAATATTTTTACCAAATAACTCAATTTAGTTCATTGTAAACAATTTCACATTAAAATTGGGTAGAAAAACATGCTATACTTTTGAACATTTTTACTTTAAAAACTCGTAGTGTCATTATGTCAATGGGATTAATTTTAAATTAATTTCTATCAATTAGTTTATTATAATTTTGAAAAATAGATTCCATATTTTTAGCCTTCATAATTTAATATTTCTAATTAGTTCAAATTTTTGTGACCAAAAATATTGGTTATGGTGATTAAAATTAATTACATCGGTTAAGAGAAAAATTATGTCAATAAAGTATTAATCTATAAATATAAGACCCAAAAAGACATTGAAAAAATGGAAATACCCATTTTCTACACATATTGAGTCCCTAAACCATCAATTATTGAATTTGGTAGGATTGGTATGACATATTTTTGGTTAGAACATGTGCATTCCTAACGTGTTTCCAAAAATTTCATGTGAGTCCTTTTCGTTCCCTATAAAAGGCCACCCACTCTAACCTTTTCTCGCAACTCTACAACCTATTAAGTTTTTCCAAGACATGCCAAATAGACATACAAAAAATCTTTCCTTATACTTTTACCCTTCCTTTTGGAAGAAATTCATTCAAGGAATCTATTTAGCCAATACCAAAATGAGTTACCTGGTTTAAAGGCAATGTCGTCCCTCAAGTTCCATTGCATTATTTTCCTTCTTCACCCACTCCACTCTAATTATTACATTATTTTGTGACATCACCATTATCATCAATATAATAGTATTTCTTTATTCAATGGGTAATCCAACACATACACACAACTCCATCTAATGGATGTCGAACATATTGTCTCTGTGTATGGTGAACTACTACCTCCCAAAACAATGATTGTTCATTTCAACTTTACCCCAAATCATTGAGAAAATTATGATGGAAACACTATTAATATGTGTTATATATTGTAGTTATTATGTATTTATGTTTATTTATTCCCTTTTAAACATAAATCGTTTCACCTTCCATTTGGTGTTAATATAATAATCTCATTTGAGGAAGTGTGGAGTACCACCCCCTCAAAGAAATGTGATTCATTCACAATCCACGTGGAATGTAATAAGGATGGATTTAATGAACATATATGATAAATATAATAATTATATTTCAATAATGGTATATATATATATACATATGTCATTTACATACTTTTCATCAATACGACAATAAAAATGGAAACAATGTTTGTGTGTACGTATTTCTTACCAACTATATGACCAATGGATTACATTTCATAACTCATTATTCTATATATTATTATTATATAAATACAGTAGTTCTAAATTATATTTATATCATTATTTACATTCTGGAATCATGATACTTGTTTAAGAACCAATGATATAACAAATTAAGGCACATGTGAAAACAATGCGAATATTACCTAAAGTGAATCCTTAATATATGATCATTAACAATATACTAATATAAGGTATTAATCAAAGCAAATATGGTATTATAAATAATAATTTTCTTCTCTAAAAAATATAATAAACATATATTTTATATATAGTAAGCATGTATGAGTATGAAGAAACTCAAGACACAAGGTAAGGGGATGTAAACTCACTTTTAATTTCTGTGAGATACATTTTATGTTCTCCCATATTTACCTTTTTGTGGTGTATGTATGTACTATGATTGTATTCTATGTACCTTGTATTTAAATTTATGGGTATTCACATCTCCATTTTATAATACTTCAACAACAAACTTAAATTTTTAATATTGTTTTATTTCAATAAAATGTATGTCTTGTTATTTTATAATCAATAAAAAATATAAAACTATAAATGAAATGTGAGCATTGGGTTTTAAATGTTATATGACCATTTCTGAATATAATTGTGGGAAATAATAACAATTTTAGACATTATAATATTTGTTTAAAATATAAAAAATAATGGATCAGTAATTCCAAAATAAGAGTCGATGGCCTCATCCAGTAGACACAATCCAAAACGAAGCCCATCTATTAGAGCATGGGAAGGAGGTTGCATCACTGGCCTTTTCTCTATAATAATACCATGATAATCTTTAACATTTTAATCTTGAATATAATCACCTTTGATAGATGTTCAAGATGATAGAAATCACTACTCGAGCAACGTTTTCTAAGACGCCCCAAGATTCTATCACCATTGCACACAATACTCTTAGGTCCTAGGCTAGTGTTATAAAGGGCTATGTAATGAAGCCATAGTTACGTTATGTAATCATTCAGTATAACTAAAATTGTTAACAAGAATGTATATGAGTATTCATTTAGGTTCACCAACCTCTCCAAGTACTTGATGGATATGGTTCATGATCTATTCTTTGGGCCTCATACCTTCGAGTGAGGACTATGTAGAGACATATGAGCTAACTTATACATTGTTTTTAATCATACCTATACTGGGATGATAGATATATCTTTGGTAGATGAGATTTTTATGGAAACATAGATGCAAACAGTGGTTGCCGATAGTGGCACACATGATCAGAGACATCAGTAACATGGAGCCTACATTGGCATCAAGGACCTGTATATGTGAATAATTTTAGGAGGATGTCCAAAGATGTAGGTTATGTGGATTATGTCTAACTAGATGCATCTTTTCAACTCAGAGAGAGGTAAATTAACTCGTGTTAATGGATGAGACATATTTAAGATAATCTCTGACCCACTGTATGACTGATAGGAATATTGTGGATGATTCACTAAGGTAGATGCTATAACAGGAGTGTGTAGGTCTATAGTCAAATGGATGTTGTGGCGGATTTGGGAGAGCTATTGTAGGTGGTAGATGTTTTTTATGCTACCACCACTAACCCCAGGTGGTCTACACTAGCCTTAGGAACCTGGAGGATAGGGGTAGGGATAGCTGAAGGTGGTAAAGGAATATGACCTTGAGGCTCCATGAATGATATGTGGAATGTTCTATGCCTTTTAAACCTTATATGAAATATTTATGGACACAAGTTATATTTAATCCTTTATTTACACATATCCGGTTCAAGAAATATAGATTATATTTGGGCCCTTGGCTCGACCCTTTTTCTTGTAGACTCTTACTAGAGATGACTCAACAATCACACATTTGTGATGAATGGGTGAAATGAATCTTGGAGGTGAGAGTTTCTATGGTGATATATTTTTAGGAGAGGTATATATTGTTACCTATAGTTTTTTAACATATATACTCTTGCTTGTGGAGGATGTGACATGTATACAGTGATGGGACTAGTTTTTCTTTTTTGGGTGATAGGGAAACAAAGGAAGAAAATGATGTAATCATGATTAATAGGTTGTATCTAAATATTGATCAATTGGCTTGCATGAACCTTGATATAGTCGATTTTATGAGTTTTCAAAATCCAAGAGTGGTGGCGGAGTATAAGGAATCATTTCCTAAGGAAATTCCATGTTTACCTCCACATCAAGAGATAAACATATTCATTGAGCTACACCCTTGGGAAACCTAGCTACCTAAACCATCATATTGGATTGATCGTGTAGAGCTTCATGAGTTGATGGTGTAGTTGGTGGAAATATATAGGAAGGTATTTGTTAAAACAATTGTTTCACCGTGGGCGGTCATAGTTTTGTAAAGATAGAAGGTGTACAAAATATTGAGGTTGTTGGTGGATTATCGTCACTAAAACATGGAGAAAATAAAGAACAAGTATTCACTATCAAGGATCTATAACTTCTATAATCATTTGAGAGGGTCTCGATGGTTCTTATAGACTGAACTCAGATAAATCCATCAATAGTTATGAGTATGGGATGAAGATATAATGAAGACGACATGTATAAGTCAATATAGCCACTATTATTACATGGTGATATCATTTGGAATGATTAATGCCCCAATATTTTTTATGGGACTCACGAACTATATCATTTAGCATTTCATAGAATGGTCTGTGCCAGTATTCATCAATGATATCATTTTCAACTTCATATCTAAGTAAGAGTATGTGAGACACTTGAGGATAGTGCTGGATGAAATTCAAGAGCATCATATTTATGTGAATCTTTTTATGTGATATTTCAAGATTTTAGAGGTGCACATTCGAGGATATGTCATCTACAGAGATAGTGTGACAGTGAAATTGATGAAGGTTGAGGAAATGTTATCATGGAATCCACCCAAGAGCATTATAGAGGCCTAGAACATCCTTGATTTTACATGATATTATAGGAGATTTATTCATGAATTCTCTAGGATACCATCGATAATGATAATAGTGAAATTAAAGGGGAATCATTTAATTAGGTTGGAGAGGTGGAATCATTATTTTTAGAAGTTAAGACAAATATTGATGATTCCTCTAATCATTATATTTGTAGGGGAGGGTGTCGAGTATGTAGGGTTATGTGATTAATATGGAAGTGGGTTTGGTTGTGTTTTTATGTAGAGGTCTGTAGTGATTTCATATGGTTCACATCTGTTGATACCAGATGAGTAGAACATCAAAACCCAAAATCATATGTTAGTAGTGGCAGTCATTGAACTATTGATGTGACGAAACTACCTGATTGGTGAGTGGTTTATTATCTATTCTGGCCACAAGTGTCTAAAGTATACATTATATCAAAATTATATTAGTTTGAGACATATGATATGTCCAAAGTTTATCAATGATTATTACTTTATGATTTTTTATTCACTTTGTAATGGCAAATTAGTAATAGATGTCATTAACAAGAGATCATGTTCATGGTTTTTGAGTGAGGCAGTGGAGCAGTTTTCCTCATTGAGGTAATATTTTGTGGATGGGGAAGGAGTATATGACCTAAAATTGAGGGTTTTCACCCCTCTTCATTCACAGTGAGTTAGGAAGGCATAGATTTGGGAATTCCAACTATGACACCCTATGTAATCAAATATCCATTCGACAAACTGCTGATAGATTTTATAATGGGGGAGAGCATGTTGTTATTTTTAAGGATGCACGATGGTACTTGTGACGTTATTGTAGGAGGTTCAGATATAGTTTCATTAAACTTTTTTTTGGAATATCTAGGTGTGGAAATGATTTTCCTAGACCTCCAACATTAGTTTTTATAGCCAGGGATGAAGAAAGGAGTTACATAGTTTTTATGTCAGTTCCTTTCTTTTCTGCCTGTTAAGGATGGTAATAAAGTCCCATTAGTTTTAGCTCATCCTCATGAGGTTACAGAGTGGAAGTGGGATGGGATATCCCTGTACATCATTTTGGGGTTACCACATACATTCCGAGGACATGATTCTATCTACTTTACCATAGGGAAACTCAACAATTCGGTCCACTTCATAGCTATCCAATAGTAGAGTTCCATAGAGTGCTCGGGTTTCCTCTATGTTTAGGAGATTTTTTGACTCCATTGTATACCCCTGATGATCATTTCACACACTAATTCTCCCTTCAATCCATTGTTATGGAAGAGATTGTAGGATGTTTTTTAGTTTCAATATAGTTTGATCATTTATTTTAACCCTCTAACTGATGGATAGATTGAGTAGACAATTCAGGTCATGAAGGACATGTCGTGGGATTTGATTTTGGACATTGGCCATATTTGGGAGGATGAGCTACCATTAGTGCATTTTTCATTAAATAACAGTTACCATTTCACTATTGGTATGTCACAATTTGAAGCCCTGTATGAGAGACAATTTTCCTCACCACTTTGCTAGATATACCCAGAAAAGTCAACACTCATGGTTCCAGAGTTGTTGTGAGCTACAACTAAAAAGATGAAGATCATCCAAGAGTGTATGAGGACTACACAAATCCATCAAATTCCATTTGTGGATAGATGACATAGGCATTTGGAGTCCGAGGAGGGAGAACTTATGTTCCTATGGGTTTCAACTTGATATGGATTACGGGGATTTGGATGGAATAGAAAGATATATCTAGAGTACATTATCCCATTCATGATACAAAATAATGATGGTGATTTGCAGTGCTTCTTAGCTCTACTGCCATAATTAGACTGGGTACGTGATGTCATCCACGTGTTATACCTGAGGAGGTATGAAAATGATCTGTCACATGTTATCAAATGTGGAGAGATGGACATCAAAGATGGATATACCTTTCATTAGTAACCATTTTAAATCATGGATAATTGGGAGATGATCATTCAAGGGAGAGTGATTCCTTTAGTGTGTTTTTTGTGGAATAAAGGGAACATCCAAGAGAGTACCTAGGATCTGGAAGCTCAAATGCAAACTCAGTATCCATTTATCATTGTATAACCAATGTTTTTGGCTTTTTGGTACATAAGGACCCAATGTGGGGAGAATGTGGTGAATCATATTTCCCATATTTTATTCTTATATATTTTATGGATTATTTATGAGACCGTGAACTATGATGACATGTGATTCTATGGACTAGTGTTCCTGAAATAATTGACTGAAATATAATAAAAATATTAAATTTAATTACATTCTTTTTCCATAAAAAGTGTAATAACATCTTAATAGAGGCCCAGATCATAAATTTGAGGGAAGTGTTGAGTTCAAAATGTGGGATTACCATAGGCTTGATATAACCTTATAATGTGTCGTTCATTTGATTTGAGATACAATAATGGGAGGATGTTTAATGTAAATTAAATAAATAATATATATAATTTTATTTACCCAACCAAATAATACTACTATAAGTATATGGTTATGGAGTATTCTTATTTTTAGCCACTAAACCCTAGATATTCGAAGAATCATTGGAGATTTTTCGATGTAATTTCCATTGGTGAACAATGATTAGATCAGAAATAGACAACCCCTCCGAAATGGATTAAAAGGATCTTATGAACAATAAAAAATATGATTTATTCTTTGTCAGCTATGAATCTAAATCACGGTACGATGATTTTTCCTTGTATTTATCCTTTTTTTATTCTAATGAGGAATGAGAATCCATTAAATAATGAATTGATTCCCCGATCATGTGAATTTCAGGTGTGGTCAAATTTGTCCAAGAATTAGTGGAATTACATTATTATTACTTTTATATCTCATATTTTATCATTATAATGGTAATTAATTGAGGCCAACAAGAGAATTGCTTGAGGTTAATTCCAAATGTTTTTTATTGTTCTTTTCATATCCATTTTTTCATACATCATAAGGAAATATCTTGGACATAAAATCAACAAATACTATGAAATCAAAAAAAATTCACCTAAATATTAGCAAAAATACATGATATAGTAGATCTTGACTCATTACAACAAGGATTGTTTACAATAATTGAATTGGCAGAACATTGGATATGGTTGGGATCCCTAGATTGTGTTCTTCATCACATGATGAGGGTTGACATGCACACCCATTTCCCAAATAGATTTAAAGGTTGAATCCTAGTGTTCAGAAAAGGCATTATATTTTAAACATGGACTCATGTTTCTTGGGAAGTTATGTTTCTGGATTGATATTCGTTGGAGTAGAAGAAGAAACAAAATCTAGATCAAGTTTTTTGTAATATTCATCAACACATTATGTGTAATGTTGGATTAAATAGATTGTGGGGCCCTATTATGATATCTAGGGTTTTTGTAGTGAATATAAATATCAAAAAACCTATGAATAGGTCACATGGCATATGACCCTCCCCTTCCAGCATGCTGTGTACCTCATAGGCTAGATGGTCATGACTTGGTGTACATTTTTTGGGACATGCCTTGTACTCCCTCACAGACATGGCTAGGCTAGGTGTACATGGAAAAATCCATATACATATACCCATGAAAAAGTACATGGGAATTATATCACCATGTACATTGACATGGACATTTTCCATTCACATGGGAAGAACCCGATGTCAATGTTACATGATGTGAATTACTATTAAATTCCATGTACATCCTTCAAATTATTTTTATCCCTTTACCATTGTATCATCAATAGTTTTCATTAGGTTTCATTCCATATATCCATTCCCTGATGGTTTGTATGGAATAAAATACTAAAAATAGGATAGTTATCCCTTTATCTTGACTTCTTGAAGAGAGTTGTCGGAATCCGTACGTGAGGTGAAAAATGAGATCCTCTATCCACTTCTCTAGTAGGTAGAGTTTTTAGTATCTTCATTAACAACACTACACTATAACTAATTCTATACTTAGATTATTATTCCATATTTTGTGGTTGGTATTCCCTATGGATTTGGTTGTGATCATCATCACTTTATTGTATCTCTTTAGACTTACAGCATATACTTCATAGGATATGACCTGATGATATTGACCTACATATGGACACCATTCGTGTTATCTAACTCTTGAAGTGTGTTTAACAAGATGAGTTCTTTTTAGAGCTTTCGATCTAGATCCTAGGCTATAATTACCATTGTGACTTTACATTGAGTTGGTGTGTCTTTGTAGAGTATTTATAGATGTTCTTGTTTTATGTTCGATAGAAATATATCTAGGTAGATATGACTTTGAGTCTTCTTTTCATATTTCTCAGGTTTTTAGGGTTTCCTATAGGGTGTTGTTATAATGACACGTGTATAATCTTTACAAGAACGTTTCATGTATGGGGGATATGACCGACCCTTTGATAGAATTCTAGAGGGGTCCGAACTAGGTGTTTTGTAGTGATTCATACAGACCAAGTTGAGTTCCTATTGTTATTAAGGAATTAGTTCCCATATTTATATTAATTTTTCCCTTGTTTTTAGACTCTTTAAGTTGGGATAGTATTTTTCTTTATTCACTTTCATTTTCTTCTATTCATTCTCCAGTTTTGGTATTTATATGTTTTCATTCACAGTTTACTAGTTTTTTTTTCATTTTGTATCTGTATGAGCTTGGATATGTGTTTGTGTGTCTGTGATTGTGTGCTTGTAAATTAGGTTTTTTCTTCAATTGTTAGTTATATTCCTAATTAGTGCTAGACACTAACCATGAGCCTATTGAAGGTAGGATTGGGGATTACTAGCATAGAACCTCTTGGGATGGGTCCTGAAAGGAGATCTATAATGAAGAATAGTATCCTGTCGATCCAAGGGTTCCTATTGAATTGAATCACCAAAAAGAGGTTATACACTCCCCATCCAAAATATACATATTGAAAAGGCATATCTCACATTATAATGACTCTTTCTCATAGAATGAATGGATGCATTGGATTATTCTTATCCCATACAATGACACAAATCAATACGAATCTACAGTTCATCCTCCTATTTCCACTAGGTTGTCTCATGTATAAGCATGATGTGATCAAGAGTCAGATTAACCACCTATTTATTAGCTGGATAATGAAATCTTAAGGGAAATCACATCCACTAGCTAGTTATGATATGTATTCTGCCGAAAAAAAACTCTACGCATCTGCACCATCGAGTTACTCATTGAAAACCATGTAACATTCCTATGAAAGAATCTATGGTATAAGGTCTATAAATATTAGGGTTGTCAATTGAACTTCCCATGAATGTAAAAGAAACTTTTCCTCCTCGAGAATTAGTACTAAAATTCTTACCTTTTCACAATTCTAGTAACACATCCCTTAAATACATATGGGTATATAAAAAATATTATAATATAAGTTCATTATAAGTATACTAGTTTTTTAGAAAATTATGACAAGAACATTTCCCTATGTGATGATTAATATCTAGGGGAAATTACACTCAATAATTAATTTCTATCCTATGATTGATATAGTTCCCTCTAGATTGATATGTAGATGATTCCAATACCTCTATATCACTATCCATTACCTCCATGAATGATTTCACTATAAATCACCCATTTGGGAAGGATCCGTATACAAATAATTATGTGTATGAAGAGGATGATAAAACCAATGAAAATAATAAATTTTAGAAGAACCACCTCGTCACTGTTCATACCCATAAAATATTTAGTCTATGGGACTCAAAGTTCCCACCAAGGTGCTCTATGTTATCCACTAAAATCTTGACAAATCCAATGTAATAGATGAATCACCTTACGTTCTTAAGAAAACATGAGGAATTAAAATTTATTCCAATATCACTACTTTACTATATATTCTTGAGGGATTCAATCAAACGATTGAAAATATCTTCAAGGGGTACCACCTACAATCATGGGATTATATAGATGATTCCATGATGATCCATCTAGAATCATGATTACTGATAATTCTCATTCAATTAACTAAAACATAAAAAGTTTTTATGTCTACCAAACCATGAATACTAATTATTAATTTGATAATTCGAAACACATCCCAGTGGACCTTTATCCATTAGTCCTATGTAATTTCAAACCATATGTATATATTCATTCTACATCAATGTTAGTTTGACATTCATTTGTTTCATTCAAGTGAATTTTTTAAATTATGATATGATGAGATCCCCCACCACTCACAATGAATCTACAATGATATAGAATGAAATGCTGTATATTAAAAGGAAAATGTTTTCAAGATTGGGAGATAATACTCTACAACCACTAGATTTTGATAATTAGAGTTTTTAGTCCTTCAATAGAATTGGTATCCAAGAGAATCACCAACCCCATTTTAACTAATAGTGTGCACCGATTTTGGGAACTCAAGGGAGAAATGACCTATCCAGTCACAAGTGCTTTGTCTTGAATTTTTGAGGATCTGAATTTGTTTCATAAAGTCATATAGAAATTTATTTAATCACAATCTTGGAGGATCTCCACCTATAGTTTATTTTTTAATTTAGCTCCAATATTCCTATTAAGAGTTTCACTAATCTCTCCATGTGCATGTAATGTGACAAATAATAAATAACTAACTTCATTATTTAGTGAAACTGACTGGAATACTCCATCGAAGTCTAGTTTCCCAAGGAATACATTATGGAGATGTATGATGAGAATTTTTATAATTATCTAGTTTGGGTATTGATCTCCATGAAGTATCCAGTAAGATTCCAAGACATCACCAAAATATCTCAACTTCCAGAGGCATCAATTATAGGACAAAAAACAATCTATCCAATTTCCTCCTTCTACACATGCTCTAAATCCTTTTAGAGAAGAAACGAGTATCATTTCTTAGACTCAGATACCTCATACAACCTGTTTATAATTTTCCTATTAAAATATGCCTCAACAATAATTACCCTACATAGAATATGTCTCCTATGACCCCTTTAATGTCCAAGAACATAGAATCAAATCTATAGAGAAGATGAATAAATATTATTCACTCATAGAAGACCATGTCCTATGATTATTACATTGATCCTCATAGAAAAAAATTATCAAACTCCAAAAGATTAAGAAGTAGTTGGAGATTAATTTTAATAACATCACAAACTATCCCTCTTTCCACATATTCATCTAACACACCATTAAGGAGTATATTATCATTAATGAATAATCATATTACATATTGCATCACAACATAGTAGAGTTAAGAAACCCCTCATTGAAAGTATCTGGCATCTTATCTCTCCAAGATGATGATAAGGATGTTGGGAAGGAAAAACATGTCTATGATTTATGAGATAAAAATTTCGATGACTAACTAGAAAAAACGTTTCACACCCATTCCCATTGAATAATTTTTCCCTAATTAAAAAAACTAGTAGCCTATGTCATCTTGTGTCTTCCTCCAATTGTGTCATATGCATAATAGAATACTAATTATCAATGGATCCAGTGTTGGTAGAATATGGATAGTAAAGATACCATTCTATTTTCAAAACCTATATGAACCTTTACGGACCTCATTTCTCTTATCTTAGGAGGAAGTCACATTACCCATATGATTATTTAGGATTTACCTAATAAATACTAGGATTATGACTTCATCAATGTTATTATATTGGTTGAAAATTTTGAAAATCATGGAGATAATTTTCCTCATCAAGTTTCTCTGATCTAGCATAGGTTCTCTATGAGAAATGGATGGTACCCCTCTATCAAGCATAATTATTTATGAGTTATTACTGAAGCTATTTTCTATGATCCTAGGTTGATATGTAATGTATTTCATAAATCATATTTACTTTATACATCAATGGTAGTTTCATCCAATGTGGTTCCATATCCCATTTAATTTATTGATGGATTATCACATCCATATCCAACAAAATAACAAAAATTACTGGATAACCCATAGAATATGTCAACCAGTTCTATCCAAAAACCAGAACCATATCTAGTTGAACCCTCAGATATTTTTATATGGAAGGTCCATGTGGGAGGTAGATTTTGCACCTATATTGGAAATATGACCTTCTCAATCACCTCATTTTAATTCTATAATTAATATCAATCTTTTCATTTTATGACTATCAATTTTTGTTTATGAATCCCTTATATAATCTTAGAAGAGACACCTTTTGTTTGAAAATATGGTAGTTATTGTTGAATCCTATCACATAGAGTAATACAAGTATAATGATTGTATAAACACTATCCATATATCAAATGATTTTGAAAGAAAAATTATCCAAAGGAACATTTAATCAGACAATATTTTATTTAATATTAATAGTATCGATATTTATTGATTCAATGTAGACAATAGCTCTAGGATCAGTCTTATCATAACAGATACACTATATAATATATATTATGTTGAATCCTACCAAAAATCATCTAACTTGTGTGTATAAGGATTGGATAAGAGTGATAAGATTCCAAATGGAATTTGTTATCTAAATAATTATCTTGGCGACATGGTGCTGAATATAGGGTTCTTAGTGGTTTCACAAGAGACCGACATAAATTACTTATCAGGAAGGTATTGACATCACATGTAAATTGGTTTCACATTATTGTATTATTAGGTCATCGAATAATCCCTCAATGGTCATGTTGGGGTTCTCCATGTGGATTATTCTCTCTTTGACTCATGTGAATCCAAATACCTTAATGTTAGTGATTATTAGAGGGATGAGGAGGAACCCTACATTATAGAGATAATGTATATCAATAATGAAAATGACTCATACCTTATTTGGGAGATATTTGCGATGATTTGAAAATTATTTTAATCCTACCTATCCATTATCTAGAGGTAAAAAATCTAGACCTCGGGCATCACATGACAATGCTCAAGGTTTATTTCACCTAGATCACATTCTTAACTTGGGAGGGGGAGGCACATTAAAATATATGAAATAATACCCTCATTTCAAACTGAGTGACTCTTCTAATATCAACTATCTAATGTCTCCATCATACATATTGACAATAAAGACTGATGCATTAGACATTTACCAAGAAGCACTACTTCAATATTAAGGATGGATACCAATGCTGATGGTCTCATGGAATTGGATCCACAACCTCTATTTATATTGTATATGTAGATCCAGGAGGTCATGATCCAACCTTTAAATAATCTATCAATGCATACGATTATGATTCCATAGCATAGTATCCTATGGACAATGATTCATATCTTTCTTACATTCCTCATACTTCCAATGTGGAGGACTTGTTAGAGGCTCTCTGTGCCTTTAAAGAATGAGTATCCTTCACCGATAATGATTGGGTACATGAGTAACTTGGTACCGAGGAAGAATCGAGGCCACAAATAATTTATGTTTTCATGTCACCCAATGAGGAATAGTAATAAGTAAAAAAAATAAAAAACTATTACAACATATTCTCACTGAACTATAATAAGATTCCAAGGATTAATCCCAATGAAAAATTTTTCCCACTTCTACTCCCAATTTTCCACTATAGAATTAAATAGAATTATATATAGATGAATCCCTCCATGATTCCATGACAAAGGTTATAGTAAATGTTTTTATCAAATTCAACGTCACTTACAATGTTCAATATCCTATGTGTCTAGCCAACATCATCCTGTATAGAAAAAATGAGAATATTATATTGTTTATCTACATCTAGGATGTCATCTTAAATTTACACAATGAAGAAATCCCCTTGTACATAAATGAGTTTTGGATTTATGTGAGTGCTATAATTTTAGATATATCCCATATAGATGGTCATTCTGGATCTAATAAAATCTTAATTGATTCGGAATATAAAGAGGATACTAAATTCAGGTTTCTCCAAGGAAAATTTTAATTTTGAGTGATTTACATTATTTTAAATAAAATAGGAGAATCCTTCTGGTATTATATGCACAACATATTTATGTGTCTCTTTATGACACAAGTAGACTTCTACTTCGAGGACTAGGTAGTTAAATCATACCAAATCCAGGACAACCAAAATTATAATGGGATTTTTTTTATCATGATATATGTTCACCAATTGAAAATAAACTCAATCAAGTTTTCATTCTGGGTAACCAATGTAAAGTTTCATATCATTGTTTTCAAATACAGAGGCATAATGATTGACCCATATCAAATAAATTCCAAAATTTAAATGTCTCCTTCAAAATCACTGTATTATTAGTGGACTTCATGGAAAGTTTTCCAATGAATGAAATTTTTTAAAAACTTTGGTCTGAGAACATAATCAATTTTCAATTTATATAATGAAATTCATCACCTATTAGTGGGATGAATAATGTAAAACCACATTTAATGACTTCATTTAGTATACGATTCCTCTTATAATTTAAAAGATATCCGTCTATATGAATCCTCTGGTCCCCTATGTGACCAATTTGGAATGGTGTCTTTGAGCCTTATTGGAATAGAATAACAAAAAATTTTAAAAAGTATTTTTTTAATATCATACTCAAATTATTCATGATACAGATACTAGATATTATACTTTCAAAAATAATTTCATTACAATGGAATTAAATGTTTAGAAATTGTTTTCTGAAATGATGCAATATGAGTTCAAATTGATCTACAATATCCAACCTTGGAAGTACATCCCCAAAATTAACATATTGAATAGGTGATTGGAATTATGGTTAGTGCTCATTAAATAATTCAACATCATGATCAATCTAAAAATTCTATCAAGGGTCATTCATTTGAAAATTTTCTACCGATACACCCAAATTAAATAGAGTTTCACAAATATGTTGAACTCCTTAATGAGTAAATTATCTCAATTGATCAATTGGAACCATGATAATATATGAAATATGATGGCTCTTAGTTGTGATAAAATTAATTTGGATAAATAACCCAATACTTTATAATATGAGCCTCATATTTTGATTCACAATTACCTTTATGTCCCTCATGATATAATCCTTCACACTCTTAAAAGGGGTTTACTTATGATGAGACATATACTCAATAACTCACAACATATCTGGAGTTAGAACATAATATTGAGGTTTCATGGAGGAACATGCAATGTCATCGCAAGCTAGTCATCATGAAAATCAATAGTTACTACTCTATCTAAAGACAAGAGATTGTCCATTTACATGATTCCACTCAAATTTTTATGGATATGTTTCCCTCTAAAAAAAGAGTTACTTGAATTCCAAGATCCCAGACTAAATGGGATGATTCCTTAGAATTCCTGGTCACATCCCTCTTAGTTTGAAAAAAATGAACTTAGAATCCATGTGGTACTTCAAAAGGTCCATACTACATTGTTCCTAATAAATATAGAATTGATATAAATTATCTTGAAACTAGTTCCTCCAAAATGGTCCCTCAAGTTCACTCACAATATAATAATTATTCAAGTATACATATCCTTTTATAGAGAACATCTAATATTGAATTTTTTTATTTGATTAGTCCCTACTCAGATAAATCCACTAGCATGTAGAAACATTCACTATCTATGATGGTTTCAAAAAATCTAGGTTCCAATGATGACATTTCGTTGAATTGATCCAGATTTATTTCAAACCTCAAATAAATTCCCCACTGGTTCATCATGAGGATAATTCCACATCTTGTTGGGATCATTATTTAGTATTGAATCTCCCCTATCAGATCAAATGGTTTGGTTAATTTTAGACCACGATGTTAATGACTTTTTGGAATTCAATGAGAAGTGTCTTGCATCTCAAATTCATGAACAATTCAAATACCATTCACCAAAGCTTATCCATTATTTGATGTATTATTGTCCTTTTTTTATATGTGTATGTGATGTCAGAGGTAATTCTCCAATAGTGAATCCTGACAATGTATGATAATCCTTCCTACCACAAACTTATTTTGTACATGGGATATAAATGTTATCCCCAATGTGGTCAAGACATAATCTATGATTCATTTCATAAAATTCATAATTATTCAACTATTGCACCCTAATGCCATTCTCACAGAAACTGGTACCAAATTATGAGATAATGAGTTGTAGAATATGTCTTTCATATAAAAGAACTGATCTATCAATACTTATCACTGCCATGTGTCTGTGAATGGAATGATCAAACCATTTAAAAACATTTCTCATACATTATGTTGAGAATGGTTAAAAATAATTAATTTATTGGATGAAAACTTCTACAATACCCTATTGAAAAATCAAATAATGTCTAGGAATTCCACCAAGGCCACTCCCTACTCACTTTTAAATAGAAAAAAATGTATTGGAACCCCTCGAGGTTCACCTACCATTGCTGTGTAAGATATTTTATGATCAAATAATGATTAAAATAAGTTATCATGTCTATCAACCAAGGCTAGAGGACCTCAATGTGAAAAAGATCCTAGCCCTACAAAATCATAATATGCTTTAGATTAGAGTGAACCAAGAATTCAACATGGAGGCTCACAATTTTTTCATCCTCCAATGTTACCTAGTGATGTTCCAAAGAAAACAAATGATACCCAAAAGGAGATCACCAATGATGGATCCCAAGTGGTTTACCCCATTTTCTTTCACAATTTCTACTCTAATGGTGTATACTAATTGATCACCAGGTATGGAGAGAGCATCACACCCCCCACAATTGAAAATGTCATCAAAATATACATTTATTATCCTTTATGTCTGTTCAATATTCCATTTTACATGTCTTTAAACTACATATCCATATTAATTCATTGTATGATGTTGACATGTGTTTACAATAGCCTCACAACAAGATGTTAAACTACATGTCTTTCATCCTCACTATATAATGAAAAACTGAGTGATCAATGCCCTATTTGTATGATCATAAACTAAACAAACTATCATCCTAGTCACATTATTCTAAATTGTATAACCATTTATCCTCACCATATGATAGTAAACTATGTGATCAATATCCTCACCCCAATATTATTAACTACATAATCTTCATCCTCACTGTATGAAATTAATTTTCTTGATCAATGTCCAAGATGGATGATGTTATACTACATTAACCATATTTCACGAGGCATGATGCTAAACTATGTAGTCATACACTAGCATTGTATGACATTAAACTACATATACACCATCGTCAATGTAATAAGTTGTAATGAATATGTTTCATCCTCAAAATAGATCAATAAATTAAATAACAACTGTTCTTGTATAATAATAATAAGATACACAAAATATCATCCTAGTTATATGATTCTAATCTATGTATCCCTTTGTTCTACCAATATGATGTTTAACATCATATCGATCACCCTTTACACAAGATGTTAATGTGCATGGTCTTCATCTTTATCATATTAAATTAAATTGAGTGATTGATGTCCTAGTTTTACAATGTTATACTAAACAGAATGTATTCCTAGAAATATGATTATAAAATTTCTATCTATCCATAGTCACCATATGAAATTTAATAATTAGTCTGTTATACAGACTATGGATGATAAATTATATGATCTTAATTTTTACTATTATATAAATGCCCTAAATTCAAAACATTAAAGTACACTAAATAACATCCTATATGAATTAAGCTATATTGTGTCGGCATATTTCCTCATTTTATGTAACTAAACTACATGCCTACCGTCAAAACCATAAGATTTTAAACTACAAGGATGCATCCTCACATTATGATGTTAAAATGTGTGATCAACATCTTAGTGGTATAATCTTAAATTTCACAAACTTTTATCCTAACTACCAAATGCTAAAATGAATTACCATCTGTGATCATCGTATAAAATTATATTTCATTTCAATTTTCCTCTACAAAAGTTGTTAAAATTTGTGATCTTTTTCAACACCATATGAAATTAAAATAAATGAAAAATTAATTAGTTTTATAATGCTAATCATCAATAACATTCATCCTAGATATGTGACTATAAAATTCATATATTGAATCTATCCATGGGTGTATAAATTATTGAATGTATTTTATCATTATTAACTAAGATAAAATAGCCATACTCTTATTTTCCATCTACTACAATACCATTTCCATTAATTATATCTTTCTTGATTCTTAGTATATGGGATAAATAGGCATGCCCATAACTATAATTTTTCCCAACCATTTTTTCTCCATTAGAATTTTCTCTCCCTGTTGTTTTCAAAATAATTAGTAACCCTCCATAGATCTGTTTTAGACTGTAACGGTCAATATTTACATCCTCCATTCACCCTTTGTTATGGTGGAGTCCAATGCCCATGGATATTTTGTGTTATTGAATCTAAACAAATATGTAAAAAATTAATACTTGGATTGTATTTACATATATAGAATTTATATTCATTTGGATGATTCAAATGGAGTATGTGTTACTCTAGCCCAGCCCTCCAACCCCTATCATGTATGATCAGTTGACATCAATGATCTTATTTTACTTCTTCTTTCTCACACATGGCATGACTCACATAGGTTTAGGAGTTTTAGTTATTTATCATATAACATGATTGAGGAATGTTGTGTCCATGGGAAAGGAACTATTTTTACTCATGCCAACATGAAATAAACTATAAAACCTCACATTATCTTTATGAGGTCATCTATTCGAGAATTTTTCAATTAAATCCACATCATGTTTTTCCTCACCTGATACTAGTTTTGCCACCTCAACCTTGGTTTATGTTCTATTATATTAAATATTGATTCTCCCATTATAAGGATATCTATTTTATTGATGATTCTCCATTCTTGTCAGGTGTCATTTCAAATTTTTCATCACAGTGAATACCTTGATATTTGTCCTAGTTTACAAATATTAAAGCACACATCCCCTTTATCCTATAGAGATTAAAAATATTAGCATTAATCACTTAAAATTCATGTTTTTTCCTTTACCCAACCAATATAGACTACCTCAATGGTGGTCTAAGAATCATGTACATATATTGTATGCATCCTCTTCATGGTAATATATGGAGAACCATACCCCCAATTTAGATTAGTTATTTCATTATCGTGAATGTTACACATACAATCCTATTATTGGTCTTGGTTGAATGACCTTAAAAATAGTTTTCTTATGTTATAAGATACCTGACCTTAAATTCTAGTAATACATTATTATCATTGGATGTGAAACTACATTGACATAGGGAATGACGTTAAATAGTATAATCCTTTGAATCATCAACTATGATGAGGTACCCCTTTGGATTTGGTCTCCAACCACAACTCATATTAGAACTAAATTTTTCTTGATTGAAATTTAATGATACACATAGAAATTTATAGATCTCCCATTCAAGGTAAGTCGATGAGCTCAACATCTATGCCCTAGTTACTCATAGTAATGTGGTTTCCAGCAATGACTGTCAGGCTATAGCCCATTATATTATCCAGAACACTCATTCATTTATTTTCCCTCTTCAGTACATGAGTGATATTTTTTTATATTTCTTGTTCTTTTTATCACAAAACATAGATTAATTCTTATTATAGGGGATATAGAGAGACACCCATGTCTCCTATATCAGGCATAGTTAAAAATATATCATCACTCATTCTTGGTCCAGACACCTAAAACCCACTAACCAACTCATGTTTCCCTAATGTATATCTATGTAATGTTGCACCTATATGGAAGTGGTCAAAACTAAACAAACGTAAACAATGTCATTTCTCTATTCCTATATGCATAGTATAAAAAGGAAAATTCTTGTAGTTTAATCATTATGAATATAAACTATGTTTTCACTATTCTTAGAATGTCCACTACAATATCGAATATTTATTTCATGTCAAGTTATTTCAAATTATTACATATATCAAACCAAAATTTTGGTCAACGAATCAGAATTGTAAAATACTTTTAGTTTCCATGTGAGATTTTCTATATCAATATTTTGTTTTCAAATTCAGGCTGGGTTTCAACTTTTCCTAGTTCCAAATAAACCATCCCTCCCATTGCCTAAGATCAAACACCCAAAACCAACAGTACCCTAGAATCCTAGATATATAAAATTAAACTATATCATATAATGGATTAACATGGTTTTACAAAAATTGTTGTGAATCTTAATCCCCATGTTTCTGGTGGTTCCACACTCTATCAATATTGTCACTCCATGTTGATACAACTAATACATTCCAGTCATTATTAAAAAAATGGCCTTTAATAGTGATGACCTATATCAATGCTATAAAAATTCATTGATAGGGGTCTCCTTTTTCAGATCAAAAACAAGAACTAATAAAGGGAACCATTTATCAGCACATGTTTTAACACTGATAAACGACACCCTTTATCAGAGAATTATTTAGTGCTAATGAACGGTACAATCTATCAACACATTATTTTTATATCCTATAAAGGGATCATTTATATGAAATATTTTACTACGGATAAAAGTTTGAATAAAATGAAATAAATAAAAAATAATAATAAACCATTTTATTTAAAAAATATGAAAAATATATCAATTAATTAATTAGAGATAAAAATGAATAAATTTATTATACTATATATAAATTATTAAAATACAGAAATAGTATATATTAAATATATGATATATGTAAAAGGAAAATTAAACAAATAAAAATTTAAAAAAATTAAAATGTGAAAAATACTAAACATTTTATTAATTAAATAATTATTGATAATGCTAATAAATATTATATTATATATATATATATATTTAATATGAAAGTATATAAATATTATTTATATAATGATACATATTTATGTTTTACAATAAATAATAATATATTTTTTCATTAATGGTTTATAATTAAAAATTCATATGAATTAAATATATTAACAAATAGAATCTAGTAATGAATATAATTAAATGTCATTTAATTTTTCAATTCCACATTGATCAAGGTGTGTCTTATTTATTTCACATATATTTAATTAATTCATTTTTATATACAAAGAACACAAACAAATATTTTTTAGGCAATTCAATCCATTTAAATTATATATATATATATACTATTTTTTATATTTTCAATATTTATTCATATTTACTTTAATATATATTATATTTTAAGATTTTATATTTTATTAATCAAATTATCCAATTTTTCAATATTGTTAAATTGTAGTCGTTTTTAATTATTCAATTTCACTTATTTTTAACATACATGCACTTAAGATTACATTTTCATTAATAATGTTAAACATATATTTCTAAAAAAATATAAACAAATAAATATATTTGTAACTTTATATTTTCTATTATTATACATTCATATATTTATAATTATAAATAAATAAATATTACTTTTTAAAAAAAACATTTATATGTTTATAAATAAATTGTTATATATTTAAATAATTAGAAATTTATAATGAATTTATTTAAATAATAAATATATTTATATTTATTTATATTTATATGTATTTATTTAATATATATATATATATTGATATAATTATTATTTATTTAAGAAAATTATATAATTATAAATAAAAAATTACATATTAAACGAACTATAAAATTTTAATAAATATATTCAAATAAATAATATATTTACTATACTTAAATTTATATATATTTATTATATATATATATATTTATAAAAAAATTATTAAAAATTATTGTTTTAAACCCTTTATCAATACGTTTTTGGAAGCGTTGATAAATGTAGGCCGATCTATTTAAATTAATCTTAACCTATCATGAACTTGTCGCGTTATCTAAAGCATTCTGTGGAAAACACCATATTCTGATGCTCTTCCTCAGTGAATCAAAGCTCAAATCAATGCTTGAATCATGGATTACACAATTAAGATTCTCAAATCCAAGGATTGTATTATTCAATGGTTGAACGACTCTAATGTTCAAACATTTTCCACGTTTTTTATATCTCTACTTTCTATAGAATGATTCAAAGCTTCAATCCATGTATCTTATATTATTATCATCGTTGTCACTTATTGATTGATTGTTTTGTGAGATCTATTTTCGTTTTTTATCACCAATATTTATTTACCATCGACATATCTTTGTGGTCCATAATGTTTATTGGGGATGTTTGGTTGAATGAAGATAGGGCCATCGTTCCTTGAACTCCCCCACCCACACCCCTTTCCGATTTTATAAATCCCGCCCTCCCTAACACCATTGAAGGTAGTAACTGTATATTTTTTAGTATAAAAATTAAATTGGAATCCAAGATCACTAATTATGAGACTTCATTCCACTTAATAACCAAGAAGGGATGCATGGATTATTATGTATCACATTTTTTCAGTAATATCCATTTAGTCAATGATAATTTTCTTCAAATTGTATGGATGGGTATTATTAAAGATTATATTTCATTTGAATGTTACTAGAACTTATAATTAGTTTGACACATACCATGTTTATGGCTGAACATAATTTTCATTGCTCAGCTGGATAAAGTAGGATAAGGAACATAGTTCACGAATGAAAAGTGTAAAATTCCTCAAGGTTCCATGGTTCTGGATATAGGTGTAAAATATAACAATCTTTTTATATAGACACACAACCATTTATATTTTCATAATACAAATATATATATATAAATATAATTAATAGATATATATTATATAAATATAGTATAAAAATATATATATTATTCAAATACAAATACGTATTGTAATATACAAATATAAATTATACAAATATATCAAACAAACATATTATAAAATTATATCGTACAGATATATGTTATAAAAAAATGTTATAAAAATATATTACACAAACTTATATGTATACAATATAAAAAATACAATTTTTTATATTTTTTTATAATATATTTTTATGTAAATAAATATATATTAAATATTAAATAGTTATATATTTTAGAAATATTTTATACAAATGTATATTATAAAACATAAAATATATATATATTGTTAAAAGAAATTAATATATTTATATTATGTCCTCAAATATATATTTCACACAAATAAAAACAGACACTCACACACATATCACAGTACAAAAATATATTACACAAGTTTATTATATACATATATTTTACAAATTAATAATATGAATTTTTTATATTAATATATTTCAATAGATTTCATTCAATGTCTAAAATTCATCAATCAAATTTTACATACGAATATTTTTCTCACTTTGAAACTATATTTGTAAGATTCTGTGATCTTCAATTTTACTTAAAACCTCTATATATTCCATAACTACTATTATTTATTTCACTATGACTAAAATTTTATAATTTTCCCCAAAATCACCATAGAACCTATAATGTCCATTAAAATAAACATTTTTTAAAGAATTCTTACAATTCAGGTTCTCAAAAAAAATTTTAGTTTTCAACATATCTAGATATAATTACGGATTAAATTTATCATCTTTAAATTTTGATATGTTCAAAACCTTTATCGTTATTTAGTGTATTCTTTTCCTAAATTTTTTTCCATTTCTTATCGATTTTTATTTTAAATTATAATTTTTTATATGTTTTAAAATATTTGATATACCATTAATATTAAATGTAATAATTATTTAGGTCGATACATCACTTATTCCAAAAAAATATAATGGAGGGTATCGAATTCTATTAATGTTGGAATAGTTATAAAAAATTATTTTTATGTATTCATCATCATAGGACAACATATATTGGTTCCAATCCTATGAATATCTAATTACCACATATGTATATGAAATAACACATCATTTATTAAAATGTTTTATCAATTCATTTTTATATAATCTAATTGATCAAATGATATTTTATGATTCTTTTTTATCATATTTTGGTATCTTATTACCTATTAATTTCTTATATTATATTTTCATCTGTGTAGGGGATTTAATAAAGACTTTATGGATTATTTTATTAGAGGTTTGATGAGTCTTATTTAAAAGATATAACGTATTAGAAGTGAGATTTATCATATAAATATAGAAATAATACTGGCACTAAAGATTCATATATCATGACATATCCCCACCGAGACCCCTTTAATCAAAAAACAAGAATGTTTATGCACCCCAAATCTCACCTCCAACAGGTTTAAAGTTAATAACTAGTTACAATTGTGTATTTTTGAAAATTGGGAGGTATTACCACTTTTAGAGATCACAGTATAGTACAACTATCATCCTCATCAGCTTCAACTCCAAAACAGTTATTATTTCATTTTGTTTCCTTGAGATTTATCTCCCTTCTATTTTATGATCCTTTTACTACTCTGAGAATTAGTCATCCCATAGATGACTACTTATTAGAGTATTTCAAGGAACATAGTTGCATTCCCAAAACATATAGGGGATGTGTTTCAAATTAAATGTAATTATAAATATTTAGGATATGGGATGATGAGGATGAAAGTTGTCTATATAATTCACCTTTGAATTAATTCAAGGGATAACACCTACTATAGTGGGGTGACTTTTTAAAATTCATTTACCTATTTTCTTCAAAGGATATGAAATTATTTGAAATTATAAAATGTTGGTATTTTATTATTATAAATGTCTATAAACTTCATTTTTGATAATAAATATCTTATTTTTATTTAATTATTTATTTTAAAAAATAATTATTTAATGAACCAAATTGGATGGATATGAATTGATAACTGATGAATTCTAATTATTTGAGAAAGAAAATAAATATGGATTTAAATATTTCATCATGTTTGGGGTGATTTTTTTAAATCTTCCCATGATAATGTGATATTGTACTTCGATCATGTAACATAGATAATGAATATAAGGAAATTCATCAATAATGCATACAAATACCATGAAAATGTTGGTTCCCTCAACATATTTAATTAAAATTTTCACTATTTTATCTGTTATTCATAAGTTAATTTCCCTATCATTTTTATCAAATACATATTTATTTTCTTTCATATATATTTTGGAAATTCACTTTTGTCTTTAAACTAACTAACACTAGAAAAAAACCGATAAAATGTTCTTTTCTTCCTATATTACCGTGAATTAAATTTCCATTATCTTTATTTGATGAACGACCACCATTTCATATTAACTTGATGTTCTTATCTTAAAAATATAATCATTTAAATCCATAATAGTAGAGAAATCTCATTTGAATATTGTGGGGAATTATCGTGATATAATGGCCACATGAGGTTCCTCTAATCTTCTATTTTTCAATAATGAGAATGGTTTTTAGGCTAAGAACATAAGGTAAATATAAATTGTTGGATGTTTGATAAATAAATAAAATTGAACTCATGATAACATTGGAATGTAGTAATTTTTTGTGACTTTGGGATGTGTACGAAAGAGATGCACCTCAATATGAAACACAGTGT
Source organism: Viscum album (assembly GCA_963277665.1). Classification (NCBI taxonomy): domain Eukaryota; kingdom Viridiplantae; phylum Streptophyta; class Magnoliopsida; order Santalales; family Viscaceae; genus Viscum; species Viscum album. Next base: position 166,974,674 of record OY728125.1, on the reverse strand, counting down.
GACCGGTATGACTCCAATTTTTTATTTTTAAATTGGCATAATTTTTTTGTAAAAAGGATAAAAGAACTACCAAAACCCAGGAAACACATTCAGATTAATTCAATACTTTCTGTAAATGATCCATAAGTCATTTTTTCTATGCTGGAATCATTTTCACCGAAATCTAATACACGATGTGCCCAGTATGATTCAAAGTGTCTATTATAAATTTTGAAAAACAAATTTGTTCAAAAACTATCACTCATAAAAAACCATGAGAAAACACTTATATTTATTTACACTTTAGTACAACTATTCCTAATTAATTTTTGATTTTTAAGAAATCACCTCATGTAAAATTTATACATGATGTGATCAAAATGAGTAAAAGTGCTTGTTTTTAGTTTAAAATGACATTTTAGTAAAAATGATTAGTGACATACACAAAATTGATAAAATGACTTCATATTGTTTTAATAATTTAGGAAAATTATCTATAAGTCATTTTAGACATGAAAAAATTAGCCTCACCTCAATCTGATGCATAGTGTGACTAGTTTGACTCTAACTACATCTTTTTAATTAGAATTTACATCAATTTTAATAAAAAGGACAACTAACTAACTCAAATCACAGGAAACCACATTCATATTATTCTGATAGTTTATTTCAATGATACATAAGTCATTTTTGACATTTAGGAATCAACCTATTCTCAATCTGATACACAGTGTGCCCGGTATGAATCAAAGTGTTCGTAATTAGTTTAAAATAAAAATTTTAGTTCAAATAGTGTCATACACTGAAAAACAATAAAATATTCATGGATTTTATTTATAATTTATTAAAATTATTCATATTTTATTTCTTTCATGTATGGATAATTATCACATCAAACTGATACCCAATCCGATCGGTAAGAGTCAATGTTTCTGTTTCTGGTTCAAAATGACATTTTAGTTAAAAAGAAAAGTGATGTACTCAAAATAGAGGAAACAAATTAATTTTGTTTTGATAGTGTAGAAAAATGATCCATATGTAATTTTGGACCTGAAGGAATCTGTTTCACCTCAATAAGAAGTAAGATGTGACCCGTATGACTCCTAGTGTTATATTTTCTTATAATTAACATCGATTTTACTAAAAACGATAACTCAGCCACTCACAACTAATAAAATACATTAATATTGTTTTTTTACTTTATGTAAATAATCTATAAGACATTTTGGAATTTTAGAAATCATTATCAATGAAATATGATTCATAATGTTCACTATATGACTCCAAGTGTCTATTATCAATTTAATATCTAAATTTTAGTTCAAAATGTGTGACTTACTAAAGACAAAGAAATAATACTACTATTTTCATATTATATTACAGTGAAATTATTCATATGTAATTTTTTATGTGCTGGAAGCATTATCATGTCAAACTGATTTGCATTGTAATCAAAATGAGTCAAAATGCATGTTTCTTGTTTAAAATGACACTTTAGTAAAAACAAAAATTTATGTACGAAAAAATATGTAAATGATTTTGGATTGTTTTGATGAAGTAGTAAAATGATCTGTAAGTCATTAGGGTTGTGATTGAATCATCCAAAACTCAATTCGATTCACGGTCTGACCGGTATGACACTAATTGCATCCTTTTTAAAAAAAAATTACATCGATTTTAGTAAAAAATAAATTTAACATACTAAAAATATAGGAAACACAGTCAAATGGTTTATATACATTATGTAAATGATAAATAATTCACTTTTTTATTTGTAGTAATTAGACACACCTCAATCTGATACACGATGTTCCCGGTATGAGCCAAAGTGTCCTTTATCAGTTTCAAATCTACATTTCAGTTCAAAAAGTATCACTCACTGAAAATAGAGAAAACACAATATTATTTAATTGATAATTTAGTAAAATTATTCATACGTCATTTTTTATTTTTTGGAATTTTTCTCATGTCAAACTGATTCATTTTGTGATCGGTAAGAGTCTAATCATTTGCTTCCTGTTATAATGAAATTGTAGAAAAAAATACAAGTGACATTCTCAAAAATGAGGGAAAGAATTTATATTATTTTGAAACTATAGTAAAACAATAAATAATTCATTGGGTATGTGAATTAATCATATGAACCTCAATAAAATGAATGGGATTAACTATATTACTCCAAGTTCATCTTATTATTTAAAAGTGGCATCAATTTAGGTAAAATGGAAAACTCACGTACTGAAAACTTTGAAAACACATTCAGATTATTTTGTTACTTTATGGAAATAATCCATTAGTCATTTATGACATTTAGGAATCATTAAAGACTCAATTTATTACATGATGTGGCTAAAAAGACTCAAAGTGTTTTTTTATGAAATTAAAATCATCATTTTTGTTCAAAAAGTATTACTCCCTGAAAACAGAGAAAGGTTTCTTGGATATCCTGGATAAATTACAAAAAATATTCATAAGTCATTTTTTATGTGTGGGAATTAGTATCATTTCAAACAAGTACACGATGCAATCAATGTGATTCAAAGCACTTATTTCCAGTTTAAAATGAATTTTTAGTAATAAATAAAAGTTACATACTCCAAACCAAGAAACAAAATTCAGATTATATTGATACATTGGTAAATTGACACATAAGTCATTTGGTATATCAAATAATTATCCAAACCGTAATCCAATCCATTGTTTGACTGGTATGACTCAAAGTACATCTTTTTAATTAGAATTGACTTCAATTTTCATAAAAAGGTCAACTATCATACTCAAAAGCCAAAAATAAAATTCGGATTTTTTTGATACATTAGGGTAATAATACATATGTTATTTTTGACATGTAGGATTCCTCCTAACCTTAATATGGGACATGAATTTCCTGGTATGAATCAAAGTGTGTATTATCAGTTTAATGTCAACATTATGATTCAAAGAGTGTCGCTGATTAAAAACCAATTAAACATACTCATATTTTAATAATAATTTTGGAAAATTATTTAGAATTCATTTGTGATGTTTAGGAATATGCATCATATTATCCCATTACATGATTTAATTAGTATGATTAAAAGTTCATGTTTGTAGATTAAAATGAAATTTTATTAAAAAAAGTCAGGCAGCATACTCAAAACAAAGAAAACTCATCCAGATTGTTTTGAAACATTATGAAAATTATCCATAATATAATTTTGATGTGTAGGAATTAGACTCACCAAAATCTGACACACGGTATAACTGGTACAACTACAATATAATACTTTTTATTTTAAATTAACATCAGTTTTAGTAAAAAGTTCAACTGAATATGAATAAGAAATGGGGGTTTTTATTATACTTATTTAGTTAATTTTCACAGAGATAACACTTTAATAAGAACAATAAATATTATGACATATAAGAACCAACTGAAACATGATTCGATTCAAACTTTTCAAGGTATGATTCAAAGAATAGTTTAAAATTAATAGTTTATATTATTTTATTCCATTGTATTATTTCTAACATTGTAATTTTTATCATATATATTTGATTTATTTTTCTCAACAGAGGGTTTTTTTCATAAAAAAATGATTCAGGGTCACGATCAAAATACAACGCAACATTGATGTTTTTGAATGTATATAATTGTTCTTACTTATATAATTTTATAAAAATATGTTTGAAATGTCTATAAAATAGTATTTTTCTTGTATTTGTTTTTTAAATTTAATTTTACTTAATGTTAATATTATAAATTTTTTTGTATGGTTTTGTTTCTAGTGCTTCAATGTTCTATTACATCACATCGCACTGGTACGGTGGTGTGCTATAATAGCACAATACAATATTCCCATTTTCCAATGATTTTAAAAGAACTGAAAAATAGGTTATTTATTATCTCTTTTGAAAGAACTAATAAATGGTTCCTTTATCAATGTCATTAAAAGTGCAGATAAATGGGTTCTTGATGTGGGATTTTACAGTGGATGATAATGATACCCTTTATCTGTAACACCCAGAGATTTTATGAAAAATATTATTTATAATTTTATTGATGTCTTGTGTTTTACGCTACACCAAAAAGATCTTTTAATACACGCATCTCTGACTTGGCTTCCATTACATGAAATCATGACCTTCCACGATAGCGTGTGTTGTACGCAATACAGAGTTTCACTAAACAACGATATGTTATATATACTAGACATTATGAATAGTAATACCCACTTTTTAAAATTTTATAAATATTATCTTTTGAAATGGACTTCATTTTTGGATTTGGAATATCGAAATTAGTCTAGGGTGAATTTTTGGTATTTTTCAAAAAACTTTCAATTTTTGATGAATAGTAAAAACACTAGGTTACTATTTAAAAACCGACTTTTTATTTAAATAATTATTTATTTTATTTAAATTTATTTTAGGTCAAAATTGATACATAATACCTATATAAGTTCAATGTAATTCATTGGAGTCATTTTATAATAATTTTAGATATATAAAAATTTTATTTAACTTTTCACCGTCTTTTACCCACCTCCTAGGAGAATTTGGAAATTCACATAAAACTTAATTTTACCACTTCTAAGAGTGAAATTTCGAAAAATCGAGAGACACAGTTAATATCAAGGAATAAAATTTGGTTCAATGAGATGAAAATAATGTTTAGTGAATAGTAACTTTTTTAATTTATTTACCATGGTTAAAAGTAAATACGGTAATTAAGGGTAAAAATGATATTATTATTACACTAACACATGTCCTAATTCTATTGGGTAAGTGTAATTCGAGAACAACAAATTCTAGGAATAAAATATGACCATTTAGGTCCACTTGGATTAGATTAGGACATTTATTATTAATTTATTAAAAGAATGGTTAAAATAGATAAAATCAAAGTTTAATAACTACAACATTTTTAATATAGGGTTATACATAAGATAAATTAGACTATAAATATTCAATAGAAATATAAAAAGAGTTCCTAACTAATGGTAGTTTATTTATAATTTTTATACATTTCCTATATATGTTATTTATGACACAATGGTGATGTAGTAATTACCTAAATAATGAAATATTTAAATAATTGAAATTATAAATACCCAAATAAATGTACTTTGAGACTTTTTATGAATTACACTAATTTTATAGGTTAATTTGACTTGTTAGTATTTATTTAATTAACTTTATTTGAAATAATCATGGTGTTATGATTTTCAAAAAATCAAATACCAAATAGTGTCAAAATTGACAGAAAATAGTTTTTAAAACAAATATTATATTATTAATTGTTATTTTATTACTAAAAATCTAAGGTTAGGCCAAATGAGTTATATATGGTTAAATATATTAATAATAAAAAACTTTGGGTTCGTTTGGCTTGTTATAGTATGTTTATTAACCTTATAGTGTAAGAAAACAAGAAGACACGGTAAAAGTTAAATTATTTAACTTAGAGTTAAATCTAAATGATAAGGTTAAAATTGTAACCTAAACTTGTCTAAAATCTATTAGTTTAGAGTATGTCGACCCATACCCACTTTATCTTCTAAATAAATCAATTTTTAGCTATTAAAAACTTAATATGACTTTATTATAAAATAATATTTTGAGTTTTTTCAAAGGTGCCCCTCTCCTCCCTTATAAAAAGGGAACCCCTTGCCTCTTATCTTCACACCCTTTTGAGCATTGAATCTCGGCCAACCCCTGCCCATTTCTCTTCTCCACTTCCCTGGAAACATTTTGGAGGTTCTTGTCTTCTCAAAAGACCAACTCAACTTCCTTAAGAGAAGGCTTAAAGGAGGTGCGTCGAAGAAGAGGTAATCTCTTCTTTCGATTCTCCCAAGTTTCTTTCTTCTTCAACATATTCTTATTTAGTTGTTTCATTTTAAAGTAATAACATCAGTATTAATTATATACTTATATGTTATTATAAATTTGAAACAACCCTATTTCACCTTCTATCCATCCTACAGAAAACAAAATCACTGCGCGTGCGTACGTACGGAATACCGTCTCCAGGCCGTGGTGTAATCTGTTTTCGACCACCACCTTACTTAGATGGGTTTAATGGTGTAAATAAATAACTATATATGGTTATTGTAAAGTGATATTGATTATGTAATATTATAAATATACTTCAATACAATTCCATAATCATGATAATGATATCATCTCTCGTGCGTACGTACGGACTACCGTCTCCACGAATGCGATGAAATTCATTTTTCATGATTAACCATTCAAGAATGATTATAAATTATATATAATGAATAATAATGAAATATATGACATAATTAAGCTACTGTATTTTTTTTATAAATATATATGTCATCTACTTACTTCCATTAAAGTCAATAAAGAAAGGAAAACATCATTCATGTGTACGTACGACCTACCGTCTCCATGAACGGTGTGTTTCATTTCATTTATCTATCTATTATATATATATATACTGAATATATATGATATATATATATATATATATATCATGTTTTACATATTATAAGTATGTAAATCATTATATAAGTAATAATAATATCAAGAACAACAAGTCCAAACACATACGATAAATGAAACAATTTTACCCAAAACGCTACATTAACATGTAATTGACAAATGAATGGGTAATATAAATACCTATGTGAACTATATATGATATAATAACAATTAATATGATTCTTTATTAACTCAATGACATTATTTAAATCATTATACATGAGGTTTGGATACATACGAAGCATATCGGACAAAAGGTAAGGGAAAACCATTCCAATCTCATTCTTATCCGAGATTGTTTATTCCTAAGTATTTACTGGGGATATTGTTATCATCCATGTCCATGTTTTCTAAAAGTCTTTTTATGTATGTTTGAAGTCCTTGTAACCCATTTTTGACTTTTACTTCATGGTATGTAAACAATCTTTCTTTTGTTTACCATACGAGGAACTTTAAGACTTTTCCGACAAAAGTACGAGGAGAATGTTTTTTTTCAACTTATACAGCATGAACGAGTTTTTATGATTTCATAAAGCCTTATTTTCATGAAGCTTAATATACAAGATTTCATATCTATTTTCAAAAAAAACTTTTTCTTTTAAAATTGCATGGAATTTTGTGAAAAAAAAATTATTTTTAAGAATAATGGATATTTTCCTCAAGAATTCAATTAAAGTGTTTTATCAAAACCATTTTCCATATAAGATGAAATTATTTCATATGTGTATGTTTCAAGTATAAAATCTCTATTATTTACATGGTTTCAATTTTCTTATGATGAAATGATATCCATTTGTATGATATATATTATGTTACGATGGGATGATGTTTATGAAACCCATTTTATTCTTTGGGTTATGATGAATGATTTATGTTTATGTTGTGGAACACGTAAGAATGATTTCATTATGAGATGAGTGGGACCTATATCTCCCTCCAATTAATTGGGTAAAGATTTATATCTCATGAGATAGACATGGATGGAATGGTAAGTTAATCTGGTTCAGTGTTACATGACTGGAAGGAGGAGTGAACTCGATTAAGAAAGGGACTTTGTCCACAAAGATGGTCTTGGCTGCAATTCCTTGGCTACTATGGAAATAATAACATGTTCTTAATGGTTTCCACACTTAAATGATTTATTCCCATTGTATTTTATCAAGATTGATGTTCCTTTATGATATATTCCTTACGTACTTCCAAGATTTATGTCTTCGCTCATGATTTTGATGTTTAGATTATATGTTCAAGATTTTTCATTCAAATGTTTATGGATTGTTTTATGTTCCCTATGCTTATCCTTACTGAGAATTTGAGATCACCCTTTTTATGTTTTCTTTTCCCCAAGATATAAAAAAGGTTTTAGGTAAGAAAAAAAAGGGGAAGATCTTTAGGGGAGAAGTTGAAGATCATTAACCACGATTAGAAGATCAAATTCTGAGTTTCCAAAGACACTAAACTATTACGGTAATTGTGTTTCTGTGTTTTTTATGTATTAAGTATTCCGAAAAAGTAATGTAATGTTCATGTACATCAATCTTTGGGTCTCTATAGTTGGTATCAGATGAATGGTTTAGTCAACCTTTGGAAACTAGGATGTGAGAACTTTAGTGAGATCCCTATAGATATTTCTAAGGTATGTCTAGGGATGTCCCTAAGGTTAAGCATAAGTATAGGTTATAGTCCTAGAATTATGGTAATGATATTAGAATTAAACCGACGATGTTAGATATTGAAGGTACTCCCACTTTATTATGTTGTTTTCCTAGCATGATTTTTTCCTCTCACACTGTTCTTTTTGGGTATTAGATGATGGTTGGAACCCAAAGGAACCGTGTTGATCAATGTAATGGACAGTGCAATGATTGTCCTCCTGAGCAACCAAATGTGATGGGAGATGGAGTGAACAATCTTATTGCTATACTTACACAAGCTATGAGTCATTATGGATTTCCGAATGATCAGAGAAGGGGACAATATTCTATTGAGTCCTTCATGAGGCAACGTCCACCGTCTTTCAATGGGTCTTCTGATCCACTTGTTGTTGAACAATGGATCAGTACCATTAAAAAGATATTTTCCATACTTCACTATTCAGAACATGAAAAAGTCATTTTAGCTGTTTACCATTTAGAAGGTGAGGCAGACCGGTGGTGGACTCTATTTAAGAATTCAAGGCCCCATGAGGAAATTGAATCCATGGAATGGGATGAGTTCAACAACCTGTTTTTCAGTATGCACATCCCTCGTATTCTTTGAACAAAGATGGAAAAGCAGTTTCTTGAGCTTAAGAAGAAGGATTCTGAATCTATTGGTATATACAATGATAATTTTACAAGACTTTCAAGGTATGCATCTGACTTTTTCATCTAACTTGAATGTAAAGTTGATCGATTTTTAGTGGTCTAAAACCAAGTTTTCGAAGGGAATTAGCTATAAGAGACTTCAGTAGCTATGAAGAAATTGTGCGTTGTGCTATCAAGGTAGAACTGGAAGTTGGTGTAACATATCCATCTCATGGTTTTGACAAAAAATGAAAGATGGAGTTCAAGGAGAAATCTCAGAATAATGGTGAAGAGAAGATGAATGTTTCTTTATGCTCAAAGTGTGGAAATATGCATGGTGGAGATTGACTTAAAGGGTCTAGAAAATGTTTTAAGTGTGGAAAAGAAGGTCATTGAGCAGCATAGTGTCGAAGTAATGGAAAAAGGGTTCCTAATGATCTGAATAAAGAAAATACTGCAGAGAACGCACCACCAACACTTCAATGCTTCAAGTGTAAGCAAATGGGGCATTATGCTAAACAATTACCTAATCCAAGGGTTAATGATGATCATCGTGAGAAACCTCTTAAGGCAAAGGATAAAGGAAAGTCACATGTGATCACTATTTGTGATGTTGAGTATGAAAATGATGTTGTGTAATTATTAAGTGTTTATGTAATGAGATTTCAAAATAGTATCATGTAATCTCATTTATAGTATCGTGGAATTTTGAAATATCTATTTATTGGTCCATTGTGGTTTTCTATAAGAATATGGTATCGATAACCATGCAAATTGATTCAAATATTTTGGAAAGAAGATGATATGAGCATATTGATGGTATAAGGAGAAAAGGAATTGTTTGATAGTATTCATGAGCTCATGATTGATATAAGGACTAAGTGATATCATGGTTTGAGAATACAGAATTTTGGGATTCTGGTATGTGGAAAGAGTTAACTTTTGACAGCACTCATGTTTTCACTATGGTTCAATGGTTATTCATTTTTCAAGAGAATACATGATGGAGGCCTTCGAATGTTTGGAATGTGACCAACAAGACATGTCTTTTGATATTTGGGGATCAACGATGGTATGAACATGCTTGTTATATGAACTCTCTGGTAATCGTTTTCACTATAATATGAGATTGGACATTAGTATTTTTGATAAGCGTAAAGATTGGAATGGATTATATTGGACATAAGTTAGTATTGTTTAAGGCTAGAACATTTTCGATATTATTGATCAAAGTTATAATAATGTAGTTTTAGAAAAAGGGAAACCTTCAGGATGGGCGACAACCCGTCGTGTCGGACAAGGTTGTGGGAATCGAACCCAAAAATGAAGTGCGACAAGCCTTTATCGCCTACCACTAGCCCACAGGAAGTCCCTGTTTAGTAGAAACCAGTTTTATTATATTAAGCAGTATGAAATATGAAGTATAAGTCCATTTTAGGAACCATATATGATTAATCTCACCATAGATGGACTTATGTATATAACTTTTTATAACTTATGTTTGAGATAGATGAAATGACCTATCATTCTATCGCATGATCTTCTAAAACTTCGCGAAAGACAAATTCAACTTCATTTCTTAAAGAGATGAAGTGGAAATTGTTCAAGGCATGAACAACGATTTTACAGAAATAAAGTATTTCTTCTATTTAGAATTATTCAACTTTAGGGAAATGATCTTGAAAACCAAAAAGGTCGTCCTAGTGCCCTTATATCTGATGAATCACATGGTACCCTTGATCATCAAAAATTTATGGCTTTGTGATTGTTGGCTTCTTCATAGCCGTGTTCACTACCACTCTCCATCAGAACATGACGGTTACATTTCTCTTCCATATCCATATTTTCACCAATGTTCTCCTATGTGGAAACCCAGTGATTAGTTAATTTGGGTAACCATTACGTTTCATACTTTAGTTTTTAAAGATTGGTTTTGGTATTCCTTTTTACGATGTGGGTTTCTATTAAAGAATCTTTCAAGTTGTAAACCATTTATAACCCCGAAGAATTTCGAGGGTGAAATTCATTTTAAGGGGGTAGAATGTAACACCCCGAGATTTTATGAAAAATATTCCTTTTAATTTTATTGATGTCTTGTGTTGTATGCTACACAAAAAGGAGCTTGCACTACAAGAAACCCTGACTTGGTTTGCATTACACGCAATCGCAACCTTCCACGATAGCGTGTGTTGTACACAATACCGAGTTTCACTAAACAACATTCTGTTATATAAACTAGCCGTTATGAACAGTAATACCCACTTTCTAAAATTTTATAAATTTTATCTTTTGAAATGGACTTCATTTTTGGATTCAGAATATTGAAATTAGTCGAGGGTGAATTTTTGGTGTTATTCTGAAAATTTCAATTTTTGATGAATAGTTAAAACACTGGGTTACTATTTTAAAAACGACTTTTTATTTAAAGAATTATTTATTTTATTTACATTTATTTTTGGTCAAAATTGATACATAATACCAAAATAAGGTCAATGTAATTCATTGGAGTCATTTTATAATAATTATATATATATATATAATTTATTGAACTTTTCACCGTCTTTTACACACCTCCTAGGAGAATTTGGATATTCACATAAAACGTAATTTTACCGCTTCTGTGAGTGGAATTTCAAAAATCCAAGAGACACGGTTAATATCAAGGACTAAAATTTGGTTCAATGAGATGAAAATAATTTTTGGTGAATAGTAAGTTTTTACTTTTATTTACCACGGTTAAAAGTAAATAGGGTAATTAAGGGAAAAAATGATATTATTATTACCCTAAAGCATTTCCAAATTCTATTTTATAAGTTTAATTCGACCAAATACAACCTTATAAATAAAATATGACCATTGAGGTCCACTTGGATTAGATTAGGACATTTATTATCAATTTATTAAAAGAAGGGTTAAAATAGTTAAAATCAAAGTTTGATAACTAAAACATTTTTAATATAGGGTTATACATAATATAAATTCAACTATAAATTTTCATTAGAAAATAAAAATATTTAATACCTAATGGTAATTTATTTATAATTTTTAGACATTAAATAGTTTATGTTATTTATGACACAATGGTGATGCAGTAATTACCTAAATAATGAAATATTAAAATAATTGATATTATAAATACCCAAATAAATGTGATTTAAGACTTTTTTTGAATTACAATAATTTTAGAGGTAACTATGACATTCTATTATTGACTTAATTAACTCTGTTCGAACTAATCATGCTGTTATGATTTTCACAATGATCAATTACCAAATAGTGTCAAAATTGACATAAAATAGTTTTTAAAACAAATATTATATTATTAATTGTTATTTTATTCCTAAAAATATAAGTTTTGGCCAAATTACTTAGATAAGGTTATATATAATAATAATAAACAACTTGGGGTTCGTTTTTCTTGTTATAGTATGTTTATTAACCATATAGTGTAAGAAAACAAGAAGAAACAGTAAAAGTTAAATTATTTAACTTAGAGTTAAATCTAAATGATAAGGTTAAAATGGTAACCTAATCTTTTCTAAAATCTATTGGTTGAGATTATTCCAACCCATCCCCACTTTAGATTATAAATAAATCAATTTGAGCTATTATAATCTGAATATGACTTTATTATAAAATAATATTTTGAGTTTTTCTAAAGGTGCCCCTCTCCTCTCTTATAAAATGGGCACCCCTTCCCTCTTCTCTTCAAACCCTTTTTAGCCTTAAATCTTGTCCAACCCCTGCCCATTTATCTTCTCCACTTGCATAAAAAAATTCTGGCAGTTCTGCTCTTCTAGAAAGACCAACTCTACTTCCTTAAGAGAAGGCTTAAATGAGGTGCGTCGAAGAAGAGGTAATCTCTTATTTCAATTCTCTCAAGTTTCTTTCTTATTCAACTTCTTCTTATTTAGTTGTTTCTTTATAAAGTAATAACATAAGTATTACTTATATACTTATATGTTATTATAAATATTAAACAACCCTATTTCACCTTCTATCCATCCTACGGAAAACAAAATCACCGCGCGTGCGTACGTACAGAATACTGTCTCCACGCCGTGGTGTAATCTGTTTTCAACCACCACCTTACTTAGATGGGTATAATGGTGTAAATAAATAACTATATATGGTTATTGTAAAGTGATATTGATTCTTTAATATTATAAATACACTTCAATACAATTCCACGATCATGGAAATGATATCATCGCTCGTGTGTACGTACGGACTACCGTCTCCACGAACGCAATGAGATTCATTTTCCATGATTAACCATTCAAGAATGATTATAAAGTATATTTAATGAATAATAATGAAATATATAAAATAATGAAGCTACATTATTTATGTATATATTTATATATATTTCATCTACTTACTTCCATTCAAGTCAATAATGAAAGGAAAACAGCATTCATGTGTACATACGACCTACCGTCTCCATGAATGGTGTGTTTCATTTAATTTATATATCTATTATATATATATATATACTGAATATATAAGATATATAAATCATGTTTTACATTCTGGATGTAATTAAATCGTGATATAAGTAATAATAATATCAAGAACAACAAGTCCAAACACGTACGATAAATGAAACAATTTTACCCAAAACACTACTTTAACATGCAATTAACAAATGAACGGGTAATATAAAAACCTATGTGAACCATATATGATATAATAACAATGAATATGATTCTTTAATAAATCAATGACATTATTTAAATCATTATACATGTGGTTCAGATATATACGAAGCATATCGTACATAAGGTAAGGGATAACCTTTCCAATCTCATTCTTATCCAAGATTGTTTATTCGTAAGAATTTACTGGGGATATTGTTATCATCCATGTCCTTGTTTTCTAAAAGTGTTTTTATGTATGTTTGAAGTCCTTTTTACCCATTTTTGACTTTTACTGCATGGTATGTAAAGAATCATTCTTTTGTTTACCATACGAGGAACTTTTTTACTTTTCCGACAAAAGTACGAGGAAAATGTTTTTTTTCAACTTATAAGGCATGAACAGATTTTTTTGATTTCATAACACCATATTTTCATGAATCTTACTCTACAATATTTCATTAGTATTTTCAAAAAAATCCATTTCTTTTAAAATTGCAAGGAATTTTGTGAAAATAAATTGATTTTGAAGAAGAAAGGATATTTTCCTCAAGAATTCATTTAAAGTGTACTATCAAAACCATTTTCCATATAAGATGACATTATTTCATATGTGTATGTTTCAAGTATAATATCTATATGATTTAAATGGTTTCACTTTTCTTATGATTAAATGATATCCATTTGTATTATATGGATTATGTTATGATGGGATGATGTTTGTTAAACCCATTTTATTCTTTGCGTTATGATGAATGATTTATGTTTATGTTGTGAAACATGTAAGAATGATTTCATAATGAGATGGGTGGGACCTATATCTCACTCCAATGCATTGGGAAAAGATTTATATCTCATGAGATAGACATGGCTGGAACGGTAAGTTAATCTGGTTCAGTGTTACAGGACTTGAATGAGGAGTGAACACGATTCACAAAAGGACTTTGTCCACTAAGATGGTCTTGGCAACAATGCCTTGGCTACTATGGAAATCATAACATTTTCTAAATGGTTGCCACAATTACATGATTTATTCCCATGGTATTTTATCAAGATTGATGTTCCTTTATGATATATTCCTTACGTACTTCCAAGATTTATGTCTTCGCTCAAGATTTTGATGTTTAGATTTTATGTTCAAACTTTTGCATTCAAATGTTTATGGAGTGTTTTATGTTCTCTATGCTTACCCTTACTGAGCATTTGAGCTCACCCTTTTTATGTTTTCTTTTCCCCAAAATATAAATAAAAGTTTTAGGTAAGAAAAGAAATGGGGAAGATCTTTAGGGGAGAAGTTTAATATCTTTCACCACAATTAGAAGATTAAATTCTGAGTTTCCAAAGACACTAAACTATTACGATCGTTGTGTGTCTGTGTTTGTTATGTATTAAGTATACCGAAAAAATAATGTAATGTCCATGTACATCAAGCTTTGGGTCTCAACATTATTAGTCTTTCTAAATGCACCAATAAAGTCCCCCTTTATTAGTTCTAAATAAAATAACTAATAAATGATGCCTTTTATCAATGTTTTTTTAGAAATGATACAATACAATGGATTTTAATCTCATTATGCTTGTCATTTCATCTCTAGTGTTGATAATGGAAATTTTTAGTGATGTTAATGGCTTATTCTTTGGAGTGAGTGTATCCATTGGGATATCGAAGTGATCATTGAATCTCCACACTTTTCATCCTGTGTTTTTTGAATTTCCCCTTCAATATAACAATTTAGAATAGTCTCCAATATAGTGATGGAAGAACATTCCAAATTCCAACCTCCTATCATGGGTACATGTCCTAGTGGATTCTTAACAATAGTATAAAGGGACCCATGTTTTGAATACATGGTTAGTAGTCCACCATCATTTATTTTCTCCAATATTGACAATATAAAAATTGAATATGGATATTTATTATGACCAATATTCAAATATGGCCTATATATCTCTTTCCATGCATTTCTAATTCAGGAATGAATAATTTACCTCCATCCACACCCCTTTTCCAAGAGGAATCTTATCACCTATGGTGTTACCATTTCTTTTTTTTTAATTTTTCATGGATGATCAACATTCTGAAGACTCAACCAACTAGTATCCCTATCTTCATAGGATTTATCAGTAAATTCCACTTCGACCATAAACCATTAAAATTTTTGTAACTCCCATATTATCTGAGTACACCCCCTATTTCCCCGTGTTTCTCACACCAAAATTCACTTTCATATTCGTGGGTGTTTTGTATCACTATCCTCATAACCAAAACTAATTTAACCTACTACGCATCCACATAGTATTATTTTGACATATTTTTTTAACAACCATTCCATATTATATTCAACTATATGGTTTATGTCCAGTCCCTTGTCATATGAAATTAAACCGCATGACCTTAGTCTGGGATACAAGACCATTAATGTCATTCCCCTAGTTATATATTTATAAACATAAACATCAATAAACCACTAAAATGTGAAAAGTATTCTTAACCAATATAAGCTTACCCCTCAGGTGGCCCAAATGAAACTTACGTTCTAAAAAATGAAAAATTCATCGTTTTTAATTATTTCAATATATGATATATTTCCTCATAGTATTGGCCATATGTCCTCAAAAGGAATCAACAATCAATAACAGTTGTATAACCATAAAGGGAACACTCCTATGGTCTATTATATATGACCCTAAATACTATTCCCTTTTATGGTTAAAGGTATGTCACTGTAAAATATGCTTCTTAGGAATATACATTGATCTTTATTTAGAGCACAACCATATTCTAACCATGTTTCTCTTACTTAGGTGGAATATCAGTTGTCATACTATCCTACAAACCATCCATTTTATTTTTAGGCTTCATCGATATGATTAATCCATGATGAGATATCCCTAAGAGTTCTCGAACTCTTCTAAATAATCATTCTACCCAACATACACAAATTGTGTCCCTTTAAATATATTTATATCAATTTTTAGAACCTAAAAGAATCACCTACAGTGACACAATATTTCTCCTAAGGCCTACCTCTCATCCAAGGTACACACCATAGAGGAACCATCTTCACCATCTTTCAAAAGCATATTGTACAATGGAATCACATTGATCTAAAGGAGTACCTCCCATATAGTGTACACAACTGGGAGGAGACATTTTCAGTTGTATAGTAGTAGATCCCATGTTTTTGATGCAATCATAAGTCATCCTCAACCTATATTCCTCCTCTAGGCACCAACAATGACTCTAGGAGTCATATTTTAACTCAACATATACTCCTTTTTTAGGTGAAATTATTACACCCTATGTGTTTTTCCCCCATGTATCCCATATAATTTTATGTTAATAGAAATCCTATAATTTTACCAATCACATTTCTCAGGTTCATGGTGTTTAGTTTGGGATTGGCATCGTATTCTAATACCAACCTATTCACTTGTGTATAACAGAGTCTTCTAATTGATTTCTATTCTATGGTATTTTATATATCACACCAATCATGCCTCAGGTACATGGAGCGTCTTTCCTCCTTTGCTTCGTGGCAAGCTCGCGAATGTCATGTGACTTCACTGATCCCCCCACCCTCTTTGTTTCTTGGTGGCCGCTGTGCTGGGGGACTCTGTGAAGGGGCTTTGCGAGGCAGTCCATGGGGCCATCATGGGGTCTTTTCTTCATTCCAAATTTTGGAACCAAAAAATATTTCGCCTCAAACATGGAGCTGCGGAGAGATCAATGGTCGATTTCTGAGGGAAATTTCCAAATTCCTTGGTCGTTCGCGGTGCTAACTCGCAAAGAGGGCTCGCGAGGGTGATAGGGGCCGCGCGGGCTGGGCGCGCCGCGTAGCTCCGTGTGGAATGGATGCGCTGTAAAGCTCAGAAGGCTATCTCCTATCAATATGGGGATTTCCATCACGTTTTTCATTTCATTTATCCATGATCATGTCTTCTTGTGCTCTCGATTCGTGAAGCTCTGCGTACTACGTGAGTGATCTCTGCGAATCGGGTCTTTGCGGCGCACAATGACTCCTCGACTCAGCGTTAGCACTCTGCGATCTAGATTTGAATGCCGAGACAGTGCCCCGTGAACAATTTTCGTGAGAGGACTTCCCGAATACACTTTGCGAATGATCTTCGTGAACCATCCAAAGAAACATCATAGCTCTATAATTAATGGGCCACCAAGAAGCTGCCTAGAGGGTCCTTGCGGATGCTGCCCGAAGGGACGAAATGGGGAATAGCCTGGGGCTAGGAGAGCTAGTCCGGAGGCACTCAGGCCATAGTTATTTGGTGGATCTACTGTCAAAGAGCCATAAGAAATATTTTCTGTGTAGGATGATTCCCCTGAATGGCTTTGGGCTGAGGGATGACATCTTCATCCCTGATGTAGGTAGGTATGAGCCAACATACTGGTTCCGGAGCACACTGTGTCAGCACCGATGGTTCAGGGCGCCCGATGGTCATGCCTAAGAGGATTTCACGCATGTCATCACTGAATGACTATATAATCATCTAGACAACGTCGACAGGAAGCCATTTCAGCCAGAGACATCCCCTCCACGGTACCGAACCATCCTTAAGGAGGCACTGGGGAACCCGAAGAAGCGGTGGTTCGAGGAATGGGACCTCTGCCAGGGCATGAATTTCATGGATGATTGGGAATGGGATTTCTGGCTAGGCACCTCGTGCATGGAGTTTTGGGCAGAGGTGAGAAGGGTGGGAATGTGTGAGGCAGATTGGGCTTCCCAGTTCTATATTTACCAGCCGAAGCACTAAATACCAGACCTGTTGAGCTGGTGGTCACCAGGGACCAATACCATTCACCTACATCACGGGGAGGTCGGCATCAACCTATGGGATGTGCATCATATCTTAGGGGACCTGATTCTGTGGGCGATGTACGATGAAATCCTCCCCACTATGGGTGTGTGGGAGGATCCAGAGCAGATTCTGCATCTGGTGATGGCATTGATGGAGCTCATGCCCAGGGAGAATAAGGAGGCAGTGAGGGATGTCCTCTTCAAGAACTGGTTCAAGGAGTTCTTCAAATTCCCAGAAAACAGGGAGTTCCAAGCAAGGCCACAGACTTGCCCAAAGGGTGCCCAGAGTAAGGAAAACTCATACTGACGGCTGCTGGAGGACAGCCAGTGGAAGACCTAGGGGTTCATTGTCAGCACTGAAAAATGCCCAATAGTCAGGCTGGTGGTATTTATCACAGCCCTCATATGTGGTTGGATACTACCGGTGAGGGATAAAAACATGGGAGTGTGGACAATCACTTTATTCATGTCATCCACTTTGGACACAGGAGGACGGGTCAACATGGGGATCCCGATGCTTGCCTAGTTGTACAAGATGATGTGGCACATCAGCGAGGGGAAAAGGCCACAGAGGGTATGAGGGACATTCCACCTCCTGTACGGGTGGATATCAGTGCACATCAGGTCGACATATGAGTATCCAAACCCCATCTCACCTCCGGGGTCTAACTTTCATCCCTTGATCTTGAATGTCACGGGGAGCTTTCCGACCAAGGTGACCACACCACCAGTTCTAAAACGAGTGTGGAGGGTGGAGGAATTCAATTTCCACCTATTCCCATTGCCGACGGGGGCCTTCAAAGATGATGTCCAGGGAACGGAAGAAGATCGGGCCAACCTTTAGGCCTTTAGAGGTGGAGTCATGGTGGCCAGGTGGACCACGAGCTCCTCTGTGAGCCATACACCCCACACCAGTTCGCCAGGCAATTCTGGTGCTTGTAGCATCATACCCCACAGGTTTACCTGGGGGTGCACTATAAGGAGAACCTGTGTGTGATGAGGCAGATGTGGCTCATGTTCACATGGGAATATGGGAAGATGTGGAATTTAGTTCCTCCACCGACAGCAGTCCTGGGGAAGATAAAAGAATACACCCAAAGTCATGATGTGGCCTATCCAGGGGAGATTCTAAAGCAGCCAACCATCTTGGTCGGCGATAGTGAGGTTCCTTGATCTCGGGGTCGATGCCGGAAGGCAACAAGGCCATCCTGTAGTGGAAGGGCTGTTGTAGCGGCGCTGTCTCCAGCAGTTGAGGGGGGAGTTGTGGTAGCGGATCCGGCAGTGGCAATGGAGCCGGTGGTTCCAGTAGAATAGAGTCATCCATAAGGGCAGCCACCGAGAGGGTTCCGTAGGATATCTACTCAGGCCCCGGGGAAATGGCTACACCACATTAACATGCCAGAAAACGTTGTCTTCCCAATGGCCTTACACATCTGGGAAGTCAACTGGCAATTCCTAGGCCCATCCGAGTTATGGAAGCACCTCAACCTCCTCGAAATGGACTTTCTAGGAATTTTCCCTATTAAGGCCGGTTTTGCAGTATCCGAGGGAGAGGTGGAGAAATACATAGCCGAGCTGGAAGACTTCATCCACTCCTGGGGCGCCCTGCACCCGATGACAAACCGATTCAGGGTGCTGTTAGATAACATGGTCCCTCTACAGCTGTCAGCTGTGGATATGAGTGAGAGATTCCCCCTACTAGACGAATCAGACGAGTCCTCCGGGTGATATGAGGCTGGTAGAGAAATTCCACCAGAGGAGGGTGAAGTCGGAGACCTATCCTCGGATCTTGAAGCTTTTGTGGAGGCCCTAGAGGTAAAATCCCACATTCCTTTTTCAGAGTATTCCCTTAGGTTACTCTGTATTCCTTATCAGCATCTGTACTGTGTAGGATGACCTTTTCAATAAACCTCGTTCTCGCCCCTCAGTGGGTGCCGACGTGGGACCTTCAGGATCCACACCCTGTGGCTGCATCAACTTCTGTGTCTGGCAGGGATGATATAGTGGAGGCGGATTCTCCAGAATCTCCAGACCTACCAAATATATACAGGGGGCCATGTCTCGAGGATCCGACGATATCATCCCATGAGAAAAACCAGGGATTTGACCTTTGTACATTTTCTCTAACGAATTCAAAACTGTCATCCCTTGACCACGTTAACTGACATTCATGTACCTTTCTTCGCGTCTAAAGTACTTCAATAGGCCTGGGCTGCTGCGGAATAGTTTTTTAGGGATTCTGGTAGCGTCTTTCCTAGGGGAATGCCAATGGTCATGGAGGTAGACATCTGACCTGACCGAACTGCAACACTCTCGACTGCTAGTGGGGATGCCAGTGGGAATGTTCCAGAGATTATCAAGGTGGGATCCAATGATGAGGATCAACCAGACGATTCAGGCCCCTCCATGCCTAATCAAATGCTAGATATGGACCCAACCGAGGAGTTCCTGGGGCATTCCCTGCATATCTTCCTGCCAATTGTGCTTACTGGGATGATACGTGCTCTGACGAGGAGGACTGTAAAACAGTTCGTCGCCGATCATGGAAGTTGATCGTACGCTTCATTAATGACACCCTCAAGCACTATGGTTGGATGAAATGGACAGACTTTTCTCCTGACGGTGCAAACTATGTGTTGGGGGAGTAGATGCCCAGTGTCCCCACATGCTCATCCGAGATCTTATGGTGGATAAGATTCGGGAGTATGACCGTGGCTTTGGCATGGGATGGCTACGAAGTAAGGATATAAACGTCAAGAGGATCTAGAAGGCTTAAGAAGAGGTCCAGTGGCTACAGAATCAAGTAGAAGAGCACTTGACTTCCCTCAATGCACAATCTGAGATAATATCATGATTGAAGGCCCAGCTGGTTGAAGCCGAAGAGGGCCTGAGGTGAGCTTCATTGGAGGTGATCTTCATCTCGGCCAACATGGAGCAGGCCCAGATTGTAGCCAATGAATTGTTCCCTCTCGCCGCTGAGGAGGTGTGGAAACTGAATAGGTGTCAGCATCTCCTGGACACCACCAACTAGAGGGTTGCATAACTTCAATTTTCATTCGATGAGGTCAATCCATCCGTGGGGGGAGTCGACCCCCGGGTACGGTAACGATTACAAACCCCTTAAACGTACTTTCGTGCTTTGATTGTTTGAATGTAGTAGCATGCACGAGTTCCATTTTTTACATTGGTTTATTTCATCCTTATGATGATCTTGGAGCATCCAGCGACCATTCCCTTAGCTCATGTGGGTCGGGCCTGATGTGAGAAATAAGGAATATCCACATCATCACCCTATCCAAACGTAGGAGTGCGAACCATGCTTTGGGCATCTGGGGTTTGAACAACTGGTCCAGATTTCTGGGTGGAAATGGGAGAGACCTGGCTGGAGAATGAAGTTCTCAGAATAGCCGAATTTTCGTTGTTCTAGTGTGCTCTTCTTCACAAATGGTGTGACGATGGGGCGTTGAAATCGATCCGAACAGATGGGAATGGGGGATGTGAATCACGATACCCAGGATTTAGAACAATGTAGGGGTGAAATGAAAATAAATAATGGATGTTTACCAGATTCGAAACACATAATTCTTATTGCGTTATCCAGGAGTGGGGATAACAAATGAGGGTCAACCATTTACCATGTTCAAAACATGGGACCTGTCGCAAATTCCATCTATTAGACTTATGGATTGTTGGCCCAGGATAGTAGGTAGGCCATAGGCCAAGCATCCATACATTTAGAGGGTTCCTACATACATAAAAGAGGATGATGGTTTGAATAAGGGGAACACAAAGCGTGGAACATGGAGTGATGTTTTGTTCAAACAGAATCCAAGAGTCTTTAAATTACGCCATTGTGTCGGAATCACACTGGATGGACGCATCGGTTTGATCGTGGATCATTACTTCTGTCATACAAGGCCTCTCTAACGAGGGGGTGTTGTCACTTCCCAATGACATTGTGGGGAATCCTGAACTTGTTTGGGGAAAATTGCAATTACATGGTTCCCCACGAGGGTCCAGGACAGGAGTCTGGAAATGGGGAGGAATAGAACTTTTCGATTCCTGGGAAAAGACCCTTGGAGAAATACCGGGGTGTCACTATGTATCCCATGAGGATGGGAATAAACACCATATGTAGTTATAGAAGAATAGTTTAACGTTATTCTTGATAATGAGAAGCGTTGCTGCGTCGGTGTACATCCTACCAAAACTACTATGACCACGTGAGTCGTGCTCGATGTGGGAAACAAGAAGTAGTGGTGGGAATTTCCCAACACAAGAAGGGACATGTTAGGGGGAAGGGGTGCTCAGTGAATAATGGCCCAATTATGCTATCTCTTCCATGTAGTGCACATAGACGTGCAAAGAGATAATGTCGAGTATGTCTGAATTCCACTTGAACATGAGGAAGTGGAAATGTGGGAATCATGACGCTCAAAATTTGGACCACGATGATGGTGGTGTGACGATGGAGGATAACTGTTGATCATGACAGAAACACGGCATCCACATTGCATTATCCTAAAATGAGGACACACAAATTAGGGTTGATCGTTGACCATGATTGTGACACGAGTCCTGTCACAAATGTTGTCAGAGATCCTTAAGGGCATTGGCCCATGATGGTAGGTGTGTCGATGCGGCATGGGACTAGGCCGTCAGGGGGTCTATTCGGATGTGGAAGAGAACATGGATCCAAATAGCGAGATCAAGAATCTTTGTCATGGAATGAGGGGAATGTCCCCATGTAAATTACACACTTTGGGCTCTTGGTCAAACACATCTAAATACGACATCGAGATGTATTAGATAGAGGGGGTCGAGCCCCATTCCCCTAGGGAGATCTTAGTTTAGGGTCGTAGAACATGGACCACAGATGGTAAGAATCATGGGAGGCATGTGGTGGGGTTACTAAAAATGCCCGACAAGAATGGGAACCGGGGGTTACGACCACCTCATATTACTCAGAGAGGTTTTAGGTTGAGGAACTGAAAACAAGAGTCGAGTTGGGCCTGGGGCATAGTGCACAGGTGTTCCTATGTACCCCATGAAGATGGGGATCAGGCTGCACATAGTTCTTGAGGGGGCACGGTGAGGTACCATTGCTAGGGAAAAATGGGCGTGCAGGTGTGGCCCTCGCACCAAGAGAAGTAGTATTTGATAAATATTTTTTTCCTTTAAGGTGAGTGTTTTTTTGTAAAGCGATCGGCCTATGGTAGCGGGCCCTAGTGTCGCAACAAGAATCAATCCCTATACAGGCATTGAAAAATGGTATTGTAAATGATTGATACCCAACGTGATGTCCTCTATGATGAGGTCATCACAATGATGTGTTGTGTTTTGTCATGCGGCTAGGATGATAATATCACAGTTTAGGGTCATGTGATGGGACCATGCTTGCATTTTAACGTTGTGAAACGTAGATGTAGCAGAGACGATGCTAGGCGTGGAATGTGTATGTTGCAATAAAACATCCCCAATGTGAATGGGGACATGGTACTATATCACACCGTATGCAATCCCGAGAGGGGAACATCAGTCCAAGGGGCCTACATAGAGGTAAGAGGGCAAAGGGGGAGGAGAAACTAGCTCTCTAATGAGGTGGACCCAAAATCGAGACATCCGGATGGTCCTACATTTCCCATAAGAATGGGAATAAAGCCATACATAGATCTAGATGAGATCTTAGTTTATGGTCTTAGATCTCAGACCATGGATGGAGTGAAAACCCTCCAAGTAAGTGCAGAACTCAAATCGATCCCTAAGCCTATGAGAGTCAAACTCGGTGTTGGAAACAAGGGAGGTAGATGTATTTTTCAAACTTGGGAAGCCCGCCAAAGTTCAATCAGTGCGGAGCCCCAAATGACGCCCCTATCATGGCTTTGGTCCTCCTAACGCGCGAATGCACACTGAGGAATGTTACCAAAAGTTTCAAAGTTCTACTTAGACAAGAGAAGGTGGAGAAGGATGTGAATCACGTAACCGACATTTCGAGCTTGATGATTTTGGCGTGTCGATGGAGGATAACTGTTGACCATGTTCGAAATAGAGTATCCATATCATGTTAGCCTGAAGTGGGACAAAAAATGAGCATCAACCGCTGACCATATTCACAATGCAGTATTTGTACTGGCTTGTTGTCTACAACCCTCAGGGGTGTTGGCCCGTAATGGTAGGAGAGCCCTTAGTCCTAGCATAAATTCCCCTCGGGGGTCACTTCGGGTGTGAGAGGTATTGGGAGTCATAATGAAGGGAAACACAAAGCCTGAAAAGTGAAGGGAATCATGTCTGAGCAGAGTTCGACATTCTAGGTACTAAACTAGAGTACCCTTAATCACATTGATGAACTTCCAAAAAGGGGTGTCGAGGGTGTTCAGGAGGGAGAGGTACATGGCATGGTTGTTACAAGCCCAATGTGAACGAGGACATAATCCCGTGCTATTCCATACAATCCCCTCCTCAGGGTAGGGTAGGCCAAGGGGAAAAGGTGAGATGGAGATTTCTAGGAGATGGGGTTGGACCCAAAGCCTAGACATTTGGGTGGTCCTACATATCCCATAAGGACGGGAATCAAGCCACACGTAGTTCTAGAAGGCACATAGGGGTAAGATACCCCAATGAGGGGGGTGTACAGCATGACGAATAACACGACGTGAATGAGGACATAATACCACATCACACCATACATTCACATAAGAGAGAACCTGGTCCGGAGGCCCAAGAAGGCCAAGGGGCCTCAGGCTAGGCCTCAGTCAGGGAGGCCTGGCCAATTGACATTCTAACTTCTTCCAGTGAGGATTAAGAGGGGAGTAGGATAAGGTGTCTCATTCAGGTATTTGTACGGCATGGTGAGAAACCCGACATGAATGAGGACATAATCCCATACCATGCCACACAATCCCATAAGAGAGAACCTGGGTCGGGGGCTCGAGAAGGCCAATGGGCCTGATAGTTGGCTTCTCCCAGAGGGAGTTCGCCGCTTGGAGATACAGTGGGGAAGAATGATGTTTGGGACATCTTGGTGTGGCCCTAACGATCCAAGACAGTTGTTGACCATGTTTGAGACCCAGTATCCCAATAGTGACAAAAAATGGGAGAGATAAATGAGCATCAACTACTGATCATATTCCAAACATGGTACATATATCGGCTTGTTGCTCGACATCCTCAAGGGCATTGGACATAAGTGGTAAGAGAGCCCTTAGGCCTAGAATTAATGCCACCCAGGGCCCCTTCCGGATGGGGAAGGTGATGGAATCCCAGTCAACAAGTGGGTGAAGCATAGTTGTACCCATCTTTAAAAGAGGCGAACGTCTCCAGGGAGCGAGACATACAACCGGATCGAGGTCAACTCGACATAAATTGGGGAAAAAGTTTGCACCCTTTCCATACGTCTTGACCCGAGGGGGAGATTATGGTGTTTGGGATGGGCCAATGAACGAAATGTCCAGGCATTCCTACATATCCCATGTGGATGGTAATCAACCCATATGTAGTTCATGAAGGACATGCAGTTTAACATCTTGTGGTGAGGACGTGGGAGGATGGAATAACGGGAGTGGTCACATGGTGTGATCCTTAGAAGCCTTTCATGAGTGGGGCTAAGGAATCCTACTCCATATCATGTGAGGATCCTCCGAGAAAGCTATACCTAGTGGGGGATACAAGAGTTCGGGTCAGGCTCTAGACGAGGTGTCTGAGCATTCCTACAAATCCAATGTGAATGGGAATCAATCCATATGTAGTTATCAAGATTCATTTTAATGTCTTGTAGGATGATGCACAATTTAATGTCATGTAAGACCGAACAGTTTAAGGTCATGCATGACCGTCATTCAGTTTAGGGTCATGCGGGACTGTCCAGTTTAAGGTCATGCAGGACTATGGGGCTCAGGAAATGTATTGCTTGAGGAATCTGGCATTGGAGGGAGGATTTATACGCTCACCATCGACGGTCACCAAGGAGTATTCTCCATTGGGGTAAACCCTGTGGACTATGTAAGGTCCTTCCCATTTGGGATCCAACATGGGTGGATTCATGTCAGGGATCAATGGAACTCAGAGGGCCAATACCAGGTTGCCTTGCAGAAAATATAGAAGGTGAACCTTCTTGTTGAAGGCTCTAGCCATCTTATTCTGATGCCTTTATAAATTATGCAGGCCACATAGCCTATTCACGTCAAGTACTTCCAATACAGATAGACGGATTTTGACTACCTTATTTGGCATCTGCCGGTCATAGCCATCAGTGTGTAACGAAGGAAGCTAGATCTCGAGGAGAAGGATGGCCTCACCTCCATACACCAGGGACACAGGGTCACCTGGGTGGAATTTCGAGTCGTCGTATGATAGGCCTAAAGGGCATTGGGGATCTTTTCCAGCCAAATATTCTTGTTCTGACCATCAAATTTTTACAAAAATGATAGAGAGGGTTTTTTTGAATTCCTCGATCCTATGCGTGATAGCGGTAGGTAGGGTTTGAACGGATGTTGTACTTGGCGTATAATTTCTTCAGCTCGGTTACTCGGAAGTTGGTGCCATTATCGGCGAGGAATGAGTTAGGGAATCCAAACCGGTGGATGATATTGGAGCTCAAGAAGTCAATGATGGAATGAGCCTTGACCTCTTTGAGTGGAACTGCTTCTACCCAGTTGTAAAAGAAATCCATGGCAGTCAGGATGAACCTGCACTGTCGAGCTATCGTCGGTGGTTATGGTCCGACAACAACGAGACCCCACACCAGAAATGGCCAAGAGTACTTGATGGAGTGGATAGGTTCTAGCGGTCGATGCAAGAAGTGATCATGAACATGGAATGCATGAAATCTCTTGGAAAACTCGATATAATCATGGATCATAGAGGGCAAAAAGTAACCCAGTCTCTGGATTTGGTGGGACAGTTTCGGCCCAGCCTGGTGGGCACCACAAGAACCGGTATGAACCTCTTGAATGACCTATGGAATCTCAACCCCGTGAATGCAACGGAGGAGAACACAATCAAAACCATTCTTATATAAGATCTTCACAAGACTGGGACCACTCGGGAGGGTAAACTGCAGCGCGCGGCGTCGGATTCGCTCAAGCTTGACCCGATCAACCGAGAGGAAACTATTTTGGAGAAACTCTTCAAAAGGGGTTCTCCAGTCAGGAGCCACTTCAACCACTGCATCTAAAGAGCCTAGAGTTCTTGATGTAGAGGATCTGACGTTAAGTTGGATTACTCGCATGTTGTCTTAATCCTCCAGGGTGACGGGGGAAATGAATCTCCGGTGTGTCACATGTATAATCAGATCATCCTGATCGGGCTCTGCACGTGATGCAGCTAAGCAGACCGAAGTGTCCACTCAACCATTCGGTGACTGAGGGACATGGGTAACCTCCGGTCGAGAAGGGAACTGGGCCATTAGATGTAGGGTGAGATCCAACAGTGGTGTAAGCTCTGGATTTATGACAGTGTAGTCACTGTTGACTTGCTTGATGACTAACTCAAAATCCCCTCTCACATGCAAGTGTGGCACATCGATCTCAAGAGCCAGATCGAGGCCAGTAATGAGAGACTGATACTCCGCCTCATTGTTGGTGCAACCTTCTGACAACCGGAATGAGTAGGGAAGAATGGCTTGTGTTGGGGTAATGAAGATGATACCCGAACCTACTCTGTTGAGCCTGGGATCATTGAGATTCCTACCGGTAGGGCTCCAAGAGGCACCTTCAAATTGCATTTTCCATCATGAGATGGCTTGATCGACTGAGAGGATTGCCTCATCAAGAAAATACAGGTCCAGGGACTGCTCAGAAAAGGTTGGATGGGTAGCAAGGAAGTCTGCCAATACCTGCATTTTGATAGCCTTCTGAGGGACAAACCTGATGTCAAACTACTGGAGGATCCCTTCCCAATGTTCTAGACGTCCGGTCAACATGGGGAGATTCATAATGTACTTCAACAGGTATACCTGAGAGACTAGCTATACATCATGGTGCTACATGTAAGGTCGCAACTTCTGTACAGCAAATACGAGCGCATGGAAGCTCTTCTTGATGGGGGAGTATCTGGTATCCATATCAAGGAGCATGCGGCTGAGGTAGTAGAGGCTATTCTCTATCCCCTCATTGTTTTTCTGGGCAAGATGGGCGCCAATAGATCGATCCAGGGTAGTGACATAGAGAATCAGCGGATTTCCAGATACATGTGGCATCAGGACTGGAGGCTGGAGAAGATATTTCTTTATTTCTCCGAAGGCGGCCTGACACTCTTCATCCCATTTTTAGGGAGAGACTATATTCATTAGCCGAGAAAAAACCTTACACTTTCTAGACAGATTCGCAATGAATCGGCGTATGTAGTCTAAGTGGACTTTAAAAAATCTAAGCTCTCGAATATTTATCATGGGAGGAATATGGATGATGGCCCAGATCTTCTGTGGTTTTATCTCGATACCTCTGTACCTGACAAAAAATCCACGAAAAATCCCAGAAGTGACCCTGAAGGCACACTTCAATGGTTTCATCTTTATTTTGCTGGAACGAAGGAAGCTAAACACTTTCTCAAGGTCCTTGACATGGTCCTGGCGCTGGAGAGATTTGACAAACAGATCATCCACATAGCACTCCACCAATGTCCCGAGGATTGTCTTGAATATGCGATGCATGGCCCTCTGATAGGTGGCACCTCCATTCTTTATGCCTAAGGGCATAACCTAGAAACATATAGAACCTTGGGGTAGCCTGATATCCATGGACTCTTCATCCTTAGGGGCCATCCAGATCTGATTATATCCAGAGTAACCATCCATGAAGGTGACTACCTGGAACCCAACCATAGCATCAATCAACAATTCTATCACCGGAAGGGGAAAATCATCCTTCGGATAGTGACAGTTGAGATCTTAGAAGTCAATACATACTTGGATCTGTCTATTCTTCTTTCTAACTGGAACAATTTTGGCTATCCGCTTGGGGTACTAGACCTCCTTGATGAAGTTGGCTTTGATGATCTTGTCAACTTCAGCCTCAACCATGGCACCGTGAGAAGGGTTCATCTTTCTGGGAGGCTTCTTGAACCCACGATGGTTTATCGGGAGGCAGAGGCGGTGGACGGCTACCTAATGATCTAGTCTTGGAATCTCATCGTAACTCCAGGAAAACATGTCATGGTGCTGTTTCAGGAAGTCCACATACCGCTGCTGCTCCTCAAGGGACATGGTGGAACTGATCAATGTTGGTCTCGGATCTACCTCACTACCAAGGATCACATATAACAATTCATCGACCGTGGAAGAGATGCCTTCTTCAAAGGTGGGGGGAGCATCCTCGAGATCCACTTTTCACTTGCGGAGGAGAGATTCCTAGTTGGTGAGGTTTCCCCTTGGTTGGAGGAACCTGATGGGAGGCTGGCACCAGCCTGGATAGTAGTGGACAGTGCATCATGATATTCACGCGCCACTGAGACCATTGAGATGAAGGCAGTCGATCCAATCCCATCTGGCCTTCAGCCCAAGGGGCCACACTTGATGATATCAAAGAAATAGTGGTGCGTTGGCTTGAGCCGATTAAATCTAGCATGGAGGAATAGACACATATGACGTGCTGTCATCCCCATGGGGTGGACATCTCGATACCGTACGAGAGTAGGAGGTTCCGAGATCACTTGATCCTGGTTCGTGTATGTGTAAGAGAAGATTTTCTGCCTTCGCTTGGACTTGGGAATATGCCTTCCTCTTATACTATAGACAACAAAGCATTTTCCCATGTCGGTAGTCGTGGGCTCCAACCAATGGATTGGGAAGACGTAGGGGCCATCCAGACCTACCCAGGAGTCACTTGTGACCGGGGCGGGCACAACCTCACTTTCCAGAATCTGCTTATCTTTGTTCTTGTAATAGTTAGCGTCCAAATAAGAGGCTTCACAAGAAGAAAAAAAAGAGATGCATCACCTTGGAGTACGCCTACACGGCCATTAAAGGATTACTTTAGGAATTGGTGATACGACGAGGGGACCGCCAAGTGCAGATGGATCCATGGCCTACCCATCAATGCATTGTATGTGGTGTCCTGAGAGACAACCATGAACTCAGTTCTGGAAACTATGCCACCGAACAGAGTCTTCATACAGATCTTTCCGACTAAGGTTTTCTCTATCTTGTCATATCCCTGGATCCTTAAATCAAAGGGAGTCAGTTCATCCTCGGATAACCCCAACTTTTGCAGCGTCTGCGTCAGGATAATGTTTTTCCCCGAGTCGGTGTCAATGAGAAAGCGGCGAACCACAATGTCGTTGAATTGGTCGATGATTTGCAGTGGGAAGATGTGCACCTGTATGGGAGAGCCTTCATCTTATTTGTAGAATTAAATGATGGCTTGGCATTTGATAGTCTCAACTACTTCAGCGTGAAAGGCTTCTACTGCTGCTACCTCTGTCTCAAACTGGATGGGGATCCTTAAAGACTCAGCGAGGGACTCGCGCTTATCTAATGACAAGAGGAGGGCTTCAAGGATGGAAATACTGGCTAGGATGCCGGCGATATTATTTAGAAAATCATACAACCGTGACAGGTGCGAACTTCTTCTTACAAGATGCCGCTCTGCGATTGGAGGCATGGCGGGCCCTGTTGGCTGGACCGGCAGCTGGCTGGTGCTTGACACGTTCTGATGTTCACTAGTCGAAGCCTGAAGAGTAGCTACCGGATGAGGTCCAGACCATTGAGGTCAGCCTGTAACAGGATGAAACTTGACGTTGTATGGCTGAAGTGGATCTGCCTGATCTAGTAGAAAAAACAGTGGCAGGGGGAATCTAACGACACGAGATGAAAAGGTTGCGCGTGATGAGATCTGTGCTGGGCCTGCTGTCTGGTCTTAGTGGCATGCAAAACCTGGATAGAGGTTCTCACTGATGCTCCTCGACGACCCATATAGCTACGACTTCACCGACATTGGCATCGGCTGGTGATGTTGGGGAGGTTCACATGGCGTTCCCCCTCGTCGGGTTTTATATCGGAATTTACCAACTCTATGGCATTAACCAAAGCGTACCCTTGACTGTAACTTGAAAAATCATCCACCATTGGGTGGATTCTAGGATGGATTCACATCATAGGGGTCATGATGTCACTAAGAGTGTGGGACGATGATGTAATTGATAGGGCACATTGCTTTTTCTTGCACCACTCATGCCTGCTCTTCTAGAGAGAGGCTAGCTGAGATAATGATGTAGAGGTGGTGGTCGCAGATTATGAATGTTTTGGCTGATTCAGGCGTGCCTGAATGATTCCATGGGCCCTAGAAACCGTTTTACGATCCATCTAGTCATCGTACTTCTGGGATCCAAGGCTGGGAACCTACTTCCACTCTCCTTCACCGTTTCTACCGCTATCTGACCTCACAAAGACACCTGCCACTTTTTCTAGGGCTGGGCCCAGTGTGACTATGTTGTTATCGACCTGGTCTTGAAGCCAGTACTTAAATACATAGCACTACTTGAGAGTGTTACCCAGAATCTGATGATAGAGGAAATAGTTGGGGTGATCAGTGATATTCACCTCTACCAGCCTTCTACACTCAAGAAAACGTACAATCCCCTATTCTAGGGAACTACAGAAGTTACCAAGACCTGATTCTCGCTGAACGAGTAATTCTGGTGTCTTCCTTCCAGATAGGGAGCCCATGGAGCCTAGCCTAGATGAGGAGATGGAGGGGCCTGTCGAGGAGGTGGACCTTGATTTTCCCACCTGGGCGGTGGCGGCACATTACGCGGAGGCGCCTGCCGATTTTGAGGATGCTGTAGAGCCAGAGGATACGCCTAAGGAGGAGGGCCTCTGCGAGGCTATTGGGCTGGTGCAACTGGTAGCAACTCTAGCTGCCTGGGGGCCTCTACCTGGGCCACTGCAGTGGGCTCGGCTCTGGTATCTCTCCATGCTGGGATTGCACAGGGCAATGGAAATGCCTGATTGGCCTGTTGCAGGGCTTCTTTGAGGCATTGGGCCTTGTTGGAGAAGTCTCGGAATCCTCTGGGATAGTTCTGAGTAATTAGGGAGGGAACCAGTTCTATCTTGACATTCCCCACGCACATTTCCAGTAATTTCTCCTGAGTTAGTGGCATGTCAAGAGAGTATGTGAGCCCCTTCCACCGGGCAATAATGTATGAAACATGATCATTAGGCATTTTCATTCACTTGAAGAGGTTTGTGATGCTCGTTTTCCAGGTGGTAGAGTTGAACTGGTAGAGTAACTTCCTGTGAAGGTCCTCCCAACTGGTCACATATCCGACAAGGAGCTGGCTGTATGAGACAAATGATGGACCTTCCAGCATCTGAAAAAACACAACGGAGCTTATCGGCCTCCTATTGTGCTGGAGTCCACAACATAGGCCCGCACCTTGAATTGAAGTGTGCCAGATGTTGCGGTGGGTCCCCTATCCCATTAAATGGGGATAAGGTGGGATTCATGAATCCTAGGGGCACCAGAATATCATCCACCCAGGTTAGGTATGTCTTTCCATTTGGTGAGATTTCCACCTACCACGTTTCCAATGCATCAAGGTGGGAAATGAGTGCCGCCATAGGATCATCCAGGCAGGGTCCCTGTCTTGACGGGGATCCCAAATCACAAGTGTGTTTCCAGGCTCTTTGACATGGTAGAGGGTTTCAGCAGCTCGTGGAGAGACTGGTGGGACGACCTACAGGTCAGCTGGGGGGACTCGGGCCAGATTCCTCGGATTTCTGCGCCGCTCGGGATGGTTATGTGAGACATACAATTCCCTCTTGCCGTGAGTTCCAGCTTCAGCCCTTTCAGTGGGAGTGGTATGATCATGGTTTCCTAGAGGAATCTTACTGGGGGAAAATGTTCCTACCCCTGCTACCCCGGCCTAGGATCACCATAGTTGGTTCATCGCTCTACCGCGCATTCAACCAGGAGTTCTTTGACCAACCGCTTATCATCAGCAAGTTGTTGGCACAACGTGCCATTCTCAGGGTCCTCGTTTGTCTTCTGCACTTAGGAGGATTGGTCAGAGTGCTTGACAGCTCCGACATGATCTTTTCCCTTACCAGCATTCTGGCTGAGTACCAACGCCTCAGTGGGCACATGGATACTTAGGAGGTTCCTCTACTGAAGAGTAATCCTCCCCGATGGGTCCAACAGTGGTTCCACACCCTCAGGGGGTAAGTCTCCATCGATAAACTCTAGCTCGTAATCCTTGTCCACGACGTCGGTCATGTGGATCGTGACCCTTCTCGAGGGCATGTCCTCAATATCGCATAGCGAGTCGAGCTGCCATCGGATAGGGCTGAAGAGGAGGGCAGCATACTGCCCCCAGCCATGGAATTTTACTTGGGGGGTTTCTTCCCTATTAATTTTGCGGAGTACCTTGATACTCTAAACGCACTCCTATTGGATATCCTCATGATAACCTAGTGACTCTGGGCGCTGGGACACAGGGAGTGTGGCCATATTGACCAACGATACTGCTCATTGATGTCTTCAAAATGAGCTTGGATCCTTGGATATACAACATGCTGATGATGGGAACTCAAATGCGTCGCCCCGAGGGTGTAGCAGTGACACTCAACTTCCTCTAGGGTGAGGGACTCGGGTATGTAGAAATCTCGTGCCGCTGCGGGCCATAACTTCATAGGGAAGTGGTCCGCTGCAAGAATGCTCCAGAAGCTCATCAACTCAAATTTAGGGTCTGTCCCTCGAATTCCCCACTCGCTAACTGGGGGTGGTTTTGGAACTGGTAGCGGTACTGAGGCAGACCACTGGGATGATAGGTTGGCCTGTGGGGAATACGACAAAGGGCTGACTGACCACCGATTCTCAGGTTGTCCTCCATAGAGTGTAGTGACCTAGCCACTACGTCGTGATAGGATGGGTTGGTGGCCATCATTCCTGGATAATGGGCTAGGGATGCTGGTGGTGGGTGGTGCTACAGTTCTCCCGCCATTGGTCCGCAGACTAGCACTCTGTGAACTCTTGGGGATTTAAAAAGAACTTCTGGTGATGACGGTGGTGACTGCACGACCGTAACCTGCAGGGTCCCCAAATTATCATCCTCCTGGATAATACTACGGAGGGAGTCCGGAATCCTATGGACCTTGAATTAGGTGAGTACAAGGCTAATGTTCCTCGTCCCTGCCCCGACCCTTGACTCGAATGAGTGAGGGGAGGGATCCTGATATGAGTCGCACTCTGATTCATAGTCTGAGAAGCATTCCGATTTGATCTCTGGCCGGGCCTTCCCAGGATTCTTCTTATGGCAGCAATGACCCACCCTCCTGCCCCTGGCTGGATCCTCAGGATAGGGATGATTTCCGGCATGTGGTCCTTCAGCCGCACTGGTGCCAGGGCGAAGAGGGTTTTCCATTGTGACAGCTGAGGAGCGTGGAGTACCGGGACAAATGTCTAATGAGACATGGGGAGGACCTCCATGAATAGCATCTGAGCGGAAAAAACTTCTGTCGGAACCAGCAGGAGCATGGGGTGGACTTCCATGCTTGGTGCGGGTGGAGCGAGGCTAGCCTTCACCCCTCTCGTTTCCAGGGCGAGGAGGACCTTCTCCATCTGTTGAGTGGACATAGGGAGGATCCCCATATTTTAGAGAGACCAGATGGGTAATGTCTCCATGTCGACGATCAAGGGCAAGAGGAAGGGCTCCATACCTAGTGTGATTGACACGGGAGAGGATTCCGTGCTGAAATCACTATCGTGGGGCAGACCTTCATTTGGATTGGGGGTAGCACGGGGCAGACCTACATGCTAAGCTTCTAAGTGGGGAATACCCATTCTCTATGTGGTAGTGGTACGGGGAGGACCTCCGTACGAGGTGGCATCACAACGGGTTTGTTCACGGAGACCCCCGCTCATGCCTGTGGCCCGGAGAGTCGACCCAGCCTACCCGTGGGGCGGTTAGGCCCTCAATCCCGGTTGTGTGTATAAGTGAACATGTTCAGTGTGTGTAGGGACTTGATGATATGTGTCTGTAGTGGCTCAGTCCATAGTATCCGTTGACATTGACACCCTTGGTGGGCTTCCTCAGCTCGTGCCCGACGCTGGCGTCGGGTCAGGCGAGCCGATGCTGGTGGCGCATGTGCATTGATTTCCTAGTCCTCTTGCAAGGACGGGCCGTGGCTTTGATGCAGGCAGGTAGAGGCCCTCATTGGGATCCCCAAGACTGAGACTCTAACTGGACTGGGCCGGATGTCTCCCACCTCATCAGCGTTAGGCATGGAGTCATCAAAGCATTCCGGGGATAGGCTCCCGAAACAATTGAATGTTGGGGTGGGGAGCAATGGCTCCCTGTGCGGCCATCAGGGGTGGCATTGATGGCAGGGCCTAGATGCCTCCAGTTCCAAGCGGGCCATATTCCAGGTTGTGATTATTCCCTCCTCATTGTAACTACGTATGAGGTCATTAATCACGCTTATTTGGATGACTTAGGATGGGGAGACGTGGTGTGGGTTCCCCACGGTCGTGGATGCAGACGTCATTGCAGAAATAGTGAATCCACGCGGTGCAGTTGTGATGGCGTTGCCCCTACCCCTGTATAGGCAGGCAGGCGGTGATCACATTCCCATAGAAGCAACCTGATTCTTGGAAGCTAGGAGATTAACTCATTAATACTTCTAGGAAAATAAAAATAAAACTAGTGCCCCAGCGCCATTCCATCTTCCATGGCCGGTAAGATGGATCCATGCTGACAATATCACAGAACGAGATGAAAAACGTTCTACAGCCCCAACATCTGGTGAGCTTCACACCAGGACCACTATTTCCTTGGTGGGACTTGGTCCCAGATAGGTGGATCTGGTGACACGTCAATCCATGGATGCCCCAAGCGTTACTAATATCCATATTGTGGAGAAGAATTTCACATCAAGTTCACCATTTCTATTTCTGACGCTTTCATCGGGGGGGGGGGGGGGGTCACGTACGTCTGCTTGAGTGCGACAGGCGCAGCTTTTGTTACCCTGCATTCCCACTTTCCAAAGGTGGGCGACATTTTCCCCTTGTTCAGGGATGTTAGCTCCTTGATCGAAAAAGGATGATGGAATGTCGTTTCTTCCTTCTGTGGATTCCTCCTCAGAACTCATCACCTAGTCTGGGTGTCCCTCATAGATTTAATACATTGTTCATGAAACTCTTCCCGACGCCATATTTTCATGGATAGCAGTTAATTATGCTGCTTCTGTCAGGACATTCCAAAGGGTCCGGTCAGGGCAGCAACCTTCAGTCAGGGGAGTAGTCATGTTGGGGCATCACTAACGTGTCCGGACGCTGGGGATTGGTGTGTCTCTCTTCTGTCCCTTATTATAGGGCTTCTCAATGGCGTCGAAGCCTGAGGCATCCCACATCAAACGCAGGGAATCATATTCCATAGGCATGTATCTGAGGTTTTCCTTAGCTTCCTGTGTTTAACACGGGGTATGCCACAAGTTTAACGTCCAGCGGAGATAGATCAGACTGATCAGAACACTGATTAGAGTGGATCAGACAGAGGAATCCCCCCTATAGGGAACACCGATATTGTTTCCAGCATGTGGGTGGCTTCTTGAGTGTTTTGGGAGGGAATGGGGTGGCATGATCTCACCGGGATGTGGCGGCCCGGGTAAGAATCAAGATGGATGATGGTTTTGGGCTAAATCCTCGAAGAAACTTCCTACGTAACATGCCTTGACATGGATCAAATTCCTCGTAGTTTTGGATGTGGTAGGTCAGAGAACCGACGTAAATATGGACCTTGGTCTGATGGATGTTGGGCTTGAACCTCGTGAGGCTTCCTACGTACCATGCCTTGACATGGATCAAGGACGACGTAGTTCATATGATTGGGGATTACACTCTAGGCTTCCCAAGGTTTTGTTGAACCAACGTGAAGGGGGTCAGAACGACTGGGTGGTGGTGGGATTAAACCTCAGGGATACTTCCTATGTACCATGCCTTGACATGGATCAATGTCCACGTAGTTTAGATTGGGGTGTGTCGGCGAACCAACATGAATAAGGACCTTGATCCGATGGATGTTGGGCATGAACCTCATGGAGGCTTCCTATGTACCATGCCTTGATATGGATCAAAGACCACGTAGTTAGGGTTTGGGTGTGTTGGTAAACTGACGTGAATAAGGAACATGGTCTGATGGATGTTGGTCTTGAACCTCTGGGAGGATTCATACGTACCATGCCTTGACATGGATCAAATACCACGTAGGTTGGGTGTACAGTTTAATGTCATGCGGGATGGGGGATGGATGTTGGGCTTGAACCTCAGGGAGGATTCCTACGTACCATGCCTTGACATGGATCAAAACCACGTTGTTCGGGTTGGGGTGTGTCAGCGAATGGACGTGAATAAGGACCTTGGTTCGATGGATGTTGGGATTGACCCCCAGGGATGCTTCCTACGTACCATGCCTTGACATTGATCAAATACCACGTAGTTCAGGTTGAGGTGTGTCAGCAAAATTATTTGAATAAGGACCTTGGTCAAATGAATTTTGGGCTTGAAATTCCGGGAGGATTCCTATGTACCATACCTTGACATAGATCAATGACCACGTAGTTCGGGTGTATAGTTTTACGACATGCGGGGAGGGGTGTTTTCATGGTCGATGCTTACTCAAAGCCCACATGATTCGTTTTCGGTGTGAGAAACAAGAGGCCGCTGAGACCTAATGATCACGTCGTGAAAGGTGCGTCCGTGGGATGTGAAGTGGGGCTTACACATGGAGTGGCCGAGGGAGAGAGAGATTGGGACTTACTCCAAGATGGAGGCCCAAGGGCGACAAAGTGCAGCGGGAGGGGGACTTGGGACCGATGAAAGGAGTAGCCCTGTTCCCTATCACACCCTCCGCTGGCCTTGGAACCAAGGAAGTGAAGAGGAGCAGGGTATCCTCCTACAATATAATCTAGGGGCATACACCAAGGTGGTTGCCCTTCCACACGAACAAACTCTACTCCAAGAAGGAGGATATCATCCCCTAGGGAGACCAGGGGGCATCGAGAATGCCCAAGGTGGGGGGTCCCTACATGTGAGGCTTGAGGCCAAGTCATAGTTTAGCATCATGTGTTGAGGATATGTCACTTGGCAGTTTAACGTCATGCAGGTCAGACATGGTGGGTTGAAACTGCACCCATAGGACTTACATAACTTGTACCCTCTACTCTTTGTGGGAGGGAAGGCATCAACAATGCCGTACTGAGGGGGTGTTGTGGAGAGAACCATTGAGGGTTCCACATTAGCGTCTCTATGTGAAGAAGCAATAGCCATTAGCATGCCTATGGGAAGAAGCATTTGGTGCAGCAACTCTAGGGGCGGTATCGTCCCAGGAACTTTGAAGTCTCATCGTGCAAACCTGGATGGTCACACGGGAAAAGGATTTTCTAAGCAAAGGGTTCCATAGGTAGGGTCCTTGTGGAGCTCTGTTACTTTGTGTGGCGGAGGGCACTTGATAAGGGGTGTTCTTCATGATGTGGGGTTCCTTAGAATTAACATGGGGTGGAGGCGCAAATTGGAGGTGCTTTGCGAAGTGGAAGGGCATTCGAAGAGCACATCCATGCGGAACAAAGGTGCCTCGCAATGCAAGATGTCGGGAAGCAATGTGTTTCGCTATGTACACTGATCCTACTTTAGCAAATGGATCAACTGTTCATTAAAGGTGTTTCGCAAAGAATAGATGCTCCGCGATGACCCGAGTCCATTTGGGGATCCCCTTCCTTCGCAAAATACCTTAGGCTTCACGAAAGGAATCCCTCTTAGAAGAGGGGATCAAAACGAGACAATAGGGAGGCACATCGCGAATTATAGGTACCTCGTGCATCTCCTAGTTCACTGAGCGGAAGAGTTCTTTGTGATTAAGGAAATGAGAAGCTGAAAGGTCGGATTGTCCCTTTGGAATGTTCGGGGGGGGGGGACTGGTATTTATATGCATGTGGAACCCTGGAGCAGGGCTCATGCGGCGCAAAGAGGGGCTTGGGGGATTCACGGCGGGCTCACGAACATCAAATGCATTCGTGGCACATCCCGCCTCCTTCGAATCACAGCAGGCTCGCGAACGTCAAATTCATTCGCAAAGCATCCTACCTCATTTGCTTCGCAGCGGGCTCTTGAACGTCAAGTGAGTTCACAGAGCCTTCCACCTTCTATGATTTGTGGCGGCCACGGTGTGGGGGGACTCTGAAAAGGGGATTCGTGAGGCAGTCTGTGGGGCCATTATGGGGCCTTTTCTTTGTTCCAAATTTTGGCGCCAAAAATGATGATAAGGATGGTGGGAAGGAAAAACATGTCAATGATTTAAGAGATAAAACTTTTGATGACTAACTAGAAAAAACGTTTCTCACCCATTCCTATTTAAAATTTTTTCCCTAATTCAAACAACTATTAGTTTATGTCATCTTATGGGTTCCTCCAATTACGTCCTAAGAATCATAGCATACCAATTATCAATAGAACCAGTGTTGGTAGAATATGGATAGTCAAGATACTCTTCCATTTTCAAAACCTACATGAACCTTTACGGACCTCATTTATCCTATATTGGGAGGAAGTCCCATTACCCCTATAATCCTTCATGATTTACCCAAGAAATACTATGATTATGACTTCATCAATGTTATTATATTGGTGTAATAGTTTGAAAATCATGGAGATAATTTTCCTCATTCATTTTCTTTGATCTAGCATAGGTCCTCTATAAGAAATGGATAGTACCCCTCAATCAAGAATAATTATTTATGAGTTATTACTGAAGATGTTGTCTATGCTCCTAGGATGATATGTAATTTATTTCATAAATAATAGTTTCTATATCCTTCAGTGGAAGTTTTATCCAATGTGTTTCAATATCCCATTTAATTGATTGATGGTTTATCACTTCCATATCCAACCAAATATCAAAAATAATTGGAAAAATAGTAGAATAAGTCAACCAGTTAAATCCAGAAACCAGAACCATATCTAGTTAAACCCTCTAATATTCTCATTAAGAAGGGTCCATGTGGGAGAAAGATTATGTAACTATATTGTAAATATGACTTCCTCAATCACCTCATTGTAATTCTATACTGAATATCAATTTTTTTCATTTTATGACTATCAATTTTAGTTTATGAATCCCTTATATAATCATAGAAGAGACACCTTTTGTTTTTAAAATATGGTAGTTATTATTGAATCCTATCACGTAGAGTTATCCAAGTATAATGATTGTCTAAACTCTATCCCTATATGTAATTATTATGAAAGAAAAATAATCCAAAGGAACATTTAATCAGACAATTTTTTATTTAATATTAATAGTATAGATATTTATTGATTCTTGGTCGAAAATAGATCTAGGAATAATCTTATCATGAATGATACACTATATATGATATATTATGGGGAATAATAGCAAAAATCATCTAACTTATGTGTCTAAGTATATGATAAGAGTGAGAAGATTCCAAATGGGATTCGTTTTCTAAATAATTAGCGTGGCGGCATGGTGCAGAATACAGAGTTCTTAGTGGTTTCACAAGAGACTGACATAAATTACTTATCAGGAATGTATTGACGTCAACTGTATATTTGTTTCACATTATTTTAATATTAGGTCATCCAATAACCCCTCAAAGGTCATGATGGGGTTCTCCATGTGGATTATTCTCTCTTTGACTCATGTGAATCCAAATACCTTGATGTTAGTGGTTACTAGAGTGATGAGGAGAAACCCTACATTATAGAGATAATGTATGTCAATGCTCCAAATGAATCGTACCTTATTTGGGAGATATTTGCGATGATTTGAAAAATTTTTTATCCTACCTATCCATCATCTAGAGGAAAAAAATCAAGACCTCGGGCATCACATGACAATTCTCAAGGTTCATTTCGCCTAGATCACATTCTTCTCTTGTTGGGGGGGGGGGGGCACCATAAAATATATGAAACAAAACCCTCATTTCAATCTGAGTTACTCTTCCAATATTAAATAACTAATGTATCCATCATACATATTGATAATAAGGACTGACTCATTATACACTTACCAAGACGCACTACTTCAATATTTAGGATGGACACCAATGCTGAAGGCCTCATGGAATTGGATCCACAACCTCTATTTATATTGTATATGTAGATCCAAGAGGTCATGATCCCACTTCAAAATGATCTATCACTACATAGGATTATGAGTCCATATCATTGTATCTTATGAACAAGGATTCATATCTTTCTTACAATCCTCATACATCCGATGTGGATGACTTGTTAGAGGTTCCCCGTGCCTTTAAAGAATGAGTATCCTTCACCAATGATGATTGGGTACATGAGTACCATCGTACCAAGGACGACTCGAGGCCAAAAATAATTTATGTTGTCATGTCACCCAATTAGGAATAGTAATAAGTAGAAAAGGTAAAAAACTATTAAAAAAATATTCTCATTGAACTATAATAAGATTCCACGGATTAATCCCAAGGACATATTTTTTCCACTTCTCCTCCCAATTGTCCACTATGGAATTATATAGAATTATATAATGATGAATCCCTCCATGTTTCGATGATGAAGGTTAGAGTAAAATTGTTTCTAAAATTCAACGTCACTAACAATGTTTCATATCCTATGTGTCTATCCAACATCATCCCATATAGAAAAAATGAGAATATTATAGTGTTTATCTACATCTAGGATGTCATCTTAAATTTACCAAATGAGGAAATATCCTTTTCCATCAATGAGTTGTGGATTGATGTGAATGTTATCCTTTTAGATATATCCCATTAGATTGTCATTCTGGATACAATAAAATCTTAATTGATTCTGAATATAAATTGGATACTACCTTCAGGTTTCTCTAAGGTACATTTTAATTTTGAGTGATTTCCATAATTTTAAGTAACATAGGAGAAACCTTCTTGTAGAATATGCACTACATATTTAAATATCTCTTTATGAAACAAGTAGAGTGCAATTTTTTTGACCATATGGTTAAATCATACCAAATATAGGACCACCAAAAGGATAATGAGATTTTTGTTTATCATGATATATGTTCACCAATTGAAACTAAACTCATTCAAGTTTTCCTTCTGGGTCACAAATTTAATGATTCATATCATTTTTTTCAAAGATAGAGGCATAAATATTAACCCATATCAAATCAATTCCACAATTTAAATGTCACTTTCAAAATCACTGAATTATTTGAGGCCTTTATGGCAATTTTTCCAATGAATGAAATTTTTTAAAAAAATTGGTCTGAAAAATTAATCAATTTTAAATTTATATAACTATATTCATTACCTATTAGTGGGATGAATAATTTGAAACAACATTCAATGACATCATTTAGTATATGATTCATCATATAGTTCAAATGCTATATGTCTATATGAATCCCCTGGTCCCCTATGTGACCACTTTGGAATGGTCTCTTTGAGCCATATTGGAATAGAATAACAATAATTTAAAAAAATAATTTTTTTAATATCGTACTCACATTCTACATGATATAGATACTAGATATTCTACTGTCAAAAATAATTTCAATACAATTGACTAAAATGTTTAGAATTTTTTTTTCTGACATGATGCAATATGAGTTAAAAATGACCTAAATTATTTATCATTGGAAGTACATCCCCAAACATACCATATTAAATATTCTATTGGAATGATGGTTAGTGGTCATGCAATAATTCAACATCATGGTTAATCTAAAAATGGTCGTCAAGGGTCAAGCACTTGAAATGTTTCTACCGATACACCCAAATTCAATAGAGTTTCACCAATATGTTGAACTCCTAAATGAGGAAATTATATCCATTGATCAATTTGAACCATGATAATAGATGCACTATGATGGATCCTAGTAGTGGTAAAATTAATTTGGATAAATAAAACAATAATTTATAATACGGGCCTTATATTTTTATTCACAATTACCTTAAGGTCCCTCATGATATAATCCTTCACACTCTTAAAGGGGTTTACTAATGTTGAGACATATACTCAATAACTCACCGCATATCTAGATTTGGACCTTATGATTGAGGTTTCATGGGGGAACATGAAATGTAACCGCAAGATACTCATCATGAAAATCAATGGTAACTACACTATCTAAAAACAGGAGCATGTCCCTTTACATGATTCCACTCAAAATTTGATGGATATGTTTCCCTGTAACAAAAGAGTGACTTGAATCCCAAGATCCTAGACTAAATGGGATGATTACTTAGAATTCCACGTCACATCCATCATATTTTGAAAAAAATGAACTTATAATCCATGTGGTACTTCAAAAGGTCCATACTATGTTGTTCCTAATAAAGATAGAATAGATATAAATCTTATTGAAACTAGTTCCTCCTAAATGGTCCCTCAAGTTCACTAACAATATAAAAATTATTCAAGTATACATATCCTTTTATAGAGAACCTCTAATATTGAACTTTTGTGTTTGATTAATCCCTACACAGATAAATCCACTAGCATGTAGAAATATTCACTATCTATGATGGTTTCAAATAAGCTAGGGTCTAATTATGATGTTTCATTGAATTGATCCTTATTTATTTCAAACCTCTAAATAATTCCCCATTTGTTCATCATGAGGATAATTCCACATCCTGTTGGGATCATTATTTAGTATCTAATCTCACCTATCAGATCAAATGGTTGTGTTAATTTCAGACCACCGTATCTAATGAATTTTTGGAATTCATTGAAAAGTGTCATGCATCGAAAATTCATGATAACTTCAAATAGAATTCACCAAATATTATCCATTATTTTATGTATTATTTTCCCTTTTTTATATGTGTATGTGATGTCATAGGTCCTTTTCCAATAGTGAATCTTGACAGCGTATGATAATCCTTCCTACCAAATACTTATTTCCTATATGGGATATAGATGTTAACCTCGATGTGGTAAACACATAATCTATGATTCATCTCATAAAATTCCTAATTATTCAACAATTTGTGCACCCTAACACCATTCTCATTGAACACATGTACCAAATTATAATATACTGAGATGTAGAATACGTGTTTCATGTACAAGTACTGATCTATCTATACTTATAACATCCACGTATCTGTGAATGGAATGATCAATCCATTTAAACATATTTCTCATAAATTTTGTTGATAATGGTTAAAAAAAATTACTATCATTGATTAAAACATCTACAATACCCTATGGAAAAATCAAATGATGGATTGGAATTCCACAACGGCCACTCCCTACTAAATTTTATATAGAAAAAAAGGTAGTAAAACACCTCTAGGTTCACCTACCATTGCTCTGGAAGATTGTTTCTGATCAAATAATGATTACAAAAATGTATCATGTCCACAAACCAAGGATAGAGGCCCTCAATGTGACAAAGCTCCTAGCCATAAAAAACTTAAGATGTACTATATTAGAGTGAACCGAGAATTAAACATAGAAGCTCACATTTTTTTCC
Source organism: Viscum album (assembly GCA_963277665.1). Lineage (NCBI taxonomy): Eukaryota > Viridiplantae > Streptophyta > Magnoliopsida > Santalales > Viscaceae > Viscum > Viscum album. Next base: position 166,930,019 of record OY728125.1, on the reverse strand, counting down.
ATCCTCCAATGTGACCTAGCAATGTCCCTAAGAATATCAATGATACCCGAAAGGAAATCACCCATGATGTAGCCCAAGTGGATAACCCCATTTTCTTTCACAATTTATACTCTAATGGTGTATACTCATCGATCACCATGGATGGAGAGATCATCACCCCCCACAATTGAAAATGTTTTCAAAATATACATTTATTATCCTTTATGACTGTTCAATATTCCATGTTACATGTCTTTAAACTACATATCCATATTAATTCATTGTATGACGTTGAAATGTGTTTACAATAGCCTCACAACAAGATGTTAAACTATATGTCTTTCATCTTCACTATATAAAGAAAAAACGAGTGATCAATGCCCTATTTGTATGATAATAAACTAAACAAACTATCATCCTGGTCACATGATTCTAAATTGTATAACCATTTATCCTCACCATATGATGGCAAACTATGTGTTCAATATCCTCACCCCAATATTATTAACTACATAATCTTCATCCTCACTGTATGAAATGAATTTTCTTGATCAATGTCCCAGATGAATGATGTTAAACTACATTAACAATATTTCTTGAGGCATGAAGCTAAACTATATAGTCATACACTAGCATTGTATGAAATTAAACTACATATACACCATCTTCAATGTAATAAGTTGTAATTAATATGTTTCATACTCAAACTATATCAATAAATTAAATAACCAATGTTCTTGTATAATAATAATAAGCTACACTAAATATCATCCTAGTTTTATGATTCTAATCTATGTATCCCTTTGTTCAACCAATATGATGTTTAACATCATATCCAACACCCTTTACAAAAGATGTTAATGTTCATGGTCTTCATCCTTATCATATTAAATTAAATTGAGTGGTTGATGTCCTAGTTTTACCATGTCATACTACACATAATGTATTCCTAGAAATATGATTATAAGATTTCTATCTGTCCATAGTCACCATATGAAATTTAATAATTATTCTGTTATACAGACTAAGGATGATAAATTATATGATATTAATTTTTACTATTTTATAAATTCCCTAAATTCAAAACATTAAAGTACACTAAATAACATTCAATATAAATTATTCTATATTGTGTTGACATATTTCCTCATTTTATGTAACTAAACTACATGCCTACCATTAAAACCATAATATTTTAAACTATAAGTCTGCATCCTCACATTATGATGTTAAAATGTGTGATCAACATCTTAGTGGTATAATTTTAAATTTCACTAACTTTTATCCTAACTACCAAATGCAAAAATCAATTACCATATATTCTAATCATATAAAATTATATTTCATTTCAATTTTCCTCTATATGAGTTGTTAAAATTTGTGATCTTTTTCAACACCATATGAAAATAAAATAAATGAAAAATTAATTAGTTTTACAATGATAATCAACAATAAAATTCATCCTAGATATGTGACTATAAACCTCATATATTTAATCTTTCCATGGGTGTATAAAATATTGAAAGTATTTTATCATTCTTAACTAAGAGAAAATAGCCATACTCTTATTTTCCATCTACTACAATACCATTTCCATGAATTATATCTTTCTTGATTCTCAATATATGGGATAAATAGGCATGCCCATAACTATAAGTTTACCCAACATGTTTTCTCCATTGTAATTTTCTCACCCTCTTGTTTTCAAAATAATTAGCAACCCTCCATAGATCTGTTTCAGACCGTAACGGTCACTATTTACATCCTTCATTCACCCTTTGTTTTGGTGGAGTCCAATGTCCATGGATATTTTGTGTTATTGAATATAAACACATATGCAAAGAAAGTAATACCTGGAGTGTATTTACATATCCAGAATTTATATTCATTTGGAAGATTCAAATGGACTATGTGTTACTCTGGCCCTTCCCTCCAACCCCTATCATGTTTGATCAGTTGACATCAATGATCTTATTTTACATATTCTTTCTAACACATGGCATGAATCACATAGGTTTAGGAGTTTTAGTTATTTATCATATAACATGATTGAGGAATGTTGTGTCCGTGGGAAAGGATATATTTTTACTCATGCCAACATGAAATAAACTATAAAACCTAAAATTATCTTTATGAGGTCATCTATTCCATAATTTTTCTATCAAATCTATATCATGTTTTTCCTCACCTGATACTATATTGGCCACCTCACCCTTGGTTTATGTTCTATTATCTTAAACATTGATTCTCCTATTATAAGGCTATCTATTTTATTTATGAGCCTCTATTCATGTCAGGTGTCTTTTAAAATTCTTCATCACAGCGAATACCTTGATATTTGTCCTAGTTTACAAATATTAAAGCACACATCCCCTTTATCCTATAGAGATTAAAAATATTAGCATTAATCACTTAAATATCATGTTTTTTCCTTTACCCAACCAATATAGACTACCTCAATGGTGGTCTAAGAATCATGTACATATAGTGTATGCATCCACTTCATGGTAATATATGGAGAACCATACCCCCAATTTAGATTAGTTATTTCATTACCGTGAATGTTACACATACAATCCTATTATTAGTCTTGGTTGAATGACCTTAAAAAGAGTTATCTTATATTATAAGATACCTAACCTTAAACTCTTGTAATACATTATTATCATTGGATGTGAAACTACATTAACATAGTGCATGACGTTAAATAGTATAATCCTTTGAATCCTCACCTATGATGAGGCACCCCTTTGGTTTTGGTCTCCAACCACAACTCATATTAGAACTACATTTTTCTTGATTGAAATTTAATGATACACATAGGGCATACATAGGAATGCCCAAAAATATATGTTTACCCAGCAATTTGTTCTCTATTGGAAGTTTATCGCCCACTTGTTTTCTTAATAATTATTAACCCTCCATAGATCTGTTTCATACCATAAAGGTTACTATTTACATCCTCTATTCACCCTTTGTTTTGGTGGAGTCCAATGCCCATGTATACTTTGTGTTATTGAATCTAAACGCATAGTTAAAGAAAGTAATACATGGAGTGTATTTACATAACTAGAATGTATTTTCATTTGGAAGATTCAAATGGACTATGTGTTACTCTGGCCCAGCCCTCCAACCCCTATCATATTTGATATGTTGACATCAAGGATCTTATTTTAATTCCTCTTTCTCACACATTCCATGACTCACATAGGTTTAAGAGATTTAGTTATTTATCCTATATCATGATCAAGGAATGTTGTGTCCATGGGAAATGTTATATTTTTACTCTTGAAAACATGAAATAAACTATAAAACCTCACATTGTCTTTATGAGGTCATCTATTCTAGAATTTTGGCTATCAAATCCACATAATGTTTTTCCTCACCTGATGTTATATTGGACACCTCACCCTTGGTTTATGTTCTATTATCTTAAACATTGATTCTACCATTCTAAGGCTATCTATTTTACTGATGAGTATCCATTCATTTCATGTGTCATTTGAAATTTTTCATCACAGCGAATACCTGGATATTTTCCTTGTTTCCAAATATTAAATCAAACATGCCCTTTATCCTGTAGAGATTAAAAATATTAGCATTAATCAATTAAAATTCATGTTTTTCCATCACCCAACCAATATAGACTACCTCAATGGTGGTCTAATAATCATGTACATATATTGTATGAATCCTCATAATGGTAATCTATAGAGAGCCGTACCCCCAATTTAGATTAGTTATTTCATTACCGTGAATGTTACACATACAATACTATTGTTGGTCTTTGTTGAATGACCTTAAAATGAGTTTTCTTGTGTTATAAGATACCTGACCTTAAACACTAGTAATAAATTATTATCATTGGATGTGAAACTACATTGACATTGTGCATGCTGTTAAATAGTATAATCCTTTGAATCATCACCTTTGATGAGGTACCCCATTGGTTTTATTCTCCAACCACAACTCATATTATAACTACATTTGTCTTGAAAGAAATTTAATGACATATATTGAAATTTATATATCTCATATTCAAGGTGAGTAGGTGAGATCTACATCTATGGCCTAGTTACTCCTAATAATGTGGCTGCCAGCAATGACAGACATGCTTTAGCCCCTCATGTTATCCAGAACACCCATTCTATTATATTCCCACATCAGTACATGGGTGATATTTTTTTTATATTTCTTGTTCTTTTTATCACAAAACATAGATTAATTATTATTATTATAGGGTATATAGAGAGACACCCAGGTCTCCTATATCATGCATAGTTAAAAATATATCATCACTCATTCTTGGTCCAGACACCCAGAACACAATAACCATCTCATGTTTCCATAATGTATATCTATGTAATGTTGCACCTAGATGGAAATGGTCAAAACTAAATGAACATAAACAATGTCAATTCTCTATTCCAATATGCATTGTACAGAAAATAAGAATTCTTGCAGTTTAATCATTATAAACCTAAACTAGGTTTTCACTATTCATATATTTTCCACAACAATATCGAATTTTAATTTCATGTCACGTTATTTAAAATTGTTCCATATATCATACAAGAATTTTGGTCAAAGAATCATAATAGTAAAATAAATTTAGTTTCCATGTGGGATTTTCAATATCAATATTCTGTATTCAAATTCAGGCTGGGTTTTGACATTTCCTGGTTCCAAATAGACCATCCATCCAATGGCCTATGATCCAACACCCAAAACAGAAAGTACCCTAGAATCCTAGATATATAAAATTAAACTATATCATATAATGGATTAATATGGTTTTACAAAAATTGTTGTCAATCTTATTCCCCAGGTTTCTGGTGGTTCCACACTCTATCAATATCGTTACTCCATGTTGATACAACTAATACATTCCAGTCACTATTATAAAAAAGGCCTTTAATAGTGATGACCTATATCAATGCTATAAAAATGCATTGATATGGGATTCCCTTTTCAAATCGAAAACATGAACTAATAAAGGTCACCTTTTATTAAAACTTGTTTTAGCACTGATAAACATCACCCATTATAAGGGAATTTTTTTATGCTAATAAAGGCTACAATTTGTCAACACTTTATTTGTAGATCCTATAAAGGGATCATTTATAAGAACTTTTTTACTTTGGATAAATGTTCGAATAAAATGAAATAAATAAAAAATAATAATAAAACATTTTTTTTAAAAAAATAAAAAAATTTATAAATTAAATAATTAGTTATAAAAATGAATAAAATTATTATACTATATATAAATTATTAAAATTCTTAAATAGTATATAATAAATATATGATATATGTAAAATGAAAACTAAACAATTCTAAATTAAAAATAAGTAAAATGAGAAAAATAGTAAATATTTTATTAATTAAATAATTATTGATAATGCTAATAAATAGTAGATATTAAATATATATATATATATATATATATATAGGGTCATCATTCATTGAACTCCCCCACCCACACCCCTATCCAATTCTATGAAACCCGCCCACCCTAACACCATTGAAGGTAATAAATGTATATTTTTTAGTATAAAAAATCAATTGGAATCCTGGATCATTAATTATGAGACTTCATTCCACTCAATAACCAAGAAGGGATGCATGGATTATTATGTATCACATTTTTCCAGTAATATCCATTTAGTCAATGAGAATTTTCTTCAAATTTTATGGATGGGAATTATTAAAAATTACATTCCATTTGAATGTTACTTGAAATTATAATGAGTTTGAAACATACCATGTTTGTGGATGAACATAATTTTCGTTGCTCAACTAGATGATGTAGGATATAGAACATAGTTTTCAAATGAAAAGTGGAAAGTTACTCATGTAAAGACCCGTAAAATTCAAGGAAAATTTTTTCTTAATTTTCTTTAGAACTTTACAAGAGCGCGGTTTCAGACGGCACCTGATTCCGAGGCCCGGAGTGCCCGGAATTAATTTCTGAAGTTTGGCTCGGGTACGTTCAGTGAACGAACGAGCGGGAATTCCTAAATTTTGATCCGGTGCTCGGAATTGAAATCCGAGGGCACCGATGAACTCGCAGCGCCGATATTCGCTTAAAGAGTCCTTTTCGGGAGTTGCGTTTGTTGCGGGTTAAAAGTTAGTTTTTGGGTTTTTAGTTTAAGTTAAATAAAATTTGTGAGGAACAAATTTTATTTTTAACTAGTTAAGTCCTACCAAAGGGAGTTGGGAGTGGGACCCACATCCACTTAACCTCCCTTGGGAGGATTAAGTGAGGTGGGGTCCACACGAACCCCAACTCCTCAAATTCTCTCAAGACCTCCCCTTTAACTCATTTCATTTAATGTTGTCAACTTGAGTTACTTAATTAATTATGGGAGTTTAACCTTTTTGAATTTCAAACTTTTGAAATTCTAATGTGTATTGTAATAATAAAATAAGAAGTTGTCTTATTTTATTTTGGGTTGTTTGTTTGTCTCCTTGAGAGCTTTTGGAGAGCCTCTTCTTCTTCTTCAAACTCAACGAAGAACGCGAAGAACGTCGTTCTTCAACGAAGAACTTCTCCGCCGAAGAACACGATCCATCCGCGACGCCGTATCCGCGACGCGACGTACTTCTTCTGCGTCATCTCTTCCGCGATGGTTTTCCGCGACGAACGCCATCGACAACGACTCTTCCTCCGACGTCAAAGGAATCGACACCGATATTCCATGACTCCGTCAACGTGCGACTATCGAGGTAGGGGTTCTTGAGTTCGTTGTTTCCTTTTTATTTGACTTTCCTCAAGACTTGACGTAGAACGCTCAAGTTCCGACGAAGAACGCCGCTCCGCTCTTCTTCGTCTTCGGTGTCAACGAGAGAGAACACCGCACCTTCCTCGGACAACCTTCGTCGGAGTACAAGGATTCGCCAACGACGTGCCTCTTCGGACGCGCCTCTTCGTCGTCAAATTTGACGAACGACGACCGCGACGCCCGACCTCCGCGACGTCGTCTTCCGCGGAACGTAGACAAATCTTCGAACCTTATACCAAGGTAGGGGTTGTTGATTCAAATTTTATTTATTTCGTTCTTGATCGTGGATCTAGCACGTCTAACGTGAGACACTTGATTATTTTTAAAGTTGCGTTATTATTTAACGTGAGGGGGGCCAGACCGCATGAACACGGCCGAACCCCCTCCATCGTTCTTGTTTATGCTTGCGGGTGGAAGCAAGTGGCGTGGTGCCGTCGCACCACGCGGATGATCGTGCAAATATTTACGCGGCGCCGTCGCGCCACGCCAAGGAAGAATCTTCAAGAACGTGCCGCCGTCGCGCCGCGTTGAATGATTATCAAAGCACGGCAAAGGGGCGCGGTGCCGTCGCACCGCGCCGGACGACGAACGCCGCGGCCGGTTCCGGGCCGCGGCGGGACGAAGAGACCGCGGCCGGTTCCGGGCCGCGGCGGTAGAGAAGACCGGCGGCCGGGCCGCCGGCGTCGGAAGCCGAAGAGGGGACCGGATTTTTCCGGTCCCGTTGGAGAAAACCGGCCGGCCAGCTGGCCGGCCGGATGCCAATAAACCGGGGGAATTAATCCCCCGACCACCTCATGAAACCCCCTCTTAAAGAGGGGGCGGTTTTCTTGTGGGGGGCAAAGCCCCCCCGTTTCTTCCAATCAAATCCCCCCCACATGGGGGGGGGGGGGGCGGTTTTGCAAGAGAGGCGCGGCTATATGCCGCACCGCCAGTCCTTCAGCGGGGGAATTAAATTTCCCCCGCGCGGCCTCCTTAAGCGGCGCCAGCGCCAGCCGCCGCGGCCCGCCGCCGCGCCACCTCGGGGGGGGGGGGGGGGGGTCGGGCTGGGTCGGCCCGGACCCGGACCCCCCCGTTTCGAACCAGAATTGGTTTTTGGCTCATAACTTGAGCCTCGGACCTCCGAATGACGAACCGTCTGTGGCAACGCGATCCTTGGATCGAGACGGTCGTTTCGGTATATTGCACTCAAGGTTTCGGGTTACTTTGAGTTCGGTCAGGTTGGTTCGTTCACGAAACCAACCGGACCTTCGGAGCGGAAACGCTCATATCTTGAGCTACGGACGTCCGATTGACGTGCCGTCAGTCGCGTAGTGTTCCTCTTAGTGAGACGGATCTTTTGGCATACTCCGCCCGAGGTTTGGACGCAGGTGGAGTATGGTCGGGTTGGTTTTGCCTTAAAAACCAACCGGGCCCCGAAGACGAAAAAGTCAATAACTCACAGACCGGGCGTCCGATTGACGCGCCGTCTGTTTCATTGACTTCCTCTTGATGAGACGGAACTTTTGACATACTCCGCCCGAGTTTTGGATACAGTCGGAGTATGGCCGGGTTGGATTGTACCCGAAATCCAACCGGGCCCCTGGAACGGGAAAGCTGATATCTTTCAGACAGGACGTCCGTTTGACGAACCGTCAGCGGCGTTGGTGGTTACGTTGAGTAACGGTCCCTTGAGTATACCCTATGGGAGTTCGGGGTACAGTTGATATACGGCCGGGATTGGTTCGTTCTCGAAACCATCCGGGCCCCTGGGACGAAAAGGCTAATAACTCACAGACCGGGCGTCCGATCAACGCGCCGTCTGTTGCATTGAGACCCCTGTGACGAGACGGACTTTTGAGATACTTCTTTGCGGGACTTTGTGATACTTGGAGTATCGACCAGTATCTCGTGGAGCGGACCCTCCCGGAGACGAGCGTGCAGAGTACGGAGACCGTGTAGCCGGCTAAGACCTGACGACTGCTTGACCGACTCGACTTGGAGTGAGTCGACTAGCCCAGTGGACGGAGCGCCCGGTATTTGGCGGCAGACCCACGGCGGACGGAGCGCCTGGTAGTTGGCAGCAGACCCGCGGTACTCGACAGGAGGAGTACCTCAGTAGGCTATCTGGGTAGCGCCCAGTATTTGGCAGCAGACCCTCAGCGGACGGAGCGCCTGGTAGTTGGCAGCAGACCCGCAGTACTCGATAGGAGGAGTACTTCAGCAGTCTTAGGTTAGTGAGCAGTACCTCGGAGTCATGACAGGACCACTGTACACTCTAGAGACGGAGCTCTTCAGCAGTTACGGTTTCGATAATGAAAATCCTGGTTTGAGCTGAGACTTTTGATCTTTGTGTTTCCTCATGATTGAGATGGGTTACTTGATAACTTAGGTATATGTATGGGCATATACCTGGGTAGTGGTTATCCGTTGATCTCATGATCCTTGTGTTTCCTCATGACTGAGATGGGTTACTTGATAACTTAGGTATATGTATGGGCATATACCTAAGTAGAGTTTATCTGTTGTGATCTCCTTGTGGTTATCCTTATTGGTTTTAGTGAGACCTTGAGGGTCTCGGGGTCCCTACTGAGTATCGTTATACTCACCCCTGCATGGGCTATGCCCGCACCTCGTTGTGTTGGTTGCAGACGACGGCCAGTACTGACAGAGGCCGAGTGTTCGAGGACTGGACGGTACCTGGAGGTGGACTATACGACGAGGCGGTACCCAGAGGCAGACCACTGGGCGGGACATACTCGGAGCAGACGGCGGGACCCAAGGAGCAGAGGAGCTATCTGTACCCACCCTTCAGGTGGGATTTCCAGTGGTCAGCTCGGCGTAGCAGCTTTACTTTTCAGTTGCTGTTTTCCCTTTCGAGTTGTACTTTACAGTTGGGCTTGTATTTCCGGCCCCTTTTTACTTTCCGTACTTTTAGTTGTACTCTGTTTTTGCTTAGTGTTACTTTCCGCTTGCTTACTCTGTGGTGTTTGTTTACTTTACAAAGGCAATGCCTTCCCTTTTTACCGGGATTTACGCCTTGGTGCTAGTCGCCAGCCCCTGGCCTATGGAAGGCGGGCTTGGGGTAGTCACGGCACGGACCCCGAGGGCGGGTCGTGACAAATTGGTATCAGAGGTGGTCGGTTCTACCACAGACTCTGATCTTTCTTTCTATGAAGCAATAGTGTTAAGGGTACCGGGTGTGGTTTTCAGTTCCGGGAGTCCAGTGTTGGTGCGGGCGGCCGAGGTATCCATACACCAGGACCCTGACAACTGATTTCCGACTTTGTGCACGAAAACACTGATTGCGTGTGTGTTTTCAAAGGTTTTTCCCCTTAAAACAGCTCGAACCAGGTCAGCTCACCAGGTATAATCGTTTGATCGTGTTACGTTGTTTCTTTCAGGATGGCCCCACGACGGCAGCCAGCTAGGGTTCCGATAATCGAACGTGACGACAGCCCACCGAGCGACGAGGCCTCGGTGCAGGGCCCTTTGTCAGCAGTGGCACCGGCGGTAGCTCTACCTGCCGAGCCCCCGATGCTTCCAGCAGCAGCCGCTGACGATGCACGTCGCCTCAGCGCACTGCATGAGTTTCAGCACCAGTGACCGCCCAGGTTTCGTGGGGAGACGGATCCCCAGGCTGCAGAGGACTGGCTGGAGGCAGTGGTACGAGTGTTTAGGCTAGTGAGGACACCAGCAGACCTCATGGTGATCCTCGCTGCGAGCCTACTACACGCAGCAGCAGGACGATGGTGGAGCTTGATGCTCCAGGTGCACGATGAGGAATCTCTACTTTGGACGGACTTTGAGAGCCTCTTCCGCTCGGAGTTCGTCCCAGCCACCCTTCGTGCGGTGCGTATCCAGGAGCTTCTGCAGCTGCGGCAGGGCAGCATGACGGTCGCTCAGTACTCGGCGAGATTTACCGATCTCTCGCGCTACTCGACCGACATGGTACGGGACCCATTCTTCCGGGCCCGGACCTTCGAGTAGGGTTTGAGACACGAGATCAGGGCATCGCTGATCTCCCTCAGCTTACCGACTCAGACAGGAGTACTGGAGCGGGCCCTTCTGATTGAGAGCTTCCTTGCTGAGTCTTCACCAGCGCAGCGACCCACCGCAGGGCGGCACGTAGCGGAGTCTTCAGTAGCAGGTAGCCGACAGATGACTCAGGGGTCCAGACAGACCAGACCTTCAGGCAGACGACCTCAGGGCACTGGCTCAGCAGTGCAGGGCACACAGCGCGGAGCCAGCCTTTTGAGTGGAAGACAGTGCTTTGCATGCGGCGGGCAAGGCCACATGGCTCGTGACTGCCCGACCCGCCATGCGGAGGAACAACAGACGGTTGAGGAACCACCTTGGCAGAGGCAGAGGTTCGACCGTGGCGGTCCGCAGGGAGGAGGCGGACGAGGCAGAGGAGCTGGCCGAGCAGCAGGTGGTGGACGACGCTTTGAGGCTCTGCCACCACCACCACCAGGAGGTCCACCCCGACCACAGGGAGTAGGTGAACATGCGAGAGCACAGCTTCAGGCAGTTGAAGCTTATGAACATGGAGCTCTGGGAGCAGGTGGACAGGGGAGGAACTAGTGGATACGTCTTTTGTACTTCTAGTTCCATGTTGATGTTGCTTTTGTGTAGCGTCTTGTATTATGAGCTGCAATAATAAAAGACGCATACCTTTGTGATGTTTTCTTTCCTGTCCTCTTTTGTGATGTTACTAAGAGGTTCCAGTTGACTGTTGACTTGACCCTCACTTGTGAGACATCTACTGGAGGAGACCCAGTTACCACACACTGATGCCGACAGTGTGACTCAACCCTTGGAGGCGAGAGTAACGGTTGGATGTCTTAGTAGTAGCGTCGAGGCCTTACGACGTCATCCTTGGTATGGATTAGTATCATCCATGTTAGGATTGACTGTTTTAGGCAAAGAATGTGGTTCATCCAGGGGATGAGACCAGGTTTCTCTTATCGTCAAAGAAGAAATCTCGCTGCTCATGTGGGACCAGAGATGGTCCGGGGCACGTCAGAGGAGGTCCATGTCATCCAGGAGCGGATGAGGACAGCACAGAGCCGGCAGAAGTCATACGCTGACAGGAGGCGGAGGCCACTAGAGTTCGAGAATGGTGACCACGTCTTCTTGCGGGTCTCACCTCGACGTGGTATTCGGAGATTTGGCCGAGGCGACAAGTTATCTCCGCGCTTCATCGGACCCTTCCAGGTCCTCAGCAGGGTTGGTGAGGTGGCTTATCGCCTGGCTCTACCACCTCAGTTGCACCGGGTGCACGACGTCTTCCACGTGTCTCAGCTGAGGAGATACGTGCACGACCCGACGCACATCCTTGACGATGGGGCGACTTTTACGGAGGTCCCGGTGGAGATAGGGGATCGACAGGAGCGGGTCCTACATGGGCGATCCATCCCTCTTGTGCGCAACAGATGGAGGCATGGGAATCTCCAGGAGAGCACATGGGAGCGGGAGGCTCAGATGCGTGCTCAGTACCCTCTTTTGTTTCCCTAGTTTTTGATGTAGCTTTACGGGGACGTAAAGCCCTGAGGTGGGAGTAATGTAAAGACCCGTAAAATTCAAGGAAAATTTTTTCTTAATTTTCTTTAGAATTTTACAAGAGCGCAGTTTCAGACGGCACCTGATTCCGAGGCCCGGAGTGCCCGGAATTAATTTCCGAAGTTTGGCTCGGGTACGTTCAGTGAACGAACGAGCGGGAATTCCTAACTTTTGATCCGGTGCTCGGAATTGAAATCCGAGGGCACCGATGAACTCGCAGCACCGATATTCGCTTAAGGAGTCCTTTTCGGGAGTTGCGTTTGTTGCGGGTTGAAAGTTAGTTTTTGTGTTTTTAGTTTAAGTTAAATAAAATTTGCGAGGAACAAATTTTATTTTTAACTAGTTAAGTCCTACCAAAGGGAGTTGGGAGTGGGACCCACATCCACTTAACCTCCCTTGGGAGGATTAAGTGAGCTGGGGTCCACACGAACCCCAACTCCTCAAATTCTCTCAAAACCTCCCCTTTAACTCATTTCATTTAATGTTGTCAACTTGAGTTACTTAATTAATTATGGGAGTTTAACCTTTTTGAATTTCAAACTTTTGAAATTCTAATGTGTATTGTAATAATAAAATAAGAAGTTGTCTTATTTTATTTTGGGTTGTTTGTTTGTCTCCTTGAGAGCTTTTGGAGAGCCTCTTCTTCTTCTTCAAACTCAACGAAGAACGCGAAGAACGTCGTTCTTCAACGAAGAACTTCTCCGCCGAAGAACACGATCCATCCGCGACGCCGTATCCGCGACGCGACGTACTTCTTCTGCGTCATCTCTTCCGCGACGGTTTTCCGCGACGAACGCCATCGACAACGACTCTTCCTCCGACGTCAAAGGAATCGACACCGATATTCCACGACTCCGTCAACGTGCGACTATCGAGGTAGGGGTTCTTGAGTTCGTTGTTTCCTTTTTATTTGACTTTCCTCAAGACTTGACGTAGAACGCTCAAGTTCCGACGAAGAACGCCGCTCCGCTCTTCTTCGTCTTCGGTGTCAACGAGAGAGAACACCGCACCTTCCTCGGACAACCTTCGTCGGCGTACAAGGATTCGCCAACGACGTGCCTCTTCGGACGCGCCTCTTCGTCGTCAAATTTGACGAACGACGACCGCGACGCCCGACCTCCGTGACGTCGTCTTCCGCGGAACGTAGACAAATCTTCGAACCTTATACCAAGGTAGGGGTTGTTGATTCAAATTTTATTTATTTCGTTCTTGATCGTGGATCTAGCACGTCTAACGTGAGACACTTGATTATTTTTAAAGTTGCGTTATTATTTAACGTGAGGGGGGCCAGACCGCATGAACACGGCCGAACCCCCTCCATCGTTCTTGTTTATGCTTGCGGGTGGAAGCAAGTGGCGTGGTGCCGTCGCACCACGCGGATGATCGTGCAAATATTTACGCGGCGCCGTCGCGCCACGCCAAGGAAGAATCTTCAAGAACGTGCCGCCGTCGCGCCGCATTGAATGATTATCAAAGCACGACAAAGGGGCGCGGTGCCGTCGCACCGCGCCGGACGACGAACGCCGCGGCCGGTTCCGGGCCGCGGCGGGACGAAGAGACCGCGGCCGGTTCCGGGCCGCGGCGGTAGAGAAGACCGGCGGCCGGGCCGCCGGCGTCGGAAGCCGAAGAGGGGACCGGATTTTTCCGGTCCCGTTGGAGAAAACCGGCAGGCCAGCTGGCCGGCCGGATGCCAATAAACCGGGGGAATTAATCCCCCGGCCACCTCATGAAACCCCCTCTTAAAGAGGGGGCGGTTTTCTTGTGGGGGGCAAAGCCCCCCCGTTTCTGCCAATCAAAGCCCCCCCACATGGGGGGGGGGGCGGTTTTGCAAGAGAGGCGCGGCTATATGCCGCGCCGCCAGTCCTTCAGCGGGGGAATTAAATTTCCCCCGCGCGGCCTCCTTAAGCGGCGCCAGCGCCAGCCGCCGCGGCCCGCCGGCGCGCCACCCCGGGGGGGGGGGGGGGGGGGGGTCGGGCCCGGACCCCCCCGTTTCGAACCAGAATTGGTTTTTGGCTCATAACTTGAGCCTCGGACCTCCGAATGACGAACCGTCTGCGGCAACGCGATCCTTGGATCGAGACGGTCGTTTCGGTATATCGCACTCAAGGTTTCGGGTTACTTTGAGTTCGATCGGGTTGGTTCGTTCACGAAACCAACCGGACCTTCGGAGCGGAAACTCTCATATCTTGAGCTACGGACGTCCGATTGACGTGCTGTCAGTCGCGTAGTGTTCCTCTTAGTGAGACGGATCTTTTGGCATACTCCGACCGAGGTTTGGACGCAGGTGGAGTACGTTCGGGTTGGTTTTGCCTTAAAAACCAACCGGGCCCCGGAGACGAAAAAGTCAATAACTCACAGACCGGCGTCCGATTGACGCGCCGTCTGTTTCATTGACTTCCTCTTGATGAGACGGAACTTTTGACATACTCCGCCCGAGTTTTGGATACAGTCGGAGTATGGCCGGGTTGGATTGTACCCGAAATCCAACCGGGCCCCTGGAACGGGAAAGCTGATATCTTTCAGACAGGACGTCCGTTTGACGAACCGTCAGCGGCGTTGGTGGTTACGTTGAGTAACGGTCCCTTGAGTATACCCTATGGGAGTTCGGGGTACAGTTGAGATATGGCCGGGATTGGTTCGTTCTCGAAACCATCCGGGCCCCTGGGACGAAAAGGCTAATAACTCACAGACCGGGCGTCCGATCGACGCGCCGTCTGTTGCGTTGAGACCCCTGTGACGAGACGGACTTTTGAGATACTTCTTTGCGGGACTTTGTGATACTTGGAGTATCGACCAGTAGCTCGTGGAGCAGACCCTCCCGGAGACGAGCGTGCAGAGTACGGAGACCGTGTAGCCGGCTGAGACCTGACGACTGCTTGACCGACTCGACTTGGAGTGAGTCGACTAGCCCAGTGGACGGAGCGCCCGGTATTTGGCGGCAGACCCACGGCGGACGGAGCGCCTGGTAGTTGGCAGCAGACCCGCGGTACTCGACAGGAGGAGTACCTCAGTAGGCTATCTGGGTAGCGCCCAGTATTTGGCAGCAGACCCTCAGCGGACGGAGCGCCTGGTAGTTGGCAGCAGACCCGCAGTACTTGACAGGAGGAGTACTTCAGCAGTCTTAGGTTAGTGAGCAGTACCTCGGAGTCATGACAGGACCACTGTACACTCTAGAGACGGAGCTCTTCAGCAGTTACGGTTTCGATAATGAAAATCCTGGTTTGAGCTGAGAATTTTGATCTTTGTGTTTCCTCATGATTGAGATGGGTTACTTGATAACTTAGGTATATGTATGGGCATATACCTGGGTAGTGGTTATCCGTTGATCTGATGATCCTTGTGTTTCCTCATGACTGAGATGGGTTACTTGATAACTTAGGTATATGTATGGGCATATACCTAAGTAGAGTTTATCTGTTGTGATCTCCTTGTGGTTATCCTTGTTGGTTTTAGTGAGACCTTGAGGGTCTCGGGGTCCCTACTGAGTATCGTTATACTCACCCCTGCACGGGCTATGCCCGCACCTCGTTGTGTTGGTTGCAGACGACGGCCAGTACTGACAGAGGCCGAGTGTTCGAGGACTGGACGGTACCTGGAGGTGGACTATACGACGAGGCGGTACCCAGAGGCAGACCACTGGGCGGGACATACTCGGAGCAGACGGCGGGACCCGAGGAGCAGAGGAGCTATCTGTACCCACCCTTCAGGTGGGATTTCCAGTGGTCAGCTCGGCGTAGCAGCTTTACTTTTCAGTTGTTGTTTTCCCTTTCGAGTTGTTCTTTACAGTTGGGCTTGTATTTCCGGCCCCTTTTTACTTTCCGTACTTTTAGTTGTACTCTGTTTTTGCTTAGTGTTACTTTCCTCTTGCTTACTCTGTGGTGTTTGTTTACTTTACAAAGGCAATGCCTTCCCTTTTTACCGGGATTTACGCCTTGGTGCTAGTCGCCAGCCCCTGGCCTATGGAAGGCGGGCTTGGGGTAGTCACGGCACGGACCCCGAGGGCGGGTCGTGACAACTCAAGGTTCCATGGTTCTGGATATAGGTGTAAAATATAACAATTTTATTATATAGACACACACCCATATATATTTTCAAAATACAAATATATATATATATATATAATAGATATTTATTATATAAATATATTAAATATATATATATATTATTCAAATACAAATATGTATTATGATATACAAATATATATTATACAACTATATCATACAAACATATTATACAATTATACCCTACAAATATATATTATAAAAACATGTTATACAAATATATTACACAAATTTATATGTATAAAATTTAACAAATACATTTTTTATATTTATTTATAATATATTTTTATGTAAATTAATATATATTAAATATTAAATAGTTTTATATTTTTAAAATATATATTATAAAACAAAAAATATATAAATTTTGTTAAAAAAAATATAAATTAATATATTTATATTATATCCACAAATATATATTTTACATGAATACAAAAACACACACACACATTACAGTACAAAAAATAAATTAAAAAAGTATATTATATACATATATTTTACAAATATATAATATGAATTTATTGTATAAATATATTATACAAATATATTTCAATAGATTTCATTCAATGTTTAAAATTCATCAATGAAATTTTACTTACGAATATTTGTCTCACTTTGAAACTATATTTGTAAGAGTCTGTGATCTTCAATTTAACTTAAAACCTATATATCATCCATAAATACTATTATTTTTCTTCATTATGACTAAAATTTTATAATATTTCCCCAAAATCATCATAGAACCCATAATGGAAATTAAAATAAATTTTTTTTAAATATTTCCTACACTTCATGATCTTAAAAATAATTTTTGTTTTCAACCTATCTAGATATAATTATGGATTACATTTATCATCTATGAATTTTGATATGTTCATAACCTTAATCGTTATTAGGTGTATTCTTTTCCTAAAATTAGTTTTTCCATTCCTCATTGATTTTTATTTGAAATAATAATCTTATATATGTTTTAAAATATTTGATAAACCATTAATATTAAATGTAATAAATATTTAGGTCAATACATCACTTATTCCATAAAAATATAATGGAGTGTATCAAATTCTATTATTGTTGGAATAATTATAAAAATTTATTTTTAGGTATTCATCATCACAGGACAACATATATTGGTTCCAATCCTATGAATATCGAATTACCATCTATGTATATGAAATAAAACATTATTTATTAAAATGTTTTATCAATACATTTTTTATAATCTAGTTGATAAAAGGACATTTTATGATTATTTTTTATCATATTTTGGTATCTTATTACCTCTTAAATTGTATTATGATATTTTCATTTGTTTAGGGGATTTAATAAAGACTTTATGGATTATTTTATTAGAGTTTGGACGAGTCTTAATTAATGGATAGAAAGTATAAAAAGTGATATTTCTCATATAAATATAGAATTCATAGTGGCACTATAGATTCATATATCATGACATATCCCCACCGAGGCCCCATGAATCAAATACAAGAATGTTTATTCCCCCCCAAATCTCACCTCCAATAGGTTTAATGTTAATAACTAGTTAAAATGGTGTAATTTTTATAATTGGGAGGTATTAACACTTTTAGAGATCACAATATAGTACAATTGTCATCCTCAAGAGCTTCAACTCCTAAACAGTTATTATTTCATTTTTTTCTTGAGATTCATCTCCCTTATGTTTTATGATTTTTTTAATACTCTGAGAATTAGTCATCCAATAGATGACCACTTCTTAGAGTATTTCAGGGAACATAGTTTCATTCCCAAAAGATATAGGGGATGTGTGTCAAAATAAATGTAATTATAAATATATAGGATATGGAATGACAAGGATGACAGTTGTCTATAACATTCACCTTTGAATGAATTCAGGGGATAACACCTACTATAGTGGGTTGATTTTTTAAAATTAAATTACGTATTTTATTCAAATGTAATGAAATTATTTGAAATAATCAAATGTTGGGATTCTCTTATTATAAATATCTATAACTTTTATTTTTTAAAATAAATATCTTATCTGTATTTATTTATTTATTTTAAAAAAAATATTTATTTTATGAACCCAATTGGATAGATATGAATTTATACCTGATTTATTATAATCATTTGAGAACAAAAATGAATATGGATTTAAATTTTTCATCATGTTTGGGTTGATTTGTTTGAAGCTTCTCATGATAATGAGATATTGTACTTCGATCATGCAACAAAGATAATGAAAATAAGGAAATTCATCAACAATGTATAAAAATATCATGAAAATGTTAGTTCCCTCAAATTATTAAATTAAAATTTTCACTATTTTACCAGTTATTCATAAGTTAATTTCCTTATCATTTTTGTCAAATACAATTTTAGTTTTTTTCATAGGTATTTTGGAAATTCAAATTTGTCTTTAAACTAACTGACAGTAGCCAAAAAACAGATAAAATGTTATTTTCTTCCTATATTACCATGAATTACATTTCCATTATGTTTCGTTGATGAATGACAAACATTTCATATTAACTAGATGTTTTTATCTTAAAAACATAATTATTTAAATCCATAAGAGTAGTGCAATCTCATATGAATATTGTGGGGAATTCTCGTGATATAATGGCCACATGAGGTTCCTATAATCTTATAGTTTTCAATAATAAGGATGGTTTTTAGGCTAAGAACATAAAGTCAATATACATTGTTGGATGTTTTATAAATTAAGAAAATTTAAATCATGATAACATTGGATCTTAGTATTTTTTTGTGACTTTGGGATGCGTAGGAAAGAGATGCACCTCAATATGAAACACAGTGTGACTGATATGTCTATAAATGCTTTTATCTTTTTATGATTGGCATTATTTTTAGAAAAAATGATAAAAGAACTACCAAAAACC
The DNA here is from genome assembly GCA_963277665.1 of Viscum album. Classification (NCBI taxonomy): domain Eukaryota; kingdom Viridiplantae; phylum Streptophyta; class Magnoliopsida; order Santalales; family Viscaceae; genus Viscum; species Viscum album. The sequence continues at coordinate 166,910,771 of OY728125.1, read as the reverse complement.
TAGGAAACACATTTAGATTAATTTTATACTTTCTGTAAATGATCTATAAGTCATTTATTCTATGCAATAATCATTTGCACCGATATCTAATTGATGATGTTCCCAGTATGACTCAAAGTGTATATTATAAATTTAATTTTTTTTTTCAAAAACTGTAACTCACTAAAAACCAAGAAAAAATCTTATATTTTATTTACACTTTAGTAAAAATATTCCTAATTAATTTTTGATTTGTAAGAAATCACCAAATGTCAAACTAATACATGATGTGATTGAAATGAGTAAAAGTACATGTTTATATTTTAAAATGACATTTTCATGAAAATGATTAGTTATGTACAAAAAATTGATAAAATGACTTCATATTGTTGTAATAATTTATGAAAATGATCTATAAGTCATTTTAGAAATGAAAAAATTATCCTCACCTCAATCTGATTCATATTTTACTAGTATGACTCTAAGTACGACGTTTTATTTAAAATTTACATCAATTTTTGTAAAAAGGACAACTATCTAACTCAAACCCAAGAAACCACATTCATATTGTTTTGATAGTTTATTTCAATGAAATGTAAGTCATTTTGACATTTAGAAATCAGCCTCTCCTCAATCTGATACACAGTGTGCCCGGTTTGACTCAAAGTGTTCATAATCAGTTTAAAATAGTAATTTTAGTTCAAAGAGTGTCATAAACTGAAAACCATTAAAATATTCCTGGATTTAATTTATAATTTTTTAAAATTATTCATATTTCATTTGTGTCTTGTATGAAAAATTATCACATCAAACTGATACCCAATGCGATCGGTAAGAGTCAATGTTTGTGTTTCTGGTTCAAAATGACACTTTCTTTAAAAAGAAAAGTGATGTACTCAAAATAGAGGAAAAAATTAATATTGTTTTGATAGGGTAGTATAATTATCCATATGTAATTTCGGACATGAAGGAATATGTCACACCTCAATAAGAAGTAAGATGTGACTCATATGACTCCTAGTGTTCCATTTTCTTAAAATTGACATCATTTTTAGTAAAAAGGATAACTCACCCACTAAAAACTAATAAAATAAATTAATATTGTTTTTTTACTTTAAGTAAATAATCTATAAAACATTTGAGAATTTCAAAAATCATTATCAACGAAATATGATTCACAATGTTCACTATATGACTCCAAGTGTCTGTTATCAGTTTAAGATCTACATTTTATTTCATAACTTGTGACTTACTAAAAAAAGAAATCATAATGAAATTTTCTAATACTTTATAGTAAAATTATTCATATGTCATTTGTTATGTGTTGGAAGCTTTCTCATGTCAAACTGATACACGTTGTAATCAAATTGAGTCAAACTACATGTTTCTTTTTTAAAATGAAACTTTAGTAAAAACAAAAAGTTATGTACTAAAAAATATGTAAATGTATTTGGTTTGTTTTGATGAAATAGTAAAATGATCCGTAAGTCATTAGGGTTGTGATTGAATCATCAAAAACTCAATTTGATGAATAGTCTGACTGGTATGACCCTAATTGCAACTTTTTTTAAAACAATTGACATCGATTTTAGTACAAAAGAAATTTAACATACTAAAAACATCAGAAACACATTCAAATAGTTTATATACATTATTTAAATGATAAATAATTATTTTTTTTATTTGTAGTAATCGGACACACCTCAATCTGATATACGATGCTCCCTGTATGACACAACGTGTCCTTTGTCTGTTTCAAATCTACATTTCAGTTAAAAAGGTGTCACTAAATGCAAATAGAGAAAACACAATATTATTTAATTGATAATTTAGTAAAATTATTCATATGTTAGTTTTTATTTTTATGAATTTGCCTCATGTCAAACCGATAGATTATGTGATCGGTAAGAGTCTAATCCTATGCTTCCAGTTTTAAAAGAAATTGTAGTAAAAAATACAATGACATTCTCAAAAATTAGAGAAAGAATTTATATTATTTTTAAACTATAGTAAAATAATAAATAGATCATTGGGTATGTGAATTAATAATACGAACCTCAATACAATGAATGGTGTTAACAGTATGACTCTAAGTGCATCTTATTATTTAAAAGTTGCATCAATTTAGGTAAAATGGAAAACTCACATACTGGAATCTGTAAAAACACATTCAGATTGTTTTATTACTTTGTGGAAATAATCCATAAGACATTTATGACATGTAAAAATCATTCAATCATCGGTTTAATACATGATGTGACTAAAATGACTCAAAGTGTTTATTATGAGATTAAAATAAACATTTTAGTTCAAAAAGTATTACTCCCTAAAAACATAGAAAATGTTCTTGGATATCCTTGATACGTTAGAAAAAATATTCATAAGTCAATTTTGATGTGTGGGAATTAATATCATGTCAAACTAGTACACGATGCGATCAGTGAGATTCAATGGACTTATTTCCAGTTTAAAATGAATTTTTAGTAAAAAAAAGTGACATGCTCCAAACCAAGAAAACAAATTCAGATTATATTGATACATTAGTAAATTGAAAAATAAGTCATTTGGTATATCAATGAATTAGACAAACCACAATCCAATACTTGTTTTTACTGGTATGAATCCAAGTACATATTTTTATTTAGAATTCACTTTAATTTTCATAAAAAGGTCAACTATCATACTCAAAAGTTAGAAATCAAATTCAGAATGTTTTGATGCATTAGGGTAACGATACATAAATTATTTGAGACATGTTGGATTCTTGCTAACCTTAATATGATACATGGTTTTCCTGGTATGACTGAAAGTGTGTATTATCAATTTAATTTCAACATTATGATTTAAAAAGTGTCGCTGACTAAAAACCAATTAAACATACTCATATTTTAATGATTATTTTAGAAAATTATTAAGAAGTCATTTGTGATGTGTAGGAAAATGCATCATATCATCCCATTACACAATTTGATTACTATGATTCAAAGGTCATGTTTGTTGATTAAATTTACATTTTATTAAAAAAAAAGTCAGGCAACATACTCCTAATAAAGAAAACTCATTCATATTGTTTTGATGCATTAGGAAAATTATCCATAATAAAATTTAGATGTGTAGGAATTAGACTCACCAAAATCTGACACAAGGTATAACTAGTACAACTCCAATAGAATATTTTTATTTAAAATTTACATTAGTTTTAGTAAAAAGGAGAACTGGATATGAATAAGAAATGTGGGTTTTTATTATAATTTTTAATTAATTTTCATAGAGATAAAACATTAATAAAAACAATAAATTTTATGACATGTAAGAACCCACTGAAACATGATTCGATTCATAATTTTAAAGGTACGATTCAAAGATTAATTAAAATTAATAGTTTCTGTAATTTTATTCCATTGTATTATTACTAACATTGGAATTGTTATCATATATATGTGATTTATTTACCTCAACCAAGGGTTGTTTTTTCAGAAATAAAATGATTCAGGGTCAGGATCAAAATAAAACACAACATTGATGTTTTTGAATGTATGTAATTGTTTTTACATATATAATTTTAGAAAACTTTGTTTGAAATGTATATAATATAGTATTTTTTCTTGTATTTGTTTTTTAAATATAATTTAATTTAATGTTAATATTGTAATTTATTTTTTATATATGGTGTTATTTCTAGTGGTTCTATGTTCTATTACATCCCATCACACTAGTGTGGTAGTTTTCTATTATATCACCCTACAATATTCCCCTTTATTACCGATTTTAAAAGAACTGATAAATATGTTATTTATTATCTCTTTTAAAAGAACTAATAAATCGTTCCTTTATCAGTGTCATTAAAAGTTCAGATAAATGGGTCCTTGATGTGGGATTTTACAATGGATGATAATGATACCCTTTATCTGTCTTTATATAAGCACTAATAAAGTCCCCCTTTATTATTTCTAAATAAAAGAACTAATAAATGATGTCTTTTATCAATTATTCTTTATAAATGATTCAATACAATGGATTTTAATCTCACTATTCTAGTTAGTGCATATCTAGTGTTGATAATGGACATTTTTAGTGTTGTTAATGTCTTATTTTTTTGAGTGATTGTATCCATGGGGATATCGAAGATATCATTGAATCTCCACACTTTTATTCTTGTGTTTTTGGAATTTCCCCATCAATATACCAATTTAAAATAGTCTCCACTAGAGTGATGGAATAACATTCCAAATTCCCACCTCCTATCAAGGGTACATGTCCTAGAATATTATTAACAATTGTATGAAGGGACCCATGTTTTGAATACATGGTTAGTAGTTCACCATCATTTATTTTATCCACTATTGATAATATAAAAATTGAATATGGGTATTTATTATGACCAACATTCAAACATGGACAATATATCACTTTCCAAGTAATTCTAAATCAAGAATGAATAATTTACCTCCATCCACAACCCTTTTCCAAGAGGAGTCTTATGAACTATGGTGTTACCATTTCTTTGTTTTTAATTTTTCATGGATGATCAACATTATGATGACTAAACCAGATAGTCTCCATATATTCATAGGATTTATCAGTACATTCCCATTCAACCATAAACCTTTAATATTTTTGAAACTCCCATGTGATCTGAGTACACCCCTTATTTCCCAGTGTTTCTCACACCAAAAGTGACTTACATGTTCTTAGGTGTTTTGGATCACTATCCACATAATAAAAACTAATTTCACCAACTAAACATCCACATAGTATGATTTTGACCAATTTTTTAACAACCATTCCATATTATATTCAACTATATGGGTTCTATCCAGTCCCATGACTTGAAAAAGTAAAATAATTTAGTCTGCACCCATGAGGAAAACCCCAAGGTTGCATTTGACTAATTCTATTCCACCTTTTAGAACTACATGTGACATGATTACCATAATGGGATATTTTGTGATACCATGAATTCTTTTACCAGATATAACAACTAGATAAAACCCCATATATAACTATTTAGAAGGTTTCTCTGTACATCCATGTTGTGACCATGTCATTCCCAGTTCGGAGGTGATACTTCTAAATCCATGTACAAGTCAGATGCCCCGAGAGATGCTTTTTGTTAATGTTATATTCATGGGTATTTTTTCAACAAACATGAAATGTTTTCATTTTTTATCTAGATCACCCATGTAGTTCTCCACATATCTATTATTTACAAAGAAGTTATTTTCAGAGTGCTATCAGTCCAAGAATCATTACCTTCTCTCTTTGAAATTATATTTATTGTTTTCTATCATATAATTATTATCCACATTTTATAGTAGGTCCATCAAATACCCTTTTTTGGTAAACTACCTTACCCACCATTCATATGAGTCATATGAAATTAAACTACATGAACTTAGTCTTGGATACATGACCATTAATGTCCTTCCCCAAGTTAAATCTTTCTAAAAATAAACATCAATAAACCAATAAATTGTGAAAAATATTCTTAACCAATAGAAACCTACCCTTGAGGTGGTCTAAATGAAAATTACGTTCTAAAAGCATGAAAAATTCATATTTTTTAATTATTTCAATATATGATATCATTCCTCATAGTCTTCAACATAGGACCTCAAATGGAATCACCTATTGATAATAGTTGTATAACCATAATGGGAACAATCCTATGGTCTATTATATATGACCCTAAATACTATTCCCTTTTATAGTTAAAGTTATGTCACTGTAAAATATGCTTCATAAGAATATCCATTGATGTCCTTTTTAGAGAACAACCATATTCTAACCATGTTTCTCTTACTTAGGTGGAATATCAGTTTTCATACTATCTTACAAACCATCCATTTGATTTTTAGGCTTCGTTGATTTGATTAATCCATGATGGGATATCCATAAGAGTTCTCAAACTCTTCCAAATCATATTTATACCCCACATACACACATTGTGTCCCTTTAACTATATTTATATCCATTTTTACAATATAAAAGAATCACCTATAGTGACAAAATATTTCTCTCAAGACCTACCTCCCATCCAAGGTATACACCCTAGAGGAACCATCTTCACCATATTTAAATAGCATATTGTACAATAGAATCACATTAATCTAAATGCCAACCTCCCATACAGTGTACAGAACTGGGAGGAGACATTTTCAGTAGTACCGTAGAAGATCCCATGTTTTTTATTCAATAATAAGTCATCCTCTACCTATATTCCTCCTCCAGGCACCAATAATGACTATAGGAGTCATTTTTTACCCTAATCTATACTCCTTTTTTATGTGAAATTCTTACACCCTATGTGTTATCCCCCCATGTATCCCATATATTTTTAAGTTAATAGAACCCCTAAAATTTTACCAAGCTCATTTCTCAGCTTCATGGTGTTTAGTTTGGGATTGGAATAGTATTCTAATACTAACTTATTTACTTGTTTATACCAAATTCGTCTAATTGATTTCTCTTCGATGGTATTTTATATATCACACCAATAATGACTCACATAGTTTTATATATTTTTATAAATATAATTTTTATAATGGGATTAAGTAAAAAACTTATACATACAAAATACAAATATATGTGATAAATTTATTTATTTAAAATAGAGATAGTCATTAACATATTATAGAGATTTATGAATCATAAACAAATTATCGTAAAAGAGATGCTTGTGTGAGGGATGGATCGACCATAGATATTTTCAATCATGTTACTTTGATGAGTCCTCAATACCAATATAAATATACCATCAATTCAATTTATAGAGGGTTAAAATCATCCACTTGAATCTATATACAGGATTGCTCAGCCACTAACTCAACTTCTTAAGATGCTTCTCAAGACGCCTCATCGATGGATGCCTCCATTTATACCTCTATGTGATAGATAACATTATCATAGGGGGATAAAATAACTCATTGCTGACATGATCCCTCCAATATCAAGGTGTCCTTCTATTCATAAATTTGAAGAGAGTTGAAACTTTAATTTAAGGATTCATACCAATAAATTATAAACTCTCACAACACCATACACACCTACATGGCCATAAAATCTAGATCTTGTATGTGGAGTGGATGATATTCCACCCCACTGGTCCCCGGTTTCACCATATAGTGGAAAATAGATCTCATAAATACAATCAATATTTTTAATTTCATGTATGTGATGATTTTTGGTACCCTCCTCCCTTCCTTATGTCGAATCATTTTGCTGTCTTCCCCAACGTCTGACCCTGGGTCTTTTATTTCATCTCTGGTGGGATCATACATGGGGAATGTTATGATCTAAATAATGATAATGTAAGGGTATGTGATCCATGTTTATGGGAGGAATAAACTCACAAAACCCCTCACCAATAATTTCCACCACCATATCCTCCTTTGATTTGAAAAAATCTCCAGTATCCCATTTGATTCCTCCTTTGGTGTGGATAGATGATCTTTTGTAGAAGTATATACCACCTCAAAAGTAGATGAGAACCATGTTCCTAGTTTTTTCACTAATATCTCTAAAGTCAATTCATCTCCAGTGATAGGTGTTTCTAATATAATATCCACCCTCTAACCATTGGGGTGGTAAACAAATTCTCTAGGACCATCCACATGTGGGGTTGTATCCCCTTTGAAAGGATCTCTTCGATATGAATTGTTACAAGGGTTGAATGTTTTTTTAACCTATAACATTATCAATGTAATATTGAGGTTAAAATGGTAAAGAATTAATTTCCACACAGTACTTGGTAATTGTACTTTAGATTTAAGGAATTATTTTTTTGAATATGATTCTTTCAATATATATATCATTTACCACCATTTTGGGAAATTGATTTGAAGAGGGAATAACAAAAAATAATAATCCCCTTGAAACTATTGGGAACCCCAATAGTATCCTTAATATTTTTTAAGGACATGTGTTCCACAATTGTGAAATGAATTACAACCATGTAACATTATAGAAATAAAACACCATTCATTCAAAAGATTGGAAACAAGAGAATTGTATCTAAAAAAATAATTTTGTAGATAAATGGTATTTGGATAATCAACAACCATGTGGACCAAATTACACTTTTTAAAATTATTACCTCTAGGATCCTCCACTTTGGCCCCCAATAAATCATTAGGATTTCATGGTAATCAGAATAATATTACTCTAGAATTTATATTCATTTGGAAGAGTAAAATGGAATATGTGTTACTCTGGCCCAACCCTCCAACCCCTATCATGTTTGATCAGTTGACATCAATGATCTTATTTTATTTCCTCTTTCTCACACATTCCATTACTCAAATAGGTTTAGGATATTTAGTTATTTATCATATAACATGATCGAGGAATGTTTTGTCCATGGGAAATGATCTATTTTTACTCATGCCAACATGAAATAAACTATGAAACCTCACATTGTCTTTATGAGGTCATCTATTCTAGAATTTTGGCTATCAAATCCAAATCATGTTTTTCCTCACCTGATGTTATATTGGCCACCTCACCCTTGGTTTATGTTCTATTATCTTAAACATTGGTTCTCCAATTCTAAGGCTATCTATTTTAGTGAGGATACTCCATTCATGTCAAGTGTCATTTGAAATTTTTCATCACAGCGAATACCTAGATATTTTTCCTAGTTTCCAAATATTAAAGCACACATCCCCTTTATCCTGTATAGATTAAAAATATTAGCATTAATCCATTAAAATTCATGTTTTTTCCTTCACCCATACAATATAAACTACCTAAATGGTGGTCTAATAATTATGTACATATATTGTATGCATCCTCTTAATGGTAATACATGGAGAACTGTACCCCCAATTTAGATTAGTTATTTTATTACCGTGAATGTTACACATACAATACTATTCTTGGTTTTGGTTGAATGACCTTAAAAGGAGTTTTCATATGTTATAAGATACCTGACCATAAACTCTAGTGATACATTATTATCATTGGATGTGAAACTACATTGACATAGTGAATGATGTTAAATAGTATAATCCTTTGATTCATCACCTTTGATGAGGTACCCTGTTGGTTTTATTCTCCAACCACAAATCATATTATAACTACATTTGTCTTGATTGATATTTAATGACATACATTTAAATTTATATATCTCCTATTCAAGGTTAGTAGGTGAGCTCTACATATATGCCCTAGTTACTCCTAATAATATGGCTTCCGGCAATGACAGTCAGGCTTTAGCCCATTATATTATCCAGAACACCCATTCTATTATTTTCCCTCTTCAGTACATGGGTGATATTTTTTTATATTTCTTGATCTTTTTATCAGCAAACACAGATTCATTATTATTATAGGGTATATAGAGAGACACCTAGGTCTCCTATATCAGGCATAGTTAAAAATATATCATCACTCATTCTTGGTCCAGACACCCAGAACACACTAACCAGCTCATGTTTCCCTAATGTATATCTATGTAATGTTCCACCTAGATGGAAGTGGTCAAAACTAAATGAACCTAAACAATATCGATTCTCTATTCCTATATGCATAATACAAAAAGAAAAATTCTTGCAGTTTAATCATTATAGACATAAACTGGGTTTTCACTATTCATATATTTTCCACAACAATATCGAATTTTAATTTCATGTCACGTTATTTCAAATTGTTGCATATATCATACCACAATTTTGGTCAAAGAATCATAATAGTAAAATACATTTAGTTTCCATGTGATATTTTCAATATCAATATTTTGTTTTCAAATTCAGGCTGGGTTTCGACTTTTCCTGGTTCCAAATAGACTATCCCTCCAATGACCTATGATCCAACACCCAAAACCGATAGTACCCTAGAATCCTAGATATATAAAATTAAACTATATCATATAATGGATTAACATGGGTTTACAAAAATTGTTTTCAATCTTATTCCCCAGGTTTCTGGTGGTTCCACACTCTATCACTATCGTTACTCCATGTTGATACAACTAATACATTCCAATCATTATTACAAAAAAAGGCCTTTAATAGTGATGACCTATATCAATGCTATAAAAATGCATTAATATGGGTTTCCTTTTTTAGATCGAAAACTTGAACTAATAAAGGTAACCTTTTATTAGAACTTGTTTTAGCACTAATAACCGACACCCATTTTCAGGGAATTTTTTAGTGCTAATAAAGGCTACAATTTGTCAACACTTTATTTTTAGAGCCTATAAAGGGATCATTTATAAGAACTTTTTTACTGTGGATAAAAGTTCGAATAAAATGAAATAAATAAAAAATAATAATAAACAATTTTATTTAAAAAAAATTAAAACATTTATTAATTAAATAATTATTGATAAAAATGAATAAAATTATTATACTATATATAAATTATTAAAATTCATAAATAGTATATATTAAATATATGATATATGTAAAATGAAAACTAAACAATTTAAAATTAAAAATAAGTAAAATAAGAAAAATACTAAACATTTTATTAATTAAATAATTATTGATAATGCTAATAAATAGTATATATTAAATATATATATATATATATATATAATATGAAAGTATATAAATATTATTTATATAATGATAAATATTTATTCTTTATAATAAATAGTAATATATTTTTTCAATAGTGGTTTATAATTAAAAATTCATATGAATTACATATATTGGGAAATTTCATCGAGTAATGAATATAACTGAATGTCATTTCATTTTCAATTCCACATTGACCAAGGTATGTTTTATTGATTTCACATATATTTAATTAATGCGTTTTAATATTCAAAGCACACAAATAAATACTTTTTAGGGAATTTAATCCATTTAAATTATATATATATATACTATTTTTTATATTTTCAATGTTTATTCATCTTTTTTTCAATATATATATATTTTTTAATAGTTTATATTTTATTAATCAAAATATCCAATTTTTCAATATTGTTAAATAATACTTATTTTTAATTATTCAATTTCACTCATTTTTAAGATGCATACACTTAAGATTACATAATCATTAATAATGTTAAAAGTATATATATAAAAGAATATAAACAAATAAATATATTTGTAACTTTATATTTTCTATAATTATATAATTATATATTTATAATTATAAATAAATAATTATTATTTTTTAAAAAAAATTATATATTTATAAATAAATTGTTATATATTTAAATTATTATAAACATATAATGAATTTATTTAAATAATAAATATATTTACTATATTTTTATTTATTTAATTTTATCTGCATTTATTCAATATATATATATATATAAATATATATAACGATATAAATAATATATATTTAAAAATATATATATAATTATAAATAAATAATTAGATACTAAACAAACTATAAAATTTTAACAAATATATTCACTTAAATAATATATTTACTAAACTTAAATTTATATATATTTATTATATATATATTTAAATAACTATATTTACAAAAAAATTATTAAAAATTATTTTTTTAAACCCTATTTCAATAATTTTTTTTGGAATCATTGATAAATGTATGCCGATCTATGTAAATTAATATTAACCAATCATGAACTTGTCACGTTATCTAAAGCATTCTGTGGAAGACACCCTATTCTGATGCTCTTCCTTAGTGAATCAATGCTCAAATCAAGGCTTGAATCATGGATTACACAATTTCAATTCTCAAATCCAAGGCTCATATTATTCAAGGGTGGAACGACTCTAATGTTCAAATATTTTCCATGTTTTCTATATCTCTACTTTCTATTGAATGATTCAAAGCTTTAATCCATGTATCTTATTTTATTCTCATCATTGTCACTTATTGATTGATTGTTTTGTGAGATCTATTTTCATTTTTTTATCATCAATATTTATTTACCATCGACATATCTATGTGGTCAATAATGTTTATTGGGGATGTTTGGTTGAATGGAGATAGGGTCATCGTTCCTTGAACTCCCCCACCCACACCCCTATCCGATTCTATGAAACCCACCCACCCTAACACCATTTAATGTAGTAATTGTATATATTTTAGTATAAAAATTCAATTGGAATCCTAGATCATTAATTATGAGACTTTATTTTACTCAATAACCCAGAAGGGATTCATAGATTATTATATATCACATTTTTCCAGTAATATCCATTTAGTCAATGAGATTTTTCTTCAAATTGTATGGAAGGGTATTATTAAAGATTACATTTCATTTGAATGTTACATGAAATTATAAAGAGTTTGACACATACCATGTTTATGGATGAACATAATTTTCGTTGCTCAGTTAGATGAAGTAGGATAAGGAACATAGTTCGTAAATGAAAAGTGGAAAGTTACTCAAGGTTCCATGGTTCTGGATATAGGTGTAAAATATAACAATTTTATTATATAGACACACACCCATGTATATTTTCAAAACACAAATATATATATATATATTATATAAATATAGTAAAAATATATATATTATTCAAATAATAATATGTATTATGATATAAAAATATATATTATACAACTATATCATACAAACATATTATACAATTATACGCTAAAAATATATATTATAAAAACATGTTATACAAATATATTACACAAATTTATTTATATAAAATTTAAAAAATACATTTTTTATATTTATTTATAATATATTTTTATGTAAATAAATATATATTAAATATTAAATAGTTTTATACTTTAAAAATATATATCTTAAAAAAATATATATATTTTGTTAAAAAATATATAAAAACTAATATATTTATATTATATCCACAAATATATATTTTACACAAATAAAAAAAACACACACACCCATATTACAGTACAAAAAATATATTACACAAGTATATTATATACATATATTTTACAAATATATAATATGAATTTATTATATAAATATATTACACAAATATATTTCAACAGATTTCATTAAATTTATAAAATTCATCAATGAAATTTTTCTTTCGAATGTTTGTCTCACTTTGAAACAATATTTGTAAGAGTCTGTGATCTTCAATTTAACTTAAAACTACTATATCTTCCATAACTACTATTATTTTTTTCATTATGACTAAAATTTTATAATATTTCCCCAAAATAACCATAGAACCCATAATGGAAATTAAAATCAACATTTTTTAAATAAATCCTACACTTCATGTTCTTAAAAATAATTTTAGTTTTCAACCGATCTAGATATAATTATGGATTAAATTTTTCATCTATGAATTTTGATATGTTCAAAACCTTTGTCGTTATTAGGTGTATTCTTTTCCTAAAATTGTCTTTTCCATTCCTCATTGATTTTTATTTTAAATAATAATTTTTATATGTTTTAAAATATTTTTTATACCATTAATATTGAATGTAATAATTATTTAGGTCGATACATCACTTATTCCATAAAAATATAATGGAGTTTATCTAATTCCATTAATGTTGGAATAATTATAAATATTTATTTTTAGGTATTCATCATCATAGGACAACATATACTGGTTCCAATCCTATGAATATCTAATTACCATCTATGTATATGAAATAAAACTTTATTTATTAAAATGTTTTATCAATATATTTTTTATAATCTAGTTGATCAAATTATATTTTATGATTCTTTTTATCATATTTTGGTATCTTATTACCTCTTAAATTGTTATATTATATTTTAATTTTTTTAGGGAATTTAATAAAGACTTTATGGATAATTTTATTAGAGTTTGGACTAGTCTTAGTTAATGGATAGAAATTATTAAAAGTGAGATTTCTCATATAAATATAAAATTCATAGTGGCACTAAAGATTCATATATCATGACATATCCCCACCGAGACCCCATGAATCAAATAAAAGAATGTTTATGCCCCCCAAATCTCACCTCCAATAGTTTTAATGTTAATAACTAGTTACAATGGTGTAACTTTCACAATTGGTAGGTATTACCACTTTTAGATATCACAATATAGTACAATTGTCATCCTCATCAGCTTCAACTCCAAAATAGTTATTATTTCATTTTGTTTCCTTGAGATTCATCTCCCTTCTATTTTATGTTCGTTTTAATACTATGAGAATTAGTCATCCAATAGATGACCACTTCTTAGAGTATTTCAGGGAACATAGTTGCATTCCCAAAAGATTTAGGGGATGTGTGTCAAAATAAATGTAATTATAAATATTTAGGATATGGGATGACGAGGATGGCAGATGACTATAACATTCACCTTTGAATGAATTCAAGGGATAACACCTACTATAGTGGGGTGATTGTTTACAATTCAATTACCTATTTTCTTCAAATGCAATGAAATTATTTGAAATAATCAAATGTTGGGATTCTCTTATTATAAATATCTATAACATTCATTTTTTAAAATAAATATCTTATGTGTATTTATTAATTTATTTTAAAATATATTTATTTTATGAACCCAATTGGATGGATATGAATTTATAATTGATGCATTCTAATCATCTGAGAATGAAAATGAATATGGATTTAAATTGTTCATCATGTTTGAGGTGATTTGTTTGAATATTCTAATGACAATGAGATATTGTACTTTGATCATGCAACAGATATAATGAAAATAAGTATATTCATCAACAATGTATACAAATATAATGAAAATGTTAGTTTCCTCAAATTATTTAATTAAAATTTTCACTATTTTAACTGTTATTCATAATTTAATTTCCATACCATTTTTTTCAAATACAAATTTAGTTTTTTTCATAGATATTTTAGAAATTGACATTTGTCTTTAAAATAATTGACACTATCCAAAAAACAGATAAAATATTTTTTTCTTCAAATATTACCATGAATTACATTTCCATTATATTTCTTTGATGACTGACCAAAATTTCATATTAAGTATATGTTCTTATCTTAAAAAAATAACCATTTAAATCCATAAGAGTAGAGGAATATCATTTGAATAGTGTGGGGAATTCTTATGATATAATGGCCACATGAGGTTCCTCTAATATTCTAGTTTTCAACAATGAGGATGGTTTTTAGGCTAAGAACATAAAGTCAATATACACTGTTGTATGTTTTATAAATAAAGAAATTTTAAATAATGATAACATTGGATATTAGTATTTTTTGTGACTTTGGGATGCATAGCAAAGAGATGCACCTCAATATGAAACACATTGTGACTGGTATGTCTACAAATGCTTTTTTCTTTTTCAAAATGGAATTATTTTTAGAAAAAAGGATAAAAGAACTACCAAAAACCTAGGAAACACATTCGGATTAATTTGATATTTTCTGTAAATGATCTATAAGTCATTTTTGCTATGCAATAATCATTTTCACCGAGATCTAATTGACTATGTGCCTAGTATGACTCAAAGGGTCTATTATATATTTGGAATTTTTTTTAAAAAAAATAGTAACTCACTAAAAACCAAGAATAAATCTTATATTTTATTTAAACTTTAGTAAAAATATTCCTAAGTGCGCCATTTTATTTAAAATTTACATCAACTTTATTGAAAAGGACAACTATCTAACTCAAACCAAAGAAACCACATTCATATTGTTTTGATAGTTTATTTAAATGAAACATAAGTCATTTTTGACATTTTGGAATCAGCCTCTCCTCAATCTGATACTCAGTGTGCCCGTTTTGACTCAAAGTGATCATAATCAATTTAAAATCGAAATTTTAGTTCAAAGAGTGTCATACACTGAAAACCATTAAAATATTCCTAGACTTTATTTATAATTTTTTAAAATTATTCATATTTCATTTGTTGCATGTATGAAAAATTATCACATCAAACTGATACCGAATGCGATCGGTAAGAGTCAATGTTTGTGTTTCTGGTTCAAAATTACACATTATTTTAAACGAAAAGTGATGTACTCAAAATAGAGGGAAAAAATTAATATTGTTTTGATAGTGTGGTAAAATTGTCCATATGTAATTTGGGACATGAAGGAATATGTCGCACCTTAATAAAAAGTATGATGTGACCCGTATGACTCCTAGTGTTCCATTTTCTTATAATTGAAATCAATTCTAGTAAAAAGGATAACTCACCCACTAAAAACTAAAAATATAAATTAATATTGTTTTTTTAATTTAAGTAAATAATCTATAAGAAATTTTAGAATTTCAGCAATCATTATCAAAGAAATATGATTCACAATGTTCACTATATGAATCCAAATGTCTTTTATTAGTTTAAGATCTAAATATTAGTTCAAAACGTGTGAATTACAAAAAATAGAGAAATAATACTGAAATTTTCATAATAATTTATAGTAAATTTATTCATATGTCATTTGTTATGTGTTGGAAGCTTTCTCGTGTCAAACTGATACACGTTGTAATCAAAATGATTCAAACTGCATGTTTCTTTTTTAAAATGACAGTTTAGTAAAAACAAAAAAGTTATGTACTAAAAAATATTTAAATGCATTTGGGTTGTTTTGATGAAATAGTAAAATGATCCGTAAGTCATTAGGGTTGTGATTGAATCATCCAACACTCAATTCGATGCACATTCTGACTAATATGACCCTAATTTCATCTTTTTTTATGAACATTGACATCAATTTTAGTACAAAATAAATTTAACATACTAAAAACATAGGAAACACATTCAAATAGTTTATATACCTTATTTAAATGATAGATAATTAATTTTTTGATTTTTAGTAATCAAACACACCTCATTCTGATACATGATGCTCCCTGTATGACACAAAGTGTCCTTTTTCAGTTTTAAATCTACATTTCTGTTCAAAAAGAGTCACTAAATGAAAATAGAGAAAACACAATATTATTTAATTGATAATTTAGTAAAATTATTCATACGTCAGTTTTTATTTTTTGTAATTTTCCTTATGTCAAACCGATACATTATGTGATCGGTAAGAGTCTAATCGTATGCTTCCAGTTTTAAAAGAAATTGTAGTAAAAAATACAAGTGACATTTTAAAAAATGAGAGAAAGAATTTATTTTGTTTTGAAACTAGAGTAAAACAATAAATAGATCATTGGGTATGTGAATTAATCATATGAACCTCAATACAATGCATGGTGTTAACAGTATGACTCTAATTGCATCTTATTATTTAAAAGTGGCATCAATTTAGGTAAAATGGAAATCTCACATACTGGAATCTCTAAAAACACATTCACATTGTTTTTTTTACTTTATGGAAATAATCCATAAGTCATTTATGACATGTAGGAATAATTCAATCCTAGGTTTAATACATGATGTGACTAAAATGACTCAAAGTGTTTATTATGAGATTAAAATCAACATTTTAGTTCAAAAAGTATTACTCCCTAAAAATAGAGAAAATGTTCTTTGATATCATTGATACATTAGGAAAAATATTCATAAGTCATTTTTGATGTGTGGGAATTAGTATCATGTTATACTAGTACACAATATAATTAGTGAGATTCAATGCACTTATTTCCAGTTTTAAATGAATTTTTATTAAAAAAAGTGACATGCTCCAAACCAAGAAAACAAATTCAGATTATATTGATACATTTGTAAATTGATAAATAAGTCATTTGGTATATCAAGTAATTAGACAAACCACAATACAATGCATGTTTTGACTGGTATGACTCCAAGTAGGTCTTTTTATTTATAATTGATTTTAATTTTCATAAAATGGTCAACTGTCATACTTAAAAGTCAGAAATAAAATTTGGATTGTTTTGATGCATTAGGGTAATGATACATAAGTTATTTGTGACATGTTGGATTCATCATAACCTTAATATGATACATGATTTTCCTGGTATGACTCAAAGTGTGTATTATCAGTTTAATTTCAACACTATGATTCAAAAAGTGTCACTGACTAAAAACCAATTAAACATACTCATATTTTAATGATAATTTTATAAAATTATTAAGAAGTCATTTGTGATGTGTAGAAAAATGCATCATATCATCCCATTACACGATTTGATCAGTGTGATTCAAAGTTCATGTTTGTAGATTAAATTGACATGTTAGTAAAAAAAAGTTTGGCAAAATACTCAAAACAAAGAAAACTCATTTATATTGTTTGGATACATTAAGAAAATTATCCACAATATAATTTAGATGTGTAAGAATTAGACTCACCAAAATATGACACAAGGTATAACTAGTAAAACCCTAAAGGAATATTTTTATTTAAAATTAACATCAGTTTAATAAAAAGGAGAACTAGATATAAATAAGAAATTTGGGTTTTTATTGTACTTATTTAATTAATTTTCACATAGATAAAACTTTAATAATAACAATAAATTTAATAACATGAAATAACCAACTGAAACATTATTCGATTCAAAATATTAAAGGTATTATTCAAAGATTAGTTTAAAATTAATAATTTCTGTTATTTTATTCTATTATATTATTACTAACATTGGAATTGTTTTCATATATATGTGATTTATTTTGCTCAATCAAGGGTTGTTTTTTCAGAAATAAAATGATTCAGGGTCAGGATCAAAATACAACGCAAAATTGATGTTTTTGAATGTATGTAAATGTTTTTACATATATAATTTTAGAAAACATTGTTTGAAATGTCTATAATATACTATTTTCTCTTGTATTTGTTTTTTAAATTTAATTTAAAATAATGTTAATATTGTAATATTTTATTTATATATGGTGTTATTTCTAGTGGTTCGATGTTCTATTGTATCCGATCACACTAGTGTGGAAGTGTGCTATTATATTACACTATAATATTCCCCTTTATTAGTGCTTTTAAAAGAACTGATAAATATGCTATTTATTATCTTTTTTAAAAGAACTAATAAATCGTTCCTTTATCAGTGTCATTAAAAGTGCAGATAAATGGGTCCTTGATGTGGGATTTTACAATGGATGATAATGATACCCTTTATCAGTCTTTATATAAGCACCAATAAAGTCCCACTTTATTAGTTCTAAATAAAAGAACTAATAAATGATGTCTTTTATCAATTATTCTTTATAAATGATTCAATACAATGGATTTTAATTTAACTATGCTAGTTAGTGCATCTCTAGTGTTGATAATGGACATTTTTAATTTTGTTAATGTCTTATTTTTTAGAGTGAGTGTATCCATGGGGATATCAAAGATATCATTGAATATCCACACTTTGCTTCCTGTATTTTTTGAATTTCCCCATCAATATACCAATTTAAAATAGTCTCCACTAGAGTGATGGAATAACATTACAAATTCCCACATCCTATCATGGTTACATGTCCTATAAGATTATTAACAATTGTATGAAGGGACCCATGTTTTGAATACATGGTTAGTATTCCACCATCATTTATTTTATCCACTGTTGACAATATAAAATTTGAATATGGGTCTTTATTATGACCAACATTCAAACATGTTGTATATATCTCTTTCCAAGTAATTCTAAATCAGGAATGAATAATTTACCTCCATCCACAACCCTTTTAGAAGATGATTCTTATGACCTATTGTGTTACCATTTCTTTTTTTTAATTTTTCATGGATTATCAACATTATGATGACTAAACCAGCTAGTCTCCCTATATACATATGATTTATCAGTACATTCCCATTCAAACATAAACTTTTAAAAATTTTGGAACTCCCATGTGATCTGAGTACACCCCTCTATTTCCCAGTGTTTCGCAAACCAAAAGTGACTTACTTGTTCTTAGGTGTTTTGGATCACTATCCTCATAATCAAAACTAATTTCACCTACTAAACATCCACATAGTACGATTTTGACCAATTTTTTTAACAACCATTACATATTATATTCAACTTTATGGGTTCTATCCAGTCCCATGACTTGAAAAAGTACAATAATTTAGTCTGTACCCATGAGGACAACCCCAAGGTTGCATTTGTCTCATTCTATTCCACCTTTTAGAACTACATGTGACATGATTACCATAATGTCATATTTTTTGATATCATGAATTCTTTTACCAGATCTAAAAACTAGATAAAACCCCATATATACCTATTTAGAAGGTTTCTCTATACATCCAAGTTGTGACCATGTCCTTCCCAGTTCGGAGATGATACTTCTAAATCCATGTACAAGTCAGATGCCACGAGAGATGCTTTTTGTTAATGTTATATTCATGGGTATTTTTTCAACAAACATGAAATGTTTTTTTTAATCTAGATCACCCATGTAGTTCTCCACATATCTCTTATTTACAAAGAAATTATTTTCATAGTGCTATCAGTCCAAGAATCATTACCTTCTCCCTGTGAAATTATATTTTTTTGTTTTCTATCATATAATTATTATCCACATTTTATAGTAGGTCCATAAAATACCCTTTTTTGGGTAAACTGCCTTTCCCACCATTCATATGAGTCATATGACATTAAACTACATGACCTTAGTCTTGGATACATGGTCATTAATGTCCTTACCCTAGTTAAATATTTCTAAACATAAACATCAATTAACCAATAAATTGTGAAAAATATTCTTAACCTATAGAAACCTACCCTAGAGGTGGTCCAAATGAAAATTACGTTCTGAAGGCATGAAAAATTCATATTTTATAATTATTTCAATATATGATATCATTCATCATAGTCTTCTACATATGACCTCAAAAGGAATCACCGATTGATAACAGTTGTGTAACCATAATGGGAACACTCCTATGGTCTAATATATATGACCCTAAATACTATTCCCTTTTATGGTTAAAGTTAAGTCACTAAAAAATATGATTCATAGGAATATCCATTGATCTCCTTTTTAGAGAACAACTCTATTCTAACCATGCGTCGCTTACTTAGGTGGAATATCAATTTTCATACTATCCTGCAAACCATCCATTTGATTTTTAGGCTTCATCGATATGATTAATCCATGATGAGATATCCCTAAGAGTTCTCGAACTCTTCTAAATCATATTTCTACCACACATACACACATTGTGTCCCTTTAACAATATTTATATCCATTTTTACAACCTAAAATCATCACCTACAGCGAGAAAATATTTCTCCCAAGGCCTACCTCCCATCCAAGGTATACACCCTAGAGGAACCATCTTAACCATATTTAAATAGAATTTTGTACAATAGAATCACATTGATCTAAATTCCATCCTCCCATATAGTGTACACAACTGGGAGGAGACATTTTCAGTAGTACGGTAGTAGATCCCATGTTTTTTATGCAATAGTAAGTCATCCACAACCTATATTCCTCCTCCAGGCACCAATAATGACGATAAGAGTCATATTTCACCCAATATATACTCCTTTTTTATTTGACATTATTACACCCTATGTGTTATTCCCCCATGTATCCCATATATTTTTCAGTTAATAGAAACCCTATAATTTTACCAAGCTCATTTCTCAGCTTCATGGTGTTTAGTTTGGGATTGGAATAGTATTCTAATTCTAACTTATTTACCTGTGTATACCAATTTCGTCTAATTGATTTCTCTTCTATGGTATTTTATATATCACACCAATCATGACTCGCATAGTTTTAGATATTTTTATAAATCTACTTTTTACAATGGGATTAAGTAAAAACTTATACATACAAATTACAAATATATATGTTAAATTTATTTATTTAAAATAGAGATAGTCATTAACATATTATAGAGATTTATGAATCATAAAGAAATTATCATAAAAGATAATCTTGTGTGAGTGATGGATCGACCATGGATATTTTCAACCATGTTACTTTTATGAGTCCTCAATACCAATATAAATATTCCATCTCTTAAATTTATATAGGATTAAAATCATCCACTTGAATCTATATACAGGATTTCTCAGCCACTAACTCAACTTCTTAAGATGCTTCTCAAGCCGCCTCATCCATGTATGCCTCCATTTATACCTCTATGTGATAGATAACATTATCATAGGAGGATAAAATAACCCATTGCTGACATGCTCCCTCCAATATCAAGGTTTCCTTCTATTCATCGATTGAATAGAGTTGAAACCCTAATATGAGGATTCATACTAGTAAATTATAAACTCTCACTACACCATACACACCTACATAGCCATGAAATCTAGATCTTGTATATAGAGTGCATGATATTCCACCCCACTGGTCCCCGGTTTCACCATATAGTGGAAAATAGATCTCATAAATACAATCAATGTTTTGAATTTCATGTATGTGATGATTTTTGGTACCCTCCTCCCTTCCTTATGTCGAATCATTTTGCAGTCCTCCCCAACGTATGACCCTGGGTCTTTTATTTCATCTATGGTGGGCTCATACATGGGGAATGTTATGATCTAAATAATGATAATGTAAGGATATGTGATCCATGTTTATGGGAGTAATCAACTCCCCAAACCCCTCACCAATAATTTCCACCACTATATCCTCCTTTGATTTGGAAAAATCTCCAGTATCCCATTGGATTCCT
This sequence comes from Viscum album, assembly GCA_963277665.1. Lineage (NCBI taxonomy): Eukaryota > Viridiplantae > Streptophyta > Magnoliopsida > Santalales > Viscaceae > Viscum > Viscum album. Next base: position 166,888,384 of record OY728125.1, on the reverse strand, counting down.
CCTTTGGTGTGGATGGATGATCTTTTGCAGAAATATACACCACCTCAAAAGTAGCTGAGAACCATGTTCCTAGTTTTTTTACTAATATCTTTAAAGTTGATTCATCTCCAGTGATAGGTGTTTCTGATATAATATCTCCCCCTCTAACCAAAGGGGTGGTAAACAAATTCTCTTGGACCTTCCACATGTGTGGTTGTATCCCCTTTAAAAGGATCTCTTCGATATGAATTTTCACAAGGATTGAATGTTTTTATGACCTATAAAATTATCAATGTAATATTGAAGTTAAAATGGTAAAGAATTAATTTCCACACAGTCCTCAGTAATTGTTCTTAAGATTTAAGGAATTATTTATTTGAATATGTTTCCTTCAATATATGCATCATATACCACCCGTTTGGGAAATTTATTTGAAGAGGGAATATCAAAAAATAGAAACCCCTTGAAACTAATGGGAACCCCAGTAGTATCCTTAATATTCATTAGGGATATGTGTTCCACGATTGTGAAATGAATTACAACCATGTAACGTTATAAAAATAAAACACTATTCATTCAAAGGTTGAGAAATATGAGAATGGTATGTAAAAAAATAATTGTGTAGATCAATGGTATTTGGATAATCGACAACCATGTGCACCAAATTACACTTTTTAAAACGATTACCTCTAGGATCCTACACTTTGGCCCCCAATAAATCATTAAGATGACATGGTAATCAGAATAATGTTACCCTATTTTTTCCACTATCATCCCTAATGGTTTTCCATGAGGAGATCCAAATAGATACTCCTTATCACTTATCGAATAATCCTCCTCAAAAATGCAAGGGTATTCCCATCCTCACAATAAGTAATTTTTTGACACTATCTTGTAAATTCCTATAGAAATTAGATAAGGATATTTGGTACTACACCAAGTTAATATACAACCCTGAACCTACAATCCAGATAATTATCTCCCTTATAATTAGCTTCATTGATCCATCTTCAAGAATGATCTACCTAATTTCCTAATAGTAATATCCTTATGTATCACTTACCCATGAGTCTCATTCACCATGTTAAACTATATATGCATCATGAGTTGGAAAATTTGGATTTTTCACATCGCTAGCATTTTTCACAGTCAACCTTACACCTAGAAATGTGTAAGATCAATCAGTGTATGGATGACCCACAACCTGATAGTTTTCTATATCCTTCACCTACTATATATTACCAAAACTCATATCATTCTACTCATCTTTTTCATCGAGATAAATTATCCTAATAAATAGAATCTCTACTCTATATTTTTTTATCTTCCACTATAGATGGTTTGTTATTGTGTTCATCCATATCTGATCGCATCCCCCCAGTTATTAGAGACGATTGTGTCATATATAATATCAATAGGATAGAATGAATTCTTCCTTATATCCTCATTATTTTAAATCATAGTATCTTTTTATCTTTCACCTTTCTCTTATGATGACTTTATTTTTCTCCCTTTGATAACCATGAAGGAACTGAAGAGGCTATATGAAGGGAATATATATCCTATTATATAATTAAAACTTATAATATCCTATTATATAATTAAAATTTATAACAATATTTCACTAGGCCTATGCTAGAAGTTCTACATATATCACCATTAATGTAGCACCACTATATGATACGCATAAACATGCCATTATATATAATCTTCGATTAGACTGATTTCAACATCAACTAGTGGAAACATGATTGTTTCCCTAGATCCCTAATGAGTAATGCTTTACTAGATATTTCAATTAAAAATGTGATGCATCTATAATGTTGTTGAGGATTGATTTCCTAAATTTTTTCCCTGGAATATATAAGTTTGTAAACTCAATCCATGACCAAGATACACAAACCATCCATATAAGAATTAGAAGGGTCTATAGAGACACCTAGAAAATTTCCCTCTATATATGTTCCCCAGGTGGTTGTGGATCATTTTTGGTATTGTAATTCCCAAGTTTATGTGATATTCATCTTTCAATATTGATTACATCATCATAGTGTGTGCCTGCACTCCCATATTGTTATCTTTAATGGGTATTAGCCAACCAATCTTGAATTTCACCAAGGAAAATGTATATCTAACCTCAAAAAGCTATTTCATTATACTATATCTCTATATCTCATACTAACCTTTTTCAAGGTTGAGATAGTATGACCCTATATTCAAAAAAAATTTAACGTAGGGGAACTACATTGGTCACTATTTTTGATGCTTTCATTAGGGCATGCGTGTCAGTCCGTGGAGGCTGTGTAGCTGTTGCCCTGCATTCCAACTTTCCAAAGGTGGGTGGCATCTATTTTTTATTAAAGGATGTTTGATCCTTGATCGAAATGGGATGATGGGATGTAGTTTCTTCCTTCCATGGATTCCTCCTTGGAACTTGTTACCTAGCCAGGGTCTCCCTTAATGATTAAGCTGTGGTCTGTGAATCTCGTTCCTGTTTCCATATCTTTGTGGATGCCGATTATTTACACTACTTCCATCAAGATATTCTATGGGGTCCTGATATGGTAGAAAACTTCAATCGGAGTAGATGAAAACATCAGGAAAGTCGAGGCATCTTCGGATGTGTGGACATTGGGGAACCTGTATTCTTCCTCATAAGAGGGCATCTCAATGGTGCATAACCTGAGGCATCCCACGTTGAATTCATGGAATCATAGGGCATAGTCATGTATATGAGATTTTCATCGTCTTCCCATGTTTAACATAGGGTATGCCACGTGTTTTACATCTAGCAGAGATGGTTACATCAAAGGCGTGTCTTCTGGGGTTTTCCTCCATAACCTCATGTTTATCACAAGGTAAAACGCGAGGTTATCATCTTGTAAAGATGGAATGAGGGTGATCAGTACATCCTATATAGAAATATCAGATTGGGACATCCATAGGAGGGAACTCCAGGAGTGTTTACCAGGTAGATGGGTTAGAACACTCAATAAGAGGAGACCTAGAATGGTGTGTCCCATAAAGGGAGTATATCACACTATAAAGGCTGATCTGGACACCATTGAGGCAAGATCAGAGAGAGTGCACCCCAAAGTGGGGGAACAACGAGGTTTATCTTTGGCTGGGATTGAACCTCTTGGCAGTTTCCTACGTACCATGTGTAGATTCCCAGGATCAAAAACCCAGGTAGTTTGAAGGGGTGATGAAACAGGGTGTACACTAAGGACAACAAAACGAATATATACAGGGGAATACACATGGATAACATCCCATGTGCTACTAGGAGTAGTGAGGAGGTGGATGACCTAATCCCCTCAGGATTTGACAGCCTGGGTAAGAACCAATATGGATGATGGAGAGTTGAATGAAGTGGAGAGAGAATGAGATGTAACTGATGTGAGGATGGCGGTGATGTTGGTGTTGAGCCTCAATGAGACTTCCTACATATCCATGTGGCATGGAATCAATGTCCGCATTGTTCGGTGGGATGATAGGATTCCTGATAAGGAGACCCATGAGAATGGATGCACGCATGGCACCTCGAAGAAGTAGAACCTCTGTGTTGGGTCATGATCTTCCCGAAACACATGGGACCAAGGGATAGATCAGGATGGGACATGGGTAATGGGCTTGATCCCCATGAAGGCTTCTTAAGTATCCCCATGGTAGGGAATCAATGTCCAGATAGTTCATCTGACAACGGCTTATTGTTGATTGAGGACTTCAATGACTTACCACCAAATGAGGTTTACAAAGGCTTACTGCTAAATGGTGGATACACATCTTATCTTTTATTGAGGTCTATAGTTTAACATCATTCAGTACGGGGGTGAACTGACGTGAAGGGGGTCGGAGCGACCAAGTGTTGGAATTGAACCTCGGGGAGGCTTCCTACGTACCCTACCTTGGAAATGATCAAATTCCATGTAGTTCATGTGTGGTTGTGGGGATTACACTCTAGTATTCACAAAGTGTTGGTGAACTGACATGAATATGGTTGGAATGAATAGGTGTTAGGTTTAAACCTTAGAGTGGCATCTTACGTACCTTTCCTTGGCAAGGATGAAATACCACGAAGTTCAGGTGGTGGGAACCGACGTTAAGGTGGTCGGAACCAATGGGTTGTTGGGATTGATCCTCAGGGAGGCTTCCTATGTACCTCGCCTCAGAAAGGATCAAAGACCACGTAGTTCAGGATGGTTTTGGTGAACTGACGTGAATGAGGTCGGAACGACCGGGGTGGGGGGCTTGAACATTAGAGAGGCTTCCTACGTACCTCTCCTTGGCAAGGATCAAAGACCACATAGTTCAGGTTGGGTGTGGGGCTTACACTCTAGGATTCTCAAGGTTTTATAGTCGATGCTTACTCTAAGACCACGTGTATAATGCTCGGTGTGAGAAAAAAGAGGCTGTAAGGACCTGGCGATCACAGTGCAATGGTTCATCCATGAAGGGTGGTGATTGAGGATTATGGAATGACACTTTCCCAGTGCCTCTATGGAGTGGAAATGGTGGATGAGGCTTACACGAGGATGCTACCCGAGGTGTCGTGATAGAGTGACAATGGTGGATTGGGCTTACGCGGGGATGATGCCCATGTGCCGCTATGGAGAAGAAATGGTGGATGGGGCTTGTGCAAGGAAGTTGGTTGTGATGTCTTCCTCGTGTCTGGACAAGAGGGCATCCCAACCCACTGGTGGGTTGGGGCCTTCACCTTTGCGCTAGTGCACAAGAGGGATAATTAGAAAGGTGTTGGAATCAGTCTGAAAAATGGGAGATAAAAAGTGTGAATCACATTCCTGACATTCGGAACGCAACAAGGGTGTTGTGGAAATGGAGGATAACTGTTGACCATGTTGGAAACACAACATCCATATCGCATTATCCTAAAATGGGGTCGAGAAAATGAGGGTCGACTATTTACCCTGTTCAAAACGTAGGACCTGACTCAAAGTGTTGTCCTATGTCTTTTGGGTGTTGGCCTAGGACGGTAGGTGAGCTGATGCGGGATTGGACCAGGCCGTTAGGGGTTCCTTTAGACAAGGAAGAGGATGAAGATCTGAATGAAGGACACAAAAAGCATGAGGTGGAGTGATGGAATGTTTGAACGAATTCCAGTGCTCTTGAAATTACTCCACTGTAGTCATGGAATTAAGCATCCTATGCTTAGAGCATAAGGAATATCTTGTTTGGAGCAAGAGGCGTCCTATGTTAGGAACATAGGGTACACTACAGATTAGAGTCATGTAGAGAGGACTGTTGGAATCTCATTCTTGGAGAATACGACATCTCTTGTTTAGAGCAATAGGAATCCTATATTTGGAACATAGGGAATACTATATTTTATAGTCATATAGATATGATTGTTGGCATCATATGCTTGGCACATTAGACATCTCTTATTTGGAGCAAGAGGCATCCTATATTTGGAACATAGGGCGTACTACAGTTTATAGTCATATAGATAGGACTGTTGGCATCTTATGCTTTGAACATAAGGCATCTCTTATTTGGAGCAAAACGCATCCTATGTTTGGAAAATAAGGATTACTGGAATTTAAAACATGTAGATAGGACTATTAGGCATAAGGAACCTAATAGTGGATGGTGGTGGGACTTATTCAAGGGTGGCCCTTTCTGATTCAACATGGCATATGAGCCATGTGATGTGGTTTGGATGATTTACTTGAGGAATGGTTTGAATAAGGGGGTGGGGGCGCAGCCCTTGCGGTATGGACTAGTGGGCGCAATGGTAGGAGACTTGCAAAGGATAGGTCTTCACGATGTAGCTTTGCGGAGCAAAGGGGCTTGTGGAAAATGTGGTCTCACTGAGAATGGACTCGGGGAGAATGGACTCGCCGAGCAGGGACTTTTGGAGCATGGAATCATGTGACAGCATCGCGAAAGAAGCTGCTCACAGAGCATGGACTCACGGAGCAACTTTTCAAAGGAAGTGGCTCACAGAGCATGGGCTCATGGAGCCACTTCATAATGGAAAGAAGAGATCCACGCACTAGGAGATCAGCTGCACAAGGGGCTGAGTGACTATCTAGCAAAGGGGGGTAGCTGGGTATTTATAGGGGAGAGGCAATGTGAAGTGGAGCTCACTCGGTGCAAAGTGCTGTGTGGCTCACAAAATAGTACCCATGGATTTTGTGATCTACATCTGGAGGGATGAAATTTATTAGTAGAATAAATTCGTACAAATGATACATCTTTATTAATTGATAATAAACTCTTCCAAAACTCAAAGTGTTGTGTGGCTCACAAAATAATACCCATGGATTTCGTGATCTACATCTGGAGGGATGAAATTGATGAGTAGAATAAATTCTTACAAATGATACATCTTTATTAATTGATAATAAATTTACCCCTCCACTTATAGGTTGATTAGAACATAGGTCCTAAGCTCAACTCTCCTTGGTGAAGGGATCTTAGGATTCTCACCATAACTATTATCTTAGTAGTGGAAACTAAAGAATCTTGTTTGAATATCTATTATGTACTATGATAATTGACTATGTCTATTTATTAAAGTATTAAGATAGATCATCCAAGTCCCTTTTATGAATATCTTCGTTATACAATCTATTTCTACATGATAGACTAATTCAGGTTCATGGAAATGTTTCTCAGTAAATATGATTTGGGTAATGTGGAGTTGAAAAAAAGGATAGGGATCTAATGGAGATCATAAAATGTTTGAGTTTTTGGAAATGTAATCGATGAAATATTATGATAAATTAGGTGGTATATATTGGATTCCCTACCCCAGTTTATTAGTTCTTTCAAACCTAGGTTTAAAAAATTGCACAACATGGTTTTCTGAACTTGAGTTCAGTTGAATGAGATAGAGAGAAAGTAGTAATACATCAGTGGTTTACTCTAAAATAAAACCTATAATTTCTAGTATGATCCAAAATGAAATTATCCATATAAATATATCTACCATTATACAAATAGATGAGGACAATTCATCATTATTATATCTTCAGGTTCACATTTATCATATTCTAATTTGTTGTTTAACCAAAAATATTTGACATGGTGAGTGTTATTATTTCCTATAATTTTCTCTATACAATCCAGAATCTATAATGGTTCTTCCTCATTGAAATGATCATGATCTAGTCATATTACATTTGATTTCAATACATGTAAAGGATAATGTTTTTACTTACTCAAGATAAATACATTTATAATTGAATGGACTTGAGTGAGGTTCGATGGAGCCACCAAGAGATAAGATACCATCCACACTCAATAAAAAATTTCGAAAGGTCCATTTTTCAAAGGGATCAAATTTCATTTCATTTTAAATACCATAACATTCTTCCATTGTGATATTTATTTATAATAATTCTCAAAAACATCAGACTCTAGATTATGTTGGATTTTCATATTAATTTTTTTATTGACCATCTGCTACCATTATGTGTTGTTAAAAGGATATCACATTCTCTTAAATTAATTTATAATGATATATTTATAATTTAATTATGTTTAAAACATTATCCTAGAGGTTTTTAATTATATACTTCTTTCCATAGAAGTTTTCATAATGAGATGTATGAATTATTGACTGATAGATATTGTTGTAATAAAACTTGACTTTAGAAATGTGTTAATCCCAAACACCATTTAAATATATATAAATAGATACAACCATATACTCAAGGTTTTGAATTGATATATTATACTTTTCAACTGTTTGTGGTTGATAAGTAGCTCAAAAACATTTCTCTATATTCAGATCCCACTAAAGACTTCACTAGAACATCAAGTTAAACCTTATATCATGATCAGATATAATAGAATTTTTTACTCCCTGAAACCCTGTCTATTTATTAATTTATTTCCTGGAAACATGATCTAGATAGAAATTTTATCTAATATATTTTATGTGTGCTGACATCATAAGGAAATCAACTACAACCAATTTATAATTGTGCCCCTTGGATGTTTTAGGGAGTCTGATGATAAAATCAGTGGTGATGTTTAACTATTTCCATCCTAGTATGGTTAATGGTTGTAACATCCCATTATAATTTTCTAACACATACATTAATTTTTGATATACCATGAACCAACATATAAATACTACAATATCTATATTCCTTCTATCCCAATATATGTACTCTTTCAAACCACAATACATATTTTTTAATCTAGGATCAATATAGAGAGAAGAACTATGAGCTTCGTATAACCTTTCATTTATAAAATATGTTATGAATGGTACATATAAGTAGTACTTGAACCTCACCATTTCATCACAACCGTGGTTAAACTCAAAAAAATTTCTCATCATCTTCTATATCTATACATCTTCTTTTTTTCATCTCTCTAATCTTCACTTCGATAAGGGGTTAAACTCTTATTTTAGAAATATAATATTTCTCATCATCCTATAATATTTTATGATCCATCCATTAAAAATCCATAAATAATGTATATTTACTTATCCCCTTAAAAGAAAAGATATTATGATCAATTTGTGTCAATGCATCGGCCACCTTGTTGACATTCTTAGGCTAGTAATGTATTGAGTTTTCATAATCATCAATTAGATCCAAACATCTTCATTGGAAGATATTAATCTCTTTCTATGAGAAAAAATGCATTATAATTTTAGTACTAGTATATATATCAAACCATTTATCCCAGAAGATATTTCCACTACATGTTTAATGAAACAATTATCAATACTAACTCCAAATTGTTAGTTGTGTAATTTTTCTCATGATTCTTCATTGCTCATGAGTCCTAAGCTTTGTCCATTTTATTTTCATGATAACCCATCAAAATCTATTCTTCAATGCATTAGTATATATTACAAACCATTATGCACTATATGGTAATTTTTATACCAGGGGACTGCCTTACCACCTCATTAATTCCTCATAATTTCCTTCACATTCATTTGTAAAAAGGAACTTGGATCCTTTTTATGTTATCAAAGTCAATGGATTTTTTAGTCTTGATTTATTTTCCACAACCCATAAATGATATCTAGATAAACCAAAAAAATATTGGATCTTAGACATTATGTTTGGTGTGCACCAATGTTGAAAAACTTTTGACTTTCATTGATCCATTGATATACCCTATCGTGATATTATAAAAATCATAAATGAATATTTTTTGAAGCCAATGTTCAGAATTTTTAAATTTCACATAAAAATAATCCTTAAATAGGGCCTTCAATACAACTGTCATGTGATCATCATTTATATTTGAATATATAAGAATGTCATCAAAAAATTATACCATAGACTTGTGAAGTTAATACCTTAAGACTCTATTCCTTAAATCCATAATTATAGAAAGGAAATTAATAGGACTAAATGATTTCATTATATATTCATAGATACCATAAATTTTATGAAATATTTTCTTGGGTAAATCCTCATTCTCAAGGCTTAGTTTTTGATATCCAAAACTATCATCAATCTTTGAAATGTATTATATCCATAAAGATGATAAAAAATAATTAATACGGGGCATGTGATACACATTCTTGGTCTTGTTCATGTTTAGTTCCATGTAATCAATGAAGAGTATAATTGATCCGTAGCTTTTATAAAAATTGAACAAGTCCATCATAAGGTGAAACACTTTCCCAAATCAATACCCTATCAACATTCACCATGAGTTGAAACTTATATTCCTACAACAGAATCGAGTATATTATATTATTAGTATTTGTAGTAGGTGTAGTACCAATAATGAGGTATTATGAGAACTCAACATCATGATTTGGTGGAGGACTAGGGAACTCATAATTAAATAATTCAACATATTCATCTTGATATATATATCACTGATTTTGGGTTTATCAATAACCATCTGAGATAAACCACCCTTTGGAATAGGAATCAAGACACATATAATGGATGCTATTTCAATTATAAGGTCATTTTTATCAACAGAAATATATATTACCATAGGCTAGTTTGTAATGTCAAAAGTGACTTCCCTTCCTTGAAAATTGATGTGGGACTTATGTAGAGAATGGAAATACATGCCTAAGATAACATAAAATTCAACCATTGGTATAATAAAATTATTTTAAAGAAGTATATTCCCAAAAACCTAAATGAGAGAAGAATCATATACTTTACATGTCGTCATCATATCATTATCATCCTAGAAAATTAAACATATAATTGTCGAGGATGTTAATTTAAATTTGATAAAACTTTTCCTAATATATAGAAATTCGTATAACTAATATCAAAAGGGTACTTTAATATTTGTGCTTTCACATTACCACCTAAACATCATTATTACATCTCAAACTCTGTATTTAATCAAAATTGTTTTTGAGAAAATTATGATTCATTGACCATTGTTATCTATAATAAAAAATATTTTATGGGATTTAGAAATCATGATACATCATTTTAAATGAATGACATCATAGGTTTGACTTAGTTCATAAATGGTAATTATAAATTCATATCCTTAATTACCACTTCATAAGAGTTTTTAAATTAAAAAAAATCCCATGAGATTGTCAAAGAGGGGTTTCATCAAGAGCCACTATTGTATTGCATCTGATGATCGAGTCAAATCCCAATGTTCTATTTTTAGAGTTATTACCCCAATGTGTAACTATTATCTACCACATATCCCACTATGTTCTCCATAACTATAACCCTTAATATAGATTTTATAAATATTAAGTTCCTTTATGACTTTAGAAAAGGAAACATAAAAAGGGGGGCTTAGATTCTAAGTATTAGAATACAATGAATATATCAACATTACCATCACATAATGGTATGAGTATATGGGAATAATATTTGAAAAAAAACCCATATAACATAGATCACAACATTTATCATCAAATAAATCATTCCACTTTGTAAGATACGAATCACAAAGTAATCGAAGAACATGAGAGATGAAAGAATAACATTAGAATAAGACATTAGTTTCAGTATACACATAAGCATAGAAAATCTTTGTCTCATTTGTCTAGTATCATTTCCAAAACTATAATATATGAATGGGTACACACTGTAAACAATAATAGTAGTCAAGGATCACTTCCAAAACTATCATAGTGGAAAATTTCCGTTACTAAACTAGGTTCACTACCCATTCTAGTATTGTATATCTCATTATATATAAGTATTTAACTTCTATAAAATGTCATTATACCCATGGTTTCTCAAAACCATTGGTACAGGTATAGTATGTGAGCCTATACCCATGGTTTTTTAAAAATGTATTTATATGTTGTTTTCTAAACCCTATACCCAATTTGTTTCCTAGGACATGGGTATATGTTTGTTTTTAGAGACCTATAACCACAGTTTTTTTAAAACCTAGGTTATAGGGGTGTTTTTTGAGGAAGCCCATGAATAATTCCAAGCGGTTAATCATGAGGAAAATAAGACACATTATTGTCACATTTAAAGGAATAATATTAATTTTAATTTTATCTTTGTTCAAGTGAAATTACCTTCTCACTTTACCTTTTATCAATAAATTAATGTATCCCACATTGAGATATCATTAGAAAATAAAAATGAGGACTCAGAAGTATAAAAAATGAAGTAGGATGATCTAAAATTCACACTTCCCCCTTCTTGAAAACTATATATAATTATAGAGGTGAAAGATTTTGTATAAACTATCAATGGAATATTCCTTGCCAACAAAATAAGATATTCAAGTTTGAAAAAGACAGATATGGTGGTTCAAATACAAGAAGACACACCCACCATCAGACTGTGGATGATAGTTGGTACTTACCATTGGGGGCAGAAAAAAATATATATCTTAGTGTATAACAAGATAATTTAACATTATACATGGATTTTATGATTTTAATTTCATTCTGAGGACTATTTATGCATAAAACCTACTCCAAAATTATTTTTTAAACATTAATGGAATGACACTTTTGTTATAATTGATTAATTTAAATTTATAGAACCATGATGACATAAATATTCCTTTAAGAACCATTTAATGGATCAAATGTTTTATTTAAAAATGGAGTGAACTATTAATATTTATCTATTAAACTCCCTATTTATTTTTTCTAAAACATGTTTTGAGAATTAAACTCTAAATTTCACTCCCATTCTTGAAAACTAACATTAATTTATTTTTCTACGAGATATGAGTTTCTTAAGAATCATTTTATTTCATGTTTTAGATGTGATTATTGATGAAATTGAATGAGTAAAATTTCTAATTTCATCATTATAGTGAATCATGGACATTAATATTTAGTTTTATTATTTCAGGAAATTACTTGATTCATTTAAATGAAATTTCAGTATCATTTTTCATGATTTGGATTATTTAATTTCATTGGAATTGATTTGTTATTATTAGTAACACCATGAGTGAATTTACAGTGTTATAATTTATATTACTAAGAGGATTTATATACCAAATTATTTTTAACTATCTTGACAACATTTCATGAGTGATATTTAGGTCTTACACCTACCAGAACAAGAATTGAATATTTTCATTGAAATGACTTTGGAAAACACATTAGTATGATTGATGCATATTTTAAGAAACTATTATTCTTTATAAAAACATTTACATTAATTTTTATTTATCCTATAGAGACCCTAAATGACCATTCCATGGATGATCTATTTTTATAGATTCAAACCCCCTATTAATATTTTTATAATATTTTAATGATAAATTGTGAGGGAAAGGGTTCCATGGTGGAAGGGATGATTTAAATTGTAATGGAATCCTATAGGGGTGTTATCTTGTTTGTTGAAAAAGTTTCATTGATTAACGAATTATTCTTTATAGTTTTCCATTCTTAAAAAATGAAAAAGTAGAAAAAAATTATATAGGTTGTAACATGGGAGTATAAAAAATCACTATGCATAGACTAATGAATTTTTATCATATATTTGTCATGTGGTATATGAGAGATATATTCTAAACATAAATTTCAAAAAATAAATAAAAAATAGAATAAAAGAAGATAGATACAAGTTTATATGGAAAAAAATAAATTAAAATTATTTTATAGATCATGACCTTTCTTTGAGATTCATGAGTGGGAGTTTTCAAAATTTGATGGGGATGATTTTATTAAACATTCTTTTGATAAAATTTATCTTAATAAATATAGAATCCTCCTCCTTGAATGTTAATTATTAAAACATTTATTCCTACCTAATTTAAACTTATGAATAATTATAACCATAGATGGAAATCCCTCATGATTTTATGTGAATTTTTTCTTTAAGAGGTACATAATGTTGTTCATTTGAAAACCAATGAATGAGGAGTATGTGGTCATGATATGAGAAAAAATATAATTGAATTAACATAATGAGTGATGATAAAAAAGATTCATGTGAGGTAAATTAGGATTTGGAATGTCTAATAATAATAAATTGGGGAAAATGAATGAAATAAAGAATAATATTCATCATCAATACTACAAAACACACATTTAATAGTGCTAAAATGGCCTTTATCAGTACTAGAGAAGTGATGACTACCAGGGGAGGATAAAATTCCAAGTCCTTTATCAGTGCTTTATCATGTACTGATAAAGTAACATTTATCAACACTTATATAAGCACTGATAAATGATCATTTAATAGTGCTTCTATAAGCTCATATCCCAAACAGTTATCAATTCTTTTTTTTGACACACATTTTCCATCTCTAATAGGCATTAAACTATGTTTCTTGAAATAATCTCAACAGTAGTCATCAATGAAATGACTAATGCTCATAGTAGCACAAGAAACACAAAATAGATGGAATAAGAGTCTCAAGGAAACAAAATGTAATAATATCTATTCAGGATTTGGAACTGATGAGGATGGAAATTGAACTTCATTATGTTCACTAAAATTGGAAATGCCTCTGATTTGTGAGAATTACACCATTGACACAAGTAATTAAATTGATGCATCCATTTACACTAATTCCATCCAAATAAAGGATCCACACAACTAAAGAAATTATATAGTGAAGGAAATGAACAAAATGGAGAGGGTGGAGACTAAAGAATTAAAATATTCAACTGAAATACAATGTAGCCTGGGGGTCTTGGGTTTCTATTGTGTAATTTCAAAAAAAGAGTGTCTATTAATAAAATCATTTTATTTTATTTTATTTCGAAGAAGATTTAATGATAGATTAATTTTATTTTTATCATCAAAATTATCCACAAGGATCTGAATAAAAATCTAATAAAGTAATTGGGTTGAGGATTTTTTATGTTTTTTCGTATAAAATATGGATTTTTAATAGGTTTTATTTTACAAAAAATTATAGGGTTTTATATGATTTGAAAAGAGGTATATGGGGGTGTGTACATTATTTAAACTTACCTCAATAGGCAATAAACCTGAATAGGGTTCACACCTTCCATCATCGAAAAATATAAAATTGAGGCCACTCCCCATTCAATACATAGATAAATAAACTGAATCTACCTAATTGTTATATATATTTGTTATATTTTTAATTTTATTTAAACATAATTATATATATATTAATTATCATATTTAAATTAAATTAAAAATACCATATATTATTTGATATATGTATAATACTATTTTTACTAATGAAACTAAAAAATTAATAATAATAATTTTGTAATTATATTAATTATAAAAAAGTATTATTCTCGTCAAATGTGTATAAAATATAATTTTTTAAATTTTTTAAAGTTTAATTATTTACAGAAAATGTATATATAGTTACCTAATTTTATTATTTTGAATGTAACATGAGTTAACAATATTTTATTGGTTATTTAAGTAAAAATTATATTGTTATTAATAATATATATATATATATATAAACCTAAACACTTTATATATACCTAAAATGATGAATACATATAAATAAGTTGAAATATATATAATTTTATAACATCCATTCAGTGAGGATATGTTCTCCCTTAAGACTCACATTGAACAACCTTTTCATTTCATAGGTTAGTAGAAAAGTCTAAATAATTCTTCCCCATCAGTGCTTTAATAACACAAGGTTTGACAGACTTATCATTATCTCTAGAAACAAAAACCTCCTATTTTTTGTTGTTGTTGGTCCCTCACCTACATGCCGATATAGAATGACCCAATTTCATACAGGAACCATAGAAATCGTCCCACAATTAAAACCACACAACCTTCTAGTATAGAATTATACCCCCACTACAATCCAAATATAATCGATAAGAACTCTCTAGACAACAAATTCCAAGAAAACACGAGGAGAAATGGGGTGGGAAATTGATCAGGTTCTAATATCAGAACATAAATATCTACGAACGAGAATCCCTATCATGAGTATAATTGCTGGATTTAGAAAAGGTACAGGGAGCATTGGGAAGCTAACACAAATCATTGATGTTGGAATGTCGGGATTCATATGGAATTCATATGACCACCAGAAGAGATAGAACTGGATGTTGTTGTAGCTATGGGGGGGGCACTGGACTAAGCCATGGCCTTATCTTTCCCCAAAGCAAACAGAATCATGCTGTTTCTTTTGTCGAGCACACCAACAAATGCCCGATATTGTAACACCCAGGGCTCTAATGTTTACCTATTTAGATGATTTGATGATGTGTTGTACTCCAAGGTCATGATTGAAAGATTCAAGATAACATTAAATAGATCTGGGACTTTAGGGTGAAGCGATTTAGGGAATGTTGGTGGAATATTGGGGTTGGAGAAATTGGAGAATGAACGAGAAGAATCCTCAAAGGGATTGATACATGTTTTTCTTCTGATATAATGAAGAGTTCACAAGAGTTCTGTTTTTATTAATTAGATTAGGAACTTTTAACAATTGTTGTAAAAATTTAAGATAAAAGGCATATTTATCAGTGCTTTTTATGCACAAATAAATGTATATCTTTATCACCACTAATTAAGTTCTAATAAAATCCATGTGTATTAGTGATAAATATTTAGCTTTGATATATATTACTTTTATTAATGTTTTTTAGTGCTGATATAGACTCATCTTTAGCTGCACTAAAAAAGCATTGATAAAGATTTGTTTTTTAGTTCTTATTACTTAAGCAGTGATAAAGGATTTATAATTATAATTATAAATAATTTATATATATATATATATATATACTAAATCAATATATATAAATAAAAATATATTTAATATATTCCTTATTTGAATATATATAGTATAATTTTATAATTATTTAAATATACAATTATTTATTTATAATTATATAAATATTTTTGAAAAAACAATATTTATATCATTATATATATTTATATAATTATATATATGATATATATAGTAAATGTATTGATTATTTAATTAAATTTACTATAAATTTAAAAATTATTAAAAAAATATATATAATTACATAAATATGTATTATTAATTAATTATAATTATATAAATACTTTTAAAAAATAGTTATTTATTTAGAATAAAAATATATTATTTTATAAGTATTATGTGTATATTTTTAAATATATTCATTTATAAAAACATTTTTATTGATATTTTTTACATATATTTTTTTAATTTTATCAACGAACATCTAATATTTAGTGCCTACATGTTAAAAACCATTAAATTGAATAAATAAAAAATAAATACACTTTAATAATATTAAACAAATGGATAAGTTTTGTGTGTGTACATTATATATATAAAAATAATTAATTACATGTATGTGAATCAATATAACACCCATTTGATATATGTTAAATTGAAAACTCAAACGATGTTCAATTATATGTCTATTACTCTATGCAATTAGTCTGTATTTTTAATTCATACTAATTTTTAATTATAATCCATTATTCACCAAAAATAACACAAAAATATTTTTTTAATATATAAATAATATTGAAATAAATTAATATATATCTATATATTAAATATATACTATTTGTTGACATTATAAATCATTATATAATTAATAAAATGTTTAATATTTTTCTCAATTTACTTATTTTTTATTTTAATTTGTTTAATTTTCATTTTTCATATATATATATATATTTAATACATAACATTTATTAGTATTTACAATATATAAATAGTATAATAAATTTCTTCATTTTTATCAATAATAATTTGATTATTAAAATTTGAAATTTTTTAATAATCTCATTTTTTATTTATTTCATTATTTCTATTTTTTAGGTCTTTTTTAATTTATATAAATGGATGATAAAGGTAACCCTTTTGAGCATTAAAAATATAGCACTCATAAAGGGTAACCTTTACCTGTGCTAAAAAAATCACTGCAAAAGGGTTTCCTTTATCAGTGCTAAAAATAAAGCACTGATAAAGCGTAGCCTTTATCAGCAATACAAATAATGTGCTTATAAATGGGACTACTATCGGGGAAAAAAGTGCCAATACTAGAAAATTTTTGGATTCAAGCAAGCTCGATCCTAAAAATTTATTTATGAAAATTGAAATACAATGAAATACAACACACATGAAGCACAAATATAACCACCAAATCAGAAAAAAATGGTAGAATAATACAACCCAAAACACCTAAAAATACACAGTCCCACAACATAACCCAGCAAATTTTTAGAATCCAATGTCCCCAGGCCCCATGATCAAACTGAAAATAGGGTTGGTCTGTAAGTTGGTAAGTGCCGACATTGGCTCTTGAGGTGGTCCCTCTCAAGGTCATCCCATTAGAATCATCGCACCACCCAGATTATTTACACCCCTCAATTCATCACAGCCCCCAAGGGTCACAAGCTATCGTCGTCTTCACCAGATATCCCCTCATTGGACAACACTAACGTTATCTCTACCAGCTCGCACACCCAATGTATCCCTGAAAATTCACCGCGACCTACACAAATCACTAGCAGTCATGCCAATAATTATCCGTAGTAGTAGCATCGTCAAAAATTTCACATCAGATTTGAGAAGGATCCAAAACTGAACTATCAACCCGATGTTGGGCTCGTCCGCAAAGTGCCACTCCATTGCACTGTAGACACCTTCTCGAGCATATCCACTGAAAACGCCACCTCCTAGATCATTCATTCCACACATCCCAATCACCGAAACCCATGAATCACAAGGCAAAGCAACCGACTGAAAAATTAGCTGACAAACTATAACTTATGCGCCACCATCTGCTCCACCAGGATCCCACACAGATCTCCTCGCCACCCTACCAACCAGAGGTTCTACCGCCAACCGGTGCATCACCATCATCATCTAGTGATTCCACTACCATCACCCATACTCGCCCAACCAAACACACCCCGTAGGATGATAGGCTCATCATCGCTGATTGGGACCAGATTGTTCAATGGTCAGAATCAGGGTTGTCATAGTCCGCTGTCCTAGATTTCATCCATTTATCACCAGCTGCTCAGTGGGATGTCATCGAATGCAACCAAAATCAACAATTCCCTTTACCATTTATTTGATTTGGGATTATCAAACCCCTTATGATAAACATGACATACACCACTAGATCGAACATGCTGAGATTCAGTATGTCCCTTGACATAACAAGATGCAAATATTTCATAATGACCAATAATTTCATCTTCAATGAAATAGGTTGATGAGAAATGATTATGACCAATCACCCATGAATTCAAGAGATATAACCTCTCCACAGATCTAAAAGTTCTGATAAATAATTAAATTTATCTTCACTTTGTTTAGCACTTATAAAGATACCATATATTAGTGCTTTTTTTAGCGCTGATAAATACCAGTGTTATTAAACAACAGTTTCGTAGTAGTGAATTTTAAAAATATAGAAAGTAAAATAATTGGATAATTTTTTTCATTGAAATTTTAGAAATGAAATATATTTTTATGTGTAATTTTCATTGATTTATTTAGTATTGAGAATTTGTTTCCCATATATTTTATATTTGAATACTAGTAACATTTTCCCCACTGATTTTCAATGTTGGGTTTTTATAGATAAGGACAATCCTAGTTTATGTGTGGGGGTATTTGAAACAATCATATTTCATGTATATTTTAATGCAATTTTCGATGAATATTTCAATGTATTTCTATGATTTAATAATGTATTGGAAGTTACAATTAAATAATTAAAATTTATTTAAATAAACGTATTAATTTACTTATCTATTTTCATGTGTTTACTGAAAACAATTTCCATATAAACATGGCCTTAACATCAAAGGCTAGAAATCCTCTTATCTAGGGCCATGGGGTACATGAACTCCAAGTGAACATGAAAGAAGGCCTGCTGTGTGGCATGAAGCATGCAGAGGATCCCATGCAGAGGTCCAAAGGGAAAAACCCAGGGTATCATATCTAGAACAAGGACTTTGTATGTGTAAATGTGTGTGGTGGTATAGACCACACAACTATTGGATAAGTAGCTCATTAGGACGTGGCAGCCCATAGCAGTGGGGGGGGGGGGGGATCCACCATTCTCATCCAATTTCACTACCATGTGAAATCCTCAAGATGATATTTTACAGCTCTTACAAAATATCCACAATTTCTTAATTGAAAAATAGTTTATGGGTATTCTTTCTCACTAAATGAAACACCATATCCTCATTACATTTTCCATGCATTGCGCTTAGAAACCCATCAATGTAGAACCTCATCCAATCTGTTCCATATGAAGTCACCACAGTCACCAGTTCACACTGTGAAATACCCTAACTGATAACCATAGATGCTCATCTCAAAATAGAAAAACACGTTCACCAACAAAGGATTCAATGGATAACTTCCTCCACCTTGATTGGACCCCAAAAAACAATTTTAAGGATTTATCATTCCACTACAAAGTCCATAAGAAGGTGCATCGGCCACATCCACCACATTAATCGCTACCTTCGTCACTAGAATATACTCTACACATAGCTTGAGATATGCTTTCCATGAAAAAGAAGGTGTTCCACTATAAACATCTTTCTACACTCAACAATGGAAACATATGATTAACTTAGATCTTCTATGACTGGATAATTAACATATACATTTATATTTATATCTAAATTTGAATGAGAAAAAATATAAGATATCCTTGACCATGGGAAAATCGAGGATCGTTCCCCCTCTATAAATGCATGGGAATTTCCACTGTGAAAGGAGTTGGATCAAGTTTCAGATGGAATCCACTACTGGGAGGAGGGTGGTGATAGTTTTTTTAATAAGTGTTCTTAAACAAATATTTAAAAAAATGCCAAAGTTAAAATAATTCTAAAAATGGGTGTGAAAGGCAGCAGGTGCGTTGTCACCTTTCAGTTTACGTCCAAAGGCTGCAGCTGCACTGCCACCATTCAGTTTAAGGCCAAAGGCAGCTGCGGCACTGCCTCTTTCCACCTAAATACCCCCAATATGTTTTTTACTTTTTTAAATATTCTTATATATATATTCAAAATTTATATTTTTATTGTTTTGTTTTGTCTATATATATATATATCATGAAAATCAGAATGATTTATTTAATTTTTAATATCCAGTACTATTTCCATTACAAAATTTTGATACTGATAGAAACCCTCAACAAGGGGTCCCTTTTATAAGAGGGCATTCCCTAGAAATAATTTTTTATTTCCAATGTGAGATTCATGTTCTCTCTTTTCGGCTTAAATCATTCTATATTTCCCAAGTGGGATTCTATTTCATGTACGTGTCTTGAAAGACTATAATATATAATGTATAATACAAATATAAATGAAACATAAAACATGGATTAAAAATATAAGAAATAATTGAAAAAAAATAATTTCATTAAAAATATTGACAAAAATAATATATAAGCTTTCAAACCCACTTACTAGAAACATAAAAATGTTTCACATCCGTGTCTTTAAAATAATATTAAATATAAACTATAAGATAAATATAAATCAAACAATAAACATAGATTAAACATATAAGAAATAGTTGAAAATAAAAAGAATTTTGTAAAAAATATTGATGAAAAAAAATTATAAGAATTCCAAACCACCAACTTGAATGATAAAAATATTTCATTTTTTTGACATTGGAACCCTATAAAATATAAACTACAAGACCAATATAAATGAAAATAAAAAATGGATTAAACGTATAAGAAATAGTTGAAAAAAATATAATTTCCTCAAAATTGTTGAGGAAAAATAATTTATAATTTTTCAAAACCACTTGAAACATAAATATGTTTCAAGTATGTGGATTTGAAATACTATAAAATATAAACTATAAGGCCTATATAATTGAAATATAAAACATGGATTATACATATAAGAAATTATTTAATTCGTTAGTAAGTAATATAATTATTAATTATATAATAATTAATTAGTTAATTATTAATTATTAATAACTAATTATATAATAATTAATTTGTAAATTAGTAATATTGTTATTATGTATATAATATATAATTAGTTAATTAGTAATAAAATTATAAATTATAAATATTCATTATAATTATTAATTATTAATTATTAAAATTTATTATTTTACTATTAATTACATAATTAGTAACAAAATTATTCTTTATAATTGTTCATTATAATTATTCATTATAATTATTAATTATTAATTACTAATTATTAATTTTTAATTAGTTAATTATTAATATAATTATTAATTATATAATTCTTAACTATATAATAATTAGTTGTTTAATTAATGAATATAAATAATTAATTATATAATAATTAATAAGTTAATTGGTAATATAATAATTAATTATATAATAATTAATTTGTTACATAGTAATATAATTATTAATTATATAATTATTTATTAGTTAATTAGTAATATAATTATTAAATATATAATCAGAAATTATTAATAATTAATTATATAATAATTAATTAGTAAATTAGTAATATAATTACTAATTATATAAAAGTTAATAAGTTAATTTATTTAAAAAGATAGATCAGTGGCCCTTTTTATATTTAATTAATTAGTAATATAAATATAAATTATAATTATAAATTATAATTATGTATTATAATTATTAATCAGTATTTAATCAAAATTATTATATAATAATTAATTATTCAATTAGTAATATAATTATTAATTAATTAATTCTTAATTAGTTAATTAGTAATATAATTATAAATTATAATTATTCATTATAATTATAAAATAGTAATTATTAAAATTAAAATATAATAATTAATTAGTTAATTATTAATATAATTATGAACTATAATTGTTTATTATAATTAAGATTTATTAATTTGTTATCAATAATTTAAAATTAAAAATTACTAAATTGGTAATGTAACAATTCATTATATCAATATTCATTACATAATAATTAGTTAGTTAATTAGTAATTAGTAATTATTAATTATTTAATTAGTAATATAATTATTAATTATATAATAATTAATTAGTTAATTAGTAATTTAATTATTAAATATAAGGAATAATTATATTACTAATTTATTAATTAGTTATTATAAAATAAATAATAAATAATAATAATTAATAATTATATTACTAATTAACTAATTGATTATTATATAATTAATAATTAATAATTATAATTAATAATTATATTACTATTTAATAATTAATATTTATAATTAATAATTATAATTAGAATTAAGTAATTAATTAAAATAGTTAAAAATTATATTAATAATTAAATAATTAATTATTATATAATATTTTATTAATAATGAATAATGAATAATTATAATTAACAATTATATTATTAATTTATTATTTAACTAATTTATAATTAATAATTTTATTACTAATTGAATAATAAATTATTATATAATTTATAATTTATAATTTTATAATTTATAATTATATGACTAATTAATTAGTATATAATTAATAATGATGTTACTAATTAAAAAATTAATTATATAATTAATAATTTATAGTGATTTTATTGATTAACTATTTAATTATTATACAAAATAATAATTATATAATTAATAATTATATTACTAATTATTTAATTAATTATATAATTAATAATTATATTAATAAACTAATTAATTATTATATAATTCATAATTATATTATTAATAATCATATTATTAATTAACTTATTAATTATTAATTATTTGTTTTATGTTTAATTTATTTTTTATGTTTCATTTATATTTGTCTTATAGTTTATATCTTATAATCTTTCAAATCCACATACTAGAAACATTTTTATGTTTCAAGTAGCTAGTTTTGAAAGTTCATAACTTATTTTTCATCAACATTTTTTAGGAAATTATTTTTATTTTCGACTATTTATTATATTTTTAATCCATGTTTTATGTTTCATTTATATTTGTCTTATAGTTTATATTTTATTGTTTTTCAAAGTCATAAAATTGAAAAAAAAAATAATTTTCCAGTAGGTACCTTTGAAAGCTTATATATTATTTTTTATCAATATTTTTTATAAAAAAAATTTATTTTCAAAAATTTATTATATATTTAATCAATGTTTTATGTTTCATCTTTGTTGGTTCTATTGTTTATATTTTATAGGATTTCAATGTCAAGTACTAGAAACAATTTAAAGTTTCAAGTAGATGTCTTTGAATGGCAATATTTTATTTTTCATCAACATTTTTTAAGAAATTATTTTTTATTTCAAACTATTTCCTATATATTTAATACATGTTTTATGTTTCTTTTGAATTGGTCTTATAGTTTATATTTTATAGTCCTTAAAATACACATAGTTGAAACAGTTCAGAATCCCACAGCAGAGATGCATAATGTTCTGTGCAAGAAAGGGAGAAACAGAATCTCACATTGAAAATAAAAAATTATTTCTAGGGTAAGCCCTCTTATAAACGGGAGTCCTAGGTGAGAGCATCAGTTAGAATCTAGAATAATATATTGACAGTACTATATAATATTAAATAGCAGATAAATTCTGTGAAATTTATATATATATATATATATATAAGTAAGAACAGTTAAAATAAAAAAAATATTAAATAGTTTTTTTGGGTTTTAGAATAAAGGTGGAAATGGGGTTGCCTCCTTTCAACTTAATGAGAAACGAGGCACCACCATTGTCGAATTTCCCGTAAAACATAAAGGTGACAAAATCCCTACAACCTTTAGTGCCTATTTGTTTTTGGGAAAATAACCTATACCTATTTAAAAAAATGTAGAAATCATATTAAAACAAATCTGGATGATGTGGTTTCTAGTTTTTTATTGTTTTAATTTTATTTTTATCTTATGTATTTCTTCTATAATGTTTTTATTTATTTAGAAAATACTGCAAAATGTCTTTTGTTAACATATGAATTCTTCTACCTGAATTTTATTTTTCCTCTTCCCCTCTAAATTATTCTTCTTATTATGTGTTTTTAATATCTTTATTTATATTTTTTTTATTATTTTATTATTCTACATCTCTTTCTTATTCAATTTTTAATGATTAATTCATTTTAATTAATTATATTTTTCTATTCTCTTGTATATATTTTTATTTTATATTCATCTATCCTTCCAGAAAGTGATATCATACCCTCGATAATGTGGGGATAACTTCAGCCTTGGCCCAAAGGTGATTATGTATTGTTTAATTCATTCTTAGTTTTTATTTTTTGTCCGTTGTATATATGAGTCATATACACATGAGTGATGGTTATGCACCATGATATATAAATGAATTATAATTATATTATCTTATTTTATTCATTTACCTCCCTTACACTTCTTATAATATCTTAAAATGTTAGAGTTCATGTGATCAATGGATGAAATAATATATGATGGAGCTGGGTCTTGGAAGATTATACACTCTCGATTTAGATGTTCCATCAACTATGATTAAAGGACTAGAAGTAATATTCATTGATTAAAGTATTTATTATTTAAAAAAACTAAATAAATGGATAATAATAAGTGAATTTTAATTTTATAACTATATTATCAAACATAATTTTAAAAAATATAAGATAACAAATATAAAATTAAAAAACTGAATATAGGACCAAGTTGTTTCTTTATAATCACATTCTATTTAGAATTTAATTTTTAGCTTAAATTTTAATTCTACACATTTTATCAATATTTTATAACCTATAAAAAACCAAATATATAATTGCTTTGATAATATTGAAAAAATACAAATAAGAAATAGTTTAAATGAATTTGATTAACCAATTAAAGAAATAGTGACGATCTTGTATTAAGAAGACCCTTGAATACTACTATGTTGCACTATGAAAAATATTTTAGATGATTTATTTTTCCCCACCCCACAACATGAGTTCTGTCAAGATCATAATAAACATAAATTTACTGTTAAATTATTATTAAATAATCACTCAAAATTTTAGTAACTTCATTTAATGGTTGAAAATACATATTCTTCAAAAATGGTTTCATTTTGAATTTTCTATTTTGAATTATTATTTATTTGTAAAAATAATATTCATTCTATCTATTAATTGGAATGTCATTTTTTAAATCATCATATAAAAATTATCATAGGGTGAAATTTTGGATTATTATGAAAATTTTGATTTTCAGGTGAATAATTAAAAAATTCACTTTTTTGTAAAAATATGATTTACATTAAAAAATTATATTATATAAAAGTGAAAATTTTCATTTTATTTAATTTAAATGATTTTGTAGTTATATTTTAAGAACAATAATTCAATTTTATCTTTATTTATACCCAATTTTTATATATGTTTATTTTTATGATTGAAAATGCATTTGTCAGGAAAAAACAATTTATGTTCATAATGATTATCTATTTTCATTAATATAAATAACCACTAATAATGAAATAATTACATTATATATATATATATCAAAAAATATGAATTTAAATTATTTTAAAGATTATTAGTCATCATTATGTATATATAAGATCAACTTATGGTTGAAAAATCCATTTCCTAACAACCCATTTTTCTACGAAATTAGAGGTTTATTTTTAAATTAAATTACAAAAAATATGTGAAATTAATTTCAAAAAAAATTGATTCAATAATTTTGACCAAAATAATTAATATTATATAATAATTTCAACTTAATTTATGTTCTGGATGATTATCCATGATATTTCACATTATTTTCCACGATCAAGGTTTAAATGAGGTTTTGTGCGTTAAATGTGCTTGTCTTAAAATTTGTTTTCCACAAACATATAACATTTTTTTTGATAAATTGTATTTAATATTTAGAATTATAGGTTCAAATTTATAAAATAGGGATCATTTTATGTTATTCTTATTTGATATATTATCTTGTTTAAATAAAATAATTGCAGTGATTAAAAATAAAATGGTAAATGTAATAAAAACTAGAGGACACTGAATACGATGTTTAAAAAATGATTCTCTTCATCTTTTTTAGGATTGTATCTAACATCAATTACATAAATTCAATTATTTAAAAAAATTTAAGGCTCTTTTGGGTGAGATTGACTTCCTAATATTGAATATGTTTTAGCATTTATAGAAATGTCTCTTTTCCTCTATTATAAAGGTTTACTCACTCCCCTTGATTCATCACACCTATAAATCCATTTAGATCAAAAAATAACTATAACTTTCTCTCAAAAACATTATTATCTATATTATATGGCTTCTATTCAGAATAAAAGGCCAACCATAGTTTCTTTATTAGGTTATCTAATTGAGTTTTCCCAAAGTGATGGTACTCGTCTTAATGAATCTCTTTTGTCCCTTCATTTTTTTCACCATCCATGTTTCATTAAAATTCCTATAAAATAAAACCATTTTCTAAAATATACTGAGATATTATTATGTTGATAGATAAAATTTATCATTATCCTACTTTTTCAAATGGGAAACAAATCCATCGCTCTTATGTATCGAAGACTGCTGCCTCGCGAACTGATGTAACTTATTTCCCAGCACTAAGTCACATGGATAGTAATAATGATGGAAATAATTAAGTTTTATAATACTAAATACCGCATATTTATTATTTTAAATTTATATACTATCCATTTTCATACCATTTTACCCACTAAGGGAATTATATCTTTTTCTTTGTTCGTATATATAACATGTCTTATCAACTAAGCAATGTGATTCATTTTTCATGATCAAATTTTATTGTTATTTATAAAAATCTATCTAATTATTAAATATTATATTTATAATATTAAAATAAATTTTGAAAAAATTTATCTAAATTCTATGCACAAGAACCGGAACATTAATGACAAAACTCACATTAAAAAACAATATAATTAACACCCAAAATAGTGGTACTAATGAAGTATTATTAATGACTGGATGGTAATATGGTATAATAGGATCATATATAATGTTCCAAAAATTAATATTATTCTGTTATAAATTTGCAAACATGTTTTAAAAAAATTATACAACAAGTTAAATCAAGTTCATTTAGTTAGAAATATAAGGTAAGGGATTCCATGTTAACATTCATTCACTGAGTCATATGCAAATGTTATGATCCTAATTTAGTATATATATAATAAAAATTGACCTTTTTAGATATTATATCCTTAAACCTTTCAACAGAATAGTAATTTATGTTTTAATTTTAATTATTTTACCTATAGATATTTGACATGATTGTTACCATATGGTAAGAAATTTCATAACACAATTTATTTTCAATAGATAATATTACTTTTTCATTGTTTTTCATATTCTAAGATTATGTGATTACTAAATTTTGAATATCTTATGTTGTATTTCGACATGTTTTATTTGGTTTAAAATTTGATTCACAAAACCAATTCATTGATTAATTCTCACATTAATGGAAATAGATTCTATCTCAATTTCCACTCCCTTAAGAGATATTTGGTATTATAAAAATATTTATTTCAATGAAGTGTATATACTTCCCAATTGATATATTATTTCTTGAATATATTAATATAATTTTTTTATTGTTTTATTGGATTTCATCTCCTTTCTGAGGCTTCTTATTCAAATGTTACCAAATTAGTAAGGGTTTATTGCACAATATCAATTTAATCCAGATTTTTATGCTTGAATTTCCACTAAAAGAAACTATTTGATAATTTTATAACAAAACATTTTCATTTTTTACGACATTATTTTATTTGTGATGTTTTCATGTAATATTCATATTTCCTATCTTTGGTATATAAAATTTTGGACAAAAATATTTTAAGAAAATATGACTTTATTTCATTCATCAGTCAAAAATCCTTTTTCATTCAATGCCATGTTTTCTAAAAATGATTTACTATGCTTATTTAAAGGCATTTTAACAAATAATTGGATTTTAATGAATTTTTTTCCATGTAATATTCCTATTTTTTACAAGAAAGATACATTTTTACATTTCTTATATAAATGTGAAAGGATTTATTTAAACATACTTAAAATGAAAAAAACCTTTACAGTATTAAAACCACTCATTAGTCAGAGGATTCCTTCATAGGATTCCACAAGATTTAAAAAAAAAAATATCTAATACCGTGAATTTTTTTAAATTTTAGAAGTTATTTGAAAAGATATAATGATTTATTCCCTATGATTATTTTTAATTATATTTTTAGTTCATTTAAATTTTTCTATAATAAAACCCATTTATTTTACTTATAATAAACAAGGTATGTATTGTTTCTGTATGATCGTTATTATTTTTTCATATTTTTTTAACAGTTTTACCAATGAATTTATTTACATTCACTTTCTTTATTAATTTGATTGTAATTAAAATTCCCTTTAAACATTAACTTTCTTGTGATTATTGTACATTTGATTTCACTTAAGTATTCATATTATTTATATCATAAATATTATTATTTATGAAACTATACATCAATTTTACATATGGTTTTTTTATTGTGAATGTTATTTAATTTACAATGAAATATTGATAAATATGTATTCTTTACCCATAGTTTTAAGTTGTATTGTGTATATTCATGATGGTATAGATACCATGATGTCAGAAATCATGGTGTACAATATTAATAATTTCATTCATTATTAACTATTTTATTATTCTCCATGATATGATGGAAATGATATTATCCACAGATTCATTTTTTTTCTTATGTTATTGATTAAATGGAATTTCAATAAGTTATTTGCCTTTCAATTCTGATTATGCCCCATCTAATCATGGTAGTCATGTTGTTGATTAAATATCATGTGTTCTCAAATAATTAAAATGAAATATAAATTATTACTTGTTAATTATAATTCATTTATTCAATATAGATTCCAATACACATAAATCTTTTTTAGCATCTCATCACAAACATATTTTGGTTCTTATATCCGGTATACATTGAATGAAACTTTGAATTAGTACAAAGATGCAAATTTTTTTACTTTATCAATATTTTATTTCAATATCTAAAATATAAATAAAACATCATATACATATCTAGATTAAGAACACTACTAAACCATTTGTTTCATTGGGATCTGATCACAATTATCTATAAACAATCTAATAATATAACCACCAACCCTAGGCTACCAAGGTCACAGTCTCTATAGTTTATATCAAATCCATGTTTAGAAAAAACATTGCAATCTATACTAAGGATACCATAGATTAGGTACAAAAAAGATATGATAGAAATTAAGGATATGTGTAGAAGAACATACTAATGTTTTGGTGATGAAGAAATTATGTGCTGTTTCATTACAATATATCCCTGTTTGAAAACTACAAGTGGATGTGGTTCTATAATAGTGGAACCTTGGGTAATAACTCTGAAAATTTCAAATTTAGATTTACATGACCTGCTTCTCATAAATGACAATATGACTTACTTTGCATTTTTTCTGAAACTCCTAACAAAAATCATTAGGGTAATTCTTATTTTCATTTCAAACCATTATAAAGGATTTCAATAAATAACGACAATGAATGAATTCTGTCAAAAAATGTCTCTCGGGATTTTTAGTATATGTTTGATAATATGAATAAATGAAAATATTATTCTTTTTAAAATCTATGTGATTGTAATATAAAATTATTATGTATATTTTTAGAGTTCAATTATTGGAATACTACACCATGGTTTAGTAGATATTTCAGAGAAATATTAATATGATAAATGATTAATTAATATTTTAAGGACATAAGATTAAATCTATTGATAACCATTATGGTTAATATGATCAATAATGTTTAAATAAAAATTTTCAATTAAAATTATTTTATTTCATGAAAAAATATGCCGTATGAAAAATCCAATGAGTTTAAAGAATGTATATTATGAAAAATGTTGTTATTGAGGATGTTCATTATATTTTTTTAAAAAATAATATTGGAATTATATTAATTTTTTGAAAAATTATATTATATTTATATATGAATTATTTATTAAAAATTTATTTGAATTGAATGTTACCCAGTTGAAAGTAATTTTTTAACTCAGGTTATTTTCATTGGGTTTTATTACTTCTTAATTATCATTAATGTTATATGATTATGTCTATGAAGAATTATGATTATATTATGTTTTATAAAAACATTTTTTGTTTAATTAAATTTTATACAAATAATTTGTTCTTTTACTAATTATCACTTCATCATTATGAACATTTCATGTGATTTCATATCAACTCCCCCTCTATAGAGGCATATTTGGTATTATGTACTTTTTTACTTGTCCATAAAATTTTGACACAAATATATTTTTAATGTACTCAACATTAACATAAATTTTTTACTATCATGAAAATTTATTTATTTATATATTCCTTAAAAACATTCTATGATATTTTCAATGATATTTTTTTCCTGTTATTCAAAAAATGTTAATTTTCTAAAAAGTGATTCTCAATGTTAAAATGATATTTTCACCATGATTTTTTAATGATAATTTTATATTTTTTTCCATTTTTAGATGACAACAAACAAACATTTAACATATACTCTACTATGTATATGTTTTATTGAAAAGAGCCTTCTTATTTCACTAGATGTTTTATGATTAGTTTGTCCTTAAAACAATTAGAATTAAATGTATTGAATAATTTGTTTCATTAATTATCTCTATATATATTAACATTATTATAATTATTATACATTTTAGTTATATTAAATATCCATAATATTAGAATCATGAATATAATTAATGAATAAACCATATATCAATTTTTACATATGGTGTATTATTATGAAATGTATTTAATGGAGTAATAAATATTTATTCTGGAATCAATGTAAATATTTGTTGATATGTTATTCTTATTTGTGAACAACAATTATAATTTGATATATGAGGAGTTCATTTGATATAAAATTCATAGTGGGACCTAGAATTATATATCACTTTGAGGAATCAGTAGTCTCATGAGGTGAATTGATAAGCTTATGTTAAATTTGGTTTTACACATAGTTCTAATCTATCTTATGATAGGTATTTATGTTATAGATAACGTGATTTTTGAGATCATAGTTTCCAATATCAAATATTTCCATTACAAATAAATTAGTTTTTATTATCCATGATATTATTGAATTTATATTATCTATGGATGAATTTCTTTCTCATGTTATAGATTTAATTTCATCTTTGTTAGTCATTTACTTTTACAAATTAATTTATCCTTATCCAATCATGATATTCATGTTATTGATAAAATGGAATTCTTTTTTATATATTTACATTTCTATGTTGATTATACCTTACTTATTATAATTTATTTGGTGATGATTACTTCCATAATATTTATCTCTTTATAAGAATCAGAGCTTTCCCTTATTTTCTACCATTTTCTAGGATATAATAAAGGAATATTTAAATGAGTTTAATGATTTTTTTTAATTTCACTATATTTTATTTCATGGATTCAAATGTAATGAAATAATCATGTATATATGTAGAGTACCAAGGTTACTAAGATAATTTTCTTTCTAGGATGTCATCACTTATATCATAAAAAAATGTAATAAAGTAACCAACATCTCTAGGATAATAGGGTTGGGGGAATTAATATATCTATGTGTATGATTTTAGAATAAAATAGGCAATTGAAACAGTAGAGGGTGGTGATTTCACTAGTGTATATATTGTAGAAATTTCCATGATCTTGAATATCTCTCTCATACAAATTCATTCTTACTTTAATGGTTTGATTTTTGTTTGTAATAGGCCTAGAGAAATCATAGAGAGGCTACCTCAGTCCCACATTCAGATAAATGATCTTCATATGGGATATATCAACTAACTGATTTTTTTAATTACAATTTTTCATATATTTCATAATATGATTACTTTATTTCATACCCTCTAGTTTAAAAATAATATTATAAAGATAATATTTTATTTTTACGTATCACCAATTCGTTTAGTTTAATTTTTTATGTAAATAATGTTATTAACAGAATATTTATTTAAGGGAAATATATAGTGAAATCATAGGTCATTACACACCCCCACCAAATAAATCGTGTCCTCACAGTTTTCATTTTTACTCTCTTAAGAGCATCCATGAATCAAAATATTATTTTCATATAAGGATGCATCATCAAAATACTTGGAATGACGAGTGAACATATATTTTCCCACAAAAATAAAAATAACTAATGTTGAGTTTTTCTTTAACTATTAGTTCTAATTACACCAATACACAGGGTGTATTTTTCATGTGGAAGTTATAGTCTTCCTTGCATTATTAATAGATTATTGGGAAACTTTTAGATGTGATTTTTCTATCTTCACATTAATCATCATCATAATATGTAATCATTGCCTATTATCACATCAAATTTTACTAAAGACTGAATATTGAAATTTTATAGTAAACAAATTACTATAGAACTCTATTATATAGTATTTATAAACATAGGAACCAATTATCACCACACTAAATATTTTTATTAATAATTAAACATAATTACATGAAGGATTAAATTTTATGTCTTCATAACACATTCCAGTTATTAATTGGTGGGCTGAATAATATATCAGTATATCTATCTTAGTTCTTGGGTATATAAACTGTGTTCCTCACTCTACAGCATATTAAGAATATACACCTATATTTGGAGTTTTATAGGCCTTCAACTATTACCATGAAAAAAACATATAGGTTCCTATAATTATTGTTAGATATTTTATGGGGTAATTGTATCAAACAATTCCAAAGTTCCCCTCATTGAATGTTATGAACTGTTATAGGTAACATGAGGGGAACTCCTTTTCCCTTAACTATTTCCACTGAACTAATTATTTTACCTCAATAATTAGTTTCAATATTCCCTCCTTCTACACATATAAAACATCTCACATATCCTATAAGACATTCTTTTAGTTTATTCTTGAAATATTTTTTACATAAAGTAAATTGAATATTCTTTTCTTCATCATCTTCATAACCCTAACTACCATGAGACTATATCATTCTCTTTTTCTATTTTTTTATAAAATAAACTATGTTCAAATTTTTAATCATCATTCATGATATCTATATTACCATAGTTTCATGCATTCTAACTCAATCTCCAAAGTCATTAGGTATCTCATTGCGACAATCACTCCATTGTCCATGGAATCTATTTTTATTTTGGTTTCATTAGGTTTAATTCATTACCAAAACCAAAATAGGTTAATATTATTGATGAATAATTAATATAACCATATATTTATAATGTTTTATATCAATAATAATCACCCATATAATTGAATACTCTTGAAATCCATCAAATTTTCATATAGATCATCCTAACTCACCGTTTTTTTTTTCAAATTAGTTTTCTATAGGTTGGGTTGTATTTTAATTCTTATACTAACTCTTTAACATAATAAAATTTATGTAATATCCTATAATTATATAGTGATAAACCAATGCATATTCCCAAAGAGTGTTAAACTAGGTGTTTGGTTAGGCCTCTTTGTTGTGCCTTGGGTAATGATTGCGTTAATACCTGATATTCTCCCCTCGATGTTACAACCCATAGGTATATCTATTCTAAATCCCTCATCCACATGTAATATTTAAATGTATATTAAATTTATAATAGGTCCATAAAATCTATACTTAACAAAAATTTCATTATGTGATTATATACATTAACTTATCTCTTATACTTATCCCAACTGTTTTAACTAAATTTTCAAAAATAATTCCCAGAGTAAATAAGTTATCCTGCACAATATCTAAAATATCATTTGGGATAAATTAAAGTGTCCCAAGATAATAATAACTTAAATAATATCATAATTTAGGGATTTGACAACAAATCTAAAAAATCACACAATCCATGGATTTAATAGTATAGTGTCTTAAAGATTATCGACAAAAAACAATTATTTAAAAAAATATTCAAATATTACTCTATAATTGGGGTCCCCTTGAACCTTTTTTAGAAACCTCACATTATATGGTCATTATCATAAACCATTGGGATATAAATATATGAAAAAGTTGAGATTAGATGATCATCATGGAAAAAACTTATCATAATGTATCATATCATAAACAAAAGAAGAAAACGAGGAAGGGATTAATAAACTATCAAATGATTTTGAGACTATAAATGAAAATTAAAAACATTGTTGTGAAATATAAGATCAAATAATGGTCATATAGTAAGCATAAATTTTTTAAATGGATCTAAAATCATATTGATAAAATTAAAACATGTGATCATCAAAGGAGAGTGTACAATATTTAAAAAATAATGTGTAACATTAAAAATAGAATTCCTATAAAATGAATAAAATTTTAAAAATATGAAATAACATAATAAAAACATGTAATTGTGGAATGATTATAATCATAATATAAAATTTTAATAAAAACTAATTATTCCCATGTCTATACAAACAAACTCATTATCTCTATACCAAAACATTTGAGAAAAAATTATTATTCCCATGAACATGTTCATAAAATTCATCATTTTCATTACTAAATATATATGTAGTTATAAACATTAATCAAATTATTTTAGGGTAATATAGGACCCCACTAATAATCTTAAATACATGTACGTACTCCTTAAAATAAAGCTTTATCATATCATCTTGATGATCTCGAAAAAGAATGGGTTTCTTAACATTTTCAAAAACATCAGATAAAAAGACCATAAGAATCAATAGGACATAAAAAATTTAATTTAAAAAATTTAATAATATCATAATAATATATATAAGTTTATCGAAATATTACATCATTATTGGTACTTCTTAGATGAAAATAGAATTAAAAATAAAAAAGTTTTCACAAACCCTTTTAAATGTTGTCATAAAAAATAAATTTAAAAATAAATTCAAAAACATGATTAAGAATGAAAATATAAGGGTTTTGAAAACAATATAATAAATGCATTAAAAATAGTATTTAAAAAAACAAAAACCAAATCATTCAAATAACTCATGTGTGGTAAATAATAAGAAAATGTCTTCATTAATCTTTTTATATCATTTTTATAAAAAACTCACATTATAGAAAAATCAAAATACTTTCATATCATAAAACTGGAAAAAGATAAAATGAATAATATAAAATATAAAACAAAATATATTAATTATATAAATTACTTTGGATATGTAAAACATATACATAGAATAAAAAAGATTTATTTGTAGCAATGGGAGTTATTCCTTCCATTGATATACTGTTGTTTCATAAAAAATTTCAATGAAATTATTATTGATGATGATAAATAATTTTGAGATAGAAAAATATTAAACTGCATGTAAAGTCATTAGTGGAATTATTAGAAAAAACATGGAATAGTATATTCATGTATGAAATACTAGGACACAATGAATCTGTAATCTAATCAATGAAACACATACCCTGAATTCCAACATAGTTGATCACACTCTAACCTCTTGTATAAAAAAATAAATATATTATTCAACTGTATCATTGCATTATAAATTAGTTATTTATTATCTATTTTTAATGTCAGGAGTGAGTAGTCTTGATTTATTAACTAGTTTTGTAATAGCGATGTAGTTCATCGTTATTAACACAACTTTCATCATTTAAAGACCATAAATAGTACCAAAAATTATTTTTTTTGATATTTTATAATGTTTTAATATCATTCTATGATACATTTAATTGTGGTTCATGTAGATAAAATTGTTGACAAGTATTCTACTGTCATTATTCACAAATGAACGGTTGTATAGTAATCAATGAGATAAATATTAACATTATCAGTTATAAAAACCCCATTATTTACTTATTTATATTATAATTATATTATTTATTTTCTCTTAGTCATCCATATTACCATTTTATATCATTTTTCAAGTGGGTGGTTAGACTAGCCAAAACATGAACATTTTATAAATAATAGATTCTCAAGATTAAGAAAGTGAATATTTTAGAATAATATCACTATTAGATGAGAATATAGATATTATTTAGATATTTATAAGGTGTTGAATCAAATTTTCATAGTTTTTAATAAATAATAATTAAATTAGATTAAAATTTTGATATGTTACTTTATAGAGGTTGTAGTCTGCACTACACAACATTAATATTTAGATTTCATAAAGAATGATATAGAAAGTTCGTGGATTATAATTTTTATCACTAATAAATAATAAATTAAATAATTCATATTTATTATTCCGTTTAACCCTTATAACCAGGGATGATAAGTGGTAGTACAAAATTGAATTCTTCGCTTCATGGAGGATGTAGTCCTCACAAATAATGATTGATAGTTTCATTATTATTGATAAATAAGGGTAAATGTGGTTAATAGTTATTATCCAATAATAATATTATAAATTATTGAAAAAATACTACTTTAATAATATATTAAATTTAATATTATAAATGATAATGTAAAAATAAAAGGAAAATAAGTTATAAAAAATTATTCATGTTATAGACTTAGGATTTCCCTTGGAAGATTCCTTGAAAATTGTTGTATTACGTCATTCTCTCATGACCAGAATCACAACAGAAAAAATTGGATTCAAGGGGAAGGAAAAATTAATAGTTTTCATTAGAAACATAATATTTAGTATGGCTTTAAAGTTATGGTGAGAAGTCCCTTTTATAACTGATGAGAAT
Organism: Viscum album; assembly: GCA_963277665.1. NCBI lineage: Eukaryota > Viridiplantae > Streptophyta > Magnoliopsida > Santalales > Viscaceae > Viscum > Viscum album. The sequence continues at coordinate 166,851,458 of OY728125.1, read as the reverse complement.
ATAAAATTTTTTAATACGTTAAACAAAATATATTGAAAGCACATGTTTCACATGCCAAGAAAACTCAAAATTGGGAAATAATGGATTTGGTGATGATATAATGTCAATAATACAAAAAATATAAAATTACATACATGTTTTAGTCTGTATACCATTACGTTAATACATTTTATCATTTCCATTTTTACAATGGTGACATGTTTTTAACCAAGAAATTTATATTTTACTAAAAATATAATGTAACTCCTCTTAAAAATATTGGGTGTAATGAAAATAAATTTAATATCCATTTAATCTAATAAAATTTATAAATATGATAAAAATAAAATTTATTTGAAATAATTTTATATATTAAAACTTTTTTTGTAGAAAAATGATGTATTCACCATTATTTGTTTCTTAATCTTTTTCAGAATTGACTACCAGTTAAATATATTTTAATATAATTTTATATGTGTTTAAAAATAATATTTTATTTTCATTTTAAAATATTTTAATTTAATTTATAATATATAAAATTAAAATATTAATAATACAAATCATCGAAAATAACAGTTCTTCGATGATATCTGTAATTTACATTATACATAGTATTATTATTTTTAATCACAAAAATAGAATAATATTTTTTACCTACATTTTCCAAACATAAAATTGTTTTAAAATTATAAACTTTATATGAATAAGAAACATTTATTTATCATTGTGCAAGTAATGTGTACATCCCCATTTTTAGAATGTGTATTTTCCAGATAAAAATGATTTTTAATGTAAATTTATTCTTGTATTCTATTTTGATGATTTAAATTATTTTATTATGAATTGAAACTAAATTATTTTTCATTAAAATCAAGGTCAAACAAAATTTAATAAAAATAGTTTTTAATAAAACAGAAGAATACAAAGAGTTCTTATTGAATCTTTTTTGAAATTTTCATATTTAGTTAATCATAAGTTTTATAAATTATACATTTTATTTTAAATAAATTATACATTTTATTTTAAATAATTTACACTTTTAATTCTTGAAATTTTTTTTAATAAAATTAAATGGTTTCATATAGTTCTTGTTTATTGTTATAATATCCAAAAAAATTTCATATTTGTAAAAACTTTATTTTTCACTATTCACTTAAAATTATATTAATTTATAGACATCACAAAAATTCATACGTAGATTTTTTTAAACATTATAAATATAACTATAAATTTATATATATCTAATTATTAATCTAAAATTTGAAAATACAGTTTTTATATAATAAATATAAAGAAAATTATTTTATTGTAAAATAATTTTTTAAGTAAAAAAAGTGTAATTAATAAAATAAATGTCATATATAACAAATTAAATTAATAAATATCTCATTATATCATATCAATTTCTATTTACAAATCCTCTTATGATCTCTTTGTAAGATACACAAATAAGGTATTTTTTGTAATTTCTGTGGGTGGTTATTCCTCTGGCATAAATCTCATTTCCATTTCTATGAGCTTGAATTTCTCTAACATATGATTTCACTCATATCATAACTGTTGGAGTTTAGTTTTCGATTGTTAAAGAGAAAATACTATAACTAATGACTCCTTCCAAAATCATGGATAAAGGAGATTCTTAAGGTATATTTTTAGTACCTGATTCTATTTTATTTTTTTGTTCATAAATTTTATAATATGGTTACTTCCTTTTATAAGTGTAAACATATTTTCTATAATCTAATTGTGACTTTTTATTTTAACCTGTGACTGTTGTATATTCAATTTAAAATATTATTTTAATATAATATTTATTTACTTAAAATTAATTGTGATATATTGGGTCATTATATTAATCCTACGACCCAACCATATTTTATGAGAACCTGTCTATCTAATACCATTGTAAATTAATCCTAAAACCAACCCATATATGATGAGTATGTAAGGAACCATCTCTACTGGGCGTCATTCCTATGAACAACCCAAACACGTTGACCATATGTGGGGTTGTCCCAACTTGACTTAAAACATGTCACCCTCCCATACGGAATGAGAATATATGGGACCATCCCTAATAGACTCTTATAATGTGATCCTCTCTTACTTGATGAACATATTTATACAGAACAATGATTCATATGAATCCCATTCTAAGGTAATAATCCTATGGTGACATATGTGGTCATCCTTATAAGCATATGTGATGATTATAGAATCTCTTCTCCATCTATAAATATAATTAGTCTATGATTCTACCTTATGTGATGGACATGATATACCATAAATGATGAGAATAAGTCTCCATTATGAATAGAATTATATCTATGTATTCTACCCTTAGAAAATGAGCATTATATTCTACCCTTAGAAAATGAGCATTATATTCTACCTTCTATGATGCGAATAACATGACTCATGTGATAATAATGAGTAGCCTATTGCAATGACATAGTGTTTCCCTATGATGTGATCAATGAGTTACTAATGGTATGATGATTAATTTATTAATGTGATGAAAAATGGATTAATAAATTATTTATCTCTGGATTTCCAACATGATTAACTTAGGACTCCCTTATAGCCTATATTGGGATGATATCCATAGTTTCTCAAAAATACAAATAATTTCTGATCATGTTCAAATACAACCCATCATATATATTATATGGTGTACATGTAGATATAGTCTAAAGTGATGTAATTTACTTATTCCCTTTTGAATATATAACCATGAAATAAATTCATTTTTTAAATCTATGAGAGATACCTATATATTGAAATAATCGCTTTTGAGGAGTCCATGAAATGATGGAACAACATGACATCGAAATGTTCCAATATAGGAGACAACACCATCAACATCAATTTTGAAGGAAACATACCTTTATAATATGGTAACATAGGACTAGAAGTATCATGACTATTCTAAGTACATTGTTCACCACAAATGCTGGTCATTATGGAGTAATCCAAAAATAAGATCCTTCTGTTCTTGTAAATAACCATGGTATATCATATAATTACATGGTAATGAAAAGTATCAAATTTTTTGTATAAATCACATATGTGTATTGTGGATGTGTGATTGTATATTTTTGGAAAATCCCAACTCATTTGAATGATTTAGTACCCCATGTTTCTGTCCAGCATTATCTGTATCGAGAAGAAGAATTGTTATATCAATGACTATATCGATAATAAATAACTCAATTTCTAAAATGATTTGACTATCTAAAACATAAGACTACTTATAAATAAAATATTTGGATTTCAAAAACTTTTGTTAAGTGATGGTTACTCTAGGTATAACTAAATATTGATGGATCATGTGGATAAGGATCCAATTGAGTATTTAGTACCCCATGGTTTGTATTGTTATGGGTGATACCATTTTGTTTTAATAATGACATATCAATATACGAAACAAATATGACTATATATTTTTATCCATAATATAAAAGTCTATGGAAAATTATATGTATGTTCAGGTAGTCAATTATTATATCATTATAACAATTTCACTAAAGCGGTGTCTTCCAAACCTAAATAAAATAATCAAGGAAAAACATGCTAAAGTTAATATTTAGGCTTCCTACCATATGATTATAATAATGTGCCAAAATTATAAGCTTTTATTGGATATTAGTCATGCCCAATCACCATATTCTATTTATATGGATCCCTACATAAAGATTGTAGAATTATTATGTATAATTACTCTCTTTTCCTGTAATATTTTAGTTTAACTTGATCCCCCCTCCCCCATATTCTCATTGGTTCCCAAATAATAAAAATTTATCTTTCAGTGAATCATGTGATATATTTTGTTAATCTTGTGAAAATGTTTCTCAATTCTTATTTTATTAATTGGTAATTTTTTTCAACATAAAAGAAAACCCAAGGATATTATCACAATTCACCCTCCTTGGATCAATCAATAATCAGGATGACTCAAAATAAATCTTACATTCATTATAAAATTTACATAAAAACCCACTTTTATATGTTTACCCAAAAACTAGAGGTTGAAAATTGGTGTAACAAAAAATTAAAAAAAAAACATCAAAAATAATTTTTATATCTACAAGTGTTGTTTTTCATATGCACTTATCTAAATTTTACTAGTTGAAGGAAAACCATTTCTTATGTGTCTTCTATAGAATTATTTTTTTGTTACCCTATTTACAAAAAATAATGATGAATGTTAGAATAATAATATATACTACCTCATTGAAGAAATGAAATAGGTTAAGTGAAATTATAATCTTTATAATATGAATTTGATCTCCATGATTATTGTGATTAAAAAATATGCAATTACCCTATGGGATTTCATTTTCTGATAGTGAAATATGTATTTTATCTCTTAAAAGTATAAATAAAGGATAATCATCATACGATTTCCATATAACAAACAAAAGCCTAAACATATTACCCTTATTTGTAGATTTCTTATGTGAGGAATTTTTAACTTTTAATGAAGATCCTAGACATTAAAGAATTATTTTGAATTAGTATACCAAATATCAACCTCTAATTATATGGAGATCCAAAGATTAATATAGCAAATTTTTTAGTCATGTTTATCTCTCTTACAAGGGCACCCTTTTGATTATAATTACATCTTTTATGGGGTGTTATTATCAATGAGTTGGTTTTATAGGATCTAATCATAGGCCCTGAACTATGCCTGCTAATATAGATTACTTTATTTCATATCAATGCTAATTGAGAATTTGAGGTTATGAAAATAAATGTTTAATATTTTATTTAAAATATGGTGTTAACCACGTAATTTGTTATAAGTGAGAGTATATAACACACTGATTTTGTGTAATCTAACTTCCCATGGCTACAAAATTACCAATAGAAATAGCTGGATAACATAGGATCTAATCTCACCAACTCATATCAATGTTAAATGATAATTCACATTACACATAAAAGAGTTTTAATTACTTTGATCAATCTAGAGTTATAAATATATCATTATATTATACTAAATTGGATTGGACCAGGTCCTCCACCAAAGAAATCCAATTGAAGATCAACTAGACTATTACAATAGTAAAATACATCTGATATAGAGAATTTTTCTTACACTATGCTATGAATGAATAAGAATACATATAGTTATCAAGTACCATATTTTATGATATTTAAAAATATAGGAAGACACTTTAAATGTGAATATTTTATGGTATTCATTAATTGAATAAAAGTATAATTTTCCCACAAAAATATAATGTAGGTTCACTATAGAACATGTGTTACACATGAAATAAGAACCCAGATCTCTTACCAAAATAAAATACTGGGTTTATTTTAGGCTTCTATAGTGCATGAATATATGAAATTCACAAATTATAATAATGTGATCTAATTTCATGAAAATTTCATTTATAAAACCAAAGAGTAATTATTTTCTATAAGTAATTATATTTTATTATATATATAGTGGATAGTTTTTATAAAACCTCCCCCTTTATGGCTTGTTAGGTTTTTCAAGTTTATTATCTCTTCTATGGACATGTTTTCAAATAGGTAGACAATTTACCATTAAAATATATTGGAATTAAGGTATTAATATATTGTTATAATTTAATAACATCATAATATATATAACCCCATATACAATCAAATTATATAATTTAATAATGATTTTTCTATATGATTTAAAAACAATCTACTTAAAATAAAATATTTTGTATAGTTATTCATTTTATTATATTGTCACTATAAATGTATAAATAAATGTAATATGCATGTATTTATCAAATATTATAAAAAATAGTCTATAATGATATAAAATCATATATTTATATACTCCACAATTCTCAATGGTTATTAATTATCATTACATTCTCCCCTCCCAATGAAATCATATCTTTATCAGTGTGTGAGATTAATTAGAATTTCTTATTAATTTATTAATACCCTACCATTGGGAATATTTTTTTTATTTTACTAAAAATAAATGATCCTAAATTTACTTTTCAAATATAGAATACCTTGATAATATTTTTACCATAACCTTATGAATATTAGGTTCAATAAAGTCAGGTGACCATAGTGTTTTGAAAGAATGATTGTTTCTATTATGGGTTAAATGTGATATATAATTTTCATTAAGGTCAATAATCATATGATGGAATAAGCCTCATGATCGAAAAATCAGACAGAATAAATTTTAAACATAAGGAATGAGCCAACATGTTATCATATTTAAAATGGTGACTAGAGTGTTCAGTATAACTCCCAAAAATGAAATGTTTCTCAATAAATACATTATATGGTAACTCACATAAAATTAGTTTGTCATTATCCCATGAACATAAATTATATGATGTATTTTCTAATTTTTATGATGTTATTCTTCATAGAGTGGTAATTATCAAATGAACCTAAACTGCATAACACCACGTGGTTGTGGAATAACTACAAACATCATGATGTACAATCCTTCTCTTATTATATTAATATATATTAAATGTTCCTTATCATGAAAACCATAACAAAATTACATAAGATCATCTCTAAGAGTGTAAACTCTATGATATTCTATCCTTCTATCATTAAAATAATATTTTTATATCCATCATAACCATATAAACCTAAACAATGCATAATAATGATACTTCATACAGGTCCCTAAACATCCTGTAAATACCATGTAAATACAAATTCAATAGGATTATGATATATATTACATATTCTCCTTCTCATAAAATGTAATAGGTTATATATTTTTTCCCTATATTACTTTGTATTTAGTCGAAATACGCTTATCACATGAAAAAATACTGTTTTTATAATATAACATTATATTGTTTATAGTGGTCAATCCTATATGATTGTAAAATTATTGGAAACATCCATTTATCTTGATTAAAAATTCAATGAAATATTTTAAATACTATATTTTCTTAAACGGTAAATTTTTTTCTATCCATGTGAACAGAAGAAGTATATTAATCCATCCTTCCTATATGATATTAAACTATATTGAGTTTTCTATAAAATAAAGAATTAATTTTAAAATTTACAAATTTTACTAGGAACAATCATGGTATATAAATACATTGGTAGGAAACACAACCTATGTCTATGATTAAACCCATTTCAAATTCACATTCATTATTATGATCCATCTTATGAAATTTAAAATATGGTATATTTATATTTATTCTTTATATTCTCAAATTCATAGGATCAACCATATTTACTTTAGGTACTAATTTACCTTCAATTCATTAAAAACATTTTATTTCTCTAGTTAACATCCTAATTTACATACTTAAAACCTCAAGTATATTTTTTTATACTTAAAACAAAATACTTAGTGATGTTAATATATCATATCATGTTCATAGGCAAAATTTTCATTTAAATATTACTCTACATATCATTCTATCACTAGACAATCAATCAATAATATTAGTTCTATACTATTTTATCCTTACTATAATTTTATTTAACATTACTTAAATTTATATTTGAAAAAAACATGCACCTTGATTTCATTATATGTAGGATACATATTAACGAAAGGATCTCTCAAAAATTTCATATCTACTTGTTTCTACACTATTTCATTTTTCCAATTTCACATCAATATTCCACCTCATTATCCTTTCATTTTTCATTTTCAATGAAATGATATTCATTATCAATCCCCCTATGGAATGGAGTTCATATCAATTCACATTATGTTTGATCCACCACTCCTAGACTAGGGTGTTTTCCATTTCTATATTATATTTCCCCCTGAATGGTACTAGTTCATTAAATGGGGTTAATTTGGGAAATATATTATTTTTCCCGAATAATGTTTTTTTTTTCAAATTTAAATTCCATCATTTGTTATTGTGAACAATATCACTAAAAACGTTACAGTCATCAAGGAAAGAAAAAAATGATGGAACACCCAATGTGAATGGTTCTCTACTCCATGTAAAAATATACTCCATGGCAAGATCAAGTAAAACATGGTACTGCATTATCCACTTGAACCACCAATTTAGATATAAAAAATATGTTTTATCCTTAAAATCAGGTTACAAGAATGTAAAAAATGTTGTCTTATAACAAGTCTCCTAAAAATTAACATTTTTGTCCTGATTTTCTATGATATAGGTATTATCATTTTCCTCTTTCTTATTATCTCTTGATATTTTATAGTTCTCATTCACCTCCTCATATTTCAAAATAGGTTTGAAATTTCATCTGCTTTAGCACACAAAATAGGTATAATGATTATAAAACCAAGTGTGGATTCTTCATCTTAATATTCATATTATTCTACCATTTTGGGAATACTTACTTGCATAATATCCTCCCATCTTATTCCTTTACACTATATATCTCTCTCTCTCATATTCACAATACATAATAAATAGAGGGCACCTTTACATTTTTCTCTTACATAATAGAACCCTTATCATCAATTTCAAAATTGAATTTTAATTAACAATTGAAACTCATAACGAATGTCCACCAATTGATCTTCACCATGCCCAAAAATGTCAAATTTTTTCTTCATTCATATGTTTTAGTAATAGGAATTATCCAACCCATCATGGATTGACTTCATATATTATAGTGTGATTGACCAGTTTTCTAATAACTATTTCTCTAACTCTTTATTTTGGGGAATGATCATATTCATCATGAAACATGGTTTACAATAATTTTCCTTATGTTTTCATGATTGCTTCATAATACATTTTATTAAATAAAAATCCATCGAACAACACAAAATTGTGTAGATCTAAATTTTTATTGCTTCTAATCATAGCATAACACCATCCTATAATTACATCATATTCTCAATGCATCATGACCAACAATCAATTAACAAATACAGATATAAGAAATTATTATAATATAACATCAATTATGAATTTATTTTTAATATAATGGATTAATATATACTATCTAACTACTTTTATCATGTTACAAATTCTTAAAGATTACAATATAATGGAATAGATTCATCATAATCATATTAAACATTTGGTAATATATATAGATTCCTTTCATAATGTGTAACCCTTATATATCAACCATATTTATCATAATATCCTTTATGTGATATATTTTCTTATATTAACAATCATGTATTGACATTAAGTTTTTTCCACATGGCCTGGTCAATGGTACCTATACATATTGAGGTAAAACTTATGTACTGAACACTTTTCCAATTTTATAATTTTATATAATGGAAAAACCCTTACATATTCTAGTGATATACAAGATTAATCCTAAATATGGTTTATATAAATCATTTATAAAACCACCATATATTTATAAACCTTATTTTCACTATTATGAGGTTCACATCATGTCATTCTTTTTTATTCCAAAAATTGTGGTGAAAAATTTACCCAATGTGTGTAAACACCCTTTTTATTATTGTACAAGTCACTTCAAGTTAAATTTTTTTCCATATATTTTGAAGTTATTATATCCATAATGAGTCACATAAATTCTTTATAATGGAAGGAAGTCATTTAGGTATTCAAACCCAATGACACATAGGAACATGCATTGGTTGATAGGATGTGAGGTTAGGCTCATTACACCCTTTTGGGGATTATTTCCTACTATGGGAATCTATTATATTTTAAGATATATCTAAGAAATATTCTCAAATATTGATATGGGACTAGTTTACCTAATAAAAAAAATCAATTTTTGCATCCATGCACACCCAATAGGGTGTTATATTAATGATATAGTTGGAATATATAAGAGGATCTCAATTTGTTCTCCACTATTATATAGAAATTGGTGACTGATTGCGTTTTAAATATATATAAATAGGAAATTTAGAGGTTATTATTTTTATGTAAGGTGATTTGTGTTTTAGGATTGATCTTGATCCATTTGAAGGTTTACCATATATCCTGATTATTAAAACAATTAGATTCTTCATTTTTGTATTTTCTTCAAATTTGTGATATGTGTGGATTTATAATTAATACATTTTAGGGGTAGTTCCCAATATTTAATCAAGATTTTAATTCCTTATGGATTGACATGATGGTGTACTTCCGTGTTATAAATCATTTGAATCATTTTTTAATGGTTCTTATAAGCTGATGTTTCCCAGTTTGGAGAGATTTTTATTCCACTAGTGATATGATTGTTGAAAATCCCTAATTTTACATGAATTGATTAGTGTAAAAAAAGGATATATAGTTATCATAACAATACTTAAAGATGTGGGTCTTTGGTATTGATGTCATCCTAATATAATAATTAACATAGATCTCGAGCCTTGTGCAGGAATCCTCTGTGTCCTGTTTAAAATAGGAATTAGAGCCTTCGTAGTTTAGTTCTATTTAAAAATCCCTTATGGATGAGTAATAATTGTTAACCCATATGAGGTTACTTTTATAAATTTCTTTAAATTGAATATTAATTAATATTCACTAAGGTATATTCCCATATGATATATTCATCCCTTATCCTCTGATGGAGAAAAATATTTCATTATAATTTGTTGATTGAGAATGATTGGATGGAATGAGGATCCCATAATATAAATAACATTGTTTGAGTTAATAACAATAGTATATTATTGATAATTTATATAAAATGGGGTAATGATTGACCATATTATCATGGATGTGGTTTAACAAGGTTTGAGGGTACATATTCAAGTACTCCTGCTGGACAAGGATAACATGTCTTGGGGTGTCTTACAGAAATTTTTAATTTTGTATGTGTAATAAAGATAAAACATATGATAATGAATGACGGTCACTTCTAAGGTCTTAACATGAATCTATTTGAGACATCAAGGGTATGTGTTGTTATCAAAGAAGATATAGCTAAGGTCTGTCCAATGATCTAGATAAAATGAAAACAGTGAAATGTTGAAAGTTCTTCAAAGCCAATATGTACAAGGTAATAAAAATGAATACAGATGAATATTAATATAGATTTTGCATGATAATATTGACATTTATAAACTTCATCACATGTTGGAATTTAACATGTCCTATGGATTTTAAGTGAACATGGATAACATGACTGAAGGTTTTCACATGATCAAGATTATATGAATAATGTGTGTCATATTATCTATCTAACATGAATGAGGGATTCACATTAACCGGATGACATGTCCATGGCTTTTTCACGAATGATTTCAACATGTCTTAGGGATTTTTTGTGAATGTTGTTAGTATGACTAAAAATTATTTCCAAATAAAGACAAAGTGGATGCGTTTTTCACATCATCCAACTGATATAACTAACAACCTATTCATAAACCTAATGACATTCCCAAGACATTCATAGGATCTTGGATAACGTGTCAATGGTGTGTCAAATTATCTATTATTACATGTTGTGGTTTTATTTACATGGTCAAGGAACTGATCATGCAGGGAACCTTTGTTATTCATGTGAAGAACAAAATATCTTTCTTCTTAGGAATCTTCAACAAAATTTAGAATTTTTTATTTAAACGTCCTAATATTTATTACCCAATATCAAAATAATTCATCTTGTGATCAAGTGAATGTGTTGATGGCCTCTCACTTGATCTAGATAACATGATTGGGATCAATCGCATGATCAATGAACTGATCACCTAATGTTAATACACAAATAATGTATTCCCTTGTGTTACTCACCAGACATTAATGTTGGATACTCTTGACATTTTATGTTCCTACACTCCTATAAGTCCCATATAACCTAAGTAACCTTTTCTATATATTGAGGTGTGATTTCATAACAGTCTATTTCATTAATCTATAACTTATTCAATGTAACTTCACTCTCATATCTCGTCTAGAGTTAGCAGAGAGGCTCACATGATCAAATAGTATATCATTAGTGAATTATTCATTATTTCACATGAGAAACAAAAACCACTTGATCACTTCATAATTAAACCTTTGTTAAGCCAATAGATTTCCAATTGGATTTCACATTATAAAATATGGATTCCAAATTTAATTTAATGTAATAGATTTTTTATGTATAATTGCCTTCACATGTTTGAGTTAACATACCAAATGGATTTATTAAGATAATTAATACATGTCTACATTGATAATTTATATAAGAACATGTATCAAATGGGTTTTCAAACTATCATGCCAAATTTTTGAGGGCCTTTATGAGGTGAAGTTGGCATTTCAGATATAATTTTCATGATTTACAATCTTATCACAAGAAGTACATAACTCCTTAAAATGAATAATAGTTTAACCCCCATCACATTGAAGCTTATATCTATCTCATATTTTATTTTATGAGTGGATTGAGTTATTTCCAATTGTTAGTTCATGTGATCAATAACACTCATCTAAGGAAATTATCCTAATCAAATGGGATATATATGAGATTCACTTAATTTGTATAACTTATTAGTGGGGATTCTTGTGATTATGAAAAGATCACATGAAGCACTTTAACCCTTCTAGGGATGTACCTATATTTATGTGATCACGAGTCTTATTGATGGCCATGTGGTTTTTGTGACCTTGTAAATTAACCTTTATGTATCCATACTACTAACTTCATTTATCGGTAGTTAAAATATTACAGATGATTCATGTATTTGTCTAATCCTAAAATTTTCAATGATTATTTAACGAGAATAAATAAATAAAACCCTTTAATGAAAAGTAAAAAATGAAAAAGGAATAAGCTCAAAGGAAGAAAATCACAACATTGGTTTATTTCAATTCCCCAAGTTGATATTCTAACAATATTTTGGTCTTAAATGTGTTCATTAATATTACATGTGGTGTCTTATAAATAGGGAAGTGAGAGTACAGTCATTTCACATTTTTTGTAAACTTCTAGATCTTTCATGACATCCTCTCTCATTTGATTGATTCAGAAGACTACTTCACATAGCCATGTTATGAGAAACATTTTTGATACCCAGTCATGTGATTTCAATAGCAAACCTATTCACATGATTAAATTTTCCACAAAACTCGTACAAAAAACCTTATAAATACTCAAAAATAATTTTCTTGAACTACTATGAACATTCATAGATATATAGTCACTTTATGAACTTTCTGTGTCTCTTGTGGGACATTTCTTGATCGCCCAATCTTTATGAAATTTGTATGACCATCTCATGGTCACATGATTGAAAATATTAGAATAATCACATGTTATTGGTATTTTAGTTGGGTCACATGATTCACATTACCTATAATGGATAACATGGTCCATATATGTTTCCCAATACATGCACGCCTTTTAACCCATTAACTAAAATGGGTTCATCATCAAGGTTATAACTATTCCCATGTATGTTTCATAATTTGGGTATATTATTTCTATTTTGTTAACATATTCTGACGTACCTTTCGAAAGTGACATAATTTATAGGAATGACAATGTCGATCATTATTAATAGGTTCTTTTGATAATGATGTATTAAAGAGGACTCTTTCAAATTAGGTTCAAAAAAATCCCCTATTGTATATACATTCATTATATGGTTTTAAAATTCTAAATGATATTTTCATTCCATCCCCCAACAACATTATACCATCTAATTTGTTTTCATCATCACATTATTTTCTTCAGATGAAAATTTCTAAATATATCTATCTGATTGTGGAACTGTTCAAGGGACAATCAAATGCATTGGCTAATACCCTTTGGATTTATAATGTAGTAACCCCACTCATCGGTTGATCATCAGACGTTACTCAAGTATACATGTCTCCTATATAGATAACATACAAGATTATGGAATTTTAAAATTGGATCGGCGCCTTGGTGGAAACGTTTTTGATGAATGGCCATGACCACTATTGTTTTGGAAGAGCTATATTGAATTTTCAAGACAATGCATGTCATCATTCTCTATGTGAAAAAATGGATTTCTCAGATATTGATTTACCATCAAATAGAAATCCTTACAATAAAGAAAAACCATCAGTGTACCAACACATATTCTTTTCATCCAACACATAGAGAGGTAGGAATTGGTATATGGGATATCTATCAACATGGGGGAATAAATCCCTCTAGTGAATTGTATAAGGAATTCCATTTAGCCACAGGGGTTTGGGATGACCCCTTACAGTCCCCAACCATTGTGTGAGGCATTCTCAATATTTTGAAGAAATATTTAGGAATTATTTGAACCTACACTAGATAATTTCATTAAAGTATTATATCTACACATTCCTTTATTGAAGAGGGACTCAAATAACTACTATAATCCACAATCAATTACATTCAAGAAAAGTTCAAGAAAGTGTGGTATCTTCTATCCAAAAAAGAATATTTTATTATTGAGAAAGAAACATCAAAAAGGTTTAAGGGGGTCTAAAATAAAATTCTAGAGGTCAAGGAATATGATTCATTAGTCTATAAGGTGATACATAAGGCATCTCCAAGATATCTGTTAGCATGATTATTCACCATGTTTTCAAATGGATCAATTTTACCAGATGGTGATGCACACCTAGGAATTAAATTCAAAACATTGGTGTTGGAAGCCTGAATGGAAGGAGATCAGCCTCTCGACTAAGTCATGTCAACCCATTCTTATCTTTATCAACTTCTTTGACATGTTCAATAGTCTAATATCAATTACCAGTAAATTTGAACTTTTAATTTTTTTATTGGTTCGATATGAGATCATTCGTATTTCTATAAGTATCATAATCTACTACAATTCCTCTTTCTATGTTCTGTCCTAGCCTACTATACATCTTCAGGGTTGAGGTTGTGGAATTAGCTGTTGATGAGGTTATTAATTTATTGATTCAATGTAACTGTATCAATTTCATTCCAAATCTCACAAAAATTAGTAATATTGTGGAAAGGTTTTGTGGATCCCTATATGAGCGGTCAAATAAAGTCTCACATAAGAATGGGGTTCGTTCTCCTCATGTAAATTATCCAATCAACCATGATCCATACACCCCAAATCAATTTTATCACATGTTTTGATAAACTCAAAGTGTTTCACCTCTTTACTTACCTAATATATGGAGTGAATGAAATCAGAGGATCATTATCTAGTATCGTCATATATTGTTATGTGAACATAAAAATTCTAAAATTATTCTTCCTCCTTTTGGTTCCCATATCTACCTATCTCAGTACTATCCCCATACTAGGGTAGAATCCTTCTGAGATAGTTTGCTGAATCGATTCATTGAATAAGTACCAAAATCATCTTATTTCTTAATCCCACCCTCCATAGTATTGGTGGTGCTGATTTATGTATGAAGATATATCACTATTACATTCTCTTTCCATTGTGATGAATCTACTCTCTATGCGTCATGGTTTGTTGGAGAAGAAGGACCTTAGGTACTTATGGTAGATGATGTATTGGCCAAAGCGAGATTACATGATACTTATTATTTTTCTTCCTTACTGCCTCTATTGATCCTCCCTCCAAAAATCATGATACATGAATATATCCAACTGACCAATATTCCTTCCAATACACTCCCTAAAATAGTCTTTAACATTTCAGTACCATAATGTCTATTTTGGCCGAAAATCAAAACCCTGGTTATTTATACTCCCTTACAAAAGATCTATAACCAAGTGGAATACATTTTATGGATACATGGGAGCACATGGATTCAACTATCAATAATTAAATGATATTATTATTCATAATATCAAGGCCTAGAAAAAACTATCTTGTGATGAGAGGGACTTATTAAGCTTAGATAACATAATTCATCTGATTCAATCGATAAGGGAATATTCGAATGTGATGGAATATATACATCATATATTCTCTCAATTATTTCCATGTATGGATGATCTAACAATACATATAGTAGAACAATAATTTTTCATTTTTTATTATTGTTATGATCAGTCAGTAGAATCATATTTATTGGAACCCCTTGAGAAAGGGGTGATGATTTTTCCTCTTTGATCGATAGTATTTACTATTTGGTGATGGTGGAGGAAATGGAGTGGATTAAACATTAGTTTTCAATCAATCATTTTTGTAGACTTCGTATGATTTAGAAAAATCATCCAATGATATTTTATTATGATCCAATTGTATAAATAAATGTTTTTCTATCTACCAAGGATTCTTATATTCATCCTCTATATGGAATTTCATGAGCATAAAATCATGTATAATTCCAAGACATCAATAGTTTTTATAAAACCGAGTAAAACCAAAATAGTAAACTCAAATTCTAATATATTTGAAGGCCTTCCATGAGAATGTATAATAAATTATTAACGAAATATTAATATTAATTTCTGTATCTCTTCAGTCATTTCAATATCATCTAGTTCAAAATGTAATTTATGTAAAAATTTCTCCGAGGGAAACTTGTCCAAAATTTTCCAAATTCAATGAACATAGAATGAATATCTTGTTTTTTTCTAGCGAGAGATAATGACCCCCAATTGCTTTTTATTCTTTTTTTATATTTCCCCAACTTCAATATATGTTTTATATTGGAAAATATCTGTTATCATATACATGGATTTTTTGCAGGATAACCATTATGGTTTTTAGAGATGAATGTTTTGTTCCTTTTCTATTTCATAAATTTTCAATGTCACCCTAATCATAAAAACTATGTCTCTAGTGAGTAAAGACTCAAAATTTCCCTAAGTCCCCTTTACAATTTTTTAACCTAGTGAGAATAATGTATATCTCAATTTTTTGTTCATGGTACTATAATCCAAACTTTTGGGTGTCTATATTTTAGTGTCTTATAGACTAGACTAATTGTTTTCATAGTTTAATTTATTTTACCTCAGACTCTATTTTTTTAGTTTGGGGTATTCAAGATCAAACCTATTATTATTGTAGTTTAGGGTATTTTATATTGTAATTTATTTGGATTGTATAACTATGTCTTAGAATGAGTGAGGCAAGGGTATACATGAGGTGTTTGAGTACACTACATTCTCTCTTCAGTTATGAATGATGGGTATTCATGAAGGGTTCAGACACCCAGTATCCATACTAAGATGATAAAAGATGCACATTAATGATGTTTCCAAACACCCAAAATACTTAAGAAGATGACAATTTTTGGGTATTAATGAAGGGTTTGGACACCCCATATAATTTTAAATATGATGATGGGTAGATATTTGTGAAGTAAATGGACACCCCACACCCTTGATGAAATCAGGTTTTCTGTATGGTGGCATAATGTCGGGGATTCAAAATACATTGGATTTTTGGAATATTATTATTTAAAATCATATCACCATGAGACTGAACATAAGGTGATATAATGTTGAACCCATTTTAGGGATGATCACAAAATACTTCAAGGTGTTGAGTTCTACTGTGAATTTGTTGCGGATCCTAAGGATTGGAGTTCCTTTCCTATAAGAAGTAGATACCTCTAGTTAAGGTATATAATTCTCTTGTAAAAATCTAACTCATACATTTTCAAACAAAGGGGTCCCAACTCCTTTACAAGGGTCATGGGGGATTTATATAGGTTTCAACACAATAATAGTGAAGTGTAGTATTAATGAAAGAATATCCAAAGAGGTCAATAGAGCCCTAGGTGTAGCTCTACTTTTGGGTATGAAACTCAGTCCTTACATGAGGTGGTTTTGGATCACATGACAATTCTAAAAAAGGGTTTTAGAATTTATTACCACATTCATACTTTGAGAATTAGTAAATACATGATGATGTAATATTTATGATGTTTAGTCCACTTCAACAAGATGGTTTTGATTATTTTAAATCATGGTCTATAAATATCTAAGTAAAGATAAAATGTGGTTCGATGGATATAGGTTGACCACTGTTAAGGGTGGGAACCTATTTCACACATAGTAGGAAATAAATCATGGATTATTGTGGGACCTTTACATTAGTAAAAATATCCCTTAGGAAAAATATCTTGGACATTTCATTATTCACTAGTGAATCTTATAAGGTTCCATTTAGAATAGTCATTCCCAATTACTAATACACCACATTGAGGAAACAATAGAAATAACTCATCGTTGTGATGTTGTAGTATAAGTGAAAAAACTAAAGGAATTTATGGGTTTCATATTAGACAAACGATATATGATAATTATCAATGGAGAATTTAATATTCAAGAAGAGTTTGAGAACCTAAACAATTATGTCACTTCCTGTTGAACTCATTATCATAGCGAGAAGATGTGGAAAATCTTTACTCTTCATTTTTTTGGAACATGTGGGGTCTAATATGCATGGATTAGATTTTACAAGGGACCTGTGATAGTCCCTATTAGGTTTATACCGTTTTTATATATGATTTATCATTTCCCTAAACCATAGAGATGAAGTGTTTTGAGTGTAGGGATTTTACTCTTTCTCAGACCACCCACTTTGTGTTTTAATCGGACATGTTTTATGTCTATTTCCCTATATGTTTAGGGTCATATTATTTAGACTAGTATGGGATAATTTTTATGGTTTCTAAAAATTTACCAAAGTTTACATGGTTTACGGATATGATTCATGTGGACGTGGTAGCAAGTGGTGTTACAAAATAGAAAAATTAGAATCCCCAATGTCGATATTACTCAAATATACATTAATGAAGGAGATGGAAATATTGTAAATCATTGCTCTAGGTTATTAGTTTATAAATAATTCTTTAATGAATTAATAAAGTGGTAGATCATGAATTACACTATGGTGATGAGATCCACTATGAAGATTTCATGGCTCATAAGTATCAGATTTCAATCCTTATAATGAAAATACACCTTTAGTTCTTAGGTCGATGGCGCATTTACCAGATTCAGGGGAACACATGAATATAAAATCTAATAATACCTTAAAGTTGGGTTTTAGTTTCCATTTTCCATATATAATTTTTTGAAATCCATGTTGTTAAGGCACAGAGTGTGAATTATCAATAAAGGTTCTGAAAAATATAAGGGAAGAACTAAAAGACATTGGTTCAACTAGATTTGGCTCTTGTGATCCACTGATAAGAAGTGGGGATTGGATATGGTCAGCATAGTTTAAAATCATAAAGTGTGGAAGCATCATCCATTTATTTTAACGTCATGTCACAATGATGTTTCCCTTAATGTTTATCATCACATGATACAAACTTATGATCCAATGTAAAATTATTCATGAAGTCCTTAAAGTCTATAATGAACTAATGTTTAATAAATGGAAATTACACCCTTATAAATATGTCACATAATCAAATGAAATTACAACACAATTAACATCTATGTACTTTGTGAAATTTAAACATACCTTTTACACTTTTGTGTTATGTATTTCGAAAATCAGACATACATAGTTGTGATCAATAAGATGATTAGAGTCCAATAAAACAAACCTAATTTTTGGTAAATAGTAAACTACACTTATGAATAGTTATTTTAACCTTATGAATAGTAATAAAACCATTATGAATAGTAAATTGACCAAAATAATAGTAACCTCACCCTTGAGTGTATAAATAAAATTTAAGAATCTAATAATTGATAATATGATCATGGTAAAAGTGTTGGTATTTTTTTTAGTCATAAATAATTAATTAAAATTATTTAATAAATTTAAAAGAAAATTTATTTTCCTACAATGTGTTCATAAATTACCAATTTTATGTCTTATAGTTTTTAAATAATTTTATAAGACCTTACGTAATTTTTGAAAGCATTATAAAATCTGTAATAGTTTTAAAATCTGTCTTTTCAATGTAAATTATCATTTTAATTAAATTGTAAATAAATATGATTTGGGAAAATATTTTTGAAAAATTGATTTCATTTTTGGATTATAGACTTTTAAAAATGGTTAGGTTTATGTTTTTGGGTTTTTTCTAAAATAATTGTTTTTTTAATAGTAAAATACATTAATTTACCATATAAATACATTATAATTTAAATACACTATTCCTGATATCATAAGTTATGTAAGCATAAAAATCAAGAACTAAAATGTATTTATTACTATTATTTTTCATGATATAATCACTATTTCATGCCTTATGAAAAACTAATTAATTAATGAATATGTTATTAAGAAAACCCTCCTCCCCTCCACTATAAAAAACGCCAACACTGCCCTCTTCTCATTGCTCTTATATAGCCATGTTCCTTTCCTAAATTGAAACCAAATCTCCCAATAATATCCACCATAAATAATAATTTCTATTATTAACATCAAAATATCAAATCCACCCCCTTAAGAGGCCCTCAATGAAGATTGATTTGAGAGTTAAATTCATCTTTTCAATTCTTTTACTTTATTTTCATGTTCATTTGTTTTCTTTTTTACCCATACTTATCCTAATCCAAATGTTATGAAACCTATAGTACATTAAATATAATATAATTTTGTTATGATAATGGAATAATTTATTATTTTATCTCTTTTAGTCTTCTTTTATACTGGTAGTAAAGACACAATTTGAGATATGTCAATTTACCATATTAAAGAATGAGGGGTATTCAATTTCTATTACCATATTATATTCTCATCATTGATCCATTTTTATGGATGAACCTGAATATTAAATATTTATTTCATCTTGTGTATTTTCCTGGAATCCTTTTGCACCCTTGATGTAAAAAAATATTACAAAAAAAGTTAATTATGAACAAAATCACGACGATTATCCAGGCGTTTAACATTAATGATTTATATAGTGATTCACCTTCACTCCAAGTAAAAAAAATTAAATTTACAAAAATGGAACATTATGGATGTTCAATAATATAATATAAATCCAATTCTGGACTACCATACCCATTTTACATGTTTCTTCATTCATGAAAATAAGTAAATAGATCATTAAAACTAAGGAAGAAAACCGACCAGAACAATGAAATTGAACTTCATAACCAATCAAAATGGTTATAAGTGAACTTAAAAATGTTATAATAAATATTTTACATATTAAATAGGTTCTTTAATTATTAATTAATTATTTTAATTTTATTATTCCGATCATTCATATCAAATGGAGAACGCCATCAGACATGAGGTAAGGGATCCTCACTAGTTCCCTTTTGTCAAGAATTTCATCAATGTTATGACCAATTATTTATAATCCATAATGATGGGGTATGATTTCTCACCACCCCCATACATACCTCATTATTTAAAAGTGATGAAAAACTCCATTTATCATTCATTAATCCCTCTTAATCACACCCAATACACTACCAATATTCCAAAGGGGGTCCAACCCAAACCACCTATATTTATTTTGCTTTCTCTATCGTTCTTTTTATCGAAATGATATTGTCTTTTAATTTTTTTAAAACTTATACATACTATTTATATGCTTCAAAATCATGTTTTAGGATCCATAACTTATTCTCTTTCTAGGATATACATTTTTTTAAGTGATTCCCTCCTCAATTCTTCTCGATAAGAAAACTTGTTTTAAGGGAACATCCTGAATTCATACCCAATATCATCTGCACTCTATCTATTATTTTAAGCCACCATTTATTATAGAAATAATATTTTTTATAATGAAATAATTCTTGGTTCACTTATATTTTTTAATAAAATATCATTCTTTTTTGTATTCTAAATATCCTTTATATTTTTTCATAAAATTTCACTAAAATGTTTTAATTCTAAAGTTTCATAAATAGTTTTTTTAGAAGTTTTCACTTTTGTTTGAAATCACTTATCATGATACATTCCTTTTTACCTTATGAATGTACATGTATTAGTTAATTCCTTTGTTTCATGGAAACCTTTATGATACACCCATTTATTATGCTTGATGACATGATTGTGATACCCATTTCCTTCAATGGGTACCCTTATGTTTATGTATTATTGATTTTATATGATTATTTATTTGGAAAACACATTCATGAAAATTTAAAAATGTGTGCACCCAAATAGATCTCCAATTAATTTTTTAATGTTGAGACTCATGATACGTTATTTTTGATGGTATTGGCGGTTAAGCTTGTATTGTGCTACAGTGTGTTATGGCCTAGTTTGTTATCCTTGACATGTGCTACCATGTGAAACAGTCTTGGCAGTCATCTTTGAGTTGTAATAAATTCTTGTTTTATGTGGCTTCCACATTACTATGATTCCATATTTATATGATCCCATGTTTGTATGTTATGATTCCACATGTAACATGATTTTGTTATCATTTTCTCCTGCCTTTTAACACATGTGATAAAGCCTAATTCTTATATATACTCCCATTCTGGGATTTTTGGCTCATCGATTTGTTAATTTTTCCCTAGGGTACCCTATGCAAGTGTATGAGCACAATGGAAGATCAAAGCTCATTATAGAGATTAAATGAAAAGTTGTTTTTTATAATGATTTATTATGTTCCTAGTCTTCCAAGACACTAGAATTTATGATACATGGGCTGTACTATGATGTATAATTATACTTAAATAATGTAATGTTATTTTCAATAGGTTAGGGTCTTTATAGTTGTTATCATAGGATGGTCTGGTAATTTTTCAAGATTAGGAAAAAAGCACTTTAGTAAAAAACCTTAACAATTAAACCCCTAAATTGTGTTTTGTATTGAGTAAGTGGTTTATAAAAAAAATACATCCTTGTATATATATCAACAAGTATAGGTGGCTCTGTAATAAATGTATCTAGGGGTAAAACCTAAAAACACTACTTTGATATGGACTTGAATGGGAATTGGTGCACGATAATGGGCCTTGTTGCACTTTTGGTTTTACACTCTTAGGGGATATCCATTGTTAAATTCAGAAGCTCATTTTTAATCAAATTATGGTGAAAAATATCCCATAAGAATATACTTTAGGAGATAAATCATGAATGACTTGGATTATTGAAGGGAAACACATTAGTTAAGAAGATACGTGTAATTTATAATTTATCCCTTTAATGTCATTATTTTTACCCTTATTTTATACTCATACCTTAATTTTTTTATTCTAGCCAATGGCTAGTAATAGGATGAATATGGTTAGAAAATGATGTGAAGGACTATGTGATGACTTCCAAAACAAGATCCCTCATTATATGGGAGATCATGAAGGGCATATCGTGATTATGCCAATCCACCTATTGAAAATCACAATTAACAATTGGTACTTGGATTAAATCCCAAGGGATTGAAGGAAGTGGTAGATGAACTCTCATTAAGGTCCATATCTTAATGGTGATAAGGGAATGAAGAACCAATTTTCATTGTGAAACAAATGTGGAAATATGCACAATGGAATTGTGAAAAGGGACTGGGAGATGTTTTAAGTGTGGAAAGATAGGGAACATAGTAGTCAACTACTGTGAAAAAATTAATAACATGGTGAATGGAAACGATGATCCATATATGGAATCATACATAGTTCTATGTCATAAATGTAGAGAATTTGGACATTATCCAAGATGATGTTCTATTGTAAGTGATGAGAAGCATGATGAGTATCAACAATCTCCATGATCAAGGGAGAACTGAAAGTCCCATGATAAGGTGGATAATGATGAATAAATTACATGTAACCCCTACTTCAATGTATTTTAAGTCATAATGTAATTCAATTCATGTCTTACTAGTATAGTTTTCCTGTTTTCTAAGAACATTTAGTCCCCACCTGAAATGATATTATATAATTAGTGAAAACATATATGATTATGGTATCGAATGTTGATTTTTATTGGAATATTGTTCATGAAAATATTATAAGTAACCCTTTCATGGAATATGATGAAAAATGATAATGTTATAGCCTATGACACATAGAAGTTGAAAATACTAGAGAAAAACTATCATACACAATATCTAGAGTTAACAGATATGATCTTGGCCTTAAAAATTTTCTAGTCTTATCTATATGGGGAGAAATGTGAGATATATACCGATCAAAAGAGTTTCAAATATGCAGAAAATTAGATAAATATGTGCCATAAAATATTGATAGAGCTCATTTAGGATTATGAATGCTCAATCCAGTACCATCCCGATAAGGCAAACAAGGTAGAAAATGATCTAAGTAGAAAGGATCTTGTATCCGTACCAATGATGATAATTGAAAAGGAACTGATCTTCTTATATTTTCAATGTGTGGACAAGGAATCATTAAGGGAGGAAGATAATCAATACTTTCTCAAATTATGGTTGATCCTCCGATCAGGAAGAAAATAAATGATTCTCAAGGAAAATATGTTGAAATTCAGAAAAGGGTGGAATCCATTAAAAATGGGAAATCCTCTATTTTCTTGATTGATGACTATGGAGTTGTAAAATTGGGTCATGATTAAGTGTACAATCTGATCCAGAGATAATGACGGATCTTTTGAATGATGCACAAAGCTCAACATTCTCTATAAACCTAGGGAGCACATACTCTAATTGTAGAGATCCGAAGCCTTACATACATTGACATTACATTACATTTGCGGAATACTTAGTACATAACAAAACCACACACACAAGGATTGTAATAGTTTAGTGTCTTTGGAAACTCGGAATATAATCTTTTAATCCTGGTGAAAGATCTTCAACATCTCCCATAAAGATCTTCATTTTTTTATACCTAAAACCTTTCTTTATATCCTGGGGAAAAGAAAACATAAAAGGGTGATCTCAAATGCTCAGTAAGGGTAAACAAATGAATTATCAATCACATCATAAGAACATAACATTTTGAAAATCTTAACCTGCAAAAGAGAGCATAATTTCATAACATGGGATAAATCATGGCAGTGAAATGTAATCAAAATAATCATAACGTAAAACATGAAACATTGTGGCATACACACATAATCATAGAGAATCATTTATTGTTAGTCAAGACTCATTGCCAAGACTATCTTAGTGGACAAAGTCCCTTTCTGAACCGAGTCACCCTCGTTTCAGTCCTGTTTCACTGAACCAGTATAACATACCGTTCCAGCCATGTCTATCTCATCAGATATAAAATATTTACCCAATGCATTGGAGGGAGATATAGGTCCCACCCATCTCATAATGATACCATTCTTATGTGTGCCACAAAATCATAAATCATACATCATTGCATAACCCATGTAATAAAAATGGGAATCTTAAACATCATGTCATCATAAAACAATTCATATACGATAAAGGAATTCATAAAAATAATTCCATCACAACATAACCAAATCAATGTAATAATAGGGATAACAACAGAACCCTTTATTATCTTAGATGGAAAATAATTTTGATAAAACACTTGAACTTCATTCTTGAGGAAAATATCCTTTCCACTTCAAAAAAACTTTTCCTTAACATGTCATACAATTTTAAACTAAAAGAAGTTGATTTAAAATAAACTTGAAAACTTGTAAAGGAAGATTCTTTGAAATAATGTTTTAAAAATCCATTTATGTCGTATAAGTTTAAAAAACATTCTTCTCGTACTTTTGTCGGAAAAGTCAAAAAGTACCTCATACGAAAAACGACAAAAGATTCCTTTCATATCTTTTACTAAAAACTCACCGAAGGGTAAAATTGGAATTAAACAATTTTAGGTGGATGGAAATAACATTACATATTGAGGAAACATAGATGTGGATGATAAAATACACCCTAGTAAATACCAAAGTACAAACAATCTCGGATAAAAATGAGATTGTGATATTTCCCTTACCTTAGGTCCGATTTGCTTCGTAAGTTTCCGAACCTCCTGTATAATGATTTAAATAATGTCATTGACTTATTCCAGAATCATACTAATTGTTATGATATCATATATGGTTCACTTATGACTTTATTTTACCCGTTCTTTTGTAAATTCCATGTTAAAGAGTGTTTTGGGTAAAATCGATTCATTTGTCGTAGGTGTTTGGACTTGTTGTTCTTGACATTATTATTACTTATATAATGATTTAATTACTTCAAGATTATAAAACATTATTTATATATCATATATATTCATTATATATATATAATAGATAGATAAATGAAATGAAACACACCGTTCATGGAGACGGTAGTCCGTACGTACGCATGAACGCTGTTTTCCTTTCCTTATTGTCTTGAATGGAAGTAAGTAGATGACATATATATATATATATATATATATATAAATAAATCCAGTAGATTTAACATTTCATATATTTCATTATTATTCATTATATATACTTTATAATCATTCATGAATGGTTAATGTGGAGAATGAATCTCATCGCGTCGTGGAGACGGTATTCCGTACGTACGCACGAGCGATGATATCGTTTCCATAATTATTGAATTGAATTGTAGTGGATGATACAACATATCAGAATCATTATGATGTTATAATAACTATGTATAGTTATTCTTTACACCATAATACCCATCCATGAAAGTTGTTGGTGGAAAAACAGATTACACCACAGCGTGGAGACGGTATTCCGTACGTACGCACACGCGGTGATTTTGTTTTCCGTAGGATGGATAGATGATAAAATAGGGTTGTTTCATACTTATAATAACATATCAGTATATGAGTGATACTGATGTTATTACTTCATAATGAAACAACCTAATAAGAAGAAGTGGAAGAAGAATTAAAGTTGAAAGAATCGGTAAGGGAAATTACCTCTTCTTTGAAGCGCCTCTTTGAGATCTCCTTTTAGGGAACTAAAATTGGTCTTTGAGGAAGACCAGAACCCATAAGATGTTTCTAGGGAAGTGGATAAGAGACTTTGGCAGGGGTTGGCCGAGCTTGAAGGCTCAAAGTGGTGTGAGGAAGAGAGGGAGGAGGTGCTCTTTTATAAGGGAGAAGAGGGGCACCTTTGGAATAACAAAAAATATTATTTTATTATAAAGTCATGTTCGGTTCTAAATAGCCCCAAATTGATTTATTTAGTGGATAAGGTGGGTATGTGTCGAAAGCCTCTAATCCAATAGAATTTAGACAAGTTTAGGTTCCTATTTTAACCTTATCATTTAGATTTAACATTAAGTTAAATAATTTTACTTTTACCGTGTCTTCTTGTGTTCTTACACTATAAGGCTAATAAACTTACAATAAGAATCCAAACGAACCTGAAGTTGTTTATTATTAATATATATAACCTTATATAAGTCATGTGGCTGATCCAAAGATTTTTAGGAATAAAATAACAATTAATAATATAATATTTGTTTTAAAAACTATTTTATGTCAATTTTGACACTATTTAGTAATTGATTTTTTTGAAAATTATAACAGAATGATAAGTTAGATAAATGTTAATTAAATCAATACTAACATGTCATATTGACCTATAAAATTAGTTTAATTCATAAAAAGTCTCAAATTATATTTATTTGGGTATTTATAACATCCATTATGTCAATATTTCATTAATAAGATAATTACTAGATCTTCGTTGTGTCATAAATAAATTAAATTATTTAATGTCTAAAAATTACAAATAAAATACCATTATGTAGGAAATCGTTTTAGATTTCTAATGAATATTTATAGTCGAATTTATCTTATGTATAACTCCATATTAAAAAATATTTAGTAAACAAACTTTGATTTTAACTCTTTTAACCCTTCTTTAAATAAATTAATAATAAATGTCCTAATCTAATCCAAGTGGGCCTAAATGGTCATATTTTATTCCTAAGTTTGTTTTTGGTCAAATTACACTTGTACAATAGAATTAGGACATGTGTTAGGGTAATAATAATATCATTTCTACCCTTAATTACCCTATTTACTTTTAACCGTGGTAAAAAAAGTAAAAAGTTACTATTCACCAAAAAATTATTTTCATCTCATTGAACCACATTTTACTTATTGACATCAACCGTGTCTCTCGGATTTTTGAAATTCCACTCACAGAAGCGGTAAAATTAAGTTTTATGAACAATTCAGTTTTTTTAACTACCACTTAGTGGTTTCACTATTCATCAAAAATTGAATGTTTTCAAGAAAATGCCAAAAATTAGGCCTAAGCTCTATTTGATATTATGAACTCAAAAATGATTTATATTTTACCAAATTCAAAACATATCAGTTTCATTAATTAATTTAAAAATTAATTCCCGTCGTCAAAACAAAAGGCGTGTTTTTAAGAGATAACAACTATCAAAATATTGACACTTGTTTATAACTGGTTTAAATGTGAAATTACTTCCAATGACCAACATTGTATTAAATTGTAAAAATATATTCTAAATATACTTTAAAACCACTAAAATTAATAATTTATCACTATTAATTATTTCGATTGAAAAAGTTGTTTTTAATTAAAATTTAGTAATTTCCACTATTCATCAAAATATGAAAGTTATCCGAAAATTACCAAAATTTTACCCTAAGCTAATTTCGATATCCTGAATCCAAAAATGAAGTCCATTTTGAAAAATAAAATTTAAAAAATTTCAAAAAGTGGTTATTACTATTCATAATGGCTAGTTTTAATAATATTTTAATAGCATATCGTTGTTTAGTGAAACTCGGTATTGCGTACTACAGAAGCTATCAAGGAAGGTCGCGATTGCGTGTAATGAAAGGCAAGTCAAGGATATGTGTTGTGCAAGCTCCTTTTGGTGTAGCGTACAACACAAGATATTTATGAAATTAGAAAGAATATTTTTCATAAAATCTCGGGGTGTTACATTCTACCCCCCTTAAAATGAATTTCGCCCTCGAAATTCATTGGGGTTATAAATGGTTTACTATTTGAAAGTTTCTTTAATCAAAACCCACACCGTAAAAAGGAATACCAAAACCAATCTTTAAAAAAAAAGTATGAAACATAACGGTTACCCAAATAAACTAATCACTGGGTTTTCACATAGGTGAAAATATAGATATGGAAGAAAAATCTAACCATCATGTTCTGATGGAGAGTGGTAGAGAACATGGCTATGGAAAAGCCAAAAATCACAAATCCATAAATTTGTGACGATCTAAGGTACCATCTGATTAATCAGATATAAGAGCACTAGGACAACATTTTTGGTTTTCAAGATCGTTTCCCTAAAGTTGAAGAATTTGAATTAGAATAAATACTTACTTTATTTTGGTACAATCTCACTATTGTTCGTGCCTTGAACAATTTCTACTTCATCTCTTAAATAAATGAAGTTGAATTTGTTATTCGTGAAGTGTTAGCAGATCATGTGATAGAATGACGGGTGATTCCATCTGTCTCAAACAAAAGGTTAACAATAGTTATTAAATATACACAAGTCATTCTATAGTGAGATTAATCATATATGGTTCCTAAAATGGACTTATACTTCATATATCATACTGCTTAATATAATAAAACTAGTTTCTACTAAATAGGGACTTCCTATAGGCCAGTGGTAGGCGATAAAGGCCAGTCGCACTTCGGTTGTGGGTTCGATTCCCACAGCCTTGTCCGACGCGATGGGATGTCGCCCGTCCTGCAGGTTGTCCTTTTTCTAAAGCTATATTACTATAACATCCCATCAATAATATCGAAAAACGTTTTATCTTAACTTATGTCCAATATAATCCATTCTAATATTTAGGCTTATCTAAAATACTTCGGTCCAAGCTCATTGTATAAAGAAAATGATTACATGAAATGTCACAGAACAATCACGTGAATGCCATCATTTATCCCCCATATATCATAAGATATATCTTGTTGGTCAAATTGCAAACATGTGAATACCTTAATCATGTATTCTCTTGAAGAATGAATACCCATTGAACCTTAGTGAAAACATGAATGCTGTCAAAAATTAACTCTTTCCACATACCAAAATCAAAAAATTCTATATACTCAAACCATGATATAACCTTCACCTTATATCAGTCATGAGCTCATGAATACTATCAAACATTTAATTTTCTCCTTATCCCTTCATTATGCGCATATCATCTACATTCCAAAAATATCTGAATAACCTTTCATGGATACTGATAACATTAATCACACACTTTCAAAACTCAAGGAAAGACAACAGTGTAACAATCCATAGATGTCTCTTTATTCCATAGTAGCATGAGATTACTTATAAAACATTACACATGATAAACATATAATCATTCCACTACATTATTAAACCATTGACCAAGCTTCAACAATTATTTCATCTCACATATCATTTGTAGTCTCTTCATCATCATCCACATAAATACTACCCATACGACCATACTAATTCTCTTCATGAGACTTTCCCTTAGGGAATTGGTTTGCATAATGCCCGTACATTCCACATTTAAAACATTTAACCATTTCTGATGTCGTAGCAATACCATTATCCTCATCCCTGTTGTTAACTGAACCTTTTCCTTTGCACTTACTGGCTTTGTGTCCTTCTTTTCCACACCCAAAGAATCTTCCAGTTCCTTTGAAACATTATCCTTGATGCCTCTTCCCACATGATTTACATAGGGGAAATTGAACTTTCATTCCTCTATGATCATCATGAAACTCCATCTTTCTCTTATTAGCCGAGTCTGGAAACTTACCAAATTTTACTTTATTGATCATATTATGATATTTCTGATTCGGCATAATAATGATGTTTGGACTTCCAAATCCCATTTCATTTGGTTGCTCATGAAGAATATCATTCCATTGTCCATCATATCCTCCATTATCGTGAATCATCTTGTTTCCAGCCATTTTCTAAAACCCAAAAAGAATAGTGTGAGAGGAAAAAATCATAATAAAGGGGGAGTATCTTCAATATCTAACATCTTTGGTTTAATCTAATATTGTTACCATAGTTCTAGGACTATATCCTATACGTATACTTATCCTTAGGGACATCCCTAGACATACCTTAGAAATGTCTCTAGGGATCTCACTAATGTTTTCGCATCCTAGTTTCTAAAGGTTGACTAAACCTTTCCTCTGATACCAACTGTAGAGACCCGAAGCCTGACGTACATTGACATTACATTACATTTGCGGAATACTTCGTACATAAAAAAAACACACACACAAGGATCGTAATAGTTTAGTGTCTTTGGAAACTCGGAATATAATCTTCTAATCCTGGTGAAAGATCTTCAAAATCTCCCATAAAGATATTCCTTTTTTTATACCTAAAACCTATATTTATATCCTGAGGAAAAGAAAAAATAAAAGGGTGAGCTCAAATTCTCAGTAAGGGTAAACAAAAGAAATATCAATCACATCATAAGGACATAACATTTTGAAAATCTTAACCTGCAAAAGAGATCATAATTTCATAAAATGGGATAAATCATGGCAGTGAAATGTAATCACAATAATCATAACTTAAAACATGAAACATTGTGTCATACACACATAATCATAGAGAATCATTTGTTGTTAGTCAAGACTCATTGCCAAGACTATCTTAGTGGACAATGTCCCTTTCTGAACCGAGTCACCCTCATTTCAGTCCTATTTCACTGAACCGGTACAACCTACCGTTCCAGCCATGTCTATCTCATGAGATATAAAATATTTACCCAATGCATTGGAGGGAGATATAGGCCCCACCCATCTCATAATGATACCATTCTTATGTGTGCCACAAAATCATAAATCATACTTCATTGCATAACCCATGTAATAAAAATGGGAATCTTAAACATCATGACATCATAAAACAATTCATATACGATAAAGGAATTCATAAAAACAATTCCATCACAACATAACCAAATAAATGTAATAATAGGGATAAAAACAGAACCCTTTATTATCATAGATGGAAAATAATTTTGATAAAACACTTGAACTTCATTCTTGAGGAAAATATCCTTTCTACTTCAAAAAAAAACATTTCTTTAACATGTAATTAAATTTTAAACTAAAAGAAGTTGATTAAAAATAAACTTAAAACTTCTAAAGGAAGCTTCTTGGAAATAATTTTTTAAAAATCCATTTATTTCCTATAAGTTAAAAAGACATTCTTCTCGTACTTTTGTCGGAAAAGTCAAAAAGTACCTCGTACGAAAAACGACAAAAGATTCCTTTCATATCTTTTACTAAAAACTCACCGAAGGGTAAAATTGGATTTAAACAATTGTAGGTGGATGGAAATAACATTACATATTGAGGAAACATAGATGTGGATGACAAAATACACCCCATTAAATACCAAAGTACAAACAATCTCTGATAAAAATGAGATTGTGATATTTCCCTTACCTTAGGTCTGATTTGCTTCGTAAGTTTCCGAAGCTCCTGTATAATGATTTAAATAATGTCATTGACTTATTCCAGAATCATACTAATTGTTATGATCTCATATATGGTTCACTTATGACTTTATTTTACCCGTTCTTTTGTAAATTCCATGTTAAAGAGTGTTTTGGGTAATATCGATTCATTTGTCGTAGGTGTTTGGACTTGTTGTTCTTGACATTATTATTACTTATATCATGATTTAATTACTTCCAGAATATAAAAAATGATTTATATATCATATATTTTCAGTATATATATATATAATAGATAGATAAATGAAAAGAAACACACCGTTCATGGAGACGGTAGTCCGTACGTACGCATGAATGCTGTTTTCCTTTCCTTATTGTCTTGAATGGAAGTAAGTAGATGACATACATATATATATATATATATACATAAATCCAGTAGATTTAAAATGTCATATATTTCATTATTATTTATTATATATACTTTATAATCATTCATGAATGGTTAATGTGGAGAAGGAATCTCATCGCGTCGTGGAGACAGTATTCCGTACGTACGCACGAGCGATGATATCGTTTCCATAATTATTGAATTGAATGGGAGTGGATGATACAATATATCAGAATCATTATGATGTTATAATAACTGTGTAGAGTTATTCTTTACACCATAATACCCATCCATGTAAGGTGTTGGTGGAAAAACAGATTACACCACGGCGTGGAGACAGTATTCCGTACATACGCACGCGCGGTGATTTCATTTTCCGTAGGATGGATAGATGATGAAATAGGGTTGTTTCATACTTATAATAACATATCAGTATATGAGTGATACTGATGTTATTACTTCATAATGAAACAACCTAAGAAGAAGAAGTGTAAGAAGAAATAAAGTTGAAAGAATCGGTAACGGAAATTACCTCTTCTTTGAAGCACCTCTTTGAGATCTCCTTTTAGGGCACTAAAATTGGTCTTTGAGGAAGACCAAAACCTATAGGATGTTTCTAAGGAAGTGGAGAAGATAATTTGGCAGGGTTTGGCCGAGCATGAAGTCTCAAAGTGGTGTGAGAAAGAGAGGGAGGAGGTGCCCTTTTATAAGGGAGGAGAGGGGCACCTTTGGAATAACTAAATATATTATTTTATTATAAAGTAAAGTTCGGTTTTAAATAGCTCCAAATTGATTTATTTCGAGGCTAAGGTGGGGATGGGTCGAAATAATATCATCCAATAGAATTTAGACAAGTTTAGGTTCCTATTTTAACCTTATCATTTAGATTTAACATTAAGTTAAATAATTTTACTTTTACCGTGTCTTCTTGTCTTCTTACACTATAAGGTTAATAAAATTACTATAAGAATCCAAAATAACCCCAAGTTGTGTATTATTAATATATATAACCTTATATAAGTCATTTAGCAGAACCTTAGATTTTTAGGAATAAAATAACAATTAATAATATAATATTTGTTTTAAAAACTATTTTATGTCAATTTTGACACTATTTAGTAATTGATTTTTGTGAAAATCATAACAGAATGATATGTTAGAAAATATTTCATTAAATTAATATTAACATGTCATATTAACCTATAAAAGTAGTTTAATGCATAAAAAGTCTCAAATTATATTTATTTGGGTATTGATAACATCAATTATGTCAATATTTTATTAATAAGATAATTATTGTATCATCGTTGTGTCATAAATAAATTAAATTATTTAATGTATAAAAATTACAAATAAAATACCATTATGTAGGAAATCGTTTTATCTTTCTAATGAATATTTATAATAGAATTTATGTTATGTATAACCCCATATTAAAAATGTTTTAGTAAACAAACATTGATTTTAACTCTTTTAACCCTTCATTAAATAAATTAATAATAAATGTCCAAATCTAATCCAAGTGGGCCTAAATGGTCATATTTTATTCCTAAGATTGTTTTTGGTCGAATTACACTTGTCCAATAGAATTAGGACATTTGTTATGGTAATAATAATATCATTTCTACCCTTAATTACCCTATTTACTTTTAACCGTGGTAAAAAAAAGTAAATAGTTACTATTCACCAAAAATTATTTTCATCTCATTGAACCACATTTTACCTATTTAAATCAACCGTGTCTCTTGGATTTTTGAAATTCCACTCACAGAAGTGGTAAAATTACGTTTTATGAATAATTCAGTTTTTTTAACTACCACTTAGTGGTTTCACTATTCATAAAAAATTGAAACTTTTCAGAAAAATACCAAAAATTAGGCCTAAGCTATATTTGATATTATGAACTCAAAAATGATTTATATTTTACCAAATTCAAAACATATCACTTGCAGTAATTAATTTAAAAATTAATTCCTGTCGTCAAAACAAAAGGCCTGTTTTTAAGAGATAACAACTATCAAAATATTGACACTTGTTTATAACTGGTTTAAATGTGAAATTACATCCAATGACCAACATTGTATTAAATTGTATAAATATATTCTAAATATAATTTAAAACCACTAAAATTAATAATTTATCAATATTAATTATTTCTATTGAAAAAGTTTTTTTTAATTAAAATTTAGTAATTTCCACTATTCATCAAAATATTAAAGTTATCCGAAAATTACCAAAATTTCACCCTAAGCTAATTTCGATATCCCGAATCCAAAAATGAAGTCCATTTTGAAAAATAAAATTTAAAAAATTTCAAAAAGTGGTTATTACTATTCATAACGGCTAGTTTTAATAATATTTTAATAGCATATCGTTGTTTAGTAAAACTCGGTATTGCGTACTACACACGCTATCAAGGAAGGTCGCGATTGCCTGTAATGAAAGGAAAGTCAAGGATACGTGTTGTGCAAGCTCCTTTTGGTGTAGCGTACAACACAAGACATTAATGAAATAAAAAAGAATATTTTTCATAAAATCTCGGGGTGTTACACTTATCGAGATCTTTGGGAGAACTTTTGGTGGGACAATATTAAGAAGGATACTCCTAAATATACATCAAAGTGAATGGTATGTCAATAAGTGATGTCTGAAAGGAATAATTCTAATGGTATTTTGCAAACACTAACCATACCAAAATGGAAATGAGAGAACATTAACATGGACATTATCACTGTACTTCCAAAAACATCCCAAGGAAACAACTCTATATGGGTCATTGTGGATCATCATACAAATACAACTCACATTATAGATATTCGAGATGACTTCTCATTAGATCAACTTGAATTGATATAAATTAATGAAGTTGTAAGGATGCATGAAGTACCACTATATATTTTATATGATCGAGTTCTAAGATTCACCTCGATTATCTAGAAATGTCTCCAACATGCTATAAGTACTAAATTCAGCATAAGAATGGCCTATATGCCTCACACTGATTGCCAATCTGAGTGACATATTAATACATTAGAAGATATGTTCAGTTCATGATCTATGGACTTCAAAGGGGGATGTGACCAACATCTTCCCCAAGTCTAATTCTCTTAAAATAATAGTTTCCACTCAAGAATCTGAATTGAACCATACAAACACCTTTATGGGAAAAGGTGTAGAACACTGGCGTGTTGGGATAAAGTCGATGAGTGTAATCTACTAGGACCTAAAATGGTTTCTGAAATGTAGGAGAAGGTGAAAACCATTTAGAAGCACTTCAAGTAATCCCAAATTTGAAATAATAGTTATAAAGACAGTCGTCGATGAGACCTTGAGTTCAAAGTTGGATATATGGTATTTCTTGGGATATCTCCATTGAATAAGGTCATGAGATTTGGGAAAAAAGGCAAGCTATGTCCTAGGTACATCATCCCCTTTTAATTACATGATTGATTCAGATCTGTGTCTTATTGAATGGAACTTCTACCTACTATGTCAAAAGTACATGATGCCTTCCATGTATCCCTCTTAAAGAACTGCATACCAGATCCTTTACATGTACTCTCTTTAGAGGTGGTATAGTTGGAGGATGATCTTTCTTATGAGTAGCATTGAGTGAAGATCTTGGATCATAGAGAAAATGTTATACACAACAAGAATACTCTTCTAGTCAGATTACTAGGGTGGAACCGTATGTATAAAGAGGCATCATGAGAATTGGATGAAACAATAAAGGAAAAGTACCCGCACCTGTTTATGGCCCAGAATGTAAAACAAAATTTTGAGGAAAAAATTTCATAAATTGGATGAATGTAACGACCCAATTTTTTATCAATGGAAATTTTTTCCTTATAATTTTTTCATATAATCACATAAAATCACAACACGTTGAACTACTAAGTACTATGTGAACTTTAAACATAATTTTGACACTTCTGTGTTTTGAATTTTGAAAATCCGACATACATGGTTGTGATCAATAAGATGTTTGTAGTTCGATGAGACAAATTTATTTTTTGGTGAATAGCGAACTACCCTTAATAATAGTAATGTTACCCTATAAATAGTAATATGACACTTATGAATAGTACATCGTCTAAAATAATAGTAACCTCACCCTTGAATGTATAAATAAAATTTATGAATCTTATAATTTATAATATAATCATTGTAAAAATATTGAAATTTATGTTCGTCATAAATAATTAATTAAAATTAATTAATAAATTTAAAATAATTTTTTTCCTAAAATGTGTTCATAAATTACCAATTTTATATCTTCTAGTTTTAAGAAAATTTTATAAGACCTTAGGTAATTTTTGAAAGCATTTTAAAATTAGTCATAGATTTAAAATCTGTATTTTTTGAAGCAAATTATGATTTTAAATGAATAATAAATAAATTATATTTAGAAAATTATTTTTGAAAAATGGAGTTTGTTTTTTTATTCTACACATCGATAAATGGTTAGGGTGAATTTTTTGGATTTTTCTGAAATACTTGAATATTGTGGTTAATAGTAAAAGATATTAATTTTTCGTATAAATAAAGTATAATATTCTAAACACCTCACATGTTGTATTTAGATTCGGCTCAGAAGAGGATTATTATAGGCTATGGGCTAAGCACTCAAGGTACTTTGGTGGATGTTTCATGAATGTACTAAAATGGAATCCAGATTTTGATCCATATACAGAGTCACCAATTGTGCCAGTATGGGTGGGTTTTCTTGAGCTACCCCTTCACATGTTCAATAAAGCTTCTCTATTCCCTATTTCTAGTCTCCCTAGAAATCCTTTGATGTTATATTCAGAAACGGAATTCCTTTCCAAGCCATCAATAACGAGAATATGTATTGAAATTGATATTTCACATCATTTGCCTTCTCACATTTGGATTCAGAGTGGTGATTCTAGTTTCTCACAAGAGGATTTGTTTGAGATACTTCCTGATTATTGACACAAATGTTTTAGACTTGGCCACCCCAAAAGTCGTTGTGGTAAAATTAATGTATGTTATAAAAACTGTAAACCCACTTGGATTGAAAAGGGTAACATAGCGGGCCCTTCTAACTTGTCTAAAAAGGAAAACACTGAAAATAATGTCGGACTGGAATATACCCAAACACTTGAGAATCAAATTTCGGATTATGTAATTGTTTCCCTTGACATCACTGCAAATTCCCCCTGTAAGGATGAAAAGATTAAACAACATGAGCCCTATCACTCAAATGGAATGGGGGAAAAATTTAGCCTGGATCCACCTACAGTTGAAGAACATAGAGATCATATTTTGATGCAAGAGGATAGAGGCATGGATCATGTGTGTGCTTCAGATTACATTGATTCCTCAGTTGAGGAGGATGATAAACCTGGCCAAATTGAGGAGTCCTATTTCAAATCTATGCCTAGAAAAGTAAACAAGCCTATGGTTGATGCAGATGGATTTATAACTCCAAAATTAAAGAAAACAAGAAGACGTAGGGATTACTATCATACAAAAAAACTATTGTAACTCGATCACTTGATGCTTCCCAGAAGGAATATATTGAACCAGTTCATTAAAAACATTTGATTGACGATTTGAACCTTGGTTTATATTACATCTCGCAGAAATTCACAGAGCAAGAGATCAAAGAATGGAACACTCATATTGAAAGGCAACATGAAATTTCCCATCAAAAACATCAACAAGGTGTTATTTGTACTAAAAAATATCCCAACACAAAACGCTTCATTTTCTACCAAAGGATGAAGATGTCTATTTAGTCTCCTTGATCTACTAGACCCCTTGTTGTGTACTTTCAGTTTTTCGTTTCCATGATTCTCTCACAAGGACTATTGAATTATGTTGCATTTGTTTTGTAACTTTTCTCTTTCTATGAATCATTAGCATCTTCAGTGCATGGTGTTGATGGATTATAATGTGGAGTTTCTGGATGTTGATGTAGCTTAATAAGGTTCTTAGCCTTTTTTGTCAATTGATGGTGTTTCTTTAAATTTTCTATTTGATATTTACTGCTTCTCATTGAATTTGTTTTCAATATGTGTTGTTGATATCTATTTGGTTTGACTTATGAGATGATTCTTTGGCTTCATTAAGGCTTTGACTATTGTTGGTTGGGTTCTCTCCCTGCTATTTTCTATGTAGTGTGGCTCTTAATGAAACAGAGTTATTTTCTCTACACTGCTTTTTTGTACTTGTGCCCCATGGACTTATATTTAGTCTTCTGTTGTATTGGATGGTCGATGTCTTTGATGTGAGACTACCAGGTGCAAAGATCTTCTTCCCATGTTTGGTTCAATCACTGGAAGTTGAAGATTAATATTTGAGATGGATGGATTTGGAAGATCATCATTCACTGATATATTATAGTGATCTCATGTGGGCTTGTTCCCTCTTTGACATTGTTATGCTTAAAGGATTATCTTTTAATCTTTAATTCCCTACCGGTGTAAGTGCATTACACCTCGTGCTTGTATTTTAACCTTTTATTTTTAATAAATTCCCTGGGGGAATGGATTGGGAAACCAATTCATGTCATCACCTTCCTTTCTAACATTGTAATTTAAATCAACTATTCATAACATCATAAGTGAAGTAAGAACCCAAATCTATAACTCACAAGGACTTATTACTATTCATGTTCATGAAATAATCAATATTTCATGTTATATGAATAAATAAAACATTAATGAATATATTATTAAGAAAACCCTCCTCCCCTCCACTATAAAATGCACCCATACTCCCCTTTTCTCTTCACTCCTCTAAAGACTTTTTCATTCCCTAAATTAATTCCAAATCTCTCCTAAAGCTTCTTCCCCATGTCCAATTCCCTTAGTCTCTTCAAAATATCAAATCCAATCCTCTTAATAGGCTTTCAAATAAGAATGATTCAAGAGGTAAAATCATCTTTTCAATTCTTTTACTTTGTTTTCAAGTTCATTTGTTTTCTTTTCTATCCTTACCTCTCCTCATCCAAATTTTATTACAACTCCATTATGTTAAATTTACTATAATTTTGTTATGATAATGGAATAATAATTATCATCTCCCATTTACTCTTCTTTAATGATAAAAGTAATTAAACCATCCATGACGGGTTAATTTACCACATTCAAGGATGATGGGTTTTCAATTTCAATTACCATATTATATTATGGTAATGAACCCATTTTTATGGAAGAATTTGACTATTAAATATTTATTTTATATTATCTGTTGTTCTGGAATCACTTTTTCCATTTATGTATAATACTAATACAAAAAAAATAATTATGATCAAAATCATCAAGTTAATCCAAGTGTTTAACATTAATGTTTTAAAAAATGATTCAACATCAATCCAATAACCAAATT
This sequence comes from Viscum album, assembly GCA_963277665.1. NCBI lineage: Eukaryota > Viridiplantae > Streptophyta > Magnoliopsida > Santalales > Viscaceae > Viscum > Viscum album. Next base: position 166,811,710 of record OY728125.1, on the reverse strand, counting down.
AAATTTACAAAAATGTAACCATCTAAATTTTCAATAATAATATATAACTCGAATTTTAGAAAACCATCCCCATATTACATGATTCCATGTTTATGAAAATAAGTAAATTTATCATTAAAACCAAGTAAGCAAACGAACCTGAACAGTGAAATTGAACCTCATAACCAATAAAAAGGGTTAAAATAAATATTTTATATATATAACAGTTTTTGGAATTATAATTAATTAACCTAATTTTATTATTCAGGTCATTAATATCATGTAGAGAAAACCATCAAACATAAGTTAAGGGATCCTCTATAATTCACTTTTATTCAAGAATGTCCTCTTTATTATGAACTTTTATGAGTAATCCCTAATGATGGGGTTTGATTTATCACCTCCCCCATTCTACCCACATTATTTAAAATAGATTAGAATCCCATTTATCTCTCATTAATACATCTTATGCACACCTGATATCATGCCGATATTCTATAAGGGATTCAACTGTAACCTCTTATATTCCTTCGGGTTGCTCTATTATTATCTTTTATAAAAATGAAGTTATCTTTTCATTTTTTTTAAAACATCCACATATTCTGTATATTGTCCAAACTCATGTTCTTATATCTATCCCTCATTCTATTTTGGGTATATACATGTTTTAAGTCATTCCCTCCTCAATTCTTCTTGATATGTAAATTTATTTGAAGAGAACATCATGAATTATTACCCGATATCAAGTGAAATCTATACACTTTTTTAATTAAAAATTGTATTTATAAAATCCACTTTTTTATTATTAAAAAATTCTTGTTTATCTTCTGTTTTGGAATAAAATATTATTTCCTTTTATATATTTGAATTTTCTTTAGTATTTTCCATAAAGCCGCACTAAAAAGTGTTAATTCTAAAGTTTCTTAAATTCTATTTTTACTAGTTGTTAGTTTTTTTGAAATAAATTATCATGATATATGACTTTTTTACCTTATTAATGTCCATTTATTATTTAATTCCTTTCATTCATGGACAATTCTATGATACTCCCATTAACTTTGCAGCATGACATGATTGTGATACCCATTTCATTCCATGGGTACCATTATGTTTATGTACAATTGATTTTGTATGATTCATTATGTGGAAAAAATATTCTTGAAAATGATTAGATTTGTGTTTCCAAATAGTTCTCCAATTCATTGGTTAATTTTGAGTATCATGAGACATTATGTGAAAAGGTCTTGGCGGTTAGCCTTGGTTTGTGCTACCATGTGTGACGATCATGGCTATTAGCCTTGACTTGTGCTTCCATGTGAAATGGTCTTGGTTGTTAGCCTTGACTCATAATAAATTCATGATTTATATTGTTTATACATTACCATGACTCCATTTTTATATGATCCAATTTTTAAATTTTATGATTCCATATGTTCCATGCCTTTTTTATCATTATGTCATGCCTTCTAAACCTTGTGCTAAAGCCTTATTATTATTTATGGTACCTTACTGGGATTTTTAGCTCATCCCTTTGTTCATGTGTTACCTAGGGTATGATATGAAGATGTATGAGAACAATAGAAGATATAATATCATTGTATAGATTATGTAGAAGTGTGTTTTTATAATGTTTGAATACATACCTATTCTTTCAAGACACTAGACTTTATGATCCTTGGCTTGTACTCTAATGTATAATTATGCTTAAAATCATGTAACGTAATATGTAAAATGCTAAGGTCACAATAAATAAACATTTTAGTGTTCAAGTGAATTTATATATGGGAGCAATATTTTACCATTTCATAAATCTTCAAGTGGGTGATCATATATTTAGGACCATCTAGTGTATTTTTATCTCATGCATAGGAAAGTCATATGCCGATATAATTTATATATTGTTGAAGCATGTATGTATTATTTGTTTTCACCAATGTCTTTCACGGTAGAAAAGATAATAAGTGAGTACTTCATTTATATGGTTGGTATTCCATGGTTTTTCCTATACAAATTGTAATGGTGGGAATCATTCCAATGTTTGCTATTTTACGAACATACATATATATATATCTAATCTATATGCTAAATATTAAAAGAAACAAACAATTTTTTTAATATGAATAAGTTTAGTGGATCCCAAAAAAATATGTAACATTTGTGTCAAAAATTATGCTAAATATTATTATTATAAAATAGAATCTCTATAGAGATTTAGCACATTGAAAGGGAGTATTTTTACCTCTCTCCTTAATGATCCTCGATATCATGGTCGGTTAAGGGATGTTATTCACTGATCAATTCAATATGTATAGAAAGATAATTTTTATATTTCAGTTTTTATAGAGATGAATCATTCATCCATATAATAGATTTATGGATATGAAATCTTACCCTATGAAATTCTAGTTCTTTTAGGATTAACTATATTTCATGTAGTTTAACATCATGATACAAGGATATATCACTTAGAAAAATGACTAACTCTATGAAATTGGGTATTTATAAGAGATACATACCCTATGAGAAATGGGGTATATGAATATGTTATTATATTGTTAATTTAATAATGGGTACAGTGAGCATATGTGTTACATAGAGGGTACCCAAATGATAATTAATAGTTGGTTTATGTGAAATGTTACTCCCAACCCAATAATATCTATGTAAATGGGAGGTGGATAATGGTTGGTATATGTAAACCATAAATAATGTAAACATTTTATATTCTATGTAGTTAGGAACCTTTCTCTATGCTTTATGGGTGGATCTTCATTGGGACCAAAACATCCACAAGGTATAGAATTTGGGGTGTTGTGTTATTCACTATTGAATCCTAGCAGCATCCCTTTGGATTTACTAGCCCTTTCTACTAGTTTTCGATAGGGTATAACCAATATCATGAGAGTTTAATGTCTATAGGGTTCCAAGAGAAGGATATAAACTCAATTAATTGGTTAGTAAAAACAAAAATATAAAATATATAAAGTCGGTTCATGATTAATATAAAATTGCAGAATCGTTTTGATCGCCCTAATGGCTCGGTATTCTCAAAAATGGTTTTCATGGAAGTTGTTACTACAATATTTTTGATTTGGTGAATTCTCATTCGTGCATGGTCTACGTGAAATAGATACTTATGATGGGATCCACTTCTATTAGGGATAAATCATGTAATATTTGACTTTAGTATCTATGTTTGTATTGTTCACACATTTTTTATATGGGCCCAACTTATTATTATGTTATTTTACCTCTCTCTTCATTCATGTAAAATTTGTTTCCCCATAGAATAGGTACTTCATTATATTTACCAACCTGATCACATGATACCGGATCTCCTACTCACTCCCATGGCTACACATTTCATTCTAAAATATCTAGGGATATTTTGTATCTTTGTATAGGGTAAAGATTAATGATCCATAATTTCCATGTGTATGGATACGATCATCTGATTGGGCCATTAGCAATCAATTTCCATTGATTTTTCTTATAGGGGATGATAACACATGATAAAAATTAATATAATCTTTTGATTATGAGTCAAAATCCACAAATATTGTTGAAATATCTAGCTAACAACACCAAATATTCTTATTTATGGAGGTAACATGTATACCCTTGAAAACATAGGTTTCTATCGATCAATCCTTGATGGTTCACCCATATATTTTGGCTTAAGTAAGGCATACACTCCTCATCAGGCTCATCATAGATCTCGTAGTCGGTAGTGGTGATAGGCTACAACATATTCAATAAGGTTGTTTCTTACTAGATCCATCCATATATATGTGCCAACTTTTTCATCACTGAATTCATCTTCCTCCACCTAGTCAGACAATAGAGGTTATTTATTTGTTTTGTCTACAGACTGAGGTGAGTTGTTTTCAATTGTATATAGTGAATAATATATTGTTTACTAAGGTGTTATTAGAACCATCCTATAAAACATTTTATATCTGGGGGATATATATTCAATTTCTAAGATATATATTACTATATTGAGGTTCTCAATGGATAATATCATGTGTGGAGTCCTTACTATATTTCTATATACTATTATGAGGAGGAATATCGATGTATTGATGTCATTTTATTTTAAAAAAAGAGTTTCTAGACCCTCAAGGTGTTTCATATATGTGTCATTGGACATCATGGAGTCTAGCAATGAGATGTTCATGAATGTGAGACTCATTCTTCATCATCGTCAGAATATGCTAACCTGTATTTTTTGATCCTATAAAGATATGATCCAGCTACATGACGATTATTAGAATTGGTTGCTAAAAATATTTTGTTGTGATAATATAAACCTACTACTGGGAAGATACTATAGTATGTTAGTAAGATTTTATATCATCGATATGGATATGATTATTCCATTGGGTGGAATCTTAAATATTTCGGTAATCCCTTGTTAAATAATGGGTATAGGCATGTTTTGAATATGAATTCACCATATAAATGTGTTGATGGACCACCTAAATGGTATAATGGGTATGATTCTCGACACATATGGACTTCAAAGTATGGGGGTGAAGTATCTATTTAGAGGTATTGGGGATATGATCCTAACTCCAATAAGTATCTAGAATATTTTGAGCAATGTAATTGGTAAGGATATGATCTTTACTGGGTAGATTTCTATTTTATGCTAAAATACTATGATTGGATAAGGGTTATGTACTTGATCCAATGTTGTTGGAATATTTGTCTAGATCACTTTTTCTAAAATTCACATGTGTCCTGAGGCATTTGACAAACATGGTTGGTGTTCCTAGTATGAATAGGAAAATTAGGCTCTTATTGTGCCTCATCCATAACCTTAATATTCTTGTAATCCTCCTCTAAGGGGGATGAAATGTGTTCTTTCTCTAGAGTAGCCACAGATTCTGATTTTTCATTGTCATCTGTTTCTCCAGTTATTGGGATATAAATATAAACCTATCCCACTATCTGTATCAGTGGCGAAATATGCTGGAGGAGATATTTCTACATCTCTAGGATAAAGTGGTAGTTCAATAGAGTATGTGTACGGAAATAGGACTCCATGTTATTGATCTCCATGATGTAATTCTAGATATCGTCAATTTAAGTGGGAATATAAGATCACTTCGTTCCACATTCTGGCATGATGATATGTGAATGGACTTCATGCATGGGTAGGGGGTATGTACCTCTAATTTTCATATTGTTGAAATATATAGGAAAACATGGTCTAGGTGGACTCTACCTGATACCATATGGTACTAACATGCTTTGTTTGTAGCAATTGGAACATGGGCCCACTCCATATAATCATTATCTTGATGAGACTAATGATATATCTTCAGTTCCTAGAGATGGGTGTTAAGGATATAAAACTATCAGGTAGTTCCCATAGTAAGTGAATGAGGATAATCAGCATGATGGTGTTAATGATAACGGTTTTGAGAAGAAAACCTAGAAAAAATTTGAACAATGATGGAACCATGGTTGACTTTGTGGTCTTCCTCTCTAGGGTAAGGTGGGTGAAGATTGTCATGCTCTGAGGATAGGATTCCAAAGTTGGTATTAGTGGTGAAACCTGTCACGAGTTTCATTTTATATTTTGATATTAAGATTATGCCTTGGGAATTCATTCTATATATCTAGTTTAAAATAATAATTAAATTATTCGTTGTTTTTTCCTCAAATTGATTATAGTTGGGGATAGATAATTAATAATCGTGGAGGTTGTTTTCCTAGAGTTTATGGATATGTTAATACCTTAGGGACCTACCCCATGGTGGATTTCCATGTAGGAAGAAATTGTATCATGTTTTTGAATGGGTATTATACACTAAGGTTTCCCAACTATGGGATATTTTTTTTACACTATTGATATGATTGTTTCAAATAAGTATGCTCATGTGGGACATACATAGTGTGAGAAGAAAGTGATTGAAATTGATCAGGAGGACTATGTATATATGATGGGATTATTTATTGAAGCATCACTAACAAAGTATTTTACAGAGAGCTTAATCCTTAGGAATACATCGTATGTATCCTGTGTATACCTTCAATTAGAGTCTTTGTAGTTCAATTTATTTTCTCAACAAACTAAAGGATATAGATGAATGATAAAACCATAGGGGTTGGGGTCTATGAACTCAAGTAAGATAAATATTTTGGGGACTTTCACTGATGTTGATAATGGTGAAATATATCATACGATTATCCTCTAATGGATAAAAAGATGTGCCAAGAGTTGTTGACTAAGCATGATAATATGTCATTAGGATCCTATAATACCAACATGATTTCAGGAGTGCCTGAACCTAGTCCATTTTGGAATCCTTACATAAGAAGGTTGAATTCCTATCCAAAGGATCATAGTACTGGGTTCACATAGATCGAGGGTACATATCGAAGTACTCTTGCTAGAAAATGGTGTTATTTCTTGGGGTGTCTTCTGAACATGTCAATATATGTATTTCAGAGATGGATAACATGTATAAGTGAGTTTGATTATGATTTTCAAGGTCTTTACATGAACCTAGCTAACACATATAGGGTATGATGAATGACCAGAGCTAAAATGACTAGGTGATGTGGTATAATCTGTCTAACAATACAAATGATTTTCTTTGAACCTAACTAACATGTCCAGGGTAATTTCCAGACATGCGTGAACTTTTCATGGGTCTTTACGGATAACACGACCAAGTGAATTCCAAGGATCAAATATGACCTTTTGGGGGAGAAGATGAATATTTATGTGACAAGGCCAACAAGTCCATGGTTCTTATGATGATAGAAGAACAAATGCCCTAGGCCTTTATCGTGGACATGGTCAACATGACTGAAGATTGTTTCATGATCAAGCAGACATGACTGGAGTTTATTTCATGATTCATCTGAAATGAATAAGTTCCTTGAATTAACCATCTAACATATCCATGTATTTCTTATGAAAAAATTGATATGTACTATGCCATTCCCATGAACTAGGATAACATGACTGAAAGATATCGCATGATCCAACATACTTTACTAGGGTGTGTCACATTTTCTAATTAACATGAATGAGGGCTTCTCATGAACCTACAGACATTTCCAATGAATTTTCATGAACCTGGCCAACATGTTTGGGGTATGATTCATGATCCAAGATGACATATCTATGGTGTCTTCATATGATCAGGGAACTGATTAGGTGAACTGAATACTTCCTTAAAATGAACAATGGAATATAAATCTCACTGGGAAGTTTCAGTCATATATTGTCATCTTCATGGAAACAACCCAATATTTTTTAGTCATTTTTCTATATAGGTAGAAAGTAATCAAGATTATGTGCCAATGGACCTTAATTTGATTGAGATGACATGTCATAGATCACTCATGGGATCAATAAAATGATATGGGTAGTGTTTAAAAATGAATTTTATTCAAATAAGTTAGTATACATATTTTTCAAATGAAAGAATGGTGATATCGTGCGATCCTTCAATATATGATTCTTTCTCTCACCTACAAACTATATTTCAATGTGTTAAGGTGGAATTTTATAGGAATTTATTTTTTTAATATATTCCTCTTTCAATGGATCTTAATTCAAATGTATCATATTGAGTAATTGGAGGTCTTTGCATGATCAAATTAAGTGTAATTAGTGGCATAATCCATGGTCTCAGGATAAATAGTTACTACATGATCACTACATCATTAATGGGAATATGGCTTACCAATGAGAATTGACATGACAAATTTAGGATGAAATAATAGATTTCATTTAATTGAATCCTTATGTTCGATTTCCTTCACATGACTGAGGTAACATTCAAAAGGGTCCTCACAAAGATTACTCCAACAAGTATAGAGTTATTCACAAGATTAGACCTCATGTAAAATAATTTTTTGTGTAATTAGGCCAAATAAAGTAAGGTCCTTCATGAGATCATGTTGTATTGTGAAAGGGACTTCACAAGATCAATGAACTAATGAAAAGAAGTTCATACTCCCTTTTCATGAAAAACTTTATATCTCTTTTCACATTAAGCTTTTTAATTAATAAATTATTATTTTATGATCATCTCAGGTGATTTTAAGTGGTCATGTTGTTTTATCTAAAATAATCATCTAAGGGACTTTATATGATCAAGCGGGTTATCTGATGGGGCTTTATATGACTAGGTTAATGTTTTAGAGGGGCTCCGTGTGGTCATAAACATATGACATGAAAAATGTGGCCCCTTTGGGTGATATTCTGAGGGACATAAGTTTTTGAGTCCTATTATATGTCACAAAATATGTATGACCATTTTGATTAACCATCATGTATCCATGATTCTTCTTTAATTCATTTTTAGAGAAAATAAAACCTTTCCATCAGGTATTTATTTTATCCTAAAATTGTTGATGCTCATTTGGAAGGTAGAAACACATAACTATAACTTATTTAAATTATTTAATAATATGAAACTTTTAATTTGTTTTTAAATCTTATTTAGTCACCTCAAATAAATATCAAACACTTTCAGTGTTCATCTAATAACTCAAAAAATATTTAATTAGTTTACCCTCAACTAAATGAAATTATATACTTAGAGTATAAAATTGAAATATGTTTTTAAAATTGAATAAATCATGAAAACCATATCCACTTATTCTATTATATAATTCTTATTCCTATTTTTTATGAAAAATAAAATATTCCATCCGTCCTGAAAATCTTCCTATGTTCACATCCTCTTCCGATCTCAATATCTTTTCATTTATGGGATCAAAAACCTACCACTTAATATTTTTAATCTTTTATAATTAAATCATAATTTAAACTAATCACATATATAAATGAATCATCATTCATAAATTCTAAGCCTACATAATAAAACATGATGTATGAAAAAATAACATTGAATAATATTTATATTATCTCCATTAGAGTGACTAACATCTACTCTATGATAATGTTTTTCCAAAACGCATATTCCACTTCAAAAAAAATAATTGGACATGTATCAAATATGTTCTATCATTCATAATAAATAAGAATATTAGAATATTCCATAAGTCATACAACCATGCAGAAATTATTTCTCACACTTTTTAAACTCCCATTAAATATGTTCTTCTAAAAAATAAGAGATAGACCCCTATTATATTGGTAGAACTTATCCTCTTATTATCTTTTTCTACATGAAAAGTCAAAGTCTCTTTAATGTTGGTTCTCATTACTTAATTATTTTCCTAAATAGGAAATATTTTTCAAGAAATATTTACACATTATTCATCCTTACTTATCTATTATGTTTTACATGATATCACTCTTTCAAAATTAATTTTGAGTAAACAAGTTATTTCACCCTATTTAGAGTCAATAATATTTGATATTTTTCCATTCCTTTTCCCTTATTTTTCTAATACATTTAATTATTAAAATTTATACATATTTAGGTTGGTAAAATAATGAGATATTTATTAATAATGAAACTTATTTGGTCACAAATTCAATAAACATCATTTAATGGTAGTATATTATTCTCCAACATCTCCTCAGAATTTTTTGATTTCATTGCATCATTTATTTTATGAGTGTCTTCACTCACTACCAATGTGTTTATAACAAATATTATAAGATCATATAACTATAAATTAATAAAATAATATATCATTTCCATGATCACATGGTATCCATAGCTCCAATAGTGTCTATAAAATGCCTACATTTATATAGAAAACTACTTTTTTTAGATGTTGTAACCTTCCATTTGTCAATATTTAGAAGATTACTTTTGTATAATTTTATAAAAATATTTATAGCATCCGAACACAATCCTCTTTACTGAAGAATAATTATAATGTTTTTTAAGAAAACTATAATATTATTTTCCACATTAAATCTTGTGTTCCTAGAATATTTTTATTTTTAAGAAGATCATTATTTTAGAAAAACATACAATTTTTCAATTTATATAATCCTATTAAAATTTTAAATAAACTTCATATTCTAGTTTTCTTTAGTATCTCAAATATTTTCAAAAAATAAGTTTTTAAAATACCTAATTTGATTTATTTATTGTTCAATTCTTTCGAAAAAACAATTCTCTATATTCTATTAATTATTATTCACTTCTATGATATAATTAAAATAATTATGTTTAGATAGAAAAATTATTTGATTTATCAATATCATTCATCACCATTTTGTTTTTCAGCATTAATGAAGTCATTTTTTTATGATTGATTATCTTTATTTATATTTTTCTCTCTCTCAATATTTGAGAACATTGAAGGGAAGTCCATTAATTATAACATTATCATGTACTCTATTTCTATTTCACATATATTTACAACATTGTTATAATCAATTCCTGTAAACCATTATCCAATCAACATTATAATCATAAAGTTTTCAATAGTACCATTTTATGTTAATAAATCATATTTATCCTCACTAGTATCAATATATCCAAGTCTAGAAATGAAATTTATATTTTTATAATTATATATAAATTTAAATCTTCCCCTTTTTAAAGAATATATTTATGCTTTCATATATGATTTAAGTCATGAAAATAATCATCTCCATTAAAAAATTCATCTCCATTCAATTTAGAAAACATTTTAATAAAATAGCTAATATATCCATAATTGAACCACTTCAGCTGACATATTCTTCTAACATTTCTAAAACATATTATAATTTTGACCTATTTTTACTATATTTTAGTTTTTAATTTAACTATTTTTAGGAATCCACTTATTTGAAAATTTCAATTTTCTTACTCTTCTCTTATTTCAAGGACCGAAATGATTTTCCCTATCATATTTACTCATACACTAAAAGTAACATTATTTCCTAATTTAATAAGAAATTAGAATTCAATAAAAATAATCAAATGAAATTTTACCTAGATCTTGTTATTTAAATTTTGAAACCATCACATCTTGTTTTTATGGAATGATATGTATTATGTTCTAAAAAACTATATAATCTTTAAATTTTTCAAATAGTTCCACTGATGGTTTTAAAAACATCATTAAATATAGTGAAAAAATAATCTATTATTTCATCATCATTCTCCTTGAGATATTTAATCTTCTATATTAGATTGTTTCACCTTCACATTGCCTCCATAACTTTTTTTATACCGATCCATATCACTATTTTCCATCATCATCCCACTAACCATGATAAGAAAATTCTATAAATTAAAATTAAAAAATATATTTTTATGCATTATAATTATTTACCTAATTTATAATATCTATTACTATTACCGAAATACCTTTATTTAAAGGAACAATACCATTAGTTATAGCAACCCAAACATCAAAAATGATTGAGAAAAGACATAACAACTTTTAATAATTATATTTATAATAATTACTCCAATATAAACTAGAAATCCACTTATTGTTAATTGAATTAATGTTTTCTATTTTCATAATAAATATTAGAAGTCAACTATTAAATTAAGTTAGAAAAAAATTGATTTATAAAATAAAGATAAACTAAAATATAAATTCTATTGATTAACCATTACAACAGATGATATCAGACATTATCCTATTTAAAGGATACCTCTACTACTATAATATATGTTTATTTAGCCCTATTAATGTTTTTAGTTCACTAAGAGTTCATAGAATTAGTGAAATTTTTTTTCTCTTCTATTATTTCTTATAAAATCACTCTATTGAACTATTTATAGTACATGTTCTCTCTACAGAACTTCTCACATGTTTTCACAATAGATCAAAAAAAGAACACTAAATTAAAATATTCCATTAAAAAAATGTGTAGTTAATAAATTGAATGATATTGAAGAACCCATTACTACATTATCCATTATAAACACCATTACACATGAAATGGGTGTAACATCCAAGGCCATACCTCCATAGGAAAACAATATATCATCACATATCACTTAATGTGCACTCTAAAGAGCCTTTATTCATGAGTATATTTAGAACATTAATTTCATTATGTTATAGTATTATTTTCATAAAATAAACATCGTAACTTAAATATTTAAAAACATAATACCTTAAGATGATTTTTTCATTTATCTAACACAATTATTTTACGTTAAGAATATAATACACTGTTTTTACTAACATGGAAACATTTATTCCCTCAATAGTATCTAATTATGAAAATAAAATTTATTAAATATTTTAATGAAAAAAATTTGTACATAAAAATTTACATTGTAAATTTTAAAATATTTATTATAGTTTTCAAACCTACGACTGATATTTTTGGACAAAAGTAATATTTTTCTGCAATTTTTTAAATATATTATGAATTCATTAGAAAAAGATAATTTTTAACAATTATATATAATGAATAAAAATATATTTAATATTTATAATTATTTTAACATAATTATATAAAAAGGAACACTTTTTTTTGGAATAAATATTAAGTTTACTTAGTTAGAAATTAGTTACCTCTATAGATGATAAAATGATCAAAGTAATAATTCAAGGAGTAAATGGATTAAAAATTTAAAAAATTATATATATATATATATGTGTGTGTGTGTGTGTGTGTGTGTGTCTAATTGAGTGGTTTAGAGGCTTTCAACCTATAATGTCCCTCAAATAAATTATATCCTATTTTCTGAGCCACATGACATAATTACCTTTTTCTCCCTTTATATTAAGTAAATATATTTTGAAAAATCTATTTTCTCTACATACAAAAGGGTCTTATAATCATCCATTAAATACCAATATAAAATTTGGTTTCCTCTAGAAAAATTACCCTCTTTCCATCTCACGGAATATAATTTCACTGTCAAAAGGTTTTGGTCGCAAAATATTAGCCTAAGCCCTTCCTTTCTGAGGAGTCCACCAAGAGAAACACAAGTATCTCTACACATGTAGAATCATTCCACCAAAATAAATTCCTTTAATCATACAATTTGAAATTTATTTTTACAAATTATATATGATTAATTAGATATTTATTATTACACCCTACAAATTTTAAGGGAGTAAATTTTTATTTAATGGATTGTATAACATTCAACACCAATCGTAGAAAGAAATAAACTCTCAAAGAATTATAGTGTATGTAATATTTAAAATATATTATATATATATTATATAAACAAATTTGTGCAATAATTAGTTAGAATTCATCACATGTAGCAATGAGTTTCTTCAATATCTTACGTTGCACCCAATGCCATGTTTTACCGAACAATAATATATTATTAAAATATTTAACTAATATTATAAGATATAAATTAGTTGTTAAATTAGAGGTTATGAATATTATTAACAAAAGGGTGAAAATATATTGTTTAAAAAATTATAAAATTCATTAATTCATTAGTATTTAATTAGAAATTAATATAAAAACCAATTTAATATAATGAAATTGATTCTTTTCTCACAAAAGTGTTTTCTTCTAAAATTTTAAAATAATAATAATTAGTGAGTGATATTAATATAATATATAATTTATATATTCTATAAAAAATTTATATTTATCCAATTTATTTTATTAGAAAACTATTAGAATAAATCTAATTTAATACCAAACCCCTATATTTTTATAACGACACTTTTATAGCTTTTTAATGTAGAACATATTTGAAGTAAAATTATTTTATCTTTTATAATTCCTATATTAAAAAATGATCATAATTTTTTAAATTATGAAAAAAGATAGATTTTGGTTTATTTTTGGTATTTTTCTTTGAGGTATCTTTTTTTTGAATACTGAAAAATACTAAATTTTAATTTAAAACTAATTTATCATTTAATTTATTTATAAGGTAAAATTATATTTTTATTGGATTTAAAGTTTAATTAATGAAATTATAAATTAATTAATAAAATTTAGGTCATTTTAATAAATTTAACATTGAAATTGGTCATATAAACATTTCCAACATTTGAACATTTTTACTTTAAAAACCAACATTGTTATCCCATATACAAGATTAATTTTAAATTAATTTCTTCCACTTATGCGATTAGAATTTTGAAATGTGAATTAAATATTTTGAATCATCATAATTTATAATTTCTTATAGGGGTCAAATTACTTTTTGACAAAAAAATAGTAGAGATGGTCGTTAAAATTAATTGTAGTGATTAAAAAAATTAGCTTAACAAGGGAATAAACAAAAACATAAGAGGAAAAATGACATAGAAACATATTAAAACCCCATTGAATATTAATATTTAAAACCAATCCAACGGTATATATAATTTCTACCATTATTGGATCCAATTGACATGTGAAATATTTTGGTGGAATTCCATTTTAAAAAAATTACAAGAATGCCACTCATTCTCCAACATAAAATGTCACTCAACCCTCTCACTTATTAAAACCATTTAATCCCTTTTAATATTCAAAAATACTACAGAAATAATATACATAATCCTCTAAACTACTATTATAATCCTCATTTTTTGGATGAAATCCAATCAAGGATGCATTTTGGTATAAACCAAAAGGTGTTACATGAAAATGAGGTAACATTATTTAATGATCACATTGATTTTGGTTCCTTATCCACCCCATAAAATATTCTTATTCCATGATTACATAATAAAATTAGTATTGAAAATATACTTATATGGTTTTTTATAATTATTTTACATGCACTTTCACAAAATTCCACCAAATGTGTAATAAACGTATTGATTCGTGTACGATGCACTACCGCCTCATGAATTGATGTCGTTCATTTTTCCTTTACAACATTTATCATTGGGGATTATGATGGGAAATATATTTATATATTTTATTTATGATATTTATAATATATTTATACTTAGTTAATTCTTAATAAACTCATAACATTGTAATTTCCAGTTTTGGGTGTATGATTACATTGTTTGGGGATGTGTGGACTACCGACTCCTCAATGTGATGTGATTCATTCAAACTATTCATGGGACAAAAAAGGATAGTTTTAGTAAACTTTTTTTTAACTATATGAATTAAATATTATTAAATACTTATAATATAAATAAACATATATATCATTTTCTTTTCATTAATTTAAATACATCAAGAAAGTTGAAGTAGTATTCATCTATTAGTACGGTCTACCGTCTCTGTGAACCGTGTGTTTCATTTCCTATCACTATATATTGTGGATTATTATAAATACATATATAATGAATATATATTATATTTAAATCATGGTTTAAATTATGTATAATATTAAACCATGATTTAGTTAGTATCAATAACAAGTAACAATTCAAAACATATACTAAAATAATTAGACAATTAACCCCTGAAATAGTGAAACTAAAGAATGATTATTAACAAATTTGTTACAAGATATTACAATAAGATAATATATGATGTTATAAATATGATTATGGTTATTTTATATGTTTTTTAGATGTATAAAAAATATTATACCGGAGGATAATGGATGTTCACCAAAAAAGGAAATGCTTGGTAAGGGATTTTCATCTCACTTTTTACATATGTGAGACATATATCATATTCACAACTCCCTTATTTTGGGTGGTGTACATACATAGAATTATGTTATATTATATCATGAATTATTTTATATTCATGGTATTTTGAGTTTCAATATTATGTATTTCTTCTAAATTATTAAGAATTAAAAGTTACCAAGTGGTATAAAATTTCATAACCTGATTACTTTTCATTGGGTTATATGAAATCCTTGTTGTTTTTAACATTATATGATTTTTTGTATAATAAATTTCTACCTTCTAATTTTTTATTTTAAAAACAATTATTTATCATTATTTTAGACCCATATAATCTATTAATTTATTGATTCTCACATCAATGTTATGGTATTTTCAAGGGTTTACTTTATAATATCATTTTGTTTGGGATTATTTGAAATTTAATTTCAATTAGAGTAAATTCATGGATCCTTATTTAATTAACACGTTAATTTTATTCTAATATATTAATTCCTAAAAATTTTCATTTAATAGCTCCATTTTCAGACACTTTTACTCTCCAAATATTTTAGAAAATGTTTTTAA
Organism: Viscum album; assembly: GCA_963277665.1. Lineage (NCBI taxonomy): Eukaryota > Viridiplantae > Streptophyta > Magnoliopsida > Santalales > Viscaceae > Viscum > Viscum album. The sequence continues at coordinate 166,795,741 of OY728125.1, read as the reverse complement.
GAAAACATGACTTTATTTCTCTCATTATTTGGAGAAATTATTTTCTTTTACAAACTTTTTTTTTCTATAATATTTTTCAAAAATGTTTATATACTTTTATTATTGAAATTTTTACACTCTTCTTATTTTACAAATATTTTTAAATCAATCATATTGTCACTTTCCAAACAAGTCACTTTTATAACCTTTTTACCATGTAAAAGAAATGTTCTTTTTTATTGTGTTGCACTTTTATAAATTTATCCTATATTGTTTCTTGAATGATTCCTTTACTTTCTTAAAAGGATAATTTTTTAAGAAGATATTGTCTAAAATTAATTTTCAAAGAAATGAATTAAAAAAAATAAAAATAAAAATTATATTTTTCTCATGAATTTGTTTAAAAGATATTTTTATAATATTTCATTTCATCACTGAAAAAACCCATTATTTTTACTCATATTTGGATATAATTTATTTATATAATCCTTATTCTTCACATATAGAAATTTTGTTTATTTGCCTAATGCTATTATTGAAATTCACTTCATTAATTAATATTTCATTTTCCCTAGAAATATTTAATTTCCAATGATCACTGAACATATAATTTCCCCTAATTATCGTTATCAATTGTCATAGATATATTCATTGACTTAAATCTATGATATTTTTTCATATGACATTTACTTTATAATTTTATTTGATTTACTTGGGAAATATTTATAAATATGCATCCTTTAATAAATATGAATATATGATAAGGAATTTTTTAAAATTAAATCGATTATTTTATATATAAGGAATAGTTTGGACATGAAATACATGGGTTGGAGACCATTTAATATAAGACCCTCGATGCATCAGTATTATCATGAGACAAAATAAGTTGGATAAAAACCCATTGAGTCTGTTTCCATGATGAATAGACAAATTTCTACTCACATATTTAAATAGTATAGTGAAAGGCCTTTACAGTAATTTGCTAAATCACATTGTGAATGGTCTGGATGGTAAACGTATCATGTTTTTTGGAAACATGATGTCTGATAATTATGTATTTCAATCAATAATTATAAATTTATTATTATCCATGATATTATTTCTTTGAAATTATTTATGGATGCACATAATTCTTGTTTCATTAATTAAATGGAATGCACATCACTTGATTTACTTAACATATTAACTTTGCCTTATTCAGTTATTTAAATGATTTGTGTTTTCAGTTAATTACCTATCCATATTTTTTACTCACTTACTACCTGTTTTATTGATATACATTTCATGTCACTTCAGTTATTACCTTTCAATATTGACTATTATCATTAATTCATTATTGTTTCCACAATACAAAACCCTAACAGAAAATTTGATCTCATCCTTATTTTGATTTCATTCCTTTGGAATCAAGTAAGTGTACTGATAATGGTATGAAATGATATCAGATCTTGAATAAAGTTATCCTCCAATGAAACAAATGTTGTAATTAATGTATTCATTTGTAATAAAACACTCACATACGTATCTGGTTTACTGAGACTACAAATCTCTTTATTACATCAAGATTTGATTCCATTAAATCAAGCCAATATAATGGTAGTATACACATTCTCAAGGATTACTAGGGTGTGGTCACTACAATAGGTATCGGAGGATTCTTATTAGAAACCATAGGAACATGAATTAGAAAACATTGATTAAAGAACAGAACCTTTAGGTATAATTTAAGGAAGTAGAAACCATATGAACAAGAATTAGAAAACATAGATTAAATAACAGAACCTTGACGTATAATTTAAGGATAGTTATAGAATAAAATACATGATATTTGGTATGGTAGATATTATGCGGGTCTTCCAATAAATTTACAATTATCTAGATATTTCAAGTGGATTTGGTTCTAGAGTAGATGTACCTAGGGGTAAAAAATCTTAATATGTGTGTTGGTCTAGACTCGAGCATATCTAGGAACACAAAAATGGTACTTACTTTTAACCAAGTTTGACACTCCAAGGAGATATTCTTAGGATAATTCAAGATTCATATACAATCCGTTATAAAGTATTTGAATATATAATGACAATGGATGACACAGGTTAAACATTAGACCATGTAAGGACTAATGCTGAAACAAATGTTGGAGTATTTATGTATTTAGGTTGTATTGAAAACATTTGTTAAAAGTACATTTATATATTAAAATTATTTCAAGGAATTACCTCATATAAATAGTAAAAATCATATTATTATGGTCCTAAAAAATAAAAACAAGTAACATGTGTGCCAACCAATCAAATATAGTAAGGTTATGGGGCTTAAACCCATGAATAAAAGAAGATAAGTGTTTAATTCTTACTAATGGAATTTGTGACATCTGGGATAATATATCATGGGGTTTAGATAAACAATTTTATGAATAAATATTAATGATAAAATACTAGTATCATTTTTTACATTTATAGATTAAGGTTTTAAACATATTAGTTTGGAAAAACAGTTTTAAACAAACAAAATAGTTTTTTATGGATCTTATGATCCATTAAAATAAAATTTTAGTGCTTTATATGTCAAATTTGATGTTTGGATATCTGTTACCTCATGTAAGGGAGGAATTATAATTTGATCATAACACAACCAAAAGATGAAATTTTTAATATGAAATTTAAATTTATCATATAATTAAATACTTTGTTGAAAAAATGATTACTCAACATTAGAAAAATTATAAAAAATGGTTGTCCTAATACCTTAATTTTTGTTGAACTTATGGTATTTTATATGATCACATATTTGTGTGTTTGAATCCCTAAAAACATTGTTGTTCCTTTAATTGTTTTTGATCGATGTCTTTAATCACTTCCTATAAATATTTGAAATTTTCATCAATGTATGTATCTCCACTTTCCAGTAATGTTATCCTAACTAGAGACCTAATTATATGTTAGTCCATGTGAACTTTGGACATACAAATGTCTATTTTCAAGATGAATATTTCAAAACACCTATCATGATTTAGAATTTCATAACAATAAATATAATAAAATTTATTACCAAGGTTTAGTTTAAATTTTTAGTACTTAATTTAATTATGGTGGGGAGAATGTAGCTCCCCAAAAATTCTAAGATGGTATCAATTTTTTGACAGTGTGTATCACACGCAACACCAAACATATAAGTGAATTTAAGATCTCAAAAATATATGGAAGGTTTAATATTTTTATTAAATTTATTTTATCATATTGATTTAAATGAACAGAATACAGAGTTATCTCTCATTTCACACAACAACAAGTTTCTTCGTTAGATTATGTTATACACAAGGCCGAGTTTTATCAAAAAGAAATATGTTGTTATAAAAAATATTATTTAATATAATAAGATATATCATAGATTTTAAATTAGTGGTTATGAATATTATTAAATGAATTTTGAAAATATGTGGCTTACACACATGAAAATTAACTCCTTAGTTACAAATTAATTAGAAATAAATATAAAAACCAATTAGAATTTAAGGAAATGTGTTTATGAACACAAGGGTGTTTTATTATCATATATTAAATTAATTAAAATAAGCTATATATTTAATGTAATATAGTTATTAAATATTAAATCAAATATTTTTTCTATTCATCCAATTGATTGTATAGGCATAATATGAGAACAAACTCAATTTCAAGTATAAAAACAAGTATTTTTATAAAGACAGTTTTACCACCATTCAATGGAAAACATATTTGAAATTAAAATCTACAAGTTTTATAAATTTTATATGTAAAATTGAAATTCATTTTTGAAATATGAACATCTTCATTAGTTTATGGTGATGTTTTAGTATTTTTCTACGAGGTTTTGTTTTTGATGAATAAAGAAAAATACTGAATTTTAATTCAAAATAGGGATTTATGCGAATTTATATGTATGGTTTAATTTTAATTTTATATTACATAAAAAGATTAATTATATTAATTATACATAAAATAATCAGTTTTAGGTCATTATAATCAATTTCACATTGAAATTGGATACAAAATATTTCATCCTTTTGAACATTTTTACTTTATAACCCCGCATTGTCGTCCTATAAGTGAGATTAATTTTAAATTGATTTATTCCTCTACTGAGATTTTAATTTGAAAAAATAGATTAAAAATATATAAATATAATTTTTTATAATATATAAATAGGTCAAATTATTTTTGAACAAAAATAATATTGAAAGTAAATAATATTAATTATGGTGTTTAGAAAAAATAGAAGGGGAATAAACCTTATAATTGGGAGCCAAATTGACCAAGAAACATGACCATAATAAATTTTCTGTTAATATTTATACAATTTAAACTCTTTTATCTAATTGTTTTCTTTTTTTATCCTTTTATCTCGAATAAAATGTTGCTGTAATTCCCATTTAAATATTTTTCATGAATGTAACTTCTCATCCACTATAAAAAAACTCATCCCTCCAAGTTATTCTAAACTTTTAGGCCATTTGGCTCATCAAAACATTCCAAAATTAAGATAAAAAATTACATAACCACATCCTATAATACTATATTTAGTAATAATAAATCTAAATAGTTATTTTAGTTTCAACCAAAAGGTGTTACCCAATAATGTGGTAACATTTTTCAACAACAACTTTTATTTTGTTTCCTTCCATACCTCATAAAATATTCTTATTAAATAAAATATACTAACATAACTATATCCAATATACTCAGATTTTTTTAATGTAGGATTTTACCTACACATACACAAACTTCCATAAAATGTGTAACAAACATACATATTCATTTTACGATGAACTACTGCCTCATGATACAATGTCGTTTGTTTTTCCTTTTCCACCCCTCATTATTGAGAATTAAAATGGATAGTATATTTATATAGGATATATATGAATTTTATAATGTCTTAATGATTATTTATATTTATATAACTCACACCTTCATGGTTTCCATGTTTTTGGAATACGATAACATCATCTGTGGACATGTGGAAAACAGCCTCCTCAAAGGATGTGATTCATTCACAATATACACAGAATGTATAAAGGATGGTTTTAATAAAACTATTTTGCATATGTTAAATAATTATAAAAATTAAATTATAATATATATAAATATATATCATTTTCTTTTAATTATTTTAAATACTACAAGGAAAGGGAAGTTGCATTCCTACATACGTACGTCATACCATCTCTATGAATAATATATTTCATTTATTATCTCAAAATATTATGGATTATTATAATTAAATATATAATGAATATATATATTATTTAGGTCATGGTTTACATTATGTATTTGACTGAACCATGAACTAATTAATAGAAACAATAATTATGAAGTCAAAACATACTCGAAAAACTAGGCAATTAATACATGAAATAGTGAAAATAATGAATGATTATTAAAGATGTCTGAAAATTTCCATTTAAAGTGTGCTTTCTTATTTTATGTATCTGCATTATCTGGGTATCTCATTATTCACCTAAATTTATGTTCCCTTCCTTGTTCCCTTATTCCCTTCCCTTTCATCATCCCCTCATAGTGAGATGATTTCTCTGGTGTTCTTCTCCATCTATAAATATTGTCCCCTTGTTCTTCTCCTGGTGCGTGTTTCCCTCCTTCCAGAGCATCTTCATTATATCTTTACATATTGTTTGGTTACACTCATATTTTCTACTAAATCAAGGGCATCTTCCACTGAGACCATCACTCTTATTACTGGAATCATCATGAAGAAAACGATTCATAGTTTAACTCGATGAGACTCTGAATATTTGGGACAGTTGATGATGGTATTTGTGATGTTTTTTCATATTTCATGGATAGATTTTAGGGGTTTTCATTGTTATTAATTTCCATTCAATTGGTGTTTTTATTGAATACCTCTTCCTCTCACTTCTTGGATTCACATTTTTAGAATCTTTCTTATGGATCTATTGTCTCTAAGCAGTGGCCTTCTATCATAGCTTATTTACTATTATTTCTATTTTCCTCCCAGTTTCGTGCTTTTCCATTTGATGTTTGCATTCCTTCTTTTTCTTTCCATCATATCGAAATAAATTTCTCCCCTTTCTATGTTGATTAATATTTTTGGTTTTACAATTTTTCTCTCTGTGTTTCATCCTATGCCACGATGGGTTATATTGTTTTTAGATATACTGAGTGTGGGTTCATGGGCTTCTATGATATTGGTTTCTATGATGAAGGTTTGGAGTTTTGGTTTTTCAGAAGGGTTTGATAGTCCTATAAAGGTTGTAGCATGATGTCTAGGATTAGTCTCCCCAAAATCTACCATGGTTTCTTACTATAACGCTCATCTCTATGTCAGTATTATGCAATGGTTATTGTGGAGGCTTTGGGATGTGTAGTTTTTGTGGTCACCTACAGTCTAACAGTCATAACCTGAGGTTGATTCCCTCCTTCTACTAGGTTTTTTATGATGGTGTTCATGTTGTTTTCTGTTATATGATGACTTTGTGAGCCAGATGTTGGATCAAGTTCATAATATGGAGGTGTTTGTTTTGTTTTTCTCTATTCATGGTCGGCGATGCAGTGGGTTTCTGTCAAATACTTTGCATTGATATTGATGGAGTTTTCATTTCTTAGTGCAGGGGTGATGCAGTTTGTAAGTGGATATGTCTAGGTGGTCCTTTATTTTTTTCTTTTGAATTTTAAATTTTGATATGTGGATTTCTAGAAGCTCAAGGGTGGTGGTTACAATTTTGAGTTTCATTCTATGATTTCCTATCATATTTAAAATTTGTAGTCCTAGAATTTTAATTTGATTCTGTAAATTTTTTTGTATTGGTTCCCATTCCTCCTCAATGTGTGTTTTATTAAAAATAAACAAATTATAGGAATTAATGATTATTAATAAATGGCTTATAACAAATGATAATAAGATCACAAATGATATTGTAAATATTATTATGGTTCTATTATTAATTATTGACATGTTTCAAACCATTATACTAGAGTTTAAAGTATGCTGACCCAAAATGAAAACATAAGGGATTAGATTTTCATCTCACGTTTTACATCTATTAGATAAATTACATATTCACCACTAAATTATTTTTTATAGTGTATATAAATCCCATTTTTATATATTATATCATGAATTATTTTTTCTTCAGGGTATTTTTAGTTTCAATTGTAATTATTTCTTCTTAGGGTATTTTAATTAAACGTTATCAAGTGGTAAATAATTTCATAACCCGATTCATTTTCCTTGGGTTATATCACTTACTCATTATCATTAATATACTATGATTTTTTGTATAATCATTTTAAACTATTTATTGTTATATTGTAACTATTTTTTGTGGATTTATATTTAAGACATATAATTTATTCATTTATTGGTTCTCTCATCAATTTTATATATTTTTTAATGGTTTACTTTATAATATCATTTTTTTGGTATTATTTACACATGAATTTACATTAGAAGAAATTATTGGATCATAATTTTTTAATCTATTTAATTATAATATCTTGTATTTATTAATGACCTTTTTCAAGTAATAGTACCATTTTACACTTTTTGGTACTCAAAATGTTTCGGAAAAAGTTTTGCTATAAAAAACCAATTTCATTTCTCTGTTTTGTTGAAGGATAGGTTTTCTGGTAAAAACCATGTATTCTAAAATGTATTAAAAAAAATTCCTTTCCAAAATTATTTGTTAAATAAATATTTACCCTTTATGTCTTTTAAAATATTTTCAAAGGAATATTCTTGTTAGTTCTGAATAATGAACTTTTATATCCTTTTTAGTATAAAAAAATTATAATCATTTTAACATGTACAACCTCTACAGATTTACTAATTTTCATTTCTTTTAAGCTTATTTTATATGTTTAAATGTTTAATTTTAAATGAATATTTTTTTAAAATTGATTTTTAATGAAATGTATTTTCAAAATTTTTTTCAAAATAAAAGGGTATTTCCCTAAATTTTATTAAAATGTCTTTATTATTATATTTTCATTGAGCAATGACAATAGACCTTCAGTTTTACTACCAATGGTATATATTTTATGGATACCATTATTAAAAATTCCCTAGATGTTTTTTGATTGAATTGGCTAAGGATAGTATTGAAATGATCTTCCTTGATTTATTTTTATTGTCTAGTTAACATATTCAATTTATTATGATTATTGAACATTGAAATTACCCTAATTATTCCTATAATTTATCATAGATATGATAATTTCCTAAACAATATACCTTTTATAAAAATGGTTTTACCTTTGAACTATATTTGATTTTCTGGGTGAATATTAATAAATCATTGCCCATTACTCAATATGGATATTTGATAAGGCACATTGTTTTTAAATTAAATCGATTACTTGATATATGATAAATGCTTTAGAAATTCATGATATGGGTTGGGAATATTTAATATAATCCCTTTGATGTGTCATTAGGTACATGAAACTAATCTGTTGGAAAAAAACCCATTGATTTTGTTTCCAAGAAGAATATATGGGTTTCTAAACACAATTTTAAATTGCATTGTGATTTCTCTTGATGGTAGTATTCTAAACCACCTTGTGAAAATTCTTTATGGTTGAGGTATAATTTTATTAGGAAACATGAAGTCTAATAATTAATAATTTCCTTCATTTAGTATTTAGTTATTATAATCTATGATATATTTTCTTCAAAATTATCAATGGAGACACTTTATTCTCATTTCATTGATTAAATAGAATGTGTTTTGGCTATTTGAATTTTCATTTTGAGTATGAATTACCTAGTTATTTAAATGGAATTTTTTTCAGTTATTTACCCTTCCATACTTTTTTCACAGTTCCTTATCAGTTTATTAATTACATGGAATGTGTCTTCAGTTATTTCTTTTCCATATTAATGATTGTACTTCTATCAATATCGTTTCCACTACACTTCACCCATACAAAGCATTTGATCTCACCATTGTTTTTCCCTTTCTGAAGGAATCCAATAAGTGTATTAAGAAACATATAAAAGGATATCATATATGGAATAAATATGTCCTTGAAAGAGATAAATTGAATTGTAATTAGAGTATTCATTTTTGATACAAGACTCATGTACATATCCTTTTTAGAAAGACAATTAAACACTTTGGTTCTTTTCGATTTGATTCCTTGAAATTATTCCAATTTAATGTTGGTAAACTCTAGATCTGGGATTATAGAGGTCGGTTCCTTAACTTCATAGTATAAATAAAATATTTTGAAAATAAACACTAATCAGATATTCCCTTGACCATAAGAAAAAATAAATTATCATCCATGGGTGGTTCAGACTACTGCATCCATGATAGAACATGTTATTATTTCCCTTACAACCTTAATAGAATGGATCTAAGGATAGTATTAATTTATATATATTATTTTTATGTTAACATTTCAGTTTTTTATGACTTATTTTAGAAACTATTAATAATATTATAGAGACCCAGGCTTCTCAAACATGGATATTATATTCTTTTAGATCAATATTCATTTCATTAGAGAAACATGTGCCTGATGATCATATTAGTTTTGTTCCATTTGAATCATTTAATACCGTATTTAAATCAGGAAAAATATCTTAATTATTTCACACAATGATATTTTAATTTAGAAATCTTCATAGACATACCCAACATAAATCCATTCTTCATATCTTGGGGTAAGGAACCATAAAATATGGTGTGCTTAGATACACAGTATGTTTTAAAACTGGATATGTCAATAAAACATTATATTATAGCATAATATAACTAGATGGGTACGTGGTAATGAACAATACTTATATAGTTCATACCAACCATTCATAGATCATAAAAATGATTCATTTCATATATATTGATTTTTAAGACATCGATCATAGTGGAATAAGTGAACATGTTCCATGAGATAATAACATTGGAATAAGACATATATTTGTGGAATAAAACTGATAAAAGAATATATTATGTCTAGGATACACACAAAGAAATTCATAACAGGATTTTCATGGTATAACCACATGTGTACATGTTTCGGGCAAGGGATGACCTCACATGTGACCTTTTACAAGAATAGGAACACCTCTTATGTACCCTCTCTTTGGGTCTTGGTTTAACTACCATTGAACCCTCATTTTTGTTCTTGGGAAAATCACCAGTGTACCCTTTTATATCATAGAACCATTATGGTCACTGAATTTACTAGAGGTAGGTATAGGTTCAACCCATCTCATTTTGGAAACCAATATTTTGTGTAATATAAGATCATAAAAAATCATAATATCAAAACACAAGAAATAAAATGGGTATCATAAAATTTTTATCATTTCGTAACTTGTGGAAAAGAGACATGATTCAAAATCATATAATAACACATAAAATGTGGAAGCTTTTATAATAATTTCACCATTATATACCCTGTCAAAGAGAAATTTGTATCATAAACATCATGCCACCATAAACGTAAACCTTCAAATAAATAATAAAACTGTCTTTATTTGATTGTTTCTCTAATAATTCATAGTTAATATCAGTGGATGTAATCTTAGATGGAAAATTATTTTGAAATGTTACATGGGTAACTTCTTTAAGAATATATATTTACATTGAAAATTAAATTTCATAAAATAGAAAACATTTTGGAAATAATTTTCTTTTAAATAACCTTAAAATCATATAAAGTAATGTTTAAATATAATTTAAAACATTTCATATTGAAAATATACATTCAACTTTGAAAAACGTTTTAAAAAATATATCATTTTCAAAATCCTTTTCTTTAGGAAATTATTTATTTTAAATATAGAAATTTCCCAAAAATTATGGAAAATAATTATTTTTAAAATATTTTTTAAAACAAGTAAGTGAATTTGGAAACCATTAAGTGTTCATAGAAGTGACAAATACTATTCAGGTCATGCATGTTAAAAAATAATATTTTCATATTTTATGTAAAATATCAACAAGTATTGATTGGAAAATGACATGATGAATCCTAATTTTTTTAAAGTAAAACATTGATAAAATTCACTTGAAAAATCATAGGATAATAATAAAACATTTTTGAATTTTTTTATAAATATAGTTTTGATGAAAATTTATTCCCGACCTAAGAGATAAATAAATCATGATTTCAATAAAAACATTTTCTGAGTTATTTTTTGTAAAAGAAGTTGAAAATTGGTATAATTACTTTGAAATATCTTGAATTTTCATATTATAATAAATTACAAGAGTTTATAGAGAGAAATATTATATTATCTCATTATTTTAAGAATAATCATAAATAATCCATATAAATAATTAGATTGTTATGTAAAATAATTACCATATTTTTATGATTTAATTGTAAACCCCATAAAGGTAAAACAGAAAATGGAAGGTAAAATATAATGATGATAAATTATTTTATCATATTACATGTGAAATGTTCTCCACCTACACATCGTAAAATAATATAGGTGCATAACTATAACATATGTCTCAAAGAATGAAAATTGGGGAAACAAATATTCTACCTATTTGGTAAATATTGAACCATAAAACCAATAAATGAAATTAAATAACATGGATATGGAAATAGCAATTATTTTAAATAAATTAATCATAAAATAAATTCATGGTAATTATATAAAACATATAAAACCAAAATGTGGTGAATATGTCATTCGTCACATAGAAAATAAAAGTGAGATGGAAATACATTACTGTAAGAATTCACATCCACTAAACTCATTCAAATATCTTGAATAATAAATATAAGTCTATTTTAGATAAATTATATAACCAAAATTTAATACATCATACCATATATGATTTACTTATGTCCTCTTATAACCCATTTATTAACAATCCCTTGTTGAAGTCATGTTTCAAGTAATAACTTTATTATTGTCGATATATGTTTTGATTATTATGGTACTATTAAATTGATCATGGTTCCATAATATCCATAATTTTATGAAATATATAAATTTAAAATATATCATGTATATATGTTTATATAGTAATCCATAAAATTTAGTGATGAGAAATGAAATACACTGTTCACGGAGATGGTAGGTCGTATGTGCGCATTTACGTCTGTTACATTTTATTTTAATATTGAAATAAAGAAAGGTAAATTATATATTAAAATTAAAGAAAAATTATATAATATTTTTAACACATATTTTCATTAATCACGTCCTTAATACATTAAATTTAAATCATGAATGAATCACATCGATTGACATGGTGGTAGTCTGTTATACGCCCGAATGATGTTATCGTATTCCAAAAAATGGAACATATGAATTTATGATTCATATATTGATTTCAAAATAATAATATAATCATAAAAATCATATATAAAATATATAAAAAATAAATACATCATTATTTCCAACCTCAGTAAGTGGTAATGAAAAAATAAGTGAAATCTGTTTGTAAGGCGGTAGCCCACTGTAAACACGAATAATGAATTCATAACCTATTTGATGAAAGTGGAGAGGGTTTTATTTCATTACCATAACATAAAAACATCTATGTATATTGTATATCATGATGCTATTATATAATCAATATATAAAAATAATTTAAAGTATATAGGATGAAATAAAACAAAAACACTTATTGATGAATGTTACCTCTTCTTTGAGTATCATATATAGGGTTACACTAAATGCCTTACATGGATAGATTTATATCCAAAAACCAGATTATAGGATAATAAGAGAGAACTAGGTACGTGATTTTTGTAGTTAGTATCTTAAAAAGGGGATTTATGATATATAAAAGAGCGGAGAGGGGGTGGCCCTTTATAAATGGGGACATGACAGACTTGGTATTTTTGAAAATAATTGAGTTATCTAAAATTTTTCATAAGTCACAAAGATCCAAAAAAGGTCCATTTACTAACCATAATTGTTTTATGGAAGAACAATGTACATAAAATTGTTTTTATTCAAGTGAATGTGTTAATTTTCCCATATCTTTTTAGTTTAACCCCTACGAAACATATTATTATTTTCATTACTGTAATTAAAGTTTAATACATTAACTATTAATTTTGGAAATATAAAGATAACATTATATGATAATATATTTAATTTTTATTATAATTATTAAATATATTTATCAATATTTAATTCATAGAATTATAAATATTAAGTTTAAAATTAATATTGCACATGTGATGAGAAAGAGGGTGTTTAAGTAAAAATATATAATGTTTACACTGCTTTCATGTCAAATTTTAATATGAAATCGATTTAAAATAAATATATTTTATTAATCGATATATATTTTGAACAAAATTGTCTTTAAAATAAATTTCAAATATAATATATAATTATAAATAAATTAAATGAAATGGAAGTTTTTAATTAAAATTCTTTATTTTTTTGATATTCACCAACAAATGATACTTTTCTGAAAAAATCAAAAAAACTCACGCTAAGATAATTTTAAGATTAATATTCTAAAAATTATTTTTAATTTATAAAATTCATTTTATAAGCATGGAAAATTTTTTGTTTTAAAACAATCACACCAAAAAAGGTGGAAAAATTTCATTTTAAAAAAATACAGTTTTACTCTTAAAATAGAATTCATTAATATCTCATGTATAGAAAACAAATAAATTGGATGTTAAATATTTAAATTAATATATATATTTATATAATATAAATTTCATTGAAATCATTCACGTAATGTGGCCTCTTTTATTTATATAAGTGAAACACTTTTCTTCAAACCATATAGTTCATCTGAAAGAGATTTCATTTATTTTCATGTCTAAAATATTTGTCACCATATAATTAATTATATATACACATGTAAAGAATATTTAAATAATTTATTTAATCATACTCATACCATTATTTCCAAGAGCTATGTGATAAGTATCATATAAAATACATATAACATAATAATAAGTAAAATTTCACCAAAACTCTTATTTGCATGTAAACCAAGTTAAACGTGGTAATGTGTGTAATTAAAGTTGATATCAACATTTCATAGAACATAAGGTTAACTAAGTTTTTTTTGTAATGTAAAATATCTAATAGATTAATTTAATTTAAAAAAATTTCAAAAACATATCATAGTGATACATTCTACCCACAATAACATTAATTTCTCCCATGAAATTCCTCATGATAATCAATGGTTTAATATTTGAAAATTCCATCACAGAAACCCACATTGTAAAAATGATTTATAGTACATCCCAAAAAATGAAAATATTTAAACATAAAGGATGTCTAATTTAATCGATAAATATGTTTCCATATAGGGGGACATAGGTTGGAGGTGAAAATTTGGACATAGATGAAAATTATAAATATTTTTAAAGTGAAATAAAGAACACTAGTCATTAGAAAGTGGTTGATATAATGATTTTAAATGAATAAAAACCATAATCCAAATATTCATAAAATCATTATTGATATCATACAAAATTTATTACAATAAGATAACATTCTATAGTAGGAAATTGCCCCCGGTGAATGGCTGGAAAGACTTATTATTAATTTATTTTTGATAACCCCCAATTCAAGGGATGTTGGAGAACCCTTACAAGGCCTGTAGGCTTAGAGATTAGATGAACCATAGTCTTTTGAGACATTAAATGACCTGAAAGTATTTGGAAATTCAACTAGAATATAACTATAAAGAACTTCCCCTCCCCAGCATCTGCATCATGATAACATCTCTCCACCTTCGCATAGCCATTCAACTAAGTTTCCCATGAAAGCACATGATGGTCCTAATAATGTGTCCATACCCTCTCATTCTTCCAAATACATTGGTTTGGCTCTAGTGAGTGTGCCTAGTTTTTATCCTCCTTCTGGGATGCTCTTTCTTGTAGAGTGTGTCTAGGGAAACTACATTGATCATATGGCCAGAAGGCCTTAATGTGGCTTGAAGGCCTTCGGTAGGACCGAAGGCCCTGTGGTGGCCCGAAATCATTATTGGATTTAAGGCCTTAGGTAGACCAAAGGACTTAAAGGGCACGAAGACCAATGTAGTGGAATGAAGGCCCAAATCACTGCATACTTCAGATGCTACAGTACCAAATAGTAACTGTTACAACACTGCTATAGTACCGATAATTATCTATTTTCATGGTTTTGATCTCGAGTCTCTTGGATGCACTTGTCGAGTCCCCACCAAATGGGCTGATATGATATACATACTGGAATTAATTCCATTTTATAAGAAAAATCTCATTCATTTCTTATTCCTTGATCTCTTTACACTTCAACTCTTACTCTAATAAATAAAAGTTAATTTTTCTTTCTCAAGCACTAAGGGATCATAAGATCAATAAGTAGAATGATTATGCATTCCTTCTATCTTTAGTCATCATCACTACGAAATTACTAGAGTAAGTTAACTATTATGGATAAATCATCATATTATGATGTAATTCATTAAAATATTAAGCCTCATAAAAATTAAAACCTAAGAACTTCCATTAATATTTCATCTTAAAAACCTTCCAAATGATTAGTGACAAAAACATAAGGAATAAGGTCAGTGAATTTCCAAAATGAACATATCATTAATTCAAATATGTGACAATATGGCTCATGATTATGACATATGAAACCTTTGAAAACCATCATCATGTATTCTATTTAAATATGGTAATAACCTGAATTACCATAAAACCTTATCAAAAACATAATTTCTTCGTTATTTTAAAAATAAACCATATATTATTGGATTTATTATCCAAATTTGAAAATACTATAAAATCCATCAATAATAAAATAACCCACATTTTAAATAAATCGTGATTTAGATCCATAATAATGTGTATTATCTAATTTACTTATTCATATTCAAAACCACTTTATCCAAACAACAATATCTAAACATTCATAATGTATTAAGTATTTTCTTCTATTAATCACAATATCACCTTTCCATTTGATCACTTTTCAAGTCGATCAGTACCATTTAGCATATTTATGAAAATAATTAATGAAAAACATATATGAACAATCCTTATATAAATTCATGCAACATTATTCTTGAATAACTATATGTAAACACTTCTATTATTCCCCCTCATCCATAATCCTTTAACATGTGTTCCTCATCTAATTCCCTAATAACTATTTTCATTCTTTTTTCATTCATATTCTCTTCATCATCTGTAGTGTAACCATTACTAATACCACCTTTCTTATTATCCTCATGAGATTTCCGCATATGATATCTATTTTCATAATTCCCATACATTGAATATTTATAGAATTCAATTGTGCAAAATTTAATAAAAAGGTTAATATTAAAAACCATTATGTTAATGGGCCTTTTCATTTTACCTTATAATTTTCAGACTCTATTCCCTTATTATCCACACATAAAACATCTTATCATTCCACTGAGACATTCTATATGTGCTTCTTTCATCATTATAGAAATATATGAAACTAAATCTTAATTCCACCATTGTATCCACTATCGCAACTCTAAGAAAAAACTATCCTTATATCCTTTATTGAGTTTGAGAGTTTTTTAAGTTGCACATTGTTAATCATGTTCCATGACAACTGATTATGCATAATCCCAATATCTCTTACCCTATATGTCATCCCATTTGGATCCTCATCAGCAAATATTATATCATATTCTTTGTTAAACTAGTTCTTTGGGGTTTCCAAAATTGACTAAAAAATCAGTGTGAGAAATGATAATCCTAATGGGATACTAAAAAATCATGAAAATCACTTATAATTTGTCTAAATCATGACACTTTGTTTCTAATTTATGATATTTTTGTTTTATAATAGTTCATTCATAGAAATTTTCTATTTAAATCTTTAATGATGGTTTGTAATAATTTTTTTAATTTCTAAAGCATGTCCCTGGGGAGCGTCATGTTAGGTGTGAATTAAGGCCCATTTTCATGAACAATGAGATGATTAAATCTAGATCAATGCGCCCTTTTCTGATTAATCACCCATAGGTACCTATTTTCTAGATCCACGTCCACTACTATTATCCAGATAGGGATGTAATTTCTTAGAAACCCCTCACTATATCCTTTAAAAAATTCTAATATATTTCCATATTCATTTTTATCCTTATACTTGTCCGTATTGACATATCATGGACTATACTTGGATATATCCCTATTTATATCAACAAATTTTCCTCATCCTTGTATATATATATTTACTACAAATTTCCTATGAAGCAACTGTAGAGACCGAGGGTTATTATACATGTATATTTCTTATATTTAGTAGAATATTCATTTCATTAAAAAACACAAGCCTATATACAATAATAGTTTATTATCTTTGAAAACATTGAAAACAGTCTTCTATTCTAGGGAGATATATTTAATGATTCCCAAAAATATCTTCTAACGTAGTAATCTTCATAGTCTTACCTAACATAAAACCTTTCTTTATAACTTGGGGAAATGATATATGAGAAATGGAGAGCATATATGCACAGAAAGGGTAATCACATGGGATATAAATTTATAATCATAAGGAATCATAATATAAGAATAATGTTACATGATAATGAACATAACATAAAAATTGTATACCCAACCTATCATAGATCATAAACACGAGTCATGGAATAATTATTGGCAGTTTATAAGACATGGATCCTTAGACAATCAAAGAACACGATACATGAGAGTGTAAAATTAACAAAAGAAATAGATATTTTGAATATACAATAACATATAAAATCATATTTCAAGGCTAGCCACGAAGACAGTCATAACATATTATGATTTTTCTAACCACCCATGTAACTACTTTGGTCTGGGAATAACCTCTCATATACCCTCTTAGGGTATTTGGTTAACCACCATTGTGCCATCCTTTTTTGTATTGGTCTAACCACAATTTTACCATTCTTTTTTGGCTTGATCTCACAACATGTGTACCATTTGACATCATAGAACATTTATCATTACCCAATGCAATTATTGGAGATATGGGTCCCACAAATCAAATAATGAATACCATTTTTATCTGTTCCCATGTAAATTACAATTAATAATATAATAACCCCTAAAATTTAAAGTGTTTCATAAATATTTAAACATATAATATCCTATAAAATATAGAAAAGTTTCATAATGATAACATAACCTATGAAAAATAAAATTGTTTCATAAGAATTTCCACATGGTGTAACCCATAGAAGAGAAATGGGTTTCATAAAAATAATTCAATAATAAACATATACCATTAAGAGAAAGAATAATAATGGTATCCCTGGATTGTGTCCATGATAATGTGATGGTGAAATAAAAATACATCATCTTAGATGAAAAATAATTTTGAATGATTATATGGGTCATTTAATGGTGGAAATAGATTTTCACTAAAAAAATCCAACTAGTTCTTTTTAAAATATTGTTTTTTCAAATTACTATGAATAATTAAAAAGGAAACATTAAAAATCATTAAAAACTTATTTTGTGAAAAAAAATCATTCCTCTCGTAAAATAACTTTTTTATCAGACAAAATAATTTAATTTAAAACAATAAATTTAAAAAATTTATTAATAAAATTTATTCTATCAAAATATGTTTGAAAAGTTTTTATTTTTTTAAAAGGTTGGGGTCGAAGCCTCAATTCATTATTAAAGCAAATACCTCTTTAGACTGGGAAGATGGTTACCAATTATATAGACCGAAGGCCCAAGGCCAAGTGGCCTATATATAGGGCTAGAAAACCCATTTTTTAGCCCAAAGGACCCCTCGGTGAAAAGTAATACTACAGTACCCGCACTGCTACAGTACCTACAACAGTCCCTCCATCGCTACAGTGCTGCTGCCGCTATAGTCTGCTGCTGCTACAGTAACTCGGGAATTCTCCCCTACCCGGATTTGATCCTGGGTCTTTTGGATGCCAAGCAGGAGCCTGAACCACTAGGGTATAGGCTCGTTGGCATTTAAAATTTGTAATGGAAGCTTGAAAACATTTATATTTAAGCAAAATATGAAATACTATTTATTCCATGCACTATGAAAATAAATATTATTTTCATGTTTTTGGTAAAAGGAAAATATGAAATTATTGGAAAATTACTTGAATATTACTTTTATTTTTTTTTGTAGAAATTCAAACATGGTTAAATTTTTTTTAAAAAAGAATAGGATTGTACTAAAATATTTTGAAAACATTTTTATAAAACTTGGTTTTGGAAGAAAATAGATTTCTCACAAATGAAAAAAATAATATCTAATTCACATAAAAAAAATTTCAATTATTTTATGTATCAAATAGAGGAAATTGGTACTATTAAATGTAAATATCATTAATTAAAATATTAAAATAAAATTAATTAGTTTATTGAGAGATATTTTATAATATTTCATCATTGGAAGCATAATCACAAACAATCCTGATAAACTATGTGATTGAAACATAAAATCACTACCACTTTGGTATGTATGAATCAAAATCAGAATAAAGGAATACCATAAAATGGATCATAAAATATTACATGGATAAATAAATTATTTATATCACATGTGAAAGTGTATGTGTGTGCATCTTGTAAAATAATATAGGTTCATAACAAAACATATGTCTTAAAGAAGGAAAATTGAGACAAAAATCCCTTACCGATTTGATATCTTCTGAATTATATACCACATGAAAGAGAGATCATAAAATTTATAGGTAAATAAAAATTAATTTATGTATAATAATAATAAAATAATTTCAGGGGAAGTATATACAACACATCAAATAAACATGTGGTGAATATAGAATTTGTCTCACAGAAAGTAAATGTGAGATGAAAATCCCTTACTATAAGTCCCCATTTCAATTGTACACATTAAAAACACCCATATAATAAATATAAATTAATTATAAATAAATTAAAAATTCATAGTTATGTAAACTATACCTTATATTATTTAATTTTTTCCTTTTATAACATGTTTATTAATAATATCATGTTAGATTCATGTTTTGAATAATAACCACATTATTTTTTTGCATATGTTTCATTTTTTAATATTCTTTATTATATCATTGTTACCTGATATCAAAAATGTTAAAAAAATAAATAAATATAATAAATATTCAGAATATATGTTTTCAGATTAATCCTTATAATCTATTGAATGAAAATGAAATACATTGTTTATCGAGATGGTAGGTCGTACGTATTCATGAATGTAGTTTCTATCATCTAATTAGACTAAAAGAAAGAAACAAAAATGATATATTAGATTTAATAAATAACGTTTTTGTCATATATATCACTTATTTTCATTAATCATGTCTTTAAAACCTTCCAAATAATTCCTAAATTAATTAAATTACTTTTCAAGGTTGTAGTTTTCCGAAAATAGGAACATTATTAACGTATTCCCACAAAATAGGAAATATGAGTATATGTTATATATAACAAAAAATAATCAAAATAATATCCTAAATATAATATATTTCATATATAAATACTGAATATTTCATTTTTAGCGTTGAGAGGTGGTAATTGAGAGAAAATTTAAATTAGATCGTTAGACGGTAGTCTATCATACAGACGAATAATAGTTTCGTAAACAATTTGATGGATGTGGACATGGATGTAAGATATTCCCTTAAAATATAATAATATCAGTATATAGATTAATATAACTTTATAATATTATAATGATATAAAAATAATTGATGGGGTGGTGTAAAATAAATTAAAAATTATCATGTATGAACGTTGCGTCTTCTTTGGGTGTCCTTATTATGTTTACACCAAAATCCATCATATGATGGATTTAGGTACAAATTTGAAATTATAGTATGAGGGGAGGAAATTTGGGATGTTATTTTTTCATGTATTCTTTGAACCAAATTTTTTTCATGTTTTGATAATAATGGATATTGTGTGGCCTTCCATAAGTGGGGTAGAGGACACAATTGTTATTTTGGAAAATAATTGATTCCTACCACATTTAACATTTTTAAAATGGGATTAAAATTGACAAATATAAAAATATATAGTATTCTTATTAAAAATAGTAATATAATATAGTTTTGATACAATTTTATAGGTTATTGTTACTCTTATCTTTTTATTTTAACCCCTAATAAACCCATTATTACCACAAATATGGTAATTAATTTGCACTACATTGACTATTCATTTGGGTAAAATTTATATTTTTCCATATAAGATAATATACATTATTCTTATTAAAAATATGGAATCAATTTCTCTAAATTATATTCATATGTGGTAAAAAAAATTAATTTAATGATAATCACATAGACATGATGAGAAATTGAGTTTTTAAAGAAAAAACATTAATCAATTTAGAATAATTTTATATCAAATTTTAATAAAAATTGATTCTAATGATATAAATTGGATTAATGGTTTCATAATTATACAAGTATAACATTAGAATCAATTTATAATATAATTTTACTTTATATATAAATGAAACTAATGTTAGGTTTTCATGATGAATTCTGTAGTTTTAACTACTCATCAAAAAAAAATGAAACGTTTTAAAAAATACCAAAAATTGACCCTAATATAATTTTTATATTTCTATTTAAAAAGTTGTTTCTATTATTTAAAAATATGTTTCTAAAACATGAATTTTTTAGTTTTAATATATGTTTATTCAAAAACATGGCCAAACTAATTTTTTAGAAAAATACATTTTTAAAGCATAAAATCTTATCTCATCCAATATCTTATATTGAAAACAAATATTACGAATTTTAAATAGTTTATTGAAAATATATAATATATAAATTTAATTAAAATAATTATCCAAAGTTTTCTTGTTTAATTTGTTTAGTAGAAACATGTTTTTTTGAATAAAAATAGTTTATGTTAAAAGGATTTCCTCTATTATCAATTTTAAATAAATGGTCCAGCAATAATTCATTTTATATATATTTTCCCAATATATTTTCACATTTTATTTGATATTATTAATACCCTCTATTCAAATTATTATGTGATAAATATAATATTAAATAATAATTTTTTATAAATAATTCACATTTCATTTGATCAGAGTGTTACATGTAATGAAAGCAAAACTCGATATTGACAGTAATGGAAGAAAAATATAGTGTTGCATAAAATTAAATATAAAATAATTTTTTTCAAATTAAAAATATTGAATATATAAAATTAATTCGGAATAAAAATTTGACAAAATCATGGGGTTTTAGAGATTTTATCAACAAATGATCGTCATTAATTTAATCATTTAAAACAAATGTACTAAAATGGAAATATTTTATACAAATTATGTAATATTTTAAATTATGTAACTTCTTATTATAATAAATTTTTTATAATGTCATATTAAATGAATGAACACTAAATAATATCATTATTCTAAAGGTGTAATGATATTAAAACTAAATCGCCACATAATTATCTATTAATCATGGTATGTTCATGTTTGGTTCGGTTTGACCACCTAATTGGACAATAATATGAATTTATATCATGAATGATTGTTGGAAAAAAAATAATATTGTAATATAATATTAATATATAAATAATTATTTACTTTCCATCAAAATATTTTATACCAAGACATAATTGATTCATTTATAAAACTCCCTTCGATCATCAAGAATCAATAAAATATGCTTCTTATCAATTACATATTAATGTATATATACTAAAACACTAATGAAAATAATTTTAAAAATAATTAACCATTATAAATAATCCATAAAAATAATAGTACTTACCTATAAATAATTAAATCTTTAGTAAGAATGAATGTAGACATTGCTATTATAAAACTAGTATAAATAATGAGAACTATAAACACCCTATATAAAAAACATGTAAACCTAATATAGAGAATAGATATTTGTAAAGTTTATATATAAATATTTATATAGTTAAGGTTATAAATTAAATTATTAAAATCGATATTTTTTAATATAGGAGGTTTGCATACATTTTTTAAAATTGGGACAATCAGTAAGGGGTTTTCATCTCAAATTCAACTCATTGATACATGTTAAGTACTATTCACCTACACTCCTTTATGTGGTAAATATAATATGTATTTGGATAGTTATATCATGAAATTAATTTATTCATGATATTTTAATATCAATTCTAATCCCTCGATCTGAAGTGGATTAAATTGAATTTCACTCCCAAGACATAAATGGGGTTTTCCTTCTTAGTTTACATTCTTTAGAAGTATTGTTATTTTCTCCACATATTTTATTTTTGAATGTACAAAAAATTACATGGAAGAATATATTTAAGTATTACTCATTACATTTATTAAATTTAAAATCATATATTGTTATCCCACACTTATGTACATTATATTTATGATTTACCAAAACTATTATAAAACTCAATCTTCTCCATAATATAAAAACTTTCAAAAAAATTGGTAATATACTTTTTTGTATATTTCATAGAAAATGAATCCCTTTAAATATATAAGAAATTTTATGTCGCATTAGAGTAGATTCACTTAGAGTTAATCGCTCATATAATTCTCAATTGTGCCTTTAATGATTTTTCACACTAATTCAAGATGCATAGTCCTAAGAATAGACACCTGGCTACACACGCACATGTGATATGCTTTGGAACATTCACACGCACATTATTAACCATGATTAATGTTTTTTTTCTACCATTTACTTATTATCTTACCCAATAATGATATTAATCCTAGTTACTATCTTCCATGGATTAACATGCATAATGGAAGTACCCTCGGGACTATAAATTATTAACAAGGGTACATAATGGTACATGGATAATACCCTAGAACTTATATATTGATTGAGGGATGATATATTATATATCTAAATTATTATAATTTAATTTTGAAGTATTTTATTTATATATTTCTCATTATGTTGATATCCATGTTTGTATTCATCAACTTTTCCCTTTAATAATTAATAGTAATGTCTTCATCAAAGTAGTGATTAATTAATAGGAACTAAATAGGTGATGGTTAGGTATCATAATTATTTAGCCCCTGAATCCATTTATTATTCTAACGAGACAAAAAGACTTTGTTTTGGTGTATATATATTCCCATATCTTTATAGTGTTTTTTTCATAAGGCCTTGATAATATATTTTGATGTTCAACTTTATTCATTCCATCAATATGATATCAATGATTATTAATATCGATATTTTATTTTATTATTGTAGATATAGAATGAAAATTCTTTAAGTTTACTATTTATAAAATTTTATCATTTATTCCAATAATTTCTCTTATGAAATGTATAAGTTGTGATAGATTTATTTTTATGGTACATATTACAAAGCATCTAAGATCACCCTTATTTGTTTTCCTTTACCCTTAAAACCTATAAGAGAAATACGTGTAATTTTTATCGAAATTATGTAAGGGATAATATTATTATTAAAACGTGTTCATAATATTTATAATGTTTTTATATGTAATATATGTATATTTAAAGTATTTTAACACTTTTAATTTATTTTATCCTATGAAATTTCTTGTATTATTTAACAAAAGTCTTATATAATTACTAAATTAAGGTTTCTAGAGTTCATGTTCTTACATTTTGTGTCCAATAAATTCTATTAGGAACCTTGTTGGTGAGATTTTGTTGAAAAAATTTTGATATCACAATCACCATGAGAAACCTCACATTTTATTGAAAAAATATATAAAAAATTATAGTAATTGGATTTTAGAATTATTTTTCATGTGATGATTATGAGTGTTCCAACAAAGATGGTAAATATATAGGGGAATTGTAACCATATCAATACACATATTCAATATAGGGATATTCCCTAATAGAAATTTAATGATGTTAAAGTTGAGGCCTATTAGATCAGAAAAATATTATAGAAGCTGACCCAAATGATGAAAAATATACACACCCTCCTAAATAAAACTAATTATCAATAATATAGTGTAACTATGTTGTACTACTAAATCTGATAGGAATCTTAATCATTCAGTGTAACTATAAATCCATTGTTACTCGAACTCATGATCAAGTCCCCAAAGAAGATATTTCTCTTAACTTTTTAAGCAATGAAAAGGAAAAATTCATCATAGTGTTATATCATCTTAAGGGAGATGAAAAAAAATGGTGGGAAATATTTCAAAGCATGATAGTAGATGATGAGATATATAACATGGAAGTTGTAACTTATAAAGAGGTATTCTAGGAAAAATATATTCCTTACAAGAAAATAGAATAAATTAATAGGTGGTTCCTCAATATTATAAAAACAATGGTGGTGGAAAATATTTATGAGTATGGAGAAGAAATTAAATGTATATCTATTCATGTTGTCGAATATTTATATAGATTTAAAGTAAATATTTATCATTTCATTTATGTGTTAATAATGTTCTTTAAAAGGCATTACAATCCCATTACATTTTATAGTGAGCGTATATATATCCATAAACCCCATTAATATTAAAATTAATTTCTCTAAGATGTATGTATTAAATGGAAATATGGAGAATAAAATGTTTACAAAAAATTATGCGAATAATAAGGAGGAAAAGAGGAATAAAATATTGATGTGATTTTCCACATGGGATAATTATACGGGGAAACACCATAGGGATTTTTGGAATGGGACCTGGGTTTTTAACAATTATAGAAAAAATATGTCAAGTTCTTAAATGAAAAGGCAATGTATAGTTTTTTAATGTTAAATGATTAATATATCTATTATAGAAATTATGTGAACTAATTGCCAAATAGTTAATGGATCTTACCCAATAAAAGGAAAAGGGATAAATTCTAATATTAATTGATTACAACAAATGAAGCTGAAGCACCTAAAGACATGGTGGTGGGTAATTTGATCGTAGGCACAATTTTAGCTAAAATTACATTTGAATCTATATATTACCTCATATTTATATATTCTCTGTTTAAAAGAAAAATAATACATATTCCAGGAACCTTGGTGTTGGATTTATTAATTAAGACACATAGTAAAAATATTATTACAACAAATATTATTCAGGAAGTTCCAATTATGATGCATGAACATAAAAAACTGGAAAACACAACTATGTATAGTGACCCATATTTTATTATATGAATTTCACAAGTTAATAGATTAATATTGATTACATAACATAATTATATATGCATTAATCTTATTGGTTTAGTTCCTTTGGAATCCTTGATACATAAAAACATATTCATAAATGATCTACATAATCTCCAACTAGGTTCTTCATATCATCCACCCTTGTTAGACGAATCATTTATAAAACCATTATAAATTACATGGGGAGAGGAAACATAGTTTTGAGTGATATATTATTCTTAATAATTTAACATTTAGAGATACAAATAATCATGTATGCATTACATGAGCATTAGGGCATAAGAATATGATCTTAGCACATGAAAACCATATCCTTCATCTCAAATATCATAATATTAAGTAATTATATAATGTATTATTGTTAATAAGAGATTAATCATAAAATAATAAGATAACATGAACCATGGTAACATAAAATTAACTTAAGACATGAGTTTATGGAATACACATAATCCTATAACATTATGACCATGTATAAATTAAAACATAGTCATGAATTATATAAAGCACATAAAATTATGGCGTCATATAAACATATGGAAGTAAATATATGTGTAGAAATAATATCTTTTACATGAAGAAAATTTTTATTCATAAATTCATAGACATGAGATCTAGGATTACAAATATTTTTTTGGGTGTGAATGCTAATTAAAACCCTAAAATTGTAACAATTAAATCAGGTTCCCACACAACATATTTACCTCATGATTTATCCATATTTATCTAATAAATTGGAGGGATATATAGTTACCACACATCACATAATAAAAATCATATATTTGTGCGCCATAATTTCACAAATTGTTCTTCATATAAGAACCCTTTAAAATAATTGGATTCATAAATATTTCATCGTATTATAAAACATGGATATGGAATGTGTTTTATGAACATCATTCAATTGAAATCAAAAAATTCTAAATAAATAATTTTTATCATATAATTGGATCATATTATTGGATCGTTTCCCCATCAATTTATAAATGAAATAATTTTTTGTCATCATTTATGAATAGAAATACATTAATAATCATTAGAACATTATTAATAGAAATAACCATTCAATTTTGAAATCAATTTTTAATTTCTTATAAGTATAAAATTATAAAACAACAATTTTCATTTAAAATAATCTCATACAAATATATATTAAGATTAAAATAAAATATTACTCATTATGGTGGGATATTCCATTCATTTCTTATTAGTCATAAAAAACATTCCTTTAAAATTTTTGTTAGAAATGTTACAAAGTACCTTCTTCAGGAAATGACCAAAAGAGTAAATTAAAAAAAACATACATGGTTAAAAATGGATAATAATTTATTTAAAAAATGATATTATAATAGTAAAAACCATATTCAAATCCTTATTTTATAAAATATGGACATAGAATAAAAAAGGGTTTCAAGTGAAGAGATAAATAAAATAAATTTTCCTTAAAAATACATTATTGGTATCTTGATTACATATGGAGATGGAAATGAATGGATACTTTTATGATCAAAAAATAAATATAGAACAATCAATTCATGATTTTCTTAATATATATATCAACATTCAATTATTTTAAACAATATCATAAACAATCCTGATAAAAAATGAGATTACAACATAAAAGCCGTATCAATTTAGTAACTTTTGAATTATAATCTCCAAAAAAGTAATAACCATCGATATATATTTATATCCCATAATTGTTTTGATAATTATTATAATGTATATTTATTATTATTATATACACCATGCAGAAGAAGAAAGTTGTGAATATTACAAGTGTTCCATGAAAATAAAATTGAGGTGAAAATCACTTAACTTATGTATGAATTCTACAATACATATTGTAAACTCCTATATAATAAATATAAATTTATTAGTAATATATTAGATAAATATAATAATATATATCATAACCTGTATGATTTACTTATGAAAACTTTTCACCTATTTTTTGACCCTTATTTATTAAAATCATTATTTTCGATGATATCTTCTTTATTTTTCAGGTATGATATAATTCTTTGGTTTTGGTCCTTATATTATTTATCAGGGATCCAAAATCACCATAATATTAATATTTTTAGAAAAATAATTTATATTCATTACATAAATATTCATAATCATTCATAAAAATGTAGAGAAAAAATGAATTACAATATTCATCGAGATGGTATGTCATATGTACGCATTAACCCAATTATTATTTCTGATGGGTTGAATAAAATAAAGGTAAATAATACATAAAATTAATGGGATAAATTTTTATCACATATATCATATAAATTTATTACTTTTTTCCTTATTACCATGCAATTATAATGGAAAAGAAAAATTAATAACATCTCTTTATGGGGGTGGTAGTTTGTATGAACGCATGAATGATGTCATAATATTTAAATTCTTTGGATGGTAATTATCTAGATAAGATATTATCATTATAGAATATTAATTATTATATAATTATCATATATAAAAATTACACATATCTTAATACCCAACCATAAGTGATGGAAATCATAATAGAATTGTATCATTACATGGAGACGGTAAGACTTACGTATGCATGAGTTATACATTTACTTCTCATTTCAATGGATAGAGGGTTGATGAAACCAGAAGATATCATTAAAACCATAAAGAAGAATCAAATTATAAGTTAATAGTATTTCTAAACCACACTAACTATAAAAATATATTAATGTGGATGTGCGAGGTATATCCTAAGGAGTTCAAGGAATGAAACAATGACACCTTGTAACCCAATATGGGATTGTACCAATTTCATTTTTGTTATGTTTAACTAATGAACGCATTGAAAATAAAATTAAATTATAGATAAAGTAAAATAGATAAATCGGTGTCTATGGTCATTATCATTGAAAAGAAATTATGACTTCACTTTCAAAAAAATAATACACATTGGCTGGAAAATAAAAAAATTAATAGATATAAGAGACGGTAAAACACTATAAAAATACCCTAACTATAACAACTCAACTTTTTATTACACACTTAAACCTGATTTATTACATAAAATATCCACTTGATACAACATATAAGATAAAGATGTCTAGTGTCTTTGGGGATTAGGATCATTACATAACAACTAAAAATATGAAATTAAACATCTTTATTGAAAACATCCTTTACATGACCACTACATTCCCTTATACTTAGCATTGCATGGGATTACCTGAGTACATGATGAAGACAAGGGTGATCTATAAAGCCTAGTAAGGGAATAAAAATGGAAAAACATAAGGAATAAAATACATGTTATAAAATAGTCGTATCAATGGATCACAAAATAAAGATGAATATATAGGCATGATAAAACAGAATAATCATAACATGGAAATGTGGCAACAACACTTTACATGGAATTAGCATGAGCCAAAGGTCATTGCACATGGAAAATGACTAAACCTTCATTTCACAATAAGCACGAGTAAACAGTAATTTCACTTGATTTAGCATGAGTCAACACTCATTTCACATGATATATCATGATACTATAATTTTACCATTTCATTGGAGAGCTATCAAGGCACGACCTTCATAAACATTTCATTTCATGCATAAGTGTGCCACATGGATCATATAACATGCAATCAATCAACATCATATGTTATTCCATGATTAAGTAATGTGGAATAAATATATGAAAGTACCATTAAATAGGTATATGTGCATAAAGGTGAATACCCTTGATAGAGATATGGGTATGGTATTCACTACATAATGATCTTGGCTTGGAAAAACACGTTGCATATTTGGCAGCATAAGAGAGCGACTTAAGGATTCCTGAAAATAGTTGATGAGATGGAAAAGGGTGTCTCATCATATTTACATGAAATGGACACTAAGGGGTTCATATGGATACATTTCCTAACAAAAATAATGGAATTTAGATGTATAATATAAAAGAATTACTTCGATGTACTAGTGGAGAGAGAAATTCCTCAAGAAATTTCAGCATCGTAACAAGTGTACCTGGGACGATTTAATGAGATAGAAAGGGGTCTCCCATAATCCAAACATAAATAAGACCGTATATAGGAGTTTCTAAATCATACCCTAACAATTGTAATTGAAAAAAAATGGGCATAACAACTTAAAGAAAATGGGAAAAAATGAGAAAGGAAGAAATCCCTTACTTGGAAGTGTGACCCCAAAGGCTTGGGAGAGGCTTGAGAGAGGCTTATTGGGAGCTTAGAGAACCTTGGGAGGATTATTGAGAGATGAGGGCATGGGTTGGTCGAACTCCAAATTCTTTGAGTGAAGAGAAAGTGGGAGTTTGGGTGGGTTTATATAGGAAAGGAGATGGAATTCTTTATTATTTAGGATTGGGACACCTCACATTAAACTAATCAATACCACAAATAAGACCATGGTTTGTGCCCATGGGTTTTTCCAAAGGGTATTGGAAAAAACATATTTTATAAGGACAATGTACAAACCTCTTAAAATAATAGGGTTTCTTATTCGGAGGTGAGTCACACTCTCAAGGAAAACAATTTAAATAAATAAATGTTTTATAAATCTTGGATGGTCCACAAAAAAATTGAAAAATAAATTAAATAAGTCTAAAATCACATTATATTAATTATAAAAAATATATTTTAGGAACATAATGTTTATAGTATTTTATTACCTCACTATAGGGTCATAATGATTTCATAAAACACATTATATATTTAAACGGTATTTAATTTTTACCAAAAAATTTGATTGTCTCAGAAAAATATGAAAAAATCACAATTGGATATCTTCGACATCCTGATTCCAAAAATAATATTCATTTATTATAAATAATTTTATAAATTCTTGAATTTTTACTATTAAAATAAAAACCATCATTTACCTAATATTAATGCGTTTTGACAAAAACAGTTTTCAAACATTAATAAAAATTAAAATTGAATTCATAAAATTATATGATCATTTATATTTAATAAAATGAAATTGAACAATAATATTTTCATAAAATAATATTGAGATTTAAAATATATTAATTGATCAGAATATATTAATTAGTTGAATATTAATTCAAAATACTATTTCTGCTTTAAAAACTATTTACATTGTAACAATAATTAAATGAGTAAACATTACTTATACAATAATAATGTGCATAGTCATAGTGCTTGGGTCCTATTACAAAACCCCTTATAACACCCGTATAAGACCGAAGGGCAAGGTTTTCGATGTTGATAGACTCTTAGGGGGGCTTGGATTACATCGCTTGGGTGGTAGTCTCTATTAACTTCCACTTCTCTCGTAGTCGGTTCAGCTCAAGATTAACATGTTCAATATCATCTAGGGATTGGTCAAAAGGAAATCCCAATGATGCCACCTCCTTTCAATGCTCTAACAAATGGGCTTTGTATGGGGAAAGTACACTAGATGAGTTAATCACTTCCTTTGTCTATGTAAATTGGATTTGTTAAATCCCTATATTTATACTAATCATGTTATAACTGTTCAACAACTATATTAGCAATGGTCACAATTCATAACGGTATTTTAAAATATAGAAACATAAAACCAATTTAGTTCACATTTTATATAACCATTATAAGACATTTAATTAGATCAAGATGAATATATATTAATGAAAGTTTGAGTTGTTACAATCTTCCCTCCTTAAGAAATTTCTCCCTATAAATTGCCTTTTCCCACTCTAAAACAAATGTGGGTAACTTTGCTTCATAACTTCCTCTGATTCCTATGTTGCTTCTTCAAACTTGTGGTTTCTCCACAACACCTAGAATAGGGTCATTTTCTTATTTCAAAGAAATTTTTCTCTATGATCAAAGATCTTCACTGGTTATTCATTGTAAGAATGATCATCCTCAAATTGTACTGCCTTGGAAGAGAGTATATATGAAGGGTCTGGTATTTAATTCTTTAATAGGGATATATGAAATAAATCTTGTACTTTGGCCATGGTAGGTGGAAGAGCTAGTTGATAGGACACATCCCCAGCACGATCAAGAATCTTGAAGGGGTTGATGTACCTAGGACTTAACTTCCCATTATTTCAAATCCTCATGTCCTTCTTCCATGGAGATATGCATAGAAATACCATGTCTCCAACTTTAAACTCAAGGTCTCATCGACGGTTATCTGCATAACTCTTCTGTAGACTTTGGGAAACATTGATATACTTCTGAATGGTTTTCACCTTCTCCACAATTTCATTGACCATTTCTGGTCCACACATATTACGCTAACTGATTACATCCCAACAGGTTGGTGTTCTCCACCTCTTCCCATAAAGGGCTTCATAAGGTTCCATTTGGTTTCTCAAGTGGAAACTATTATTTTAGGAGAATTCAACTTGTGGAAGATGTTGGTCCCACCCACTTTTGAATTCCATAGAAAACGCTATCAACATGTCCAAAATTGTTTGGATTGTCCGCTCAAATTGTCCATCAGTTTCAGGATGATAAGTTGTACTCATGTTCAGCTCAGTATCTAGAGCATGTTGAATATTCTTCCAAAACATAGAGGTGAATCTTGGATCTAGATCAGATTTAATAGATAGTGGTACTCCATGCAGCCTTACCACTTCCCTGATATATATCCATGTCATCTGATCCAATGAGAAATCCTACTGAATTGTAATGAAGTGTGCAGACTTTGTAAGATGATCCACAACAACCCAAATTGCATTGTTTCCTTTGGGTGTCTTCAGAAGTCTAGTGAAAAAGTCCATGGTGATGTTCTCCCATTTCCATGCTTGTTTGTAAAATGGTTTCATCATCCCCTTAGTCTTCTGCCTCTCTGCCTTTACTTGCTGACACACCTAGAACATTGATGTATACTCACCAATCTCCTTCTTTATATTCTCCCACCAACAATGATCTCAGAGATCACGATACATCTATGTGTTTCCTAGGTGAATAGAGAAATTTGAACTATGTGCATCATCCAAAAGTTCCTTCTTCAGCTCCGGACATGATGAAACACATAGTCTTTTCCCAAATCTCATAATTTCTTCTTCATTAACATTGAACTTTTCGGATTTACCTTTTTTGATAGCTTCCACTTTTTTATGAATTCCCACATCATCCTTTTGAGCATCCTTTAACCTTTCCAAAAGAGACGGTTGAACAATCATTTGTGAATGGGTTGATGACATTCACTTCTTTATGATTCCCATGTCCATTTTCATCAAGTCTTAGAAGGTTGGATCCTTATAAATTCTCATTAATTATAGAATCATTAGGTCCTTTCTACTTAAAGCATTCACCACCTTGTTCAATTTCTCAAGGTTGTAATGTATTGAGTATTTATAGTCTTTGATCAGCTCTAACCATCTTCGTTGTTGCATGTTCAACTCTTTCTGTGTGAATATATACTTGAGGCTTTTGTGGTCTGTATATATTTCACACTTCTCCTCAAAGAGATAATGATGCCAATTTTTAAAGGAAAATATCACCGCATCTAACTCCAAATCATGTGTTGGATAATTATGCTCATGAACATTCAATTTCCTTGAATCATAGGCAATGAATTTGTCATTTTGCATCAACACACAGTTCAGGACTTTCTTCGAAGAATCGTTGAATACCACAAAAAGTTATCCACTTGTGGGTAAATTGAGAACAAGCACAGTGATAAGCTTCCTTTTCATCTCCTTGAAGCTTTATTAGCATTCATCACTCCAAGCAAACTTTACTCCCTTTAGAGTTATCTTGGTAAGAGGGTTGGACAGTCGTGAAAAATTTATCACAAATTGTCGATAATATCAACCTGATCACAAGAATCTACGAATATCAGTTACCAATGTTGGCGTCGTCTATCAGTAAATTGCATCTGTTTTAGAGGGATCCACATATATCATATTACATGGGATGATATGGAAAAATAATGATACCTCCTTCAATCATAACTCACACATGCTATACTTTTCATAGAGATTATCCTTCTGCAATGTCTCTAGTATAGTTATTAGATGCTCCTCATAATACTATTTGGTTTTGGAGTATATTAGAATCTCATCTATAAATACTACCACAAATTTGTTGAGGTAATACCTAAAGACACTATTCATCAAGTCCATGAAGATTTATAAAGCATTTTTGAGTCTAAAAGGGATTATTATGAGTTCATAGTACTTGTATCTTGTATGAAAAGCAGTCAAGGGGATATCTTCCTTTATCACCCGTACTTGATAACATCCCGACTGCAAATCCACCTTGGAGAAGTATTATGCTCTATGTAGCTAATCGAACAAGTCCTCAATTCATGGGATAGGATACTTGTTCTTTATCATGATTTTGTTAGGATAACTATAATAGATGAATAGGTGCATTGACCCGTCCTTCTTCTAGACGAATAGGACTGGTGTACCCCATGGTGAAGCACCTAGGTGTATAAACCCTTTATCCAAATTCTCCAATAGTTATTTTTTCAGTTCCTCAAGCAATACAATAGCCATTCTATATAGATTATTGTATTTTAGTAATGTCATAGGTATAAGATCAATTGATAATTCAACATCCCTTCTAGGATGAAGACCATAAATTTCTTAGAGAAACACTTCATAAATTTCCCTCACGGTAGGCATGTATTCAAGGATGGTTGTGTCCTTAGACTCAATCATCTGAGCCAGATATGCATGATCATAGTGTAGTAATATCCATGCTTGAGATGACGTATCTAATGAGGATTATTCTTCCTCCTTGAACGTGTATAGAATCAGGGGTCGATTCTCTACATGGAGAGTGATTTCCCTCCCACGACAATTTATGTTGGATCTATATATGGAAATCCAATCCATTCCAAGAATTGGATCAAATTCTACCAGAGGGAGTATGACGAGGTTCACCAGGAAATTCAGTCCACAAATTATGAAAGGGGAGGAGTTATATTCATGGGATGCAATGATTTCCCCATTTTTTGTACTCACCAACATCTTTACTTCCATGATTTTTGGTGGTGCTGGGATTGTTCTACTAATCTTCTGGGATATAAAATAATTTATAGAACATAAATAATAAAGTATGTTAACTATTCATGAATGAATAACTAGCTTACCTATCACCACATCGTTGTTGTGGTTCACTTTGGCAGTTGTGATGTAAAAATATCTCACTTGCTACCTTGGAGGTTTTTGGTTGCCTCTGAAAACCCTTGGCTAAGGGCCATAATTTGTAAGATGCTTTGGTTCTTTATAGTTATAGTAATGAACAAAATTTTGAGTTTTGAACGGAGTGTTCCTCTCAACTATTTCAGCTGCGGGTTTTTCTTGTTGGCATTAAACAACTTTGTGCCCTTCTCTTACACACCTAAATCATTTCCTAGTCCCCCTCAGGCATTTTCTGGGGTGCTTCCTTCCACAACTTTGGAAAGTGGGGTGATAGATCTTGTTGACACCATTGTATTTATCCATCCGATCTCCAGCATTGGATTCCACCTTATTCTTCTTATCCCCATGATACCCCGGATATTTTTTTATCTCCATTTTGACCTTGAGGTCACATCTGACAATTTCCTCATAGCTGTCGATGTCATGGATCACCAACACTTTCTGTAGGCTAGGTTTCATCCCACCAAAGAAGTAGCCAACCTTGTATTCGGGAGTAACACCAAAACTAGAGTCATGTAATGCAAGCCTTGTAAATTTATCCTCATATTCCCCAATAGATTATCTATATTATTTCTTTTAGGAAAAGAAGTCTCATTCCATCTTAAGTTGGAGGGTGTGCAGAAATTATTTATCAAAAAAAATCTTTTATAAATCATTCCATTCTAATGCCTCAGTCTCCTCCTTAGGATTCATATTTTTTATCAATGTCCACCATTGGTCGGCTTCTCCTTACATATGAAAAGCATATAGAAGAACCCTCTCTTGTTCGGAACATTAAATGATGGAGAAGATCTTTTCAGTGGAGTTGATCCAATGTTCGACGATTGAGGGATCAAATGATCCATTAAATGTAGAAGGAATTTGCCTCTTGAAGATCTCTATTGAGACTTTTTCATTCATAGGGGGGTTTAAAGGTCTTCTTGGCCCTTGTTTCTATTAAAATATTAAGTGAACTAAGAGAGAAGCATGACAAAGATCGTGATTCCCACTCCCATAAGATTACGCATCTCATTAGCACAGTCATCACATTGATCTTCACATCGGTTGTTATCCTGAGTCCTCCTATTACCGACCATTGGTTGGAATGAAAGGAAAGTTATGGGTAATACATAAAGGGTAATCCAAGGACAAAACTGATGATTATAATTAACTTTTATTTCTGTAACTTATGAATCCATATGCATCAATCTGTGATATTCATGATCTACTTTCTAATATATATTCTTAGGGGAATTTTTTAATTCCCTTAATAAGGGTTGCTACAAAGCTTGTGAATTTACCAAAGAATATCCCCTGGGAGTGTCGTAACCAGGGGTGAAGCAAGGCCTGTATTTGTACACTAGTTCCTGTTGGAGTCTAACTCAAAGTAGTGTTTTCAGGTTTTACCCCTAGGTTACATCTGTGCCATAGCCGTCTCTAC
Source organism: Viscum album (assembly GCA_963277665.1). Classification (NCBI taxonomy): domain Eukaryota; kingdom Viridiplantae; phylum Streptophyta; class Magnoliopsida; order Santalales; family Viscaceae; genus Viscum; species Viscum album. The sequence goes on along the minus strand of OY728125.1, from coordinate 166,759,150 downwards.
ATGCTTGTATCCTGACAGGGATATATTTTCTTGATAAACCACTTAATCAGTACTCACCAATAATTAGGGATGTTTTTATTGTACTTATTATTTTTTCTAAGTCTTTAATAGGTTTTTCTAATCCTAATCCCTAAAATAACTAAACATATCCTCTGATACCAACTATAACAACCCTGCTTTTTATTACACACTTAAACCTGATTTATTACGTAAAATATTCACTTCATAAAAAATAAAAGATAGAGAGGTCTAGTTTCATTAGGCATTATGATAATTACATGAAAACTCAAAATAGGAAATATAAGTTCATTAATGAAAAATTCCATTACATGACCACTACATTCCCTCATACTTAACATTACATGGGATAACCTCAGGACATGCATAAGAAAAGGGTGAGCTATAAATCCCAGTAAGGGAATAAACATGGAATAATATGAGGAATACAATATATTTTAGAAAATAGGAATATAAATGGTGAATAAGAGAAACATTAACATAAAGGCATGATAAATCTTGATAATCATAACATGGAAATGTGGCAACAACACTTAACATGTAATTAGCATGAGCCAAATCTCATTGCACATGGAGCATGTGTAACCCTCATTTCAAATGAATCATGAGTAAACCCTAATTTTAATTGAATTATCATGAGTCAACACTCATTGGACATGATGTATCATTATACTATACATTACCCAAGGCATTGGAGCGCTATCAGGGCACGCCCTTCTTAAACATTTCATTTCTTGAATAAGTGTGCCACATGCATCATATAACTTGAAATCAATCAAAATCATAACTTATTCCACGATTATGTAATGTGGAATAAATACATTAAAGTAACATTCAATAGATATATGTGAATAATGTTGAATACCCTTTATAGAGACAAAGGTATGGTATTCACTATACAATGATCTGGGCTTGGAAAAACGTGGTGCAATTTTGACAGCATAACGGCATGAAATAAGGATTCGGGAATATAGTTTATGGGACAGAGAAGGGTGCCTCATCATATGTAAAATAAATGGACAGTAATGGGGTTATATGGATACTTTTCCAAACAAACGTAATGCAATTTATTTGCATAATACAAAAGAATTACTTGGATGTAAAAGAGGAGAGAGAAATACCTCGCTAAATTTTGGCATGGTAATGGGTGTACATGGGAGGATTTAATGAGAGAGAAATGGGTATTCCCTCATCCAAACATAAATAGGATAGTATGGGGGAGGTGATAAATCATACCCCAACATTTGTAATTGAAAAAAAAACGGCATAACAACTAAAAGTAAATTAGACAAAAATGTGAAAGGAAGAAGACTCTTACATGGATTTGTGATCCCAAAGGCTTGAGAGAGGCTTGAGAGAGGCTTCTTAAGAGTTTAAGGCACCATAAGAGGATTATAGAGATAGGTGGGTATGATTTGGTTAAACTCCAATGGATTTTAGTGAAGAGGAAGTGGGAGCTTGGGTGGGTTTATATAGGAAAGGAGAGGGAATTCTTTTTTATTGAGGTTTGGGACACCTCACATTAAGTTAATAAAAACCACAAAACAGCCCCTGGTTTTTGCATATTGGGAGTGGAAAACAATATTTTATAAGGCTAATGTACAAACCTCTTAAAATAATAGGGTTTCTTATATGGATGTGAGTCACACTGTCAAGGAAAACAATTTTCAAAAATAAATGTTTTATATTTCTTGGAGGGTCCACAAAAGCATTGAAAAATAAATTAAATCACATTATTTTAACTCTAAAACATATATTTTCGGAACATAATGTTTATATTATTTTATTACCACACTATTATGTCATTATTATGTCATAAAACACATTATATATTTAAACATAATTTAATTTTTACCAAAATATTCGACTATCTCAGAAAATTATGAAACATTCACCATTGGATAATTTTGACATCCTGATTCCAAAAATCATATTCATTATATCTAAATAATTTTATAAATATTTGAATTTTTACTTTTAAAATAAAAACTAATATTTACTGAAAATTCATGGGTTTTGACAAAAACAATTTTCAAACCATAATAAAAATTACAATTGCATTCATAAAATTATATGATCATTTATATTTAATAAATAGTAATTTAATAATAATATTTTATTAACATATTATCAAATTAAAAACTCTATTAATTCATCAGAGTATATTTCTTAATTTAATATTAACTAAAAATACTATTTGCGCACAAAAAACTATTTACAAAGAAACAATAACAAAACGAATGAACATTCTTTATACAAAAATAATGTACATATTTAGAGTACTAGGTTCTTGTTACATAACCCCTTATAACACCTACATAATACCTAAGGGTATGGTGTGAGATTGTGATGGACTCTTGGGGTGGCTCGGATAACATCTCTCAGGTGGTAATCTCTATTAACTTCCACTTCTCCCTTGGTCGGTTCCACTCAAGCTTAACATGTTCAAGATCGGCTTGGGCATGGTCAAGAGAAAATATCAATGACGCCACATCCTTTAAGAGCATAAAAAATTGGAATTGTTATGGGGAAAGTCTACTGGATGAGTCAATCACATACATTTTCTGAGTAAATTGGATTTTTTTAAAACCCAATATTTATACTAATCATTTGATCACTGTTGAGAGGCTATATTAGCAACGATCACAATTCATAACGATATTTTAAAATATATAAACATAAATCAATTGAAGTTCACATTTTATATAACCATAATAATACATTTAATTAGATCAAGAGTAATTTATATTAATCTAAGTTTGGGTCATTACACTAACATCACAATTCATGGTTTTTTGAAAATTAAAATAACTTGAGTTCATTATGCTTATATTGAAATTATAGATGAATAATCACATTCAATGGATGTGAATTAATTATCTTAATCATATTTTTCATAATACACTATTAAAAACACTTAGTCTATGAATTGATAATATATAAGATAAAAGTGAATAAAAAAATAAAAACTGCAAAATAAAATCAAATAAGTGATGAATGTAATAGTTGAATTTGGCATACACCCATTTTGGTTGACTCCACTCTCCCCTACGGATTTAGCCAATCATCATCGAGTGATCCCCAATGATATATAAGTCATATTATACAGGTAATATAATTGATTAAAGGGAATGATAATGTGAATGAATAAAGGAGGAAGACTGTAATTAAACTAGAAATAATTCAACATAATTTTAATGAAAGGAACAGAAAACAACTAAGTGTAAAGGAAACATATGTACATAAAACATCGGATCAAAAACATATAGCCACATCCCTTTGGTTGAGCATCGTGTTTGGAATATTATTGCCTATATCCTTATGATGGTCGTTATTTATAAGACTCAATGTCATCTAAGGGTTTCTCATGGCTATTTCCAAGCCACACATCCATCCAACATAGAAAGATACATAAAATCTCCATTTATTTATTCTCTTTGATATTGACAAGTAATGTAATGTTTTTACACAATTTCTAATGCATGGGGCCAAATTCCTTTTTATATGTGGAATGTAAATGGTTCACACCATGTAAAATTTCACTTCATGTCATGATTTTATGATGTTTAAAGTGTATTTTCAGCTTCAAAATCAATTTTTTTCTAAGGTTATTTAGTTTTTGGCTCCCAAAAAATCATTTAATCATCCAAAATCATTGGAAACTATCATTTAATGAATTTCTATGTCTATTTTTCTTCAATAATCATTACTAGAATCAATCATCAATATCCTTTGGGTGATAAAATACAATGAATAAACCATATTCCATAAGGAATATAATATATGAGAGGGGATGAGAAAGTAAAGTAATAAAATATAAATATAGGAATTAAAGTAGAAATCATTCATCATTACATTAATTAAATAAAGAGAAAATTAAAAAACACAATGAAAAACTACCTATGCAAAGCTCCAGGCCAGAAGCCTATAGTAGCCTCTTGGTGGTCAAGCCTCAGCATTGGATTGAGATTTCCTATCTCTTATAGGAACCCATAATATACAATCCTCAATGTCATCTAATAATTTCCTGATGTAAAACATCACATTAAATAGTTTTTTATCATATTACTTGCCTATGTTGAAATATATGTATAATCTCCTTTAATTTCATCTCACCAATTTTAACACATAATATAGCGTTTTTAAATGAATTGTAATGCATGAGGGTGAATTACTTCTTCATTGTGAACTATAAATGGTCCAAAACATGTAGAATTTCAATTAGCGTAATGATTACATGATGTGTAATGTTCATTCAAAACTCTTAAATATCATTTTTTTCTCTATTTATTTAGATTCATTCCTTAGGAACCTCTAATATTTCACCATCATCAGAACCCTTCCATTAATGGATGTCTTGGCCCCTTTGGCTTCAATCATCAATCCAAGATTCAATCTTCAGTTTTAATTTCTACATTAATATGGTTTTTACCATTAATTTTAGTTTTTCCAGATTTTTACACAACGTCAGTCCAATATAAGAATGTAAAAAAATTCCATTCCAATGAATCATGTCATGTTAAATCAAATAATATCCAATGAAAGGTCTTATAAAACCCCATAAATATATGTATATGCAATAGAGATATCAAGGTTGTATAATGGTTTTTATATAATAATAATAATTTTATAAAATATTTTCGATACTGAAGTTATTGTTTTTTAATAAATTATATATTTTTAAAAGTGGTAAAAAATAGTTGTAAATAAAATGATCGATTAAATAATTACATATTATTTGAAATGAATCATTTATATCTCCTCTAAAGGGATCTTGAATTGGTCAGTTGGGAATACCAGAACCTCTTGAATTTGTATTGGGATGTATATTAGAGAACGATTTAGAGTTTTGTGAAGATAAAAGGATGAATGTGGTGTGAAAACACGAGGGATGCTATTTCCATTTATAATCTCTCAAAAGATTAAATTATAGTAAATTCAGTATGAATCTAAATGAATCTAAATGGAAGATGATTCTCTTATAAATTACTACGGTGTTTTAATCCCATCATCCAATACAATTTTTACATTTTTTGGTATCATTTTAGACCATATCATTTTTATTAACCATCAATTAAATTTTTTAAATTCAATTATTGTATAAAAATTTCCATTCTAAAGGGGATTTATATTTTACTTATCTGGTGAAAATTGGACCATAAATTCCCAATTTATGAAATTTTATTCCACAATGTATAAATTTTTTTTTATTTTAAGAGTTTTATATAATATAAATAATTTAATAATTTATTATATTGACCCAATATCAATTTTTTCAATTTTGACACTAGTTATTTTATTTGACATAAAATTCAACAAGAAAAAGTTGAAGTTTGAATATAATATTTTAACATGAAAATAATATGTCATATAAACAAAAAACATTCATGCAACTCTATAAACTAATCAACATATTTCATTTTTTCTATTTTAAAAATTATTTATTCTAATTTTCAATAAATTAAATAATTTTTAATTTGGTGTTGGGTATGTATTTAATGAAATTATATAATTACTAAAAATTATAAATAAATTTACATTGTTAAGATATTTTAATTATTCACATAATTTTTATTAGGATTAATTCATAATAATTTTTCATCTATTTGAACAGAAAATGGATATTTAAAAACTAAAAGAATCGAATTTTGTAAGTTTCATTGATTTAAATAATATATATGTCATTTTCATTGACAAGTGTCCATTAAACAAATAATTTAGAGGCTATGGTGATTAGTTATGAATTAAATTCATTAAATAATAAATATAATGAAAATATTATGGCCTTATCAATTATATTCTACCCTGATTAACCTGACTTACCCTTTACCAATGTTATAAATTTTACCAAAGTTATTATACATATTGACTTAAAATAAATGGGTCTATCTACAAAAATTTACCATCCTAAATATAAATAGGTAATTAATTTTATATAATTATATAAAAAATAAATTGGTTGAATAATTCAAATAGTATGTGAGAAAAATATGAAAAAAAGTCTATTTAGAAAAATAGAGTTTTTTAGCGTAAAACTGAATTTATTCATATCCCATGCCTTGAGAAATATTTTATGAATATAAAAAAATTTATTGAGTATTTAATATATCAGTATAATTAAAATCATTTACCAATAGTTATCGATTTAATTTATTGTGTTAATAACACATTGCATGCATAAAAATAGTTTTTCAGAAAAAATGTATTTTGCCTATATATATGTTATTATAATAAATTCAAAAATAATTTCTATTTCAATGAAAAGAATTGGATTATTTAAATTTTAAATAAACTAATTTTACTTTGAAAAAATTTTAAAATAAGAAAAACATTGTAAATATATTCTAAAAAAATCATCATTTCCAATAATTCAATGGAAAATCAATCATTTTCGTAATTTCTCAAAAAATCAACAATTGCTAATTTTAATACACTTCCTGTAAAAATTATGTTCACATTATAAATAAATATTTATAAAACATCTAGAAATTAAATATAATAATTTACCACATAAATAAATTAAAATAATTTTCAGAAGATATCATATTTTTGAAAAATAAAATGGCTACTAAAATTTCTATAATTATTTACTAAGAATTTATGAATTTATTTTTATTTTGTATCAAATTTTTATTTTTTTCAAAAAGTAATTAATAATATTCATACCATCCAATTTAATGGCTAGTTTATAATTGTGATAAATAATAATATTTTTATACTATCTAACTGTTCATTTAATCTTGTTGTTGAGTTTTACACAACCTATCAATGAAATTAAATTTATTTGAACATAATATTTCATCAAATATTACAGTATCACACTATGGGGTTGATTTTGATATGACCCATCATAGATATTTTCTATTAATGTAAAATGGAATAATTTATTTCTACAAGAATTAGATTGGGATTTATGATGGTGAGATTGAATTAATTATCTTCCTTGGGGAGAATTCATCTTCTTGACTATTTCTAGATACTCTAATTGTGGATATTTTTGATGAATTTTAGGTAAATGAGGAAGATCACGTGAAATATATGGATATAAAATATATCCAAATAATAGAGAATGTACCCATTGTTATAATATTAATTATTATTTATCTAGATGAATTATATGTTTATCCACGAGAGGATGAAGTTGGGTTTTACATTAAAATCATTTCAGATGCAAGGCATATATTTAAACCACCATATAGAATTGCACTGATGGAGTTTCTCGAGTTAAAGAAACCACATCATATGTTTTTCAATAAGGGTTTTTTATACTTTAATTTTTGGTTATGGGACCCCCATTTTTATTCATGAAAAATAAGGATAGATCTATGATATTGTGCATTGATTATAAGAAGATGAATTTCATTACTATACATAATATGTACCACATACCACACATTGATGAAATATTTTATAAATAGCATGGATCCCACCACTTATAAATTACTTATCCTCACCTTCTTTATCATCAGTTTAGGGTGGATAATGATGACATATTGAAGGTGTAATTTCTTACAAGGTATAAACATTGTGTGATTATAGAAATGCATTTTGAATTGACTAATAAAACATTTTTATTTAAGGATATAATTAATATAGTATTCATGGATTATCCTGAAAACATCATTTCGGTATTCCTTGATAATATCTTCATATACTATATAATCCATGAAGATCAATAGATTCATCAACAAATATTCTAGATATATATTGGAAAATAGACTTTTTTAGGAAATATAGTATGTTATAATTTTTGTTAAATGATGTTTATCTTAATTAATATCATGTCTATAAGGACAGAATGTCTATTTATCCTCAAAATACATTTATATCCTATGAATGTTTTATACCAATTAATATAAATGACATCTGATGATTCTTGTCTTTAGAATCATATTATTGGTTGTTCGTCCAATATTTTTTGAGGTCGTACATCATGTTAACCATGTTTTCCAGTAAATTGGGTAAATATAAATTGTCAATATAATTTTATGAATGTTTTTAAGAACCTAAGAGGATATAGATTAATGAAAAAATACTACCTCTACGATCATGTATGGAATGATTGCTAATATATAGTTATGCATTGAAGAAAAGAATTTGTTTTCTCATTATGTAGAATATTTGGGTTATTTCCTATTCATTAGTGAAATTTAAAATCCATTAATAGAACTATCCATCTAATATACATTTTATGGATAGTAAATAATCTTATTTTGAAATTTAGAGGCACTACCATCATAAGAATTAAAATATGGTGGATGATGTACTAAGTGGCAGGGACCATAGAATTTTGACCTTTATGGGGATTAACAAATAATCTTATATTCATAGATCTAATAACGATGGATATTGTGATTTTTATGCATGGTGTTTAATTATTCATCTTCTATAAAATTATTAAACCGTCTTTATGTGAAAATATAAATAATTTCCAATAGTATTTCAGGAACATAAAACGAATCATCAAGAAATTAAATGATGGAAAATTGATTGAATTATTCCATTAAGATGAAGTGTTGATGTTTGGTAAGAGTTTATCTATTTTATCGATTACAAAATTGAAAAGGTTACTTCTATATGAATCATATAGCTCTATTTGTTTCCATACATGCTGAAAAAACAAATATATATATATATATATATTACGATAAAATTTTGGGGGGTTGTTATCAAATTAAATATTTTTGTTTATGTGTTTGTATTCTTAGTATTTTAGTATGCAAATGTTAAATGAAAACTTCCCAAGGAATTCATCAAACCTCTGCCTATATTTAAATGGATGTGAGATATTTTCACATTGGCCTTTATCATTGGAATCACAATGGATTCAAGAGAGAATGATTTTATATTGGTCATAGTTGACTATAGTACTGTGTCTACTCATTTCATGCTATAAAATAATATCTTCATAATATTTTTACTTTCACAGATCTATTACAATTAAATTATAAGGCTTATTAGGGAAACTAGACTAACAATATCTAATCATGACCCTTAGTTCACATAGAAATTATAAAGGTTTATTCAAATGGATCCCAATAGATTGATAAATTCAAGAAAACAAAATCATCCCTAGACTGATGTGGAGTCTAAAAATACTCTATAGACTTTTGAATACATGTTAAATTCTTATTTTATTGACATCCAAGGTACATGGGATACGTATCTACATTTACTAGAGTTTTTATATTATAATATCTTCAATTAAATAATCCATATAGAACCACATTAATCATTTAATGGGATGATGTAATGTACAAAAACATGTTGTGAAGTAGTTTGAGAAAAATTTCTTTTTAACCCGGAGGTTGTAAAGGATATGAATTTTAATTAATATACTATTCAAGATCATATTAAATCATCCCAATGAAGTAAAAACTTATATTCTCATAATTGATGGATAGAAATGGAATTTCATATTATTTATCATCTATTTTTAAGGTTTAACTAGGGCTAGATGTTCTACGATTTGGTAAAATGAGAAATTTATTCCTTGAATACGCTGGGGCATTTGAAATAATTTATAAAATTGGAGTTGTACCTTACTGATTGGATCTATAGTCCTTCTTTTCTAAACTACACAACATCTTCCATTTTTTATTACTAAGTAAATACATGATATATATGACCTATGTGATCATATGTAATGGAATAATGTAATAACCTAATTCTTCTTATAATGAATAGCCTCTCCAGATTCTCTACATTAGGGTTCAACTATTGTATAATCGAGCTACTATTTTAGTGAAAGACCTTCAGAGAAATAAAAAACTATTAAAAAATTGTTTCCTGAAGAATCTATGGTGTTGAAATATGAATATTTTTTTAGTAGATGAAATATGCACAAATGATTGAGGATATAATTATTTAGGGGGGGAATGTAGTTCCAACATTCCTACTACACTAGTTAAACACCATACCCCGAAATATCATACATTGTTCACTCTAAAAGACTTTATTCATTAGTATATTTAAAGTTTTTATTCTATAATTTATAATGATAGATTAACAAAATAAACACAATTTTTTTGAGCTAATGATTAAAATATTTTCTTGATATTTTTTTTGTGATTTTTTATTGAAACAAATATTTTGTGGTCTATATCACAATATAAATTTCTTACAAATACTATGAATGTTATTCAATTATTGGTATATAAGTATTACTTGTAAATTTATGAAACTTTTTTCATGAAAAAATATGTGTTTTTAATTTAAATTTTAAATTTTAAATTATTTATTAATGTATATTAACCTATTATTTATATTTTTAATGTTAACTAATAGTTTCCAAAAAAACTACTTAAATATATTACAAATTAAATATATTAAAATTTATTTTCATATAAAGAAATTGAATAAAAAACTGATTTCATATTTTGAATCTATATTTCTAAATTATTTATTTCGGAACAATATACTTGTTTGTATAAATTTTCATTTTTCTAATGTAACGACTTTTTACTGGGGTAAAATCTAAAATGGTAAATGTAATAATTCGAGGTGTAAAATGCATAACACATGATTCAAAAATTTCAGTAATTGAGTGTTTTAGAGATTTTTCCCATACCAATCAATCCCTCGAAATCCTAATGTCCATTACTATGATTTTATTCATAATAAATTAATTTATACCCATTATTTCTAAGGAATTATCCATAAAAACCCAATGACATCGACATTAGTTAAATATTATATATAAAATCTATTCATTCTATATATCCATTAGAAATTTATTATTTCTTTTATTATATGATATAATAATTATTTATATTATAATAAATGTTGGTCTAGTTTTTTAAATAAACACTAACAACCATTTTACTTTCACATAGTAGAAATAAAACCATTATCCATGCGTTGTAAAGATTAACAACTCCATAACGAAATGTGTTTAATTTTCATTAACCACCACACAAGTATAGATATATGGATGTAATTAAAATAAAAATGTTATTTTGATATTATAGTTATATTTCTATTCAGAAAAATTTTAGAACCTATTAAATATATGATCAACACATGATCATAGTTAATTAAATATTTTAAAATAAGAATACTAAGATGCTAATCTTGTATTAAAACTATGTAACATTATTATCTTCATTAATTATTTTTCTAATTACATTATAATAATAATATTTAAAAATAAAATAATTAATAATATCATTATTATTCTCATGTAATGATATTACCACTCAATCACCTCATAGTCATCTATTTATCTTGGTATGGTCTTTTTTGGGTCAATTTGACAACCTACTTGAATGATAATACAAATTTTACCCATGATTGAATATAGGAATGTAATTAAAAATATAATATAATATAAATGTTTATTTAATGATCTATTTTTTATTATGAAGATATTGTATCAATACATACTTCATTAATTAAGTAGACACCGTTTAGTCCTCAAAGAACATCGAAAAAATTTTGTAATCAATTTCATCATAAAGGTTATAGAATGAATCACCATTAAAATGATATTGAGACATAAGAAATAATAATAAATCATCCCAAGCTCTAAATTTAATGGAATTATAATAATTAACATTATTATAAGAATGATTACATACACTATTTTTATGAAACTTGTTAAAATGATCAAAACTATAAACATCAAATGAAAAAAATAGATTGAATTCATATAGAGAATGAATATTTATGAAGAGTCTAAATGAAAATGTATATTAGCAAGGGTATCCATTTAGTGATTATTATAGTTATGTACGTGATATATTATGTTAAATTAGGTTCATGGAAGTCAGTAAAATAGGTATGGGTTTTCCATCTCAAATTCCAATCTTCAAGACATGTTTAGTATTATATATATAAATTCCATATTGTGTTTTATATACCCAAAAATTGATATTTTTTTTATTTAATCAGTTTATTAGTGATTTTTTAGATCAATTTTACTCCCACTCATTAAATAATTTTATATAGAATTTTTAATTAATCCATAACTGGGGGGTTATATCTAAATTTTCTTTCTTTGGGACTCGTGGTATATGCACCATCTATTTTATTTAGTGTGGTGTTTATATTACCACATTAGATTTTTTACCATATTAAAAATAAAATTTAAGGGATATAAAATTATATATATTTTTCTATCCCTTGTATTTTGTTGGATCAAGAGTTACCAAAACCATATCAAAACATAATCATTTCCATTTAGAAAAAACTATGAAATGTTTTGGTCATGTAAAATTGTTTATATCTTACTAGAAAATAAATCCTTTTATAATTAGTGGAAATTGGATGATGCTATATAATATATGAACCTTGTTCTTATCAACCTAGAAGTGTATAGTTTACAATTCTTTCAATAATCACTCTAATGAATGAAAAATTGGATTAAGACTGCACACCATGCTAGTCACTGCCAGGGTATTTTCGTTGAAATATTCTCATGATCATTGCAAAACAAGATGAAATATTTTTCATACCACTTCCATATTCACCTAACCAAGAATTATATTGATACCAATTACAATCATCTACTAATAAACTGAAACATTTAAATTACCCTATCCATTATTTTTCATTGATAATATTACTTCATGTTATATTGACAATACAACTTATCTTCTATGTTGATCATGGGATGTTCTCCTAGATATCAATGTTATTACATTGAGTTGGTAAGTATTTGATTCCATTATTTCTAATTATATTTATGTATTAGTTTTTATACAATAATTGGTTCATTATGGTATATAATAATAATAATAATTATTGAATATTATGGTGAATGCGTTATAATTAGTTAGAAGATGAGTTAGACCAAGAATTATATAGCCCCTCGATGGACTGCCGTGTTTAATGATACAAAACAAATTTAGTTTTTATACATCTCTACCAATTTAATTATACTATCTTTGAATAATTCCTTGATAGTATTTTTTGATGTATTAAATTATGAATTATAGAAGTGTGAGACAAATGATTATTTATATAACTGTTTTTATTTATTTCCATTGATATATCATGACCTCGGGATTATTTGATTATATATTTTTTTTGTACATTAATTATTTTCATATCACTTATTTAATATTCAGGATATGATAAAATTCATTTTATAATACTCCTGAACGAGAAAAAAAGATCACCATTTTTTTTTCTATTCCATAGGAATATTATATAAGAATTATGTGTAATTTATTACAATATTTCAGAAGGGATAATAATGTTCTAACAATGTCTTCATAATATAAATAATGTTCTCAAATAAAAAATATATTTGTATCTAGTATTCCTAGACTGTAAGTGGTTATTTCTTTTGAAAACAATAATATTTTATATCAATAATTTAATATAACAACCAACTCTTGAATTCTTGTGTCTGGGAATTTAAAATGAGGATGGGTTATCCTAGAAACTATATCACAAGAATATCCACAATGTTGTATCCTGAAAGGATTAATTGTTCTATTTATATTCAATGATTTGGGTGTTATACTTATCCATAAAATGGGTTTCCTAAGTAATATACCTTTATTCTATACATCATCACATTATAGAACATATATAAACTCTATTTTTAAACGAAATAAAATATATGACTTATGATCACACACAAAATAAGTGTATACTCTACTTATTCTTATTACAATTCTTATTCTGTCTTTTTTGAATATTTTTTTGACACTCCCCTTCCACTATTTTCTATCAGACTCTCTATCCTTATCTCACTACATACTTCATTCAAAATAATTCCACCCATTAATATTGTACAAAAGGAGAGAATTATTTTTGTTCAATTTTGAATTTCAATTTCATATTAAAACCCAAAAACTCTCTTAACATTTACTTTAGATTATCCTACTTATTCATCAGTCTGGGGATCTATCCAAGAAATCAAGTTGTGACTTTAGAGATTATATCACGTTCAACTATTTTTTCATAAACATATCCTTAAAATAATTATTTGTTTACATCATGTTCAATAATTTCACCATTATGTTATTTCTCCTCATTTATCCATTTATAGATGATTGTGTTGTAACTTCAAAAATTATAGAAAAATAAGTCTAATCACCTAAAAAATTGTACATATATAAATTCAAAAAATTTCACATCATAGTGAAACCCCATCATGAAATGGTGTGGTCAACTCAATATGGTGTGGCTTAATCTAAATTCATATATCCTACAATAATACTTTTTTTATCCTTATCATTAATTAATATGTGATTATCATCTTTATGGTACAACCTTTATTCTGAAAATTCATGTATTATTGTCTTTTGTTTTGACGTACAATATACAAATGAGTAAATACACCCTCCCTATATCTAATTTTTAGAAAACTATAGAACCCATAAAAGTTAACCTTACCTATTATAGTAACCTTTATATATTATTACGGATTAAAGAAATTTTTACATATTTCCTTTATTGATTTTATAGCTAATTCTACTCATAAATACCGTTATGTTTTGAAGAATACCATATTTATTGATGATATTTACAATTTGGAGATATATTATTTTGGAAACCCATTTTTATCTAGTGATTAAGAAAATGTGCCTTGCATATCAAAGACCTTAACAAATTATTCAATATCCTATAACTCAGAATTTATACGGCACACCTCTGCATCCATCTCAAAAAAATTTCATACACATTACATGTTCTGTTAATCACTCTATAACCTTTTAATGAACATCCCTCAAATTTAATAACCATGTAAAAAATTTATATTAACATGATTTCATTGTTAAAATAATGAATGAAAGAAACAATTTCCACTTCATCTCTTCCCCAATTCTTCATCATTTTCATCAAATCACATAAAACTCCCCCTTGGTCTAAAAAAATCTCCCCATGCTTATAGAAAATTTATATCTTTTTAAATTGTATATTAATGTTACTAGAAAAATAACTATTTGTATCTTAGTATCATCACTACAGTGATATATAGATTTGTTATCTTGTTCTTATTCATAAAATTTTCCACCTCATATCTTTTTAATAATTCCACATAATTTCATATCAAACATTTAATATTTTATTTCATAATTGATAATTGTATAATTGTCTATTATTCTAAACAACATTTGAATACTTCCTATTCTATTAAATATTATATGTGAGTTGAATGTTTGGATTACTAATAATACTTCAAGAATAATATTGACGCATACATTTATCCCAAATATACCCCTTTTGGCATGTTAATTGAACATGAACATATAATATATCCAACCAATACACATATAAGGTGATATATTTATCTTATTGAAAAGGTAATAAAATTATATATGTGCTTGGGAATAGTACATTATAACCCTATGTTTGAATGTTTCATATAGACATCCTCTTTATAATAATCTAATAGTATCTTAACAAGAATATCATTATAATTTAGTCAAAAAAGTCCAAAAATATGTATTATTATTTCATATTATATAAACTAGATGATTCAATAAAAATTTTACAATACAAAAGATCCCTATATTGAAACAGATTAAAAATATATGTTGGTTGAATACCCTTATGTGTTACACGTACTATAAAAACAAGTGTTTGTCTGCTTAATGTTATGATTTCATTCTATGTTTTCAGTTTTCCTTGGGTTCTATATAAACACATCATTTACCGTCTTCTTATTAATTTTAATGATACATTTACTCCTCATTGAAATCATGTTGTCCTCATAAATATTTTAAGAACACCATGAAATTTAAAATGTAGACCAGTCCTCAAGAACATAAAATACATGAGATTTTAGTTTCATATATATTGTCTTCAAATAGTTGTATCTATCTTTTTTCTGGATGTATGACCTCAAACTAATATCATAGATATATATACATTGATATGAAATTAATATTTACCCTTGTTTTATTCATCATTAATATTAAATTTACATTGTTCGAGTTTTAAAATTAACTTATCTATGAGATAATGAATTCATTTTTGAGATTCCCCATGTGATAAGACAAAAAAAAGAATGATAAATTATTTAAATATTATACCTATAAACTACAATACACCTATTTAATATTATAATTATGACGATAAACATGGATAAACCCTAATGGTCATATATATATAAACTTAATATCCCATTTGATTACAGCACTGTATAACTAAAAAAAGGTGATAACACATCATTTCAAGATAAACTATGATATAACCATTTATTATAATATTTATGACATTAATATAAGATATAAACCTTCAATATCTGAACTAGGTATATAAAACCAAATATTCCACTTCTTCAATTTTTATAACATTAAAACTCCACCAATCACTTTTATTTATTGTTTTGTGACTGTAAATATCAATTAAAAATTTTAACGACCTTAATATATATCCAAAAAAGGAACTATAATTTTGTAAAAACCCTACAAGGGTAATCCTAATAAAAAAATCTTCACTCAGTAATCTTTTCCATTTATGGATTACATAGTTAAAACTAGTAAATTAGACAAGAAAATAGGTATAAAGATAATAGAAAAAACACAAAAACCCTAAAACAATAATTGAATAAGGATTAGGTCTTTGGATATTGGTAAAAATTAGAAAATATTATTGTATAGTGAATAAATTTTCTCTAGTAGTATGATAATGGCATGGTGGGGAAACTTAGGGTACCTGATACGTAATTGGATGTTTAAATATTTTCACCAAAACTGATTCATGATTTCAAATAATTTAATTTTTTTCCATTTCATATCTAAATTAACTAAACTTTATATATAATGATATTAGAAGAACCCTATATATATCTCACTTATATCGATATATGGTTCCATATCTTCGAGGTTATTATTCCTTTTTCATCCATTAAAAAAATTCACTAACATTTGTTTAGGATTATGGTTCATGCTCTACCTCATAATGATCAATAATATTAATCCATTTTAAATTTTTCTAGTGGAAATAAGTACTTCATCATTTGAAATATTGAATAACCTAGGATAGTGATGATAGAATATACACACATTATATGTGCTAACTATGCCCATATGAGAGCATTATATGAAGGATAACCAATCATTCAACCATTTCCTCCCTTGAAAAAAGGTATAAATCATATTGTCTGAAAAAAATTACCTCTCATTTTTTTGTAGATTTCGTTAATTTTTTTTAACAACCATGACATTTAACAAGTCACTAGAGTGAATCTCCACCTATAAGAACAAAAAATTATTTTTTTATAATAGATTAAATGGTTAATTCCTTATTCTAACCCCATCCTCATAATTCCTCACCCTCCTACCATCCCATTAAATGAAAATTGTATATAGCTATTTGATGTGATGTATTTTGATTCAAAATTCAAATATTATTAACCAACGAAAATGTTGGAAATCTAAATCATGTGGAATATATTAAAATTAAATAAATATATAGAGGTTTATGATAATTTGACATAATATATTTATAAAATTAATTATTCCATTGATATTTTAAAATTATATATTAGTTTGAAAGAAGATTCAATATCCATTTATAATTCAATAAATCATACAATATCAGTATCTTCATTTTACCATAGTTTGACGTATCAAGAAACCATCTTGACTAATCTTCCACTGCCACTTCATATCTTCAGGGAGTCCTCTGAAAAGTAATTTTTAATGACCATAAATTTTATTTAAGTTGATCTATAATTTTTTTTCATAGATATAGACTAAAATTATATATTTTCCCCACAAATACTTATATAATATATATAGAGTGGATGATATGTCTTATAAAATTATACCATGGTTGAATTTAAATAAATATATTTTCAAATTAATATTAAAATTTTCTATGATCGTTCATCATCATTATTATTGACTTTTAAAAAATTGCAAGGTCAGAAGCAACAAGCCACAAAATGACAAAATCATGGAGAACACCCCTCCACCCAAGGGCGATTTCAAGGTGGCCTAATTTAATATAACCCCATCGCATCCCCTTTGATGTAATCTAGTCCTTTAGTATGAATGTTGTGGAACATGTGAATGAGGACAACCTCCTCCCTGGGTGTTTCTAGGGTAGATTGGTGGTCAGACACTTTGTTCCCCTCCCTCCAGGTATGTAGCACTCGAGTCTGTTTGCCAATCTGATTATTTCACCTCCTAATCTCATAGCAGATCGACCATGGGGGAGTCTTGTAACCTAGAAAGGAATTATGAAAAATGAGGGAGTCAGTTTCCACCTCTGAGGTCATGATACCTTTCTGGTGGCAAATGGTGAGGCCGATCAGCAAGGCTTTTGCCTCCGCCTGAAGAGAGGTACCACTTCTTAATCTGGAAGAGAAGGCCAAAAAAGTAGAGCCCTGATTATCTCGCACCACTCCCCCCCCTTAATAGTCCCATATAGACAAGATATATCAGTATTCATTTTCAGGCACGTGAGGGGAGACGTCTAATTTACCCAGGAACCTCTCTTGTCCCCATGTAGATCACTATCCCTGGTTGTACCCTGGAATTCACACAAGGAACGAACCTCTTTCAGAGATAGCGTTGCTTTATTGAGATCCACTTGCAAGTTCATAGCCCAGGTGATAATAAGTAAGGACAAAACCACATCACCCTCATGGATGGATGAGTTCTGAGCCCTCCAAATGCTCCAGCACCCTACCTAGAAAAGAATCGAATGGGTCATCCTCTCCAGTCCTCCTCCTTATGTACCACGATACATTTGATGCAGGAAGCCACCAAGATCCTAGTATTAAGGGTTGGTCTCCATGAATTCCCCTAGATCCTCCCAAACCTCATTATCCCAATCACTACCAAATAAAAGGTGGACATAGGATTCCTCCCTGTGTACCTTGCAACAAACACATTTCGATGCAAACTGAATACCAAATTTCCTCATGTTCTCATCCGTCAGGAGGGCTCTGTTCTCGAGTCTCCAAGCAAGGAAGTTGAACATAGTGGGAAAACTTTTGATCCAAATGATATTGTCCCATCCTCCATGAAGGCTCTATTCATGGACTGTATGGTGAAAATATTTTTAGGAGAAGCGCCCTGAAGGTGATGCGGTGAAAACGCATCTGTCTTTCTCTGAGTTATTGATAATGTCGTTGAAGAAAGGATGCTCCTCCTTGTCCATCAAAGCCTCAATGAAGGGGGAAAATAGGCTGGCTTCATTGAAGGAGATCAGTAGATCCAGGTACCCAGGGAATCTCAACTCTGAGCTGCACCGGTTTTGATTCCAAAAGGAAATGTCCCCTCTCCCTATCAGCCAATGTGAATGTAGGCGGAGGATACCCACTATGGGGGAAATTACAGGCCAGAGGTGACTCAATAACTCCAAGCCATTACAGCAGCGAAAATATGAGTGCATAGAAGCCCCCAAAAGCATGAAACCTTCCAAATCACTCCATGAAATCCTATAATGCATGTAGTAGATCGAATCTTTCAGGTTCCGCATGCTAACTCCTCCTCCTTCCACCTGTCACGACAGATTTCTCCATGACACCCATTGTTTTTCCCCTTTGATTGTGGATCCCAAATGAACCTGGATAAAGATATGTTGATGGACTTCATGACCCCTTTGCGAACCTTGTTGGATGTGGGGGTGTGGAAGGGAGACATCACCAGGACACTATTAACCAGGGAGATCCACCTACTAAAGGATAGAAAACGATTCTTCCAGTTAAAGACTTTGTCGTTGATCCTTGTAGACAAGGCGTCAAAGTCCCGGATCCTGATCCTACTCGCTGAGATGGGCGCACCGAGGGACTTCATTAGAAACTTGCCACTGGCCATCCCCATGAAGATGCTGACCAACTCCATCCTCTCCGCATCACACCCACTGCCGATAAAGAACTCACTATTAACTTTATTAATCCTCTTCCCACTCCATCGACATAAGGTCTCCAACACCTTGAGGAAGCTCCTAAGGGAACTCTGCCTTCCATTGATAAAAACGAAGTAATTTTCAGCAAACATCAAATTGGAGTGATATGTCATATATTTTCAATATTATAGTTCAACATTTCATGGTTTATGAGTTTATTTCCCCATTATTAGATCCTTTTAACTATGTATTCGTATTGAATATTTTTTAAAACAATAAAAAAAATAAAATATTTTCATTATGAACCAAATTGATATCATGTTTATATTTTTATGAAAATAATCCCCACCCTAATCAAAATCGAAAAATTCATTTTTTATGATTCCAAGTTAATAGGGATACAATTTCTTCAAATATAATATGTTTTATATCTTACTATGATATTCCTCATAGATTCATATAAAGAGACTAAATAATTATAAAAGAGAAATTTGACATACCTTCACTAAATAAGATATAAGATGATTTTAGGGACTTAAATTTGGATAATTGTTGTAATATTTAAAATCTAAATGAATTACCTAGCCTCCCGAAATTTATAAGAGGAATAATGTTTTTGAAATGTATTTATAACGAATCATTAACTAATGGGGAACATGAAATATGATTGCATTCCAATTATAATAACTTCTAGTTTTATTTTATATATACCTTTTATGTAATACTAATAATATTCCTCACACCCAAAAATACTCATGTATAGTATAAATATTGGTTGGGATAGAATATTTAAAAATAATTCATGTTATCCTATGCCTTCATCCACCTCTATGGTGTTAAAAACTCATTATGATCATTTGGGAAAAAATTGATGTAAATCCCATGAGTAATCTATATACATATTGTTTTATAGTCTTAATTTGATGTTTTAAACTTTTAATCAGTCCCTTTAAAATTGTATTAGTTTTAGGTTTTTATATCATCCTCTCATTAAAAGTATTATTATAATATTTACCTGTTAATGTGATGATTTAAACCTCCATTATCCATTATTTATCATTGTGTTCTTGTGGATTGTGTCCGTTTATTGGATCCCTAGGAAAACACTCATGAAATTACAGTATATGGCTTGAGATAATACAATACAATATAAAAAATAACAATAATGTATTTATTTATTTATGATATTCTTTGATAAGATATGTTTTAACATTAGAAACACATAATTGATTCTCTATGAAAATTAAAGAGTCGCATTATGTTTCAGAGTGAAATAAAAGAGGCAACCCAGCAAGAATAACAAGAAAATATAGTTTCTACTATTTAAATTCATATTAAATAATATCTAAAACCATATAATGTAGAGATGAAGGAAAATAATGAAGAAATTTCATTGGGTTTTTCATCTTCTATAATAATAGTTAATTTAAACATTCTTTTATATCAATTTTCATGCATAATTATAAATTAAATCCAATGAAATTATTTCCACCAATGAAATTTTATTGAATATGAATAATTTTTAAAACATATTATCATATGTATTTTTTGGGGGTGGCATGGAGGTCCTATAATATAAGAGATATTGTAGAAAAAATAAATAACTAGTTTTCACAATCAAAAGTGTGATAAAATTATAAAATCATTTTCCGGGATGGCAATATCATTTTTTCTTTATTAAAATATTTTATATCTATAAATATTAATTTCCCTTTTATCATTCCCCTCAATTTTAACCCTTCTTATTTTATATAGGTATATTTTTAATGATCTTATTTTTACAATTATATTATAATATATTTATATTAAATGTTTTTTTTGTCAAAATAGAATTAAAAAAACAAGATAATATTAATACCATTATATGTCAATTCCGATTATTTCATGATAATATATTTAATATGTATGTTCCATAAAATTAGTTCATAACATGAAAAATTACTTCATAAAAAAAATTATCCATCTAGGGAAAGTCGATCTTCACACATTAAGTCATAAATTATTAAAAAAAATTAGTGTACTTAAGATAAAATTTAAAAATACTAATTAATACCTTAAAATAATGGCATCAAATTCAATGTTAAAATAAATGAATATATCTGATGTATATTACCATCCTTTATATGTCAATTACCCTATGAAGGTGATTAATATTGAATAGAAATCAAGCCTAATTCATTGCGTTTTAAAATTTTACAGACCGCCATATAAGGATCCATTGAAAAAATATGGAGTTACACATTTATTTCCCAACCATGTAATTATATAAGTCATTAAGGGACTTTATAAAATTATTTCATTTCAATCCCATGATTGTGTCACCACATATTACTATAGTTTCCTATCGTAACTAGTGACTAGAATAACATAAGTAAAACATTCTATAAATTTTTTTCGTTACATATCAACTTAATCTATTATAAAATATAATATTAAACATTAGAAATCATAACCCTTAATGAATAATGAGTGAGATTTAAGAGAAATTTATGAAGTTCCCCAAACTTTCAATATTAATGAAAAATTATTAATTTAATCCTTCTATGATTTACTAGTGACCATAGATCACAACAAGATATTTTATTTCTAGTTACATTCGATAAGAATAATAATATTATATCATATAAATGACACCCAACATATCCTAGAGTACACAACAATTATGGATATGAGTGATATCGCCTGCTATTGGAGTACATGAGGTAATACTTTCTTCCAACGAAAAAATAGATAATAAAATTAATGAAATGAAAATGATTTTAAGATATTTTTTTTCAATATCATGGTTTCTTAGTCTCCACTTACATAAAATTATTATTACATTTGTTTAATTGAAATTAACCATTATAATAAATTTCCCAAATTGCAAGAATTATCAATTTGATGATAAAAAATATATCAAGGTTTTCCATTTATCTAATCACCTCTATAAAAGAAATATAATTTTTTATAAGAATGTCATCATGGATAGAATGCCACAAACATTTTTCATATAAGGAGGAAACTGAAGATATCATTACAAAAACTAATATCACTAGGTACAATGTATGCATCCCCCATTATATAATTACCCTTATTTTCCTATAATATCTAATTCAATCCTTAGGGATATACTGAATTAAATGGAATTCCAAAACTATGAACTCAAATGTTCCACAGAAAAAGTAATAAAATAAATTAAAACTCAAGTGAATCAGTTTGAGAACACCATTGGGGAAATGTAGATAAAAGGTTCTATAAAACATTTATCCCAAACTATTTTAAATCCAAAATACAAAGGTATGTTATATACCAATAATAATTATAGATATAGTGTTTAATAACATCTTAAATTTCCTAGTCATTAGAAATATAATTGTAAGGTGTGTAAAATCAATAAAAAATATTATTAACAATTAATATAAGTATCATGTGAATGTAAACAATAGTAAAAAAAATTAAAGGCTATCATTCAGAATTCCATTGATCCATTAATTCATATTTTAATTTCCAAAAAAATTTCTCAATTAGGGAACACACAAAATAATTAATTTAATAAGGCTATCATGAATATCAATAAAAGGGATCATGTTAACATTCTTCTCCTGGATATAGTTATAAAGATATATTGATACCCTATAAGTTTGATAGTTATTTTTATCAATTGGTAGATTCATAAGGATAATGAAATTTTAAGCATTATAATGAATGTATTTTCCTTTAAATATCTAGTTTTTCCAACTAAATCCAGGGATTCAATAATTTTTAAAACACTTTTCCGAATATAGGATACATTCATTCCTAATTCAACACTTGATTTATGGTATTTAAAAAATTTCATTCTCCAAAATACCATTAGTTCATTTAGTTTATAAATCATTAACCACAATTATTTGTGGTGAAACCATTTAATGGGAGAACAACAACCCTAATAGAGTAATCGAGGATGTTATTGTGGGAAACAAGAACCTCGTTCCTTCTATAGACTACTATATCACTTTGATGGAAGATAATTTAACCCATAAAAATGTTCCTCTCATATTAAGTAGTTTATTTATTAAAACTATAGAAAAAATAACAAATGTTCATATTAAAAAATTTTCTATGGAGTTTATGGGTAGAAGTTGCAATTTAATAATCTATATTCCTTGAGACATACTATGGAGAAAAACCCAACAAATATTTTATATCCATTTTAGGATATCATCAATGAAACACACTCACTATATTCTATCCCCCGCAAAATTTTTAATTTTCATCACTCTTTTACCCAATAACATATAATTGTTAATTTTATTACTGTATGGTTTAGGGAAAATGTAATGTTTAAATTTTAATTTATGACTATATTCATTTCATGTTACCCATAACTATTGATAATTATATAAATATAATTTCTATTAACTCTTATTATATAGATAATAACCATTAGAAGATGTATAGTGTCACAAAATATACTTCCCATAAATACCCTCACTAAATATATAACCCTCCGAAAGAGGCGTAAAACATATTCTTCTTAATTTATAATATGATTAATTTATGAGTGTTGACCAATTTTATGTTACAATTTTTCAAACCTCACTTTAGAGTAGGACATAACATTTTTTACTATTTTGAGAGAGTATAAAAAAGAAGTAGGATGTACATTATATAACATTCTCCATGTTAGCTCATATATTATAATACATCTATTACTTTTGGAGGATGATTCAGAGCTCAAGATTCAAGCTTTATGCTACCTAAATCTCACCATCCAGGAAAAGGTAAAAAATAGATATGATCAAATTACCGACAACATGGATAATTTATCCAATATCTAAAAGAAAATTTCCGATCCGAGTTCATACTGTAAAAAAGAGAACTATAATAATAGTAGTGTCAAATAAAACAAATGAATTAGTTCCTATACATGAAAAACATGATGAAAATTCTATTTTAACTACTATAAAATTAATCAAGACACACTAAACATCCACTTTTCTCTATATTAATTTAAAAAATAATAAAAATATTGTCTAATAAGACACATTATTGATTCGAAAAAGTCTATTCATGTTATTTTCCAATACATATAGTTCTTAAGTATTAAGAAAATAAAATATTTACTTATCCTTTGGTTACACTTACATATATATAGACACTAATTGATTTCTTTAATTTTCATTATAAATTTAATAATTTAATTGTTATTATTTTCTCTGAGTAGTTAAATAATTTCCTGGAATCTTTCGTTGATGATTTTACTATTTATAACTACTTATCTGGGGATTTTATAAAACACATTGGTTATTTCCTTCATTATTGATTTTAATAAATATCATATTAAATTATGAGAAATGTCATTTTCTGGTACAACGACGGTACTGTAGTAGATGTGTTACTATAGCTCGTAATGTAGCATTGTGGGTACTGTAGTAGTACTATTCATTGAGGGGTCCTTTGGGTAAAAAAATGGGCTTTCAAGCCTGGTTTTCAGGCCACTTGGACTTGTTCCTTCATGCTATGTAATGGGTCTCCAACTACCTAGTCTCAAAGAGGAATTTTCTTTAAATAACAAATTGAGGCTTCAACCCCAACCTTTTAAAATAAATTAAAATAATTATATCCAATTCATATACTAAATGTATTTATGAGGTGACGTGTTTATTGGGTCATGCTTGTTTTCACCACAGATTCCTTAAATAAATTTTTAAGATCACACTTCACATGTCTATGTAATTATAATTAGATGTTGAGTTAGTGTTTTATGATAATTTTAAAAAATTCAGTATAATAAAACTACCTTAAAATACTGTATTGTAGACATGATCATTCAAATATTAATTGTAGGGTGGCCATCTATAATAATCAATATATAATTTGGTATAATGATGGTAGAAGGCCATGGTCTATGTAAACCATAGCTATTGTCCCACTCTCTATGGGCTTACATAAACATTTATTATGGTCTAAGGTTGTAGGAGAATAAAATAATGTAGAAAATGTATATGTAATGCATAAGAAAGGGTTAATACCATGTTCCATTTGTGTTGTGATGGTAGGCCTTGTGTTATGACCATAATCCATGTGGATTTTTGTTATAGGGATCCAATGGAAATGGTTCACATGGACTGTGGTATAATAGATCTATAAAAACATGGTCTACATGGACAATAGAATTATAATTGGCCTACGCCCATTAATTCTCATAGTCCACATGGAACATGGTTATATGGGGCACCTATAATTGCAATTTTCATAGACCATGGCTGTAAATCTACATATATAATTATATTTCCAAATATTCAATAACTATTGAATATATATATATAGATATTAATATAATTTGTTGTAGGTTAGAGTTAAATTATACGCATTATAAGTATATGATTATAGGATCAAACCTTAACAATTGATAATTTTATATGATTTGGAAAGACTGTATACATTGTATAAGACTATGGTTATTGCTTATCCATGGTTGCTGTAATTCTCCAAACATGTCTATAATATATTCCAAATGAAATAGTGGAGATAGGCCATCAAACCATGGTTGTATGCTATGACCATATTTAATGTGTACATTTCTATATATTTGACTTGTGGCAACAACCATGTTTTCTAGTAGTTAATTTTAATTCACTAAAAATGAATTTCACATCCTCATTGATCATATAAAATCTATCACTGTATTGTCTCTTGGAGATCATGTGTGTCTCATTTAACTATACATCCTATGATATATTACATTAAAGGTTTTAGAGGCCTATTTATATCATTTAATATACCCTACATAACATATTCTATAACCTAGAAAACTAAACTATAACATAAAATTAACCTCTTTATATTTCATTTAACTAATAATAAATAATTCTTATATTCTTGGGTGAAATGAAATTGTCTTTTATGGACATGTTACCCTTAAGTTTATATAATATAATATTGAGGTCAATCATCACCTCATACATTATATTCTCTTTCTCAAGGAGTATAACACATATATTTGAAATAAAATAAGAGTTTATAATATATTATTTGAGAAACATAATAGTCTTTATACACAATTAGAGTCCTATGTTAACTCACCCCTCTGGACTATATACTTATTTCTTGTATGATCACTTTATGATGATGAAAACCTTACAATTGTGTGTGTGAATACTTTAAATTATTTGGAGGTATATTCTGTCAAAATTAATTTTAGAAATTTAAAAATTTGAAGAACTAAGTAGATTTCATCATGGATTATTTGTAATTACCCATACTTGTGGAACATCTTTAGTGACAATATTGTTTAATAATATGTACCTAGATATGGGTTCCCATCTATTTTTCATTTCTGTCATACACTATCTTATAGTGGCCACTTTAGTTCACAAGAAATAAATAAAAATATTTTTAAATCTGATCTTAATTTTCTTAAATTATATAGGGTTCCTCATCACTTCTTATCTTGAACATGTTTTCAATGTTCGTGGAATATATCTAGGCGTAAAACATCTCCAACAAAAAATAGTGTTTTGTGAAATATTTTATACACGAGGAATCATCTTCTTATGGGCTTTCATAATTTAATTCTTATTTTTTCAAATACTGTTATATAATAATTAATTATCTAAATGAGTGAAAACAAATGAAACGAGAATCAATTTAATATGGGGTATTTTTAAATTTATAATATATCAAATTTGTAGTAGACTTTAATTGCAAGGAATTTTCATTAGAATTTACGGTTCTAATTTCTATGGTTGTAACATTATTGAAACCCAAAAAATGAGCATAATAATTTTTAGGATCAACGAAATACTGAAAAAATAGGCATTTTTTTATTTCGAAAAAGAATAAATTTGTTTCATAGCTACATTGTGAGGATGTTGTAGGATTGTAGGAATCCCATGAAACCTAGGTGTACACATAATCTTCCAGACCACGGAACATCACATACCTAAATTATGGTTTCTGATTGATCTGATAATGATCACATGAATCCCCTTCATCGAACCCTGTTTATCATAAATGTCCCAGTTAGATAGATTGATTCACCATCTAAATCCCATTAGAAAAGTCTTAGAGATTATACAACCTTAGTCAAATTATTTCGTCTAATCAAGAGACATGTCATTCACCAAACACTTGAAAATCACCTGACAACCATTATAAAATAAAATCTACAAAAGGATGAAGCTCCATGAGAATGTGATTTATGATAATTTTCATTATATGGGATGATGTCTTCCATGTGACCAGTCTATTGATCATGAATAATCCCCAACAACATGCCAGCCTCATCACACAAAAGGAGATATACACGTCATGTGAAGGGATGGTATGTTTCTTGATACCACTATATTGATTAGTTCAATGATCACATGAGATACCCAAATGGTATGCTAGACATTCCATGAGAAATCCTTTGGGCTTTTCACCTTCATCCTGTGATGGCCCGCATACACGCCTATTCGATCATGTGACACCCTAATTTCAATCAATGTTAAATTGTTGAATGTCTCATAAAATAATGAATAAAAGATATAAAAGATTTAGATTCATGTGACAGCTAGTTAAACTTACTATCATTAAAAAGTATGACTCTTTCCACAATACCAGTCTATTTATCAAAAGAAATCCAAGTCGATATGTTGGCCTCGTCAGGTGGGGGATACTAGACATGTAACATCTATCACGTAATGGGTCTCTTACATTAATATTTGATCAAGTGATTCCCAGATAGAAAAACAAAGGGAAATATCAATATTTCTTATAAAATAAAAGATAAAAATAGTGGTAACCTTATGTGTAAGAGATTTTATCGATTTTTTCAGTAAAGGCCCTCGGATGAACCCACTTGATCTCATGAAGGGAGACAAAAAATTCTCCAACGATCACTTGAAAGACACTTCAATAGGCATCATAATCTCATGAATATTGTATGGAATGTCAACTTAATTAGGAGAATTCACTTTTAATGGTTTATTTGATAACAAAAAATCCATTTTACAGAATTTGTTTCCAATATATATGCGGATTATATAGTGATCTCAGGGTTGCTTTTTAGAAGGAGGCACAATGATAATGCCATGGATGGCTAATGGTGGGTTAATGAAAAATGTGTAATTCTCCACTAACAAAAGACCATATAAATGATATAATAACCTTGTGATGTGTCATTTATCTTGGGTGGTGAATCCTATATCGTTATCCATGTCTACAAAAAACACACATATGGTATTATAGAGGGAAGAGCAGACTTTTTGGAGACGAAAGACATTCTTTCACAAGGGTATTCCACCAGATGGTCCTAGGAAATTCCTTAAGGGATTATGCCAAATGTACGTTAATATAATATGATCCACCAATTGATAATGTGAAGAAATTATTAATCAACATCTAGATTATGAAAAGGAAATTCCATATATAAGCCTTATTAGGTGACATCTCGACAAGAAAATTCCTAATAAACATTGAGGAATTTATACGGTAAAGTGTAAAATGGATGGATGCCTTATGGAAATTTGAATACACTTATTTTTAATGCTAATATTTTTTGCTCTTTGTTTGACCTATTCATCAGTCATTCAAAAACACTTATACATGTCAAAAAAAATAATAAGACAACACCCAGACATTCCATCCAAATCATGAAATAAAACCCAAATATGTTATCCTAATATTGCGAAGGACTCAATAAATTTTAGAGAAATCTTGAGAAGTCCTATGTACATGTCATCCATTCCAGGAAAAGTTATCCCAATATGTTATCTAGATCATGAAACAACGCTATGAAATTTTATCCTTGATCATGTGACACCCTTGGACATTTATACATCAATCACATGATGGATCCCCCGACAAGTATGTTGAATCATGCTATTGATATATGAATGTTTTGTTTTGATCATATGGAGAACTATAGACATGTCATCCTTTTCATGTAGTAACTTCTACGCAATTTAGATGAATAATATAGAAACTCTCTAGCATGTATTATTTTATTATCTGAATAAACATTCACATATCAAACATATCATGTGGTATTGATAGTAAAACATTGTTGGATCACATGACAAAACTCAAGACATGTCATCAAGACACATTGGACATATTTTGAAGACACTCAAGACTTGTTTTGAAAACGAACAGGACATGTTAAGTAGACACTCTAGACATGTTAGACCAACACCCACATATATTTCATCCTTGTCTAAAATATTTATTTGGGAATGTTCCTTGAAACCATATGAACCCGAGATGATTTTTCTTTCATATAGGATATTTTAATAATGAGACAAGAATGGGTAATAATACAGTTCTATCAGTATTATGGGATCCTCATGTCAATTAGATATTCTCAACTAAACACTCACAGTTCCTTCTATTTATTAATCATAAGGTATGGTTGGATATCTTTATTTGGGGATCAAACATTGTGTAAGTACCTCTATATCATAGCCACTCTACCACAAGGTACCCAAACCCTTACGTGGTTATTTCTGTCATCCTAATTCATAAGTGGATTGAGATTCTAATTGAAATATATAGAATATGATTCATGTTATAATAAGGATATATAGAACACCTTACAATGGTCTAAGATCCATATTAGTCACCCCATTATGGCATCCCCTATGTATATGTTTTGTATACATATTCATAGAGTATAATAAAATTCTAACCATTATTCCTCAAACTGAGTGTGACTTGAATGGTCTTATTTATCTTCAATGATTATATCG
The DNA here is from genome assembly GCA_963277665.1 of Viscum album. NCBI lineage: Eukaryota > Viridiplantae > Streptophyta > Magnoliopsida > Santalales > Viscaceae > Viscum > Viscum album. The sequence continues at coordinate 166,728,671 of OY728125.1, read as the reverse complement.
AAAGAATCAAAAATTTCAACAAGCTAAGAAAACCTTACTTTGTAATCCATATTTAGTGAGATGATATGGGTTCCCCATGTAAGGGAGTCCACCTTGATGTAATTCATGAAGTAATTCTAATATTGGATAATCTTGTGGAAATAACTGTCATGGACATTAATAATTTGTTACCTCCCAACAGTAGGATGATGGGAGAACAAAATATGATTACCCTAATACTTATCATAAGAATGATATGAAATATTCCTTCATATAGATCGATATTAATAATCAATTATTAATTTACCTTATATACATCCTTTACTCATTATAATAAATAGCAAGGCTTGGACCCAAATGAACTATGTGGATTCTGATTTCTGTTAAAAATAGGATACATAAGAGATCCCAAGATGGATCTATCCAACCCGAGAAACACCAATTTTCTCCCTTGACAACAGTAAACTCTAGAATTGTTAATTAATATGATTCAAAATATAGATATCTACACATATCTATGAAATAATGGGAAATGGACAGAGAAAATCATATACATAAAAATGGAATCATAAATTGAACCCACATTATGGGTAGAAGGATTCATCCCCCAAACGGTTTTTTTGTTCAGGTAACTAGTCTTGTTTAAATATTTGGAAGAGATTCACAAAAAATCATAAATAAATAAGAGAACCCATGAATAGAAATTAATTTTCCCAAAAAGGTGGTGATCACCCAACCTCCCATCCAGTCAATCAATTTGAGTTCTTAAGCGTCATTAGTCATGATTCCACAATACCATTGGTCTTTGGAATGAAATCCTAGATTCCATATAGATGTGAAAACTATCTGTATTTTCTAAAAATAAATCCTACTAATTTAATTGATTTTGAAACTATAATGAGACACTCACAATCAATCGTTTGACTTGAATATAATGATGAAACAAAAATAGTGAACCTACTATGAATGTACATGATAGTAGAATAATGGAGTTATCATACACATCGAGCATCCTGTTTCTTAAACCGTGAGTTTATCGTGATGAAACAAAAATGGTGAACCTAACATGAATCTCTCCCATAATAAAAATATTGTTTGGCCATAAATTTGTCCACTTTCTTTTTTGTCCCATGTTAATTTTGAAAAGGTACAACTGATGTGAAATTTTTAAATAATAAAATTTTACCAAGGTTCCCATGAAATAATCAATTCTAACTTTGAAATTTACATGTGAGAAAAATGGTTGAATCATGAATAATAAAGTGAAATTGTGTTACCCATGAATAGATGATTGAGCATGTTTCACACTTGCGATGATGAAATGATCATTGACCTTTTTCCATGTAATATTTGTGACATCAAGAAACTAATCTCACCAAAATATTGTCCTGAGATCATGCCTTCATCATGATAATGTTCGGGAACTTCATTTTTTGTTATAACCTCCATGGTTAACAATGAGTAATCACCCATCAGACAACTTCACCTTTCGGTGGATAATGAGATTGTTCAGGAATACCACCAATATGGTACAATCCAAACACTCCATGCTACATTTAGAGATCTCCATGAACTAAATCAAAAAAAAGTCTTTTTCAGTTAATGATGAAATAAAACCAATGGAAAATTTCCCCACCAACAATTTCTTAAAATGCTTGTGCCTAAATCATGGAAACCAAGACTTTACAATTATTTGGAAGGTTGATAATGTTGATTAATATGAATCCATTCCAGTTTATTATTAACCTATTAGGTAACCAATTAACCTGCATCACCCAAATTATCATTCTATTTCCCCTCAATTGCCTGATTAAGGAATTACCTAACAAATTCCCACTATGGACACCCATGTACAACACTAAAGAGGTCTCTCTGGGCATGAAAATATATGGATAAATTTGACTTTACTTGTATAACCACTTTCAGTGAGGAATCATATCAGTATATTTTGATGGAGTATAGAGTTCATGCTCATATTCATAGTTACTAAGATCAAGTCTCCATGAATATTCCTAAATAAAACATGGGGGAGGAAAATATTCATTATCCCACACATGAATCCCATTATCATATTTTGATTCCAAATAGGGTAAATGAGAGGGCACATATTCCCACTTAAATTGAACAAATAGTTGGTCATATATTATTGACCAAGAATAGATAGGCTAATATTTCTATACACAAATTTCTAATGTGACTCATCTTTCATGAAACAACAGAAGAGATATGTTAATATATTCTAGTACTGTTACAAATATAGGGGTAGACCGATATACCTATCATAATAACCAGAGCATCATATCACCACGATTAGATTGAATAGGTGGTTACTAAAGAGAAAGAACACATTCTTTCTCCCATCTAGGAGGATTATCTACATATTCTACTAATGAATGATGCATAGGTCCAAGATCATATCTCAATTCTGAACAAATATCACCATCTCAGTTGTCACATTACTCAGGATAGGTTCATTGTTCTATCAAAAATGACTAGAAGTATACTAAAAAATAACAGAATTGAGATCAGATCCTCTTTCGGATCAGCGATCAAAATCTCTATTTATACCAAGCATTAGGATAGGTTCACATTATTGTCAAAAGGACCAGTGGTATACAATAATGAAATATAAACATGATCATATTCCCACACCAATCATGGTTCATTAATTCAATATGAAAACATACTCATAGTAAGATAATATCCCTTACAAGGAAGCTGGTCAGCATATTTTAGTTGCTCATAGAATCCATGATCATATTCTTACTTTTTTCGATGAAAGAATTCACCAGCATCCTTAAAAGTCTATACATGAAAATCCCACATAACCTCTCCCATTATGAAGTTCAATCAGAATATTCTGACTGGGAATGCATATTTGAACTAGTCTTATACCCACTCTTTATAAATTATTTAACCGAATATTCCAACAACTTCTCATAGTCAGGATCATATTCCTTTTGATTATATAGAATCTAATGGGCATACTCCAATAGCTGCTCAGAAGCTGGATCATATCAACATATCACCAAATAGTTATCATCATATTATAATAGTAGTCATGTAGTAGGCTCATACCATTACTCAAAACAAAAAAATAGGTTATAAACATCCATCCATGACATGGAATGAGGTTCATACCCCTGATTTTCTCAATAATAGTGTCTTTGATATTGTACAATTCATATCCAGAACTCCACATGGATTTTTCAACTCTTCAACCACAGTATAAGGTGATCACTACTTCAGTAGTCCACTTATTTGTAGTATATAGATTGATTATAGGGAATATTATTCTGATGTACACCATGGAAAACCTTCCCATGGTAATATCTCCCCCAGAGAATGAAATACTCCCCTTTCCCAAACACATTCATATAGAGAGTTTCCCAAAATTTAGAAACCTTCATATAAAGAGATGCTTGAAACACCGGGGTTAACCATATATATTGTCCTATTAATTATCAGTGTAACATCGAAAATTATATCCTGATAATTAGATATGATAATTCTATTGTCTGACCAAGTGGGAATATATAATTCTAATGAAAAAGAGGCTTACATGGATATATGGATATATTTATCTAGAAACAACCTCCCAAAAATTATCTGGACCATCTTCGCTTCAAATTATTAAATCACAGATGATTGAGAGAAGCATATAATTCCATACACATACCAAATAATGTCAGTGACTCATCACCAGTTAAAGTCTAGACACTTCCCTTATCAACGATAGGAGGAAAATCTTGTGATCATAAATGAACTGTGTTTTGACATGGACATGGCCATATTTTCCATATCTCAGAACCTATGGCTGAAAGAGCTTGAAAAAAAACTTATTAAGTGTTTGTCTTTGTACCATAACAACTCTTCAACTATTTATTTTCCAAGCCCAGCCAATGTATGTAATCAAGGATGGGGAAAATATGAGGCTTTACACTTTACTATATACAATGAATAGAAAATATCTCAATATACATCATCCTAGAATGTTATATCTGTTAGATAAATTAGTGGACCAATTAATACATATGCCAGTTACCTAATAAATTGAAAAACCTTTCTTTGAAGGCATCAAGATGTCATGGGAAAAAGGGAGAGGGCCTCCAATGGTCTCCTGATAGGGGTACCTTGAAAAAATGGGGATGTATTTCAGACAATGAAGGTGAAGATTTTTGATACCCAACATCTTCCCATATAAAAAGTAACATATCCTAGGAATCCATTTCACCTACCTTATACACAAGTAAAATTATTCTAAATCAAATGGATCGCAATAGAACGCTCCACAACATCCATCCAAGAGTGATCCCATCCCACATGGCTGGGGAACTTTTTCTAAATCTCCACCACCTCGTTCATCACACCAAAAATGTAATTGGGAAATTACAAAATATTCTAGATCAACCTTATATTTTAGGATTAGGTGCATTTATATCTCAATTTAAATCTTAGGATCCATTAGATCCTTTAATGGACACATCAAACCCTCAACAATAAGATCAAAAGTTTTTAATAGTGGCCCCGAATCATCATCATACTATAGGGATAAGGGAATTTTATCATCACACCATAATGAATTAGTCATATCCATGTTAGGACATAAGTTTTGATAGTTAGATCACCATATATTCTTCAAACCTCTTGAAATTAATTTTCTATTTAGGGATTGGTCATAAATCATGACTGAAAACTTCCTTAAGTTCATAATTCATAGTCGGGGATATGATGAACATATCAAAAGGTAGTAAATCCACATAAGAAATATAATGAAAAAAATTAAAATTTATACTATTCATTGAAAGGACCATAACGAAACCTTGAAAGGAATAAGTAGTAGAGTATCACCCAATTTTGTGGAGGGTAGTGGGATAACTCCCATTTCCCAACACACTTCAACAAAATTTTCACTAACAATCACAAAAATTATATCGACCATAATTTAAACAAAGATGAACACAACATAGAAACCGCGTCTTGAGAGGTATGTAGTCTAGATGCATTAACTAATGTTAGATGTGCGAGAAATATGATAAGGCTTAAGAATATAGCACTTCTGATTTATGAATTTACACATCCTCTAAAGAAAAATTCTAATGATAAAGAGAAAGGTGTGGCCATATCCTACTCACTATATAAGGGATCTAAAATTCTCTACATAGAGAAACTATATCCAGAATATGATAATGAGATACATAATCTCAAACATATCAATAAGGAACTACTCAGGGAATCATAAATCTACATGACTTCGGAGAGAGAGAAAAATCCCTCTAAACACGTAATGGGATATATATAATACACCTAAATGAGAAACATTTGAATATCATGTTGACATTGGATCTTGAAAAATGGTCCACATAAACAAGGAAGTTAAGACTGATTATTACATTCCTCAATTACAGTGACAACATTTCCATCATCAGAGGGATCTTTCAATCCTAGAATGGATTGAGAATTGGTGATATATGAAGATGGATTCACCATATCAATCCTCTCCCACTCCCTATATATGGAAGGTGATCCGAAAATTGGTACCTCTGGAACTCTTCAATTTCATTGAATCCATGGATTCGTGAATGTAACACATGGAAAGGATGTGCACATCTGTGAATCCAGAAAAAAACCATATCATGAATTGAGGGAAGAAACATTTCCTTTTACCAATTTTAGAAATATTATCTACAAAACCTCTGATGGTTTGGGTGATACAGAAAATCATCTTAGAGACATCCTTTCAAGATTCATATCAATGATGGTTTCTAAATTGCAACATAAGGTGACAAAACTGTGATGTTTTTTACAAACTCTGATAGGGCTAGCCTTCATTTTTTAAAACATCCTTCTTGAATTATCCACTAAGGGATGGTAAGATCATCTTCATCAATTCTATTAACAGTTCATCTCTTCTTTACAAAAAATGAAAAATGTTGACCTCACAAATTGAAAACTATGTGAAAATGAGTCGGTTGTTGACATAATCCCTAAATAGAATGATTTTACCTATTTAATTGGCATCCCATTATTTTGAAGACAAATTTATGGAACTCTATAATGAAAATATATGGGATGATATACAAACACATTTGATCCAGATGAAGTATTCAATAGGATTATATATGTTTGTATACATACAATGACTCCTACAAGATTCCATTTAGTGTTTCGGTGCTAAAAAACATCCCATTCCTTCAACACAGGGAAATAGTCTTGGTAATATATATCCTACAAATTTTACCCTCATTTCTTTTGTAGCACCATTTTAATCACCCATTAATGACACAAATCATAAGATGACTCTTATCGAGCTGTAGAAGCAACAATATCACACTAACCCAAATAAAAAATAGACAATGGTCTCCCATGGTTTTAGTGATGGATGAATAAATAATTTCCTTTTGATGTTATAAGACACGCAATTTTTTTCTTACATTTACGAAAAATAACCTACACAAGCTGTGAGAGCCTAGGAATCCAAATGAGGTCAACCTCATTGATCATCCCAACTACATATCTTTACATAAGTTGATTGGTCACGTCATCCAATATATATTTTTCCCCAAATAAGTCCTCTAGAGCATGGTTGGTTCTGGATAGGTGTTACTAGAAAATTTCCTTTCACATTAGAAATGTGTAACCATCACCCAGCCAAAAGAAGAGGGTAACTCGAAAGAAGTTTCATCCAGGTGTGAATATATGTATGATAACTATATGACTAAAAATATAGCTGAAAAATATATGATAATCCCAATTGAATGCCTTTAAACACCAACCACAATATCAGTAACTATGAAGGAACTGATGAAAACATCTTTGAGAGATATATGTAATCATCATAAAAAGAAAAAGAAATAAGGGGAAGAGTCTTATTAATCAACCTCACAGGCTTCAACTCTTGAAAAATTCATTCCATTAAAATACATAGAACAAGAAATAACCCTCAAAACTGAACCCTAATTGGATGAAGAGATCATTTTTATTATTGATGTTCACTTAATATACCACATATCCAATGATGATTTGACTCTAAATGAGAGTACCACATACCTAACCAAGAAGCTGGAGGATGAGGATGTAGATGTTGAGCTTACATGGGATGGTGTGGCCATGGTCAAACACAATATTTAAATCAAATACCAATGAAATCCAAATACGTGGCTAAAAACCATGGTAGAGAACTCTATAATTCATAATAGAAACATGGAGATAACTGAAATTCCTCCATAGAACATTCAATCCCAATAATTCTACATGGCCTATTAATGGGGTACAATTGTCTGATCATCCCAGACAAAGGGGAAGGTTGTTTCAACCTATTCCACTTATAGAATATTCTAATTCAACATATTCTCAAGATCCAGGCACAACAACTTGAAACACCTCAACTCATGAGCCATATAATATGTAGAAAATCCACCTTCAGAAGCATAGAGATTTAGCTCAAAAATAATACATTTTGAAATAGTTTTTTTTATTCCAACCAAAATCTCAAACCTGGATTCTCTACATCTCTCAAAAGAACTCATATAGGCACTCATCAAGGCCTTCTAGATACCACAAGATTTTGATCTGTATTTCACTACTGATTGGGTTTACAGAGTGGATACTATGCCATCAAAATGTAATGTTACCATCTCATTCACATAATAGTATCATGATTAAGTTATCCTTGGATATATCAGACAACTGTATTTTTAAAGAAAACTCGATGTTCTTGTTATCCAAAGGGTTCTGGTGGAAATGGATTTAGGGTCAACATCATCAGGATTTGAACCCTCTGATGTTTTAAATATAGAAAACGAGTCTTATCTCTGAAATATCCAATAATTCAGGGGTATAAGTAGAGTGATAAAATTACTATTGTAAATATCAATCTAGAGGACTAGTTTGGGGGTCTCATATCTAACTCTTAGTTCATGTTTATCCAACTAGAAACATCCTATAATTTCTTACTTTGAAGAAATTGTCTTCATAGACATATATTTGTACCATCCACATTTCATCAATGCTTCAAAATACCCCACAGATGGGAAGGTCAGAATACTATATTTGTCTCTTCTCCCCTTCAATTCTTGCTTATCCATATATATTGAGTTAGGTTTCTAAAAGAAGGAATAAATGAAACCAATGATGGATATTTATATTCCTTTTGATGTTAACAATTTCATAGAGACCACCCCTATGAATCCCTATAGCATGCTGGACATCGATTATTTCCTACCCATTAACCTGATTGAGGCGGCATATATTATACTGGTAATCAATCATGAACTGAAAAATTCATTATCTCATGTTTATGTAATGAAAGTCAAATCGCATAATTTGGACTCTTAAAAAGGGTATCACACTAATTATCAATAATGATATGATTATTCTATCATTCCATAGAAAATAATTGATTATTCCCTTTAGAAATTCTCTACAAATTAGGATTTCTAGACACCTACCCAATGTGGAAGAATAAAAGAAAACAAGAATCCCTAGAATCCATCTATGATGAATTTTGTAGTTTTTGATGATTATTTTTCTTTTCATTGCCTATCTTATATCAATAGTGTAAAAACATCCCTCAGATTACCCACTATATTGGAAAATGCATCTATAGTATTAGATATGAAATATTAATTGGATGGCCTTAGGAACGACCCTCCCACATTTAAGGAAGGTCTTTCCACTACCTTCGATGTGATCACATCAGTGAATCATGAAACTTAAGAAATCCCACAACATATATTGATTAGTGTCATCATTCATCTCGAGCTGTATGAGATGTATATTTTATTTAAAATGTAGTGTCAATGTGTGTTATTTTAAAATTATATAGAAATTCCAAGTTGATCCTGATGTGGAAATAGAACACCTTGGCATACCCAATAACCCTTGAGGATTTAACCAGACATCTAGGAGGATAAACTCCTCTTAAGAACCTAATTTAGAATCATAATTTGAAAAATTGTTCAATGAAAACATTTTATAGGAAATAAATTACCCAAAATGTATTAGAAACATCATCCACATTAATAAAATGAATGATTAAATCAATAACATCATCAATTTCAATGGCCATAATAGGTACTTCTTAAAAAAAATTCCCATTATCAATCAAAGAACTTTATATTGATTCAATTTGGCCTTCCAAAACATTTCATTCAAGGATGTTCCTTAGGGTATAATAATAAATATTGAGCTTTGAGATGAGGAATCTACTCTTTTTACATAACCTAAAGGGGTATTTGTTTATCAATTCATATCATTTAGATTAAAATAGATGTTTATATATAAAAACATTTTAAGAATCATATATTTATTCCATTATTGGTAATAATATTAGAATGTTATTTTGATGACCTGGTTGTGAAGTCTTGAAAATGATGTGATCACCTTATGGTTCATAAAAATATCTATAAACTTTCCACAGTACGTTTAGACGATTAATCATTTCATTTGTTAATTCAGAGTAACTTTAGGGGAATTCAATTGGTTTTCAGTACTCTAACAATGAATCAAGGTTAATCCAGAAAAGACTAGAGAAATCATAGTAATTTCACCCCCTCATAATCTTAATTAATTGATGGGTCTCTAGTGTAACCTCACATTTATTCAAAATTTTATAGTTAATATGGATGGAAAATCACTCCCCTTTTCTATGTTAATGAAGAAATGTTTTTCCATCCAATGGGATGAGTAATGATAATAATCCATTGAGAATATCAAACAGTACTTACTAAACCCACTCATCACAATTTCATTGGTGGATGGGAATGATTTTATGTCTTATATGTTGTCACCATAGAATGACATCTTAGTGCTCTCCTCAAATTTAAATATGATAAAGGGAATAAAAATAGCCTTTACTATCTCTGCTAAATGATGCTCGGTACTGAGACCTGGTATTATAATATTGAGAAGAAATACCTGACCCTCATATTTTTAGTGAAAATTTTTAGGAACTACATTCATCATCAATAAGTCTGATCAATATCTTCTATTGACCAACTCATGTATATCCTTGGATACCCCAGGTTGAATATGATTTTTATAAAATGGTTCTCTATTCTGTAACAATTTGACACACAATTCGTGTTATATAAATAAGATAATGTGTAGACCCAGGAAAATATCACTATAGCACATCCTACCCTAAAACCCACACCATCAGACACCAAACTATTAGATGAAATGTTTTTATGCCCATGACACTCCCGAAACGTGGGAGATATATTTGGATAGTGCCTCATGATGTCCTATTAGAAAGTGGATATAAAACCCAAAGCTCGATCAAGTTGGTATAGTGATGTTTATTTTTTCCCTAGGAAAAGAAATTTATCGATACTATTTCTCACAATCTAAAGGGTACACCAATAATGTGGATGAATACCAATATTTAAATGACATCTGGTAACATTCCCTAAATATAAAGACTGACTACCTGAACATCTCTGGGATTCAAATATAGAAATCAAATAAATCAATCATGAGTTTTCCATCAAGAACCAATATTTTTCCCCTATCATTGGTTATGTAAGAGGATTGATGGTAGAAACCCATTTTAAACAAACATTTTATCACATAACTTTGTAAACAAATTCTAATGATGAAATACTTGCTAATGTTTCCATAGTCTAGGATGAACCCAAATCAATAAAATGTTGTTTTATACATCATGATATTGTGGTTAGTCTCATCATTCATCGTTTGTGACATGGTGGAATTCAATCAGGTCAACACTAACCCAGAGCATAATGAACTAATACATACCCTTGTATAGATGCATTCCATTGTTTATTACCTAGGAAATCAGACCCTCATATTAGATCGAGATGTAAGAGAATATACATAAACATCAAGTAGAGAACTTTACTGTTCTGGAGGTAAAAATTATAAAAATGGCCTCTAAAAATGTATCCTTGATAGAATCCTTAATAGATTTATAGAATAAGGATATATTCCCACCATCAAAGAAGAGGCCCATAAAGGATCATGTGGCACTCATTAGTGTAGGAAAAGTCTCTCCCACCAAATTTGGAGGCTTGGTTACTACTAAAAAGAAATGATATTGGACTATGAGTAATTCACTAGGAAATTTAATGAAATCTAGATTCATGCAATGTTCATCAATCAACCTCAATATTTTTTATATATATAATAATATTCCTTGTCATTTTTCATATGATGAATGAAAATTATTGGTCCATATCCCCCAAATAAAGCTAAGTAGTTTAATTTTATCCTTACCTATAGTGACCTTTTTCCCAACGGGACTAAGGAAATACCCCTTAATGAAGTTGGGAAAATGAATCTCATTAACATTTTAAATTCTAATATCATCATTCTATTGGTTTACCCTCACATTATATGGATGAAAAATGGGTCCAAATTTTGTTATATAGAATTAATGAAATGGTACTAGGCATAAAACATAAAATATGTCCTTTCATTCCACAATCATCTTAGCAAATTGAATGATTGGGGCCTTTAAAAACAATCTATCAAATATACCTATGAAAATTGTGGATAAGGACAATAATTCATTGACATACAAGAACATTCATGCTTTACAGGCCTACCATACCACCATTTTAACTTCCACACAAGTGACTCTATATTCAATGTTGTTATGAATTGAAGTTGTGTTTCCAATTAATGTCTGGTTTACCTCACTCTAAATTTATATCTGTGGAGATCTCTTACAAAATTAGAAATCAAAAAATAATCTAGATTAGTTATAGTGAATCGAATAGAAAAGTTCTCATACACAACACAAACATGATTTTTATCCAAATAAGATCACACGAGATATCAATAAAATGGTTAAAAAATACCCATTTATTCAAGGGTAACTATTATTTTCTTTCAAAACAATAAGGACATCTAGAAATAATCCTCTAAAGCTAGAACTAAAGTTGGATGTGCCTTACATCATACCTATGGTATGTTCCAATAGAGCTTACTCAATAAAAAAATGGATGGGGAACATGTTATGTCCTCTCCAAGGATATAATTCTCAAAAAAAAAAATACATTTCATATATGGAATCACTTATCATAAGTCATTGTAGAAATAATCTAAACTAAATAGAATCCCATGTACTCGAAGAAATTATTTAATCTATACAACATTCCAAGTACAAATAAAAATACTTTAAAACAAGATAGAAACATTAATTCTTAATGCATATCATTAAACAGCTTGGAACACATACTTACCATATGATATAAAATTTCATAGATAACGTTAATTCATGAGTGATTCCCTATAATATAATTATATCTATGAAAATTAAAAATTAATACTATCATCCATATGTGTGATTTCGATCCACATTTGGAATTATCCACTAAATAACTATGTGTTTATTGACTCCTATTATCATAGTTACTTATTAGAACCTAGAACCTAAATATTATCTCTGTCTATAATGTAAACAGAAAAAATTCCCCATATTCTTATGAGTCAGAGCTATTTGGATATTTATTTTCATTTAATAAATATGTGTGTCTTGGTTCCTATTATCCTATGATATATATTGAGGCCTAGACCCCATGACATTCATCCAACCATAATATAAATGAAAAAATATCCCCTATATGTATGAGCTAGACTTGTGTGGTGTGTTTTCTATTCAAGAACTATATCCGGATTGATTACTATTACTATTTGATATGTAGTGGCACATGGATCCCCAATTTGGGGTCCATATTCAACATATAAAATGATAAAAATGCAACCCTTCCTATATATGGTCCAAAACTATGTTGGTAATATTATAAAAACTATGTGTGGATTGATTCTTGTTACCAAAGGATACATAGTGACACCCGAACATCATGTCATGGGTACATCCATGATGTAAATGATATAAATTCGCCTTACCATATATATGATCTAGACTAGTGTAGGATATTCTTAATGATCTGAACTAGATATGGATTGATTCCCATACTGTAGGAGATGTAATGATGAATGGATCCTCAATTATAGGCCTAGCTATAAATTCTCATCATTCAAAACCATTTCGTTTGATGAGAAACATTATTTTTTGGTGGCCTACACTCATACCTAAATATGAGTACTCATGCATATTCCATGCCATTCACTCTCACATGGATCAAACCAATAGTGGTTTTCACTTGATACCTTCATTATTCATGAGTCATGTGAGGTTAGGTACCATGTAAACTCACTATATCCTGTGTGATTGAATTTTATTATATCCAAAAATAGGGAGCCACAACATAGACACATGATGTTAAACTTCATGATAAGTTCATAGTCACATGACATTAAACTGAATTAAAATTGGTCTTCTCATTGAACAAATCATTCCATGTGACAATTTTATACTCAACAACATCATGTTTTCTCCATTCACCTCTAAATGTGTTCATTACATGATAGAATAGAGTTTTTATTTGTATATCCCTTCTTGAATATTACATTACCCATGAACTAAATTCATATCATTGATAGCTAAGTTAATACCAACCAATTCCTCAAGTTGGTATTTTTATCTGGGAATCCCATGGTCATTTTTCTCCCATTCACATGGTTCTCCCAAATAGTAGATTAGTAATAGGGAATATTTTTTACCAAGGGGCACCAATATCATTCAATAATTAGAAACAAAATTCCCTAGAGATTTTTCTTAGTGGGTGTTTTGGTCCTAGATGTGAAGCCCCCTTAAACCCAAGGGTTTTTTTCAAAACCACATGTAATATGGGCATCCCCTAATATCCATGGTTGACATGTACCGACCAGTTTCCACCTCCATATAACTCATATATTCTTGTTTCTTAATTAAAGCTTCCCATAACCCAACAATTCTAGTGGATTCAGATACTCTTGATGTTTCACCATTGTGTGTCGTGCCCATTTTGAAATCATATTCTTCTACACATCCATTTTTACGTATGCATATTCTCTAAAGGCCCAATGACCCTATGTTATTTAATCCTCTCAAATATACAAGCTAGTTTCATGAAATTAGATAGTATGGAATAGTCTTAGTCACATAAAATTAACCTAAAAGTTAACATACTTGTCTCACGACACTAAACTACCTGAAATATAATTCATCCTATAAGATCTTATATTTATTATTGAAGGATATCATATCATTGAATATGATATTATGATTGTTTTTTCAACCCACATAAAATTATGAAATATGGAAATTACCTATCAATATGTATAAGATCAATCAATGTAGAGGAACCCTTATTTGAACCTGATATCAAGACTCTCTAAGGATAGAATATAGAATTCCCCACTCCCCACCATATGAGTCATATCAACAAGGTAGGAAAGCTTTAAAAGTTTTGACTTTGACATGATTCCTTATCTTATAATATGCATATGGAATCCTAGGGAATCCATGCTATAAAAATTTGGTATACCTCTATTTAAACGTGTCTCGGTCAAACATACTCTCTCAATCTATGGGAAACTCAGATCTATGTACATCTTTTTTCACTTGAGATAAATTAGTACAAGGACTCCATCATATGCATACCCATCAATAATAATTTTAATTTTCTCAATGTGTTTCCTATATCTAAATTCCCATGAACAATGAAATGTTTCCCTAGGGATATATTATACAATTTCACATTAGTTCGTATGTCCTCACTGTATAAATATAAACTAATGGAAATATAGTCTTATCGCATGACGTAAAATACATGAAAAATGCATCCCCACTATGTGAAATTAAGTTATATATACCATATCCCTTTGTCAATCCGTATAAAAGGGCCACATGTGACTAAACATGTACAACCAAAATTTGGGGTTCTTCCATCATCTTTCTTGGAACCTCAATATATAAATCATATGTCATGTCTTGAGAACCTCGAGTTTTTTCAAACCTTCCACCTCCCTTGGTAAGGAAGAAAGATCCCTCTATTTGAACATGTATTAGATGGATCTTCATAAGTTCCTTGGACCCATCGACCAAATGTATCCTAGATATGTAGAAATGGTCTGATGATCCTTATGTTTATTAAAATCATCACAGCGGATCTTATCACCATAGAGTGATTCATGTTCATTAACAGCATGAAAAACACATACCATTACTCATGAACTAAGATCATTGAACCTAGATTTACTACATTTTCATCTCCTCAAAAGTATGTTTATGTATTCTTGAAACTAGGTATCTTAATTAGGCTATTGAAAAACACAACCCTCATGATAGGTCCACATACACCCTGAAAATAAACTTCATGAACTTTGGTCAAAAGTGTACGGCCTTAAACATTATCCTCTGATGGTATTAATCACAAGACCCTACAATACTAGTAATTGACACATAAAAATTATCAAGGAGAAAACTCACAATGGTAGTTTGATAAAAATAAAATCCTCCTCTCACTATACTCATTATCTCTGGCGTTTAGTAAAAACATAGATAATAAATAAATAAGGAATAAATATTGATGGTTCCACCATGCATCCCTATTATAATATAATCCATGATAGATGGACCCCTAGACCAAGAAAAAGTTAGAGTAATGATTTTTCACATCTCCTCACTATTATAAAATGTTCACTAAGAGGATAAACAAATTTTTTGCGGAATCTAACCTTTCTAGAATATTGCATTTTACACAAAGGTTGTTTGAAGGGTGCTCTCTATAAGGAACCCTGGGAGAGCTGCTCTCTCTTAGTGATGGTGACGACAGCCGGGATTATCCCTCCCCACTAGTGGGGTAGAGATCATTGATGTTTCGGACCATCTCAGACCCAGATCATCTACCTCCTTTCCCGAAGGAAACGTTATGCCCTAATGTTCTAGAGCTCATTAATGGTCTCCTAAACCTCAAAATCTCAACTGTAGAGTTTAAAAAACATCCACACTTATGAAGCTCACCATAGTGGCATAGTTTAATCTGTGAAGGCCTTTAGTTGACTCATTCAACTGGTTCATCTTCGAATAGTGGGATATTCAATGCAGGGATATTGTGGGATTTCTAGACAACCACCATATTATGATCTGATTTTCATTGGATGAAGACATCATTCGTTCTTGGTCGAGGGCCCCCTGATGCTGCAATGGTCTTTGTTTTTTTTAATTCAATGGTCATTCTAGTTCCACATGAAATGTTACTCTCTTTATGATCTTATTTGGGTCATCCTCCCTAATCATCTATTACCATTCAAAAACCCCTTTTTTATCAGAATGATCGGAAACCTTATCTATAGGTATTTATATTCGGATAGCTGCACAAAGTTGGTTTGCCATCCGGTGAATCTAAGAGTCTGTGTTGAGGTATATGTATCTAGAGTCCCCTTCAAATTTGTTTATATCACAATTGGTGAGGAATATAGGTGCAACCAGCTTGTGGATTATAAGTATTTGACGAAATTTTGTTCTTCTTTTAGACAACAAGGGAATTATACAGAGGTCTCTTGTTGGGGTCCATCATCGATAGTGGGAAGTGGTATAGGAAACTAGTTGGATGCTGGTTATCTATGAGTCGCGAGTCTGCCAGGGATGGTGGGAAATGGTCATGGAAAGTCTACTGTGACTGGTGTAGTGGTTGGCCTATGACAGATTCAACCAAGTGGGGATGATAGAGGCTATGAATCTCTATCTTTGAAGCTAGTCTTGGAGATTCATCTAATAAATGAGGAAGTGAAATGCATTACAAAGGATGAAAGGGGTTCTATTGTGAGGATGAAAGTCAAGGAACTTCAACAAATTCCAATAGTATCTAAGGTGTTCAATCGATTGAAGTAGGATTTCGAGATTCCCTTCAACTTACATAATGGCATGGGATGTTCTCATCATGGGAAATCCCGATGTGAATTTCATTGGAACAAGAGTAATAGGGTCTTGGAACAAACATCGGGGGGTGAGATAGTGGGTTTTTATGGCTCATTGGCTAAGTAAACTGGACTGGGCAGTGTGGAGATTTGTAATGGAAAGAAGGGACCCGATAAAGATGTGGTTGTTCTAGTTAAAGGTGCATTTATTATTACAGGGGGTTCAGATTTTTTAAATCAAAATTTTTCTCATATGAGAAATAGGTTTTATAGCCTCTCAAAGTTTGAGTTGGTCTCAGATTCCACTGTTCTAGGGGAGAATGTTGGAAATGGGTTCTATGGGAAGGAATCTGTTGGTAGTGAACTCGGGCATTCGCCAAATGAATCTTTAAGATTGAGGAGAAACAAAAGCTTTAAGAAGAGGAAGGGGAGAAAGGATTACTCCTCGTCACCTCCTAAAAAGATGACTTGATCTTCAAAAAATATAAACAACAACAAAAAACCATTTAGACTTTGAGACACCTGAGGGTAGGGAACCAATATGAACATTCCATGGATTTTCTATTGAGGTTAGATGAGGAAGTGACTAAGCAGGTCTTGGTGCTAAATTCTACTGAAAAGTGGTAGCCATGATGATGGGGAGGACCCTCAGATTGTCTCTCAACAAGGATCAATTCACATGGATTAACAAATAGGATCTCATTCTAGTGGGGGATTCAATTAAATGAAGATAAGTATGAAGGAGTACATACAATCATGGGACCAGCTTGATTCTAAGGTTGAAAGGATGATGATGGAGGAATCCTACTCTTGGGTTTTGGATTTATCCTGGAGGTTGTTAAGGGGAGTGGATTCTGGTAACCTTAAGTTTCTCTTTTAAGAATATGTTTAATTTGTATGTTATTCGGTTGGTTTGACTGGATTAATATTTGAGATGGGGCTGGGTGTGTTCCAACTCCCTGTTTGGTTTTTTTGAGAAATCTATTGTTTTGTCCTTAGCATGCTACATAGATCTGCTCCATATGGGGGTCAGAGCATCAATCCTTCACCAGAGAAAGCCTCTTGGAATTGGATGTTGAGAGGGTATGGATTTTCCAATGGTTATGTGCCCGTGTATTTCTGCATGGGACTACTCGCTGAAAGGTTATGACCGGATAAATCATTTTGTCGTGGTGTAATTATTGGGGAGGAGATGATTCTGTTTTATGTTCTAGGATTTTTTGGTTCCCTATGGGTTTTGTAGGACTTTATGGTTTCTCAATTTTCCAAAAACGTGTTTTTGAAAATAAATAAGTAATTTTTAGTCAGAAATTTGTTTAAAATCAAAGATACTAGAGTTGATACTAGCCACTTAGAGATGTTTATATTATTCACATGGAACCCAATGGATGTTGGGATCCCCTATTCCTAGCTCACCTCAAAATAAAACTTGTAAAATATATTGGTTAATCTAATGTAAAACCACCAGTATTCGATTATGAATAATGAAATGACTCGAATCTTGCATGTAGTGGATATTTTGTCCCATAAGAGTGGTCCCCCATTTTCCCAGATGTTATTTTCCAAACTACAAAACATATGGGAATCCTCCATTATCAATGGTTGATCTTTATACATCTGTTTCCACCTATATTTAACTCATATATTCTGAGAACATGATTTACAATCCCAATAACCATATTATTCAAGGATATTCCACATTTTCGATGTTATGTCACCGGATATGGTACCCTCTATTAATATAGGAATGTGTTATTCCATAATAGAAACTTTTGATAGACCACACCACATGACTTTTAAACAAAAAAATATAGGGCATGGGATTTCTGACTAGAAAAAAAAACTACCCAAGGGTTCCATATTCCCTCGTTGACAAATATTTTCACCATATCCCAATTCATCGATCAAAATAATGAATATTCACAAATCAACCACATCCCATGGAAAGATGTGGTGATACCTATTCCTGACCATGAACATACTCATTAAGGGTTCATTCTTAAGAACTATTAAAAATTCAATTAGTGGTGTCTGCCCCTTCGTGTAAAGGACCACCGATCCTCATAATCCCTAGGAACATAGTGGTAGAAATCATCACCTTAGGTTGGTTTATGGTCAAAATGGTCTATCTTCCCCAACCCATCTTAACCATTTCAAGCTCATTAGACATGTTATTTACACGACACACATTACACAACCCCGATTTTTCATGTTGCAACATGGGTACTGTAGCAGTACTATTCATAGAACGGGCCTTGGGTTAAAAAAAATTGGCCAAGGGGCCATGTAATGGGATAAATTCCCACTGGGCCTTCGGGCAATGTAATGGGTCTCCCTCTACCCATTTAAAGATTTATTTTCTTTGATTTAATAATAAATCAGGCTTCATCCCCAAACTTTTAAAAAATCAATCTGAATCTCAGTAGGGATTTCAGGTGTTATAACTTATCCTGGATTTTCATCTATCATGTTTTCTACAAAAACACAAGGTGACATAACACTTCACGAATATTCATTCATTAGAGTATCATTTATGAATACAGGGTATCCATACCCTTCATTGAAACTCATTCACAGAATCCCTTCAAGAATGCATGGTTCTCAAACACGTTATGAATACCCATCCTTCACTACCCGCAATAGATGTTCTGAGATAGAAGACCCTAAAACTATATAAATAAAAAATCCAATCTGAATTTCTCTAAAAGTTAGAAATAAAAGGTCTGATCTAGAATCGAATAAGATATCGAAATAGATGTTCTGATCTAAATTACAATAAACAACAACAGTAGATTGTCCATGTTAAAAGAGTCTAAACTACAAAATTTGTATATTCAAGCTAAAAGACCTTAATCTAGAACAATTGATGGTATGAAAAAAATGGCATAAAAATAATAGTATGTGGTATAAGAATAATGACCCTAAAATATAAAAATAGATTCCTCATCTAGAACACCCTAAACTATAACAATGATTTAGTTCTGAAGTCCTTAAGATGCAAATTGAATGATAAACAATTCTCTATAGGTGGAAACCCCAAAGAGGAAACCCTAGGAAGAATTCAAGACTTCACTCAATAGACATGAGTATTTGTGATCTGGAAAATACTAACAAATAATTAAATGAAAAACTCATAAAACAACTTATTTTCAAAACCCATAAAAGGGTATCATGAGAAAAATCCATGCCCACACCCGCTAAAAGTTTCCCACATAAAACTTAGAAAAAAGTTAATTGAATATAAAAAAATAATACAGATATTGTAGGGATTATTATATTTACCTAATAAAAAATCAAAATATGCATGAAAAGTCAATATAATTTGGAAAATTTTCGATTTCTCTACCATTGGGACATATATTCAACCAACTAATCCTCTTAAACTAGGTGATCCATATACAATCAGAGAATACATTTAAATTAGGAATATCTAATCTATAGTCATTCATGAGACATTATTGGGAGAAACCTATTATGATTTATGTATTTAAATCAAGACATTTGAGGTTATCTATTATTATAAAACCAACAAGTATCTTTGATGATCTAAATGATATCCAGTAAATGGAATTCCATGCACATTATGAGTAATATAAATCTTGATATTGGTTTAAAATGTTAAAAATGGTTTGTTAATTGATAATGTAAAAAAGTGGGAGGAATCTCTAAATCCTAGAATCTATCTCATGAATCCATAAATAAATTAAGGTTCATGAAACATTAGTCCCATTGAATAATTTTCTCATAAGATTCATTGAGCTCTGTCAAATTCTGATATAGGGAGGCTATTGATTTCTATAATTGATCAATTTATTCAGTTTCATCCCCTATAATTCTCTTTATTTATTCCACTCATGAAACAACATCAATTATGGAATTCACATCCATGTCAAAGATCCCATTTTCCACCAACATTGTTATCTATGAGGTTTGAAATGCATGTTGTGACAGATAAATATCCCCATAAATATGACAGAATTTAGACTTCAATCATTGAATATAAACCTTCCAAGTGTTGATCATGTTTTTCTATTCCATTTCATCTATTGAACATTGGGAATCATCATTCAAGGCCTCATCCTGACCTCTTTTCACTAAATATTAATACTATACCACTAATACCCTCAAATCAAGGGCCCTCCTATTCTCTCTTAGGTAAATCAATTCATTCCCCTAGGAATAGAGAGAAGTATAATCAAATCCATCATATCTGAGAATGGAAAATATATACCAAAGATGGCACAGCTGGTCTATTAGATTCTCCCTAGCGCCCTCCAATATTTCAGTCTGAATGTCCATCCAAACATTCCACCACATTAGTTGATGGAGTCTCGAAGAGACTAATCCTTCACTAAAGATCAATCCAGAAATAGGAATATAATTTTGGACTATTTTATTAAGCGAGGGAATCATACTCACGTCCTTATATGAGTTGGGTATTGATCCATCATCTGCATTAGTTGAAATAGTCTGTGGAAATCCAAATAATTTCATCCTCATAACTTCTATGCTCGAATGTGAAGGTATTTTAACAAGAGGAATAAAGGATTATCAGTCAGTATATAAATAATATAATGATATCTGGTAGTGAATAGTCATCATAAATTCTTGAAACACACATTTCCCTATTATATCATGAGAAATCTGTTTCACGTTGACCCTATCATTATGTAAATATTTCATTACCTCCTATGATGAGAGACATGGTGGCCCCAATGAAATGTTTTTATCGGAATAATTAACTAACCAATCATAATCTCTATATGAGAGAAGAAATTTTAGGTGACCTAATAAAATGTGGACACTATGTTTGGTCTCTAATTAAGTGATCACATTTTCCTAGGGATGACAATATCATGGGAAAATTGTTTCCATAACAGTTATCATCATCATCCTCCTCCATAAGATCATTTTTCTAAAATGGATCAAATGGAATAACCATTGGAATGTCCACAATAAGTGCCATGTATAATTATTTTGGAACCTCAAATGCTTCAACTCCATGATAAACTAGATCTAATACTGTAGAGTTTATAAGAGAGAAATAAATCCCACCCATATCATTGGGAATATATGTAAGTTTCTCCAAGAAAGCTCGATGGGGACCATCACCTTTATTAAAAACTAGAATGAGGTACAAATATGGTCTATAATGGGAAAATAATAATTTTTAATGGATACATGATTATATTAGGGGATAGGCATCTAATATTTTGGAGCTCTCCCTTTTTATTTTCCTCTCAAAAGAAGGTCCCCCAAAAGGGGAGGGTGTTGAAGGCATTGAGGTTTGAACTAATATATTTGAAAATTATGCCACTTCATGAAATAATGTTGTCACCCAATTCAAAACCATTTTACCCACGATTGCCTCATCATTAGTTACCTGTCCACTACCTAGTAATCTCTAGTATCTATAATCCTAAGAGAATATATCCAACATGGCAAGAGTAACCAGTCCCCTTATGCCTCCTACCGTATACACACAAATGAAAAATTCATTTTTCCAACTTCAATAGTAGTATAAAAATATTTATATGGTAGAAAGAATATTATTTCAACCCCTTTTATGATAGGGTTTCCATTTTTATCATAAACAATATCTATCATGATAGTAACTACAATACACTATACCAAGGTCAAGTAGTGAATTCAACCTATAAAGCTTTTCATTACGGCATTGAGGTCTTGAGAGAAATCCTCGACCTTAGCGGGAAAATTTTTATAATTGAGGAATGTAGGTGTAAAAAAATAAAATAACCCTAAGAATATCTCATCCTAGGGAATTAACCTCCAAATTTTAGCATCTGTGTTTTCTACCCTCTATTTTCTCCATTTCAAACACATAATGAGAAATACCATTGAGAGAACAAATTCAATTTTAGTTTTAATTATCATTGAAACTACGCTAATTTTTATTTCTCATGGTAATGAAACTAATATTAAATGTATCACTTCCTTATAAGGAATATATGACATTTTCTATTTACGAAAAATAGGTTTCTTGGTATTCCATGGATTGGATTTTGTGGTTGGTGGTAACTTTAAGGCATCAATTATAGATGTGGATAATTTCATTTATGGATATCAGTAAATACAGATATCAACATATTTTTGAGAGAACCTAATCATAGATTATTTTAGACGAAAGTATATCTGAATCTAAGTCTCCTCTTTAGTAAATATTATCAAGAATTGATGACCCACCATCATGTGATTTTCTGACCAAAAGTGAAAGGGGCATGAAATTTTTTTGAATGCCTCAAAACTGATGGCTAAACTACCAAGGATTATACCTATCAAAAATAATTGTACAATAAAATTAGTTAAAAAGTACATCATAATAGATTTACATCACATTAAAAAAAGACTTAATGTTTCCTCCTCATTTTTTAGATATACTAGCTGTGGGAATCCCATCTAGGTTTGATAGATATGCGGTAAAGAGGGCTCAGGCGGGCTCTAATTTCCAATTCCTTAAATTCGAAGGGCCTAACACGACTAATGCACTCCAAAAAATGCCTAAAAACTACATTGATGATGTTCTATATGCTCATTTATTCCTAGATACCCAAGGGAGCCCCAACCAACCCCATAACACATGGAAGGGACCATAAAATTTTTGTGTGGATATTCCCATAAAAATATGGCACATGAAGAAGTATAGTTTTTCATCAGAGGGATAGCCAATGCAATGTTCCTCCCATAATCCATAGATTCTACAGTCATAAACGGGGGAACTCAGACTCCATCCTTATCCTATTTTGGGCTCATGTGCTTGATTTAGATCATAGAATGGAATTTAGCCAACTGAAAGTTTTAGTCAGTGTCAGGAACAACGTCCCACCCCTAGTCATTGAATAATCCCTCTTCAATTGTGGTCTAGTAGGAACCCTCAAAAAATGGAAATATTTTCTAGGAAAATAATTAATCATCTTTGATTTGGGTTCAAAATGGGGTTTCATGATAAAATATCTCACCCATTTCATGAAAGGGGTGTCTTACCTAGGGAGATGGGACTTCCAATGGGAATTTTCAGCTAGCTTGAAAAACTCATAGGAAATGGGAGGGGCAATCTCCATACCATTCATAGAATAATATATTGGAGGAAACTCTTCATACATATCCCCTAATATTAGTATGCCACATATTTTCTCAACATCCCAAAGACAGATGCAAACATTTCCATTTATAATATGAAATGTGTTCAAATATAGACACTATCAAATGACCATGTCCTCCAATAAAACATTATGAAACTAATTAAATTATTGGGTGTTATAGATTACTTCATACATCCCAAATTTTGTTTAGATCCATGGGGAATTAAAAAGCAGTATGTTGCACTAAGAGGGTTCTTCCCCTGTTCATTGAAAAGCTCCATCGTGATCGATAGTCACAGCTAGGAAACTATCTAAACCTATGGTTTTTATAATATTTAAACATTATTAATCAGTACATATGGATTTCCGAATTTGATTTATGAAGATTCCCTCTAATGTATGTTGGAGAAAACATCAACATGTACACTTCTGAGCATTTTCCCTTAGTAATAAATATTCCCTTATGGTATATATTATCTCTAAAGATATTATCGATCCTTAAGACACAAGAAGGGAACATGACTGATGACTACATTTAGATAAAATCATTATCATTTTTAATCCCAAAACAGAAAATGGGTATTAATTTTGGCGATGGATAATCCATAATACTTATCCCAATCTATCCATTAATTTTTTCTGGAATGAAAAGATGATGAAATGATGGATTGTTTCCACACATGCTACAAACAAATTCTAAAAACCCATCACTTATAGATCTTAATTTTTTTAATCCTTTATAAAAAATCAAATATTTATGTGGGGAAATTATAATACTTCATATGTACAGGAAATGTTTCCAAAAATAGTAAAATAAGTGTATCGATTGGGTATCATCACCCAAATCATATGACCCACACAGACATGTTTTTTATCTATTGTGCTATTAAATGTCATGATAAACATTTAAAGAATGATTCATATCTAAATTTAATGAAATGTAATAGGAAATTTGATCACATGGCCCTTATATGGTCATGTGATCCATATAACAATTATGCCATCATGTGACAGAACTGGAAGGTCATGCGATTCTTGTAGGACAACCATTCAGTTGAGAACATACATCATGGTTTACCAAAATTACCATGAAATGATTCATATATTATTTAATTATGTCTCTAAGATGTGTAATTTATGTTCTAAGATCACATGATTGAGTCTCGTGAATGGTTCTCATAATGTGGTTACGTGAAGTGCTCTTGTGAAGCAGCCATGTGAGAGATGAGATTGCAAGAGATCTATAGTTGTCACTCATTAGGGGAATGAATTCCCCCTCGAACCCTTATTTATAGGTTAACCCATGGAAAACCAATGGTTTCCAAGAAGGTGGAAATCTACCTTAGACACCAAACAATGTAATCCAAAGGGACTCAAGAGGTAATTTGCTTTCCTTATAACAGAGTCATCATCCCTTCAGACCTTGCTTATGTGGGGAAACTTCCTGACATATACTAAATGAGAATCTATGATTTTAGGATCAAATAAAAACCGAAATAATACATATTTTATTACTAAAATTAAATAAAGGGTCAGAATGGATGCATATAGGGAAGGCATCCATATCATACAAATAATTTGACCCCCCAAGAGGACACATGATCACAAAACCCAAGGAACATCATGTGGACAAATTTTTCATTCCACATGATCTTCCATTGATCACATGAAGCCCCTTTAGTGAACCATTATAATCATACAATCCCCCGTTATATAGATAACTTCATCATGTGACACCCTTTAAAAAATTCTTCTTGATTATACAAACCTTCATCAAATGAGTTCCTCTATTCATAAGGATTTTCAACTGAAAAGCACTTGAAAATCACAAAGATACCCTTATTAAATAAAAATTGAAAATGGGTAAAACTCTATATGAGAGGTTTTTACATTGAATTTCCTGAAAAATTATATTTTTTCCACACTATTTGTCTATTTTTCAGGAAAAATCCCCAATGACATGTCACCGTCATCACACGAAGCTAGATAGACATGTCATGCGAAGGGATGATGTTTCTTGTCTGACTTTTCCATTGATCAACTAAATGATAACACAATATACCAAATGGAATTTCATCTATTCCATTGAAAATCCTTTGGGCATGTCACCTTCATCATGTAAAGGTCCTTGCCCACATCCATTCTATCTTGAAATATTTTGACAAACAGATAATGTGAAAATGATGAAAGACTTATAAAATAAAGAATAAATATTAAAAATGTTATATATTCATTGGAAATGGAGTTACACTAATTTTCATGAAAATGGAATATTTCTACTAAATTAATAATCTATTGGTCATGTAAAATCCCCATTTATATGTTGGCCTCATAATGAAAAATCCACAAGACAAGTCTCCCCCGTTGTGTGAAGGATGTCTAAAATTTAGAATTGATCATGTGACATAATGATATAAAAAATGGGGTATAACAATAGGGACTATAAAATAGAAGATGATAAATATGGTACCCTTAAGTGTAGGATAGTTATTTTGTTCTTCATGTGACGACACTCTAATGAACTAACATGATCTCATAAAGGGCCCCAAAAATGTTTCCCTGAATCATGTGAATGCCTCTTCAACATGAATCATTCTCTTATGAATACTCCTTGAAATATAATCCTAATCATTAAAAGTCCCTTCAACATTTCAATTTTATTATGTGAAATCCCTTTCAAAATCCATGGGAACAATTAATATTGATATGATGGATTAATATCCCAGTCGATGATTATCACATGACGTAATGATAATGTTATGGATGACCCATGGAAGGTTTACAAGAAACACTTGATGCTCCACTAACCTTGGCCCATAACTTTGATATATGTGACGTGTGGGGCACAATATATCTAGGGAGTTGAATCCTATAAATTTATCCCAATCCGCACAAAAAACACACACGAGGTCACTAATTGATAGTAGACTACTCGATGTGTAATGCCATGCATTCGTTAGCATCTTCCACCGGGTAATCCTAAAGAAATAATTAAGGGATTACATGGAATATATGAGTAAATTTTTTGACCAACCAACTAATCATGTGATGGAATTCTGGTTCACTAGCTAGATAACAAAAATGTGTATCCATGTATCAACTTTGTCTCACAATATCCCAATTGGAAATTTCTTAACAAAACATTGAAAAATTTATGTGATAATGGATAAAAAATAAATAAGATATACACGAACATGTATTTTCTAATTTTCAGGTGAAAGGGTCATGAAACTCATGTGACTTATTCATTAGTCATGCGACAATACCATACATGTCATCTATATCATGTGGCATCACTCAGAAAATCCAATAAAGTCATGTGATAGTACCAAAAAAATGTCAACCTTGTCATGAGAATTCCTCCAGAAATGTTATCCATGTCACACATACTCCTCTGGAAATATCATTTAATCGATAAAACACCCTCTAGACATGTCAGTCAGATTATGTGACAACCCTCCAACATGTCATCCCTTATCATGCAATACCCTTCGAGGTTTATATGTTGATCACATGAAGCTTACTAGGAAACTTTAGATGAATCATGTGGCATAATTCTAACATGTATGGTTGTCACGACCCGTCCTCGGGGCCCGTGCCGTGACTACCCCAAGCCCGCCTTCCATAGGCCAGGGGCTGGCGACTAGCACCAAGGCGTAAAATCCCAGTAAACAGGGAAGGCATTGCCTTTATAAGTAACAACCACACAGAGTCAGCAAGCGGAAAGTAAAGTGCAGAAAGTAAAGGGGCCGGAAATACAAGCCCAACTGTAAAGTACAACTGAAAAGTAAAGTACAGCAACTGAAGAAAAGACGGCGGCCTCGTGTCGTCCACTGGCAATCCCACCTGAAGGGTGGGTACAGATAGCCTCCAGGCTCCTCGGGCCCCACGTCCGCTCTGAGCACGTCCCGTCCAGTGGTCCACCTCCAGGTACCGTCCTGCTCCACGCCCCAACCGCGATCAGCGCTGTCCGTCGTCTGCAACCAACACCACGAAGTGCGGGCATAGCCCGTGCAGGGGTGAGTACAACTACTCAGTAAGGACCCCGAGACCCCCGAAGGTCTCCCGAAATCCACAAAGGATATAGCACAAAAGAAAGATGCAATCACGAAGTAACATCTGTCTCGACTTAGGTATATGCCCATACATATACCTAAGTCCCCAATTCTAGCTCTGCTCACGAGCTCAAGAACAACTCAATCCACAAAGGAAAGCAAGACTCAAATCCACAAGGAGAGTAAACAGTAAATCCACAAAGGATAGTTCAACACAATCCACAAAGGAGAGTAACATAAGATTCAGCTCAACCAGGTATACTTTTTCAGATGACGTCAAAGACGATCACTGATCCGTCTCAGTCGTCGGACCCACGAAGGATCGATAGGTACTAACCCCCGCAAAAAGACCCACGTAGGATCGGGCTCACACAGAACCTGTAGGCAGTGGCTCACACAGAACCGGTAGTAAGGACCCACGGAGGATCGGGCTCACACAGAACCTGAAGCACTGATCCACGTGGGATCGCTGAGTGCAGTAGTCGACGCAGTCCACTGAGGATCTCTGCACAGTCGTCGCCGCAGTCCACGAAGGATCTCTGCTCTGCCGTCGTCGCAGTCCACGGAGGATCTCTGCTCTGCCGTCGTCGCAGTCCACGGAGGATCTCTGCTCTGCCGTCGTCGCAGTCCACGGAGGATCTCTGCTCTGCCGTCGTCGCAGTCCACGGAGGATCTCTGCTCTGTCGTCGAGGTCACAGCCAGCGCTAGGGTTCCCGCACGTAGCGAGCTCGTTTAGGAGGGTCCGCTCCACGAGCCGAGGGGCTGATACATCAACTGACACGTAGTCCGAAGTTGATGTATCCAAAAGTTCCGTATCGACAACAGGATCTCAACGCGACAGACGGCGCGTCAATCGGACGCCCGGTCTGAGAGTTATTGGCATTTTCGTCCCAGGGGCCCGGTTGGTTTTTAGGGCAAAACCAACCCGACCGTACTCCGCCTGTATCCGATCCTCGGGCGGAGTATGCCAAAAGTTCCGTCTCACTTAGAGGAAACTACCACAGCTGACGGTACGTCGATCGGACGTCCGTAGCTCAAGTTATGAGCGTTTCCGCTCCGAGGGCCCGGTTGGCTTCGTGTACGAACCAACCCGGCCGAACCCAAAGTCTTCCGAAACCTTGAGTATAATATACCGAAACGACCGTCTCGATCCAAGGATCGCGTAGCCGCTGACGGTTCGTCAATCGGAGGTCCCAGGCCCAAGATATGGGCGAAAGACCGTAGAGGGCCCGAAACGGGGGTACTGGGCCCGGGGCGACCCGGCCCGAACCCCCCCTGGGGTCGGCCGAACCGGGTCGGCCCGAACCGGGTCGGCCCGAACCGGGTCGGCCCGACCCGGCCCGAACCGGCTCGGCCGGGTCCGGTCCGGCCTGGGCGCGGCCCGGCCGACCGGACCGGCCGGCTCGGCCTCGGCCGGGCGGCCGAACTGCCGCCGCCGCGGGGTTGAACCCGCGGCTTGAGAGAAACCGCGGCCCCGCGGGGGGGCCGCCTGTCACGCGGACGCGGCCGGGCCGCCGCGTCCGTCCCGGTTCCGCGCGGCCGCGGAACCGGCTGCCGCCGCCGCCGCGGCTTCAGCCGCGGCGGAAGATTTCCACGGCGGCGCGCCGGGCGCCGCCGCCTCCGGTCGCCGGCGCCGCCGCGCCGGCGACCCGCGCCGCCGCCTCCTTCCGCGGGCCGCCGGAGATGCTCCGGTGGCCCGATTTCTTTCCCGTCTGCGCCGATGCTCCTCCCGGGGGACGATCTTCACTGCGGAGCCAACAAATTGCCCTTGCCGCACGGTTTGTCGACGTCCGCCAAATCCGCACAACCAAAAATAGATCGGCGGAGGGTTGCCGGGTCTTGTTCGTTAGACCCGCACCCTCCGCGTTAGTCATAATCCACGGGAGGAACAATAAAACAATCAACAACAATTTTAAATGTTAAAATTGTTCGAAGGTCATGCTTCTTTACTTTAAAAGAAATAAATCACGGGAAGGAAAATATTCCAATCAACCCTTACTTTATCGTCGTCGTCGGAATTGCTCGTCGCGGAAGATGGAGATCGCCGCGTCGTCGCGGAATCGCTCGTCGCGTCGCCAATCTCCGGATCAAGATCAACGGATTTAATTAGTTTAATTCCGTTGATATTGAGATTAAAAAGGGAGAAGAAAAGATCTGATTCTCACCTTTGTTGCCGAACGAGGGTCGGCCGCGGAAGAAGAGGCGTCGCCGAAGAACGTCGCGGGTAGATCTCGTCGACGTCGCAGATCTTGGTGTGCGTCGTCGAATTCCGGTCGTCGGCGTTCTTCGCGTTCTTCGCGTTCTTCGCGTTCTTCGCGGAGAGGGTGGAGGAACGAAGATTCTTTCAAATCCTTTCCAAGGATTTTTATGTTGGTCTTATTTTATAAACATGCCAACACGAAACCGGTTAAGAAACGATCCATCAATTCGTTGAATTAATTCAACGAAAGAAACGACCCATTTAATTCACGAAGAAACAGTCCATTTAATTCACGAAATAAACCGCCCAATTAAATGGTCTGTTAAGAATTAAAGAAAACGCGTCGGTTGACTTTTCAGTTACTTTGACGGGTTTTCGCGGGTGCGTTACTTAGCGAAAGAAACGGCGGGGCTCGTGCGGGTCCCACCGCACAAATATCCTACCAAAGGGGGTAGGATATTTCTGGATAGCATCCTATCCAGTTCAACTCAGTTCAAGCCGTCTTTAAGTGACTTCAAGTGGCTTCCAAGCAGTTTAAGTGAAATAAAATAAAGTTGTCGCACAAACTTTATTTTTATTTCTGACTTAAAGCCGCAAAATTTAAAAACCACGTCTGAGCAAACGCAACTCCGGAAGAGGCGTTTCTAAGCAAATACCGGCGCTGCGATTTCATCGGTGCCCTCAGAATTCGATTCCGGGCACCGGTTCAAAAGATAGAAAAACCCGCTCGTCCGTTCACTGAACGTACCCGAGCCAAACTTCGGAAATTGATTCCGGGCACACCGGGCCTCGGAATCAGGTGCCGTCTGAAGCTGCGTTCTTGTAAAATTCCAAAGAAAATTAAGAAAAAAAAATTTCCTTGAAATTTGCGGGTCTTTACATTACTCCCACCTCAGGGCTTTACGTCCCCGTAAAGATACATCAAACTAGGGGAACAAATGGGGGTACTGAGCACGCATCTGAGCCTCCCGCTCCCAAGTGCTCTCCTGGAGGTTCCCGTGCTGCCATCTGACGCGCACAAGAGGAATCGACCGCCCACGTAGGACCCGCTCCTGTCGATCCTCGATCTCCACTGGAACCTCCGCAAAAGTCGCCCCATCGTCCACGTCCAGCTCCCCAAAGTCGATGATGTGCGTCGGGTCGTGCACGTATCTCCTCAGCTGAGACACGTGGAAGACGTCGTGCACCCGGTGCAACTGAGGTGGTAGAGCCAGGCGATAAGCCACCTCTCCTATCCTGCTGAGGACCTGGAAAGGCCCGATGAAGCGGGGAGACAGCTTGCCGCCTCGGCCAAATCTCCGTAAACCACGTCGAGGTGAGACACGCAAAAAGACGTGGTCGCCATCCTCGAACTCTAGTGGCCTCCGCCTCCTGTCAGCATATGACTTCTGCCGGCTCTGAGCTGTCCTCATCCTCTCCTGGATGATCTGGACCTTCTCTGTCGTGGCTCGGACCATCTCTGGTCCCACGAGTGCTGACTCCCCAGGGTCTGTCCAGCACAACGGTGATCTGCAGGGTCTGCCGTACAACGCCTCGTATGGTGCCATCCCGATGGTGGAGTGGTAGCTGTTGTTGTACGCGAACTCCACCAAGGGTAGGTGGTCCTCCCAGCTGCGACCAAAGTCGAGAACACATGCACGGAGCATGTCCTCGAGTGTCTGTATGGTCCTCTCCGTCTGTCCATCCGTCTGAGGGTGGAAGGCTGTGCTCAGATGGAGCCGCGTCCCGAACGCCTCCTGCAACCCCTTCCAAAGCCGGGAAGTGAAACGAGCATCTCGATCGGAGACGATAGATGATGGCACACCGTGAAGCCGTACGATCTCCTGGACGTAAAGACGTCCCAAGCTCTCCACTGAGCCCTGCTCTCTGATGGGTAAGAAGTGTGCCGACTTGGTGAGTCGGTCGACAATCACCCAAATGGAGTCGTGACCTCTGGAAGTACGTGGAAGTCCAGTCACGAAGTCCATAGATATGCCGTCCCACTTCCACTCCGGGACCTCCAAGGGCTGTACCAAACCTGCTGGTACCTGGTGCTCTGCCTTCACCTGCTGGCAGGTGAGGCATCGTGAAACGAACTCTGCCACAGCTTTCTTCATGCCCGGCCACCAGTGCTGTCGTCTGAGATCCTGGTACATCTTCGCCACTCCGGGATGCACCGCCAAGGGAGAAGTGTGAAACTCTCTCAGCACCTCCTCTCGTAAAGCGACTGGTACGAAGGTACGTCCTCTGAAAAGGATGTCGTGCTCTGCTCCAAAGGAGAAACCATCAGGCGCCTGACCTGAGGATATCAGTGCACGCCGGGTCTCACAGTCAGCGTCCCCACGCTGAGCCTCTCTGACCCGCTGTAGAAGTGGAGGAGAGACTGTGAGAGACTGAAGAAAGGCTGCTCCGTCTCTATCCACGAAGGATATCTGTAAGGAGGCTAGCTGCTCCGTCGCCTCCTCAAGTAGCTGAATGCCCGTCCTCCTGCTGAGGGCATCGGCTACCACGTTCCCCTTCCCAGGAGTATAGACTATCTCAAAGTCATAGTCCTGGAGGAACTCGAGCCATCTCCGCTGTCTCAGGTTCAGGTCCTTCTGAGAGAAGATATACCTGAGACTCTGGTGGTCAGAAAAGACTGTGAAGCGCTCGCCCATCAGATAGTGCCGCCAAGTCTTCAGAGCGAAGACCACTGCTGCTAACTCCAGGTCATGAGTGGCGTAGTTCTGCTCATGCGGCCTCAACTGACGTGATCCGTAGGCGATCACGGCCCGCTCCTGCATCAGGACGCACCCGAGTCCAGTCCCTGATGCGTCGCAGTAAACTACGTACCCAACTCCCTCCTCAGGCAACCTCAAGATAGGTGCGCTGGTCAATCTCTGTCTCAGCTCCTGGAAGCTCTGCTGACATCTGTCTGACCACACGAAGGGTTTCCCCTTCTTCGTCAAGGCTGAGAGTGGTGCTGCAACTCTGGAGAAGTCTGGCACGAATCTCCGATAGTATCCCGCTAGGCCCAAGAAGCTCCGCACCTCTGTCACGCTCCTGGGTGGCTCCCAAGCTAGCACTGCCTCGATCTTCGCGGGATCCACTGCAACTCCCGCCTCAGAAATGACGTGCCCCAAGAAATGGACCTCACGTAACCAGAACTGGCACTTCGAGAGCTTGCCATAAAGCTGGTGCTCTCGGAGTGTGTCTAGCACAACTCGCAGGTGGTAGGCATGCTCCTCCTCAGTCGTCGAGTATACCAAAATGTCGTCAATGAAGACAACGACAAATCGGTCGAGGTATGGCTGGAAGATCCTGTTCATGAGGCTCATGAACACCGCTGGAGCATTGGTTACGCCGAACGGCATAACCAAGAACTCATAATGGCCATACCGACACCTGAAGGCCGTCTTCTGCACGTCCTCGTCTCGAACTCTGAGCTGATGATAGCCTGACCGGAGGTCTATCTTCGAGAACCACCGCGCTCCCTTGAGCTGATCGAAGAGGTCATCAATCCGTGGCAGCGGATACTTATTCCTCACTGTCACCTGGTTCAGGCGACGATAGTCGACACATAGTCGTAAGCTCCCGTCCGCCTTCTTGGCGAACAAAATCGGGGAAGCCCAGGGTGAAACACTGGGTCGGATAAACCCCTTGCTCTGCAAGTCCTCTAACTGTACCCGCAGCTCTCGAAGCTCGGCGGGGGCCATCCGATATGCTGGAGTAGATATCGGGGCTGTCCCGGGGTACAAGTCGATGTAAAAGTCTACCTCTCTACGAGGAGGTAGCCCTGGAACGTCGTCGGGAAAGACGTCCACGTACTGGTCCACCACTGCAGGAAAAGCCGGACTCCGCACGTCCACTGCTCCTAGGATGAGGCTAGCCAACTGATGTGAGATGGGCTGCACTCTCCTCCGCGGAAGTCCATCCTGTGCTGCAAAGGTTCCCTTCTCGCCGGTGAAGGTAAACCTGCTCCCGTCGGTACAAACACATCGCACCTTGCGCCTAAAACAGTCGATCTGGGCATGAACCGTGGATAGCCAATCCATGCCCAAGATGACGTCGTAAGGCCTCGACGCCGCTACAAGGAGATCCCAGCCGAAGCTCTCGCCTCCTAGAGTAAGCTCACACTGCCGGCACCAGTGCGTAATCGTCGAGTCTGCTCCCGTAGGAGTCTCTAGCCGTAAGGATCGAGCCAACGGCTCAGTCGGAATCTCCGAGCTCCGAACAAGGGCAGAGGCTATGAAAGAGTGACTCGCTCCTGTGTCTATAAGTACTGCAGCAAGGGTGGAATAGACACAGATCGTACCTCGAATCATCTCTGGCATGTCGGGGTCGTAGGCCTCCACTGCCTGGAGCTGGGCCTGTCCCTGCCCGCCGGCTCCCTGTGGTCGAGGTGGCCCTCCTGGTGGTGGTGGGGGTAGAGCCTGAAAGCGTCGCCCACCACCCGCTGCTCGGCCAGCTCCTCGGCCTCGTCCGCCTCCTCCCTGCGGACCGCCACGGTCGACCCTCTGCCTCTGCCTGGGTGGCCCCTCCACCGTCTGCTGCTCCTCTGATCGGCGAGTCGGGCAGTCACGAGCCATGTGACCCTGCCCGCCGCAAGAGTAGCACAGCCTGCCTCTCGAAAGGCTGGCACTCCGCTGTGTGCCTCGTACTGCTGAGCCGGTGTCCTGAGGCCGTCTGCGTGGGGGTCTGGTCTGCCTGGACCCGTGAGTCATCCGTCGGCTACCTGCTGCCGAAGACTCAGCTACCTGCCGCCCTGCGCTAGGTCTCGCCGCTGAAGAAGGCTCTGCCAGGAAGCTCTCGATCAGGAGGGCTCGCTCCAGTACTCCCGCCTGGGTCGGAATGCTGAGGGAGATCAGCGACGCCCGAATCTCCTGTCGCAAGCCCTGCTCGAAGGTCCGGGCCCGGAAGAAGGGGTCCCGTACCATGTCGGTCGAGTAGCGAGATAGGTCCGTGAACCTCGCCGCGTACTGAGCGACCGTCATGCTGCCCTGGCGCAGCTGGAGAAGCTCCTGGATGCGCACCGCTCGGAGGGTGGCCGGGACAAACTCAGAGCGGAAGAGGCTCTCGAAGTCCGCCCAGAGCAAGGATGCCTCATCGTGAACCTGGAGCATCAGGCTCCACCATCGTCCTGCCGCCGCCTGCAGGAGGCTCGCTGCGAGGATCACCATGAGATCCGCTGGTGTCCTCACTAGCCTGAAGATCCGTACCACCGCCTCTAGCCAGTCCTCGGCGGCCTGGGGGTCCGCCTCACCGCGAAACCTGGGCGGTCGCTGGCCCTGAAACTCGTGCAGTGCCCTGAGGCGACGTGCATCGTCGGCGTCTGGTACTGGAAGCATCGGTGGCTCGGCGGGTAAGGCTACCGCCGGTGCCACTGCTGGCAAAGGGCCCTGCACCGAGGCCTCGTCGCTCGGTGGGCTGCCGTCGCGCCCTACACTCGGAACCCTAGCTGGCAGTCGTCGCGGGGCCATCCTGAAAAGGAGAACAAGAGCACCACAGTCAGAACAGTATACCTGGTGAGCTGGCACAAGTAATCACAAGGAAAACTTGAGACTTTCATAAAGCAGATCAGTATACCCGGTGAGCTGACATAAGTAATCACAAAGAAAACTTGAAACACACACGCAATCAATGTTTTCATGCATTAAGTCGGAAATCAGGAGTCAGGGTCCTGGTGTACGGATACGTCGGCCGCCGCACCAACACTGGGCTCCCTGAACTGATAACCACACTCAATACACCAAACACTATTGCTTCACATAGAAAGAAAGGACGATCAGAGTCTGCGGTAGAACCGACCACCTCTGATACCAATTTGTCACGACCCGTCCTCGGGGCCCGTGCCGTGACTACCCCAAGCCCGCCTTCCATAGGCCAGGGGCTGGCGACTAGCACCAAGGCGTAAAATCCCAGTAAACAGGGAAGGCATTGCCTTTATAAGTAACAACCACACAGAGTCAGCAAGCGGAAAGTAAAGTGCAGAAAGTAAAGGGGCCGGAAATACAAGCCCAACTGTAAAGTACAACTGAAAAGTAAAGTACAGCAACTGAAGAAAAGACGGCGGCCTCGTGTCGTCCACTGGCAATCCCACCTGAAGGGTGGGTACAGATAGCCTCCAGGCTCCTCGGGCCCCACGTCCGCTCTGAGCACGTCCCGTCCAGTGGTCCACCTCCAGGTACCGTCCTGCTCCACGCCCCAACCGCGATCAGCGCTGTCCGTCGTCTGCAACCAACACCACGAAGTGCGGGCATAGCCCGTGCAGGGGTGAGTACAACTACTCAGTAAGGACCCCGAGACCCCCGAAGGTCTCCCGAAATCCACAAAGGATATAGCACAAAAGAAAGATGCAATCACGAAGTAACATCTGTCTCGACTTAGGTATATGCCCATACATATACCTAAGTCCCCAATTCTAGCTCTGCTCACGAGCTCAAGAACAACTCAATCCACAAAGGAAAGCAAGACTCAAATCCACAAGGAGAGTAAACAGTAAATCCACAAAGGATAGTTCAACACAATCCACAAAGGAGAGTAACATAAGATTCAGCTCAACCAGGTATACTTTTTCAGATGACGTCAAAGACGATCACTGATCCGTCTCAGTCGTCGGACCCACGAAGGATCGATAGGTACTAACCCCCGCAAAAAGACCCACGTAGGATCGGGCTCACACAGAACCTGTAGGCAGTGGCTCACACAGAACCGGTAGTAAGGACCCACGGAGGATCGGGCTCACACAGAACCTGAAGCACTGATCCACGTGGGATCGCTGAGTGCAGTAGTCGACGCAGTCCACTGAGGATCTCTGCACAGTCGTCGCCGCAGTCCACGAAGGATCTCTGCTCTGCCGTCGTCGCAGTCCACGGAGGATCTCTGCTCTGCCGTCGTCGCAGTCCACGGAGGATCTCTGCTCTGCCGTCGTCGCAGTCCACGGAGGATCTCTGCTCTGCCGTCGTCGCAGTCCACGGAGGATCTCTGCTCTGTCGTCGAGGTCACAGCCAGCGCTAGGGTTCCCGCACGTAGCGAGCTCGTTTAGGAGGGTCCGCTCCACGAGCCGAGGGGCTGATACATCAACTGACACGTAGTCCGAAGTTGATGTATCCAAAAGTTCCGTATCGACAACAGGATCTCAACGCGACAGACGGCGCGTCAATCGGACGCCCGGTCTGAGAGTTATTGGCATTTTCGTCCCAGGGGCCCGGTTGGTTTTTAGGGCAAAACCAACCCGACCGTACTCCGCCTGTATCCGATCCTCGGGCGGAGTATGCCAAAAGTTCCGTCTCACTTAGAGGAAACTACCACAGCTGACGGTACGTCGATCGGACGTCCGTAGCTCAAGTTATGAGCGTTTCCGCTCCGAGGGCCCGGTTGGCTTCGTGTACGAACCAACCCGGCCGAACCCAAAGTCTTCCGAAACCTTGAGTATAATATACCGAAACGACCGTCTCGATCCAAGGATCGCGTAGCCGCTGACGGTTCGTCAATCGGAGGTCCCAGGCCCAAGATATGGGCGAAAGACCGTAGAGGGCCCGAAACGGGGGTACTGGGCCCGGGGCGACCCGGCCCGAACCCCCCCTGGGGTCGGCCGAACCGGGTCGGCCCGAACCGGGTCGGCCCGAACCGGGTCGGCCCGACCCGGCCCGAACCGGCTCGGCCGGGTCCGGTCCGGCCTGGGCGCGGCCCGGCCGACCGGACCGGCCGGCTCGGCCTCGGCCGGGCGGCCGAACTGCCGCCGCCGCGGGGTTGAACCCGCGGCTTGAGAGAAACCGCGGCCCCGCGGGGGGGCCGCCTGTCACGCGGACGCGGCCGGGCCGCCGCGTCCGTCCCGGTTCCGCGCGGCCGCGGAACCGGCTGCCGCCGCCGCCGCGGCTTCAGCCGCGGCGGAAGATTTCCACGGCGGCGCGCCGGGCGCCGCCGCCTCCGGTCGCCGGCGCCGCCGCGCCGGCGACCCGCGCCGCCGCCTCCTTCCGCGGGCCGCCGGAGATGCTCCGGTGGCCCGATTTCTTTCCCGTCTGCGCCGATGCTCCTCCCGGGGGACGATCTTCACTGCGGAGCCAACAAATTGCCCTTGCCGCACGGTTTGTCGACGTCCGCCAAATCCGCACAACCAAAAATAGATCGGCGGAGGGTTGCCGGGTCTTGTTCGTTAGACCCGCACCCTCCGCGTTAGTCATAATCCACGGGAGGAACAATAAAACAATCAACAACAATTTTAAATGTTAAAATTGTTCGAAGGTCATGCTTCTTTACTTTAAAAGAAATAAATCACGGGAAGGAAAATATTCCAATCAACCCTTACTTTATCGTCGTCGTCGGAATTGCTCGTCGCGGAAGATGGAGATCGCCGCGTCGTCGCGGAATCGCTCGTCGCGTCGCCAATCTCCGGATCAAGATCAACGGATTTAATTAGTTTAATTCCGTTGATATTGAGATTAAAAAGGGAGAAGAAAAGATCTGATTCTCACCTTTGTTGCCGAACGAGGGTCGGCCGCGGAAGAAGAGGCGTCGCCGAAGAACGTCGCGGGTAGATCTCGTCGACGTCGCAGATCTTGGTGTGCGTCGTCGAATTCCGGTCGTCGGCGTTCTTCGCGTTCTTCGCGTTCTTCGCGTTCTTCGCGGAGAGGGTGGAGGAACGAAGATTCTTTCAAATCCTTTCCAAGGATTTTTATGTTGGTCTTATTTTATAAACATGCCAACACGAAACCGGTTAAGAAACGATCCATCAATTCGTTGAATTAATTCAACGAAAGAAACGACCCATTTAATTCACGAAGAAACAGTCCATTTAATTCACGAAATAAACCGCCCAATTAAATGGTCTGTTAAGAATTAAAGAAAACGCGTCGGTTGACTTTTCAGTTACTTTGACGGGTTTTCGCGGGTGCGTTACTTAGCGAAAGAAACGGCGGGGCTCGTGCGGGTCCCACCGCACAAATATCCTACCAAAGGGGGTAGGATATTTCTGGATAGCATCCTATCCAGTTCAACTCAGTTCAAGCCGTCTTTAAGTGACTTCAAGTGGCTTCCAAGCAGTTTAAGTGAAATAAAATAAAGTTGTCGCACAAACTTTATTTTTATTTCTGACTTAAAGCCGCAAAATTTAAAAACCACGTCTGAGCAAACGCAACTCCGGAAGAGGCGTTTCTAAGCAAATACCGGCGCTGCGATTTCATCGGTGCCCTCAGAATTCGATTCCGGGCACCGGTTCAAAAGATAGAAAAACCCGCTCGTCCGTTCACTGAACGTACCCGAGCCAAACTTCGGAAATTGATTCCGGGCACACCGGGCCTCGGAATCAGGTGCCGTCTGAAGCTGCGTTCTTGTAAAATTCCAAAGAAAATTAAGAAAAAAAAATTTCCTTGAAATTTGCGGGTCTTTACATGGTTTTATCACATGAGGCACCTCAGACATGTTATCCTTTACATATAGTAAACCCTAGATAACCAATTGAATCATATGGAAGTCCTAAAACGTGTCTTCTCTTATTATGATAATCATAATGGACTCATAAACCTTGTCATGTAGTAGCCCTTGGAAATTTTAGCTGGATCATGTGGCACCACTCAGTATATGTTAGCGAGACATCTAAGACTTGTCAGGTGGACACTTGGGATATGTCAAGTAGACAATCAGGACATGTGAGGTAGACAGTCTAGACATTTCTGGTTGACACCACAAGACATTCCAAACTTGAACAATAGAAGTATTTAATCATGTTCTCTAGAACCATGTGAACACCAATCCATGAGTATTCAATATGGGATGTATAAATAATGGAATAGGAAAGGGTAATCATAAAATGATATGGGTTTTACAGTATCCTCATTCCCTAAAAAAAATATCATTCAGCCTATCGTTGTTCCTACTCTATATCCATCAGAGTGTAACAGTAAGATATATTTTGTGGGAATCCACCTTGGTGTAAGACTATCCATATCATAGACACTCTGACTCATGTGACCTAATATCTTACATAAGTTCATTTTTAATCCACGTCCACTAGAATATTGATAAGCTAATTGAAATATAAAGAATATGACTCTTATTATAAGTAGGATATGTAGGAAACCTTAATATGGTCCATGATCTATATCAAACACCCCATTAGGGCCACGCCAGTGTAGAAGTACAATATCCATATTCAGTGAGTCATATAAATTACTATTCTATGTTTCTCACAACAATCACAGCTCATATTTTGTTAGGAATTTGTAATGATTATATCACAAGATTCATAAATTTCCCATAGTTGGGGTAGCCTTATTATATAATCCTCGTTTAGCGACATGACACGAATTCCCCATACAAGGTAACCCACCTTGGTGTAAGTAATGAAGGACTTGCAATATTGGTAAAACCTAGTGAAATAATCCTCATGATTATTAGTTATTTGTTACCTCAAATCATTATGATGAGGGTAGATCTAGGAACGATGAATCTAAATCCTTTTATATGTATGATACATAGGATTACTTCCAAAGGCACAAGAACCATACATGGTGCCTTATTACCCTTATATACTCCCTTTATGCATGAAATTTAACTGCATGTCTTGTAATAAAATTAACTATGTGGGTTTTGATTCTTTTTTTAAATAGGACAAATAGAACACATTATAAATGATCAACCCCATATTGAAAGTATAAATCACCTCCAGAGCTCCTGGATATACAATTTCAAAATATAAGCATCTAATAATTGTTACGAAATAATGGGAAACAAATATAGAACCTCATAAATATAAAAATTGAATAATAAATAGAACCATCTTTACACACAGAAGGATTCAACACCCAATGTTTTCATTAGGGTATCCAATCCCATATTACGGTCTGGAATAGATTAAAGAACATATCATAAATCAATAAGAGAGTAATTGAATAAGAGATAACCCCCCCCCCACACACACACAAACACAAAGAGTGAGATGATCCCAAACACCAATCCTCTCGACCAATGTGACTTATTAAGAATAGTGGGTCATGAAACCTAAGGATCGCCTAACTTTGGAAAGTAGACCCATATTCATTATAAATTTTAGAACCATTGGGTTTTCATAATGATAAAAACTAATAATGAATTAACTTTGAAACTATATCAGTCCAAAAAATTCTACCACAAAATTGGAAGATCAATACAAATAAATATGGTGAACATGGCCTAATTAATGTTATAATATAATAAATAAATAATCATAGGCATCGGGCATCTTTTTTCACAAACCTAGAGTTTGTAATGATGAAACAAAAATCAAACACCTTCTTTATAAATATGGGGTTCATAAAAAATTATCCACTATATACCATTCATAATATAATGTAAAATGTTAAATTTCAATTAACGAAATTTAGAAAATCCTTGAAAAATATCCATCCCCAATAATAATGAATAAGGTGATCCCATACATGATTCACTATAAGAAAACCACATATAATTTAAAACAGACAGTGAAATTTCCCTATATTTTATATTATTTTGAAGATAATTTCACATCAATGTATAGTTAGAAAAATATGAATAATGTGAAGTTAGAAAATGTAGTATAAATTTTTCAAATATAGGATAATAAAAGAAATTTCACATGAATGCATTATAATAAATCATGGTGATATATTTGAAAACTCAATGATTTAGAAAGATAAATCATAATCTATCCATGATTATTTGTTTCCTTAATTAATGTTTATCATTCTTTACAAGGTCCTCAGGTATGAATCTCGTTTGAATCTCTTCAAAGGTAATCTTCATTATGGAAGAATCAAACCTTATAATTTTACCCATGTTTATCATTTTGTTGAAATATAGGTTTTACATGAGTTATGTGGATGAATGTTTACTATTAATAATATGAGGCATTAAACAACCCTTAACATTTTATAAATAATTTAAAAGATGTAATCAAACTAATGGATTCCAACTATGTCACCTCTTAGTATGTGGTCCCTTCTCCCTACCTTTATTTGCTTGTTTATATATTTTTATTTCTTACATTCAAGTAAATATATATTTTATGGGTGGGATAGGTAGAAATCATTTACATAGAATTTCAGTTTCATATAAAAATCGAAACAACAATAAAAATTTTAAAAAGAAAAAAAATTCTATATGGAAATTACAGGTTTGGGACTCATTGAAAATGTATATATAATATTATTGGTAACATGTGTTCAAAATGAAATTTATTATAATGGATGGATGTTTGATTAAGGATTACTAAAACATTAATAGTTGTTTTTAAATGAAATACAAGTTTTCAATTATATTATTGATTCTATCATTACATGAAATTTAATATTTTGATAGTATTTATTGTGATACATTTATAAAAACCCATATATTTAATATCTAGGTATAAGATAAAACATATTTATGACTTATGGATTTTTTCCTACACAATTTATGGTATAATAATGTTAGAAAAATTATCATTCTAGAATATTTTTCAGATACTTTCATTTCTTATTTGATCAATTTAATAAAAATAATGAGTTTTAATATGAATTTGTACCCATTATATGATTATTGTATTCCATCAAAATATTA
Organism: Viscum album; assembly: GCA_963277665.1. Taxonomy (NCBI): domain Eukaryota; kingdom Viridiplantae; phylum Streptophyta; class Magnoliopsida; order Santalales; family Viscaceae; genus Viscum; species Viscum album. The sequence goes on along the minus strand of OY728125.1, from coordinate 166,686,054 downwards.
AAAAAATTGAAAAAATTAAAAATTAAAAAAATATATAATTAATGATGGAAGAAATTATATGTAAACTATGTGTAGAAATATTCATTAATATCGGAAATATTAGCTTCTGGGAATGCATAAGTAAGTGAGGTTCAAAATTTGATAGAAATATTTTTGAACATGTTTCTTGGAAAATAAATGGGTTATTTTAAAAGATTAATTTGGCCAAAAAATGAAGAATAAAGAGTGTAAATACTAACATGATTGGTTTTAACATTCATAAAGAGGAAATTAGTTGAATATTAAACTCATTACATGTTACAACTTAATTATTTTCATAAATATCATTGAATTTTATTTTGATAAAATTTATGATATAATTTATTTCAATTTCAAAAAGATTGAATCCATATTTTGAATCCAATTTCTCACATTTATTTCATCAATTGGGAATTATATTGTGAATATATTATCACCATTTTCTTATATAAATTAAATGGTACTTTATATAAATGTGAATTTTTCTACATGTGGGGTTTCCATCATATTGGTTAGAGAAACATGAAAACATGTGAGGTGATAAATGTTTTCTAAAAACACTATGTTAATTTAATGTTAATTTCCATATATGATGTGGAATGAGATGATGTATTATATTCCTCAAATAGACTGAGTTGTTGAAAATTTAAAGGATAGACCAAAAAAATTAATTATGGTTCGGGGGAGAATGGTTGACTTGAAGAGAGAACTAATGTGATCTATGTGTGACGATTGATTTTCAAAAAAAATAGATCCTTTTATTGGGGACCTCTACGATTGAGTGCAGGTATTAGACACCTTACAACAATTATTTTTTTGACATTATGCTTCTTTTACAAGAACTACAGTAACCCCACCTTAGTATGAGAAGAAGAAACTCCAATAGAAATGATAGTTTGATTAATAAATAATATGATTAGATAAAATTTACTCTAAAATTGGTAGATTAAGAGATATTAAAAAGAATATTATATAAACATCCTCATATAGTTCAATTGAAGGAACTATTATTTGAATTAAAAAATATTTGTAAAGATAGATAAAAACTAATTAACTTCTCAGCATGAGGTCATGTAGTTTGGATACAGGATGTTCTGAGAAGTGTTATTTCAGATAGAGATACTCTTTTCATATCATAGTTCTTGTAGGGTCTTCATAAGGTTCTTGGATCATATGTTTTTTTAGTACAACCTATAATCAGGTGACTGATGGTCAATCTGAGATGACTATTCAGGTTTTATAGGATATGTTAGGGGAATGTGTTCTAAATTTCCTAGGATCATGGGAAAATCATATAGAACCCACTGATTTTTCATTTAATAATAGCCTCCATGATTTTATCTAAATGTAACCTTTTGAGTCTGTGTATGGAAGGCCATTCTATTTTTCTCTTTGTTGGTTAGAGTAATTCTTGTTTGTTCTTGTTAAACCTAATATCTTGTAGGAGATATATTATCATTGTCAGTTGATTAGAAAATTTTTGGTGACCACATTGAGTATTTATGAAACATATGCTGACTACTAGAGATGTCATAGATAGTTTGAGATTGGTCATCATATTTTGTTTTGTGTGTTACCTAGGTTAAGGAATAACTATATCCAGAAACAAGGAAAGTTAACACCTAGTTTGGTTGTGTTTTTTGAGATAAATGATATGGTTTTTCTAGTGGCATAACTATCATCCCATACATAGTGTTATAGTTCAATTCACAATGCTTTTAACATTTTTCATATTTAAGGGTATTATTTAGACCATTATCATGTGATAGACTTAAGAGGCATCAATCATTTTGTTGATGTGTCCTTTGAGGAGCATCCAATAAGGATTGTGGACCATAGTGATATGTATCTCACAAGAAGAGTGATTCTATTGGTTCAATTGTAGTGGGAACATGGGTGTGTTTTGGAGGATAATTTAGAGAGGTGTTCTAATATTCATGAATAGTGGAAAAATTTGTTCATCAAGACCCTATAGTGCTCCATTGAGAATACTAGGGGTGAGCTATTACATTATGGGGATGTAGTAAAATCCTATCCTTTTGTAGGTATATGACTCTTTGATTATTAATTATACTTATTTATTTTGAGATTTCCCACACCATAAAACCTTAGTGGTCATGGTTTTTCCTAGAAGTCATTTTGTTTAAATAATCATAGACTTGGGTTGGGATGAAAAATGATAAAAATAGATAGGATCTATATGGGTAGTGGTTTGGGGTTTCTGATTAAATAAATAGATTCTATGTATAAATGGGTCATGTTTTTACAATGGTTATTGGTTTTTTTAGAAGCCTAAAAGGGTTCAGGTTTTTATTTTGAAATTGGACTAAAACCTATCAGCATGACATTTATTATCTATGTAAATGGGTTAAACAATGTGAAAAAGTAACAAGACTCATGTCATGAATTGATTCATGATGTGAAGTGGTAATATAACTTGAACCAATTACACATAATGTATTGTTTTGAATAATTTAATATTTAAATGTGGTAATAAGCTTTTTGGGGTATCCCTTCGAAAAAATAAATGATGAGTAACTGAATTTCAAACCTTGTAATTTCTTGGGAAGGATTTTAGAGGTTTCGTGCAGTTGTTTTTTATTCACAACCATAGTCAATTTTCCTCCTCTCATCCTTGGGTAATAATCCAAGTGATTTTATCCCTATTCCCCATATTTTGGGAATCCCTACCATGCATCACTTCCCTATAAAGTTTTTTTGGTCTCATTTTCCTTTCTCTCCCTTTATTTAACAAACACTCTAGTGTAATATATTGACCATGGTAATTATTGTTTTTGTATCTTGATCTGTTATGATCTAGGAACCTTCTTGTGATCACCATCTCCTTTTTCCATGTAGGAGAATCATATTGAATTCATTTTTTATCATCAATTAAATTTATGGGTTCTAAAGATTAATCTTATGTTTTGATATTTTTCAAGTATTTGAAATACTGCAAAAACTCCAACAGATGTGCACCTAAATTAAATAAATGATGAATTTGATTATTACATAGAGACTATTTCGATCTAATTGATCATTGAAATAGATTTTGTCTAAAATTTGGGTGACTGAACCTTTTATTAAGTTAATTTAATAATGTTTTAATATTTGTTTAGCATTATATGGAATTGGGGTTTTTTCTTGATATAGATTCACCAGGGATTGTCTTTATTATGGAAATGATTTTCCTATTGTTGGTTTATGAACAAAAAATAATTTAAATTTGTAATTTAATGATAAATTATATTTTTCATATCTAACCATTGACCCTAATGATCTAGTATTGTGATATCCATATTTCTATGACACGTGTTGTGATTTATTACGCTATAATGATTTTATGTAGTGTTAGAACTAATTAAATGTTTATATTTTTATTTTTTTAGATGTCCCAATGAAATATAATGAAATGATTATATATTCAGCTATGCCCATAGACAAGATAACATAATTATATATATGGCTATTCCATTAGACATATTGAAATGCCTTTATACCAAGCTTGGCCATGACACATGGGAGAATTCTTATATATGAGAATTAGACATGAGACATGTTGAAAAGATTATATGTCGGTATTATCCTTGACTGATTAATGAAATTATTATATAGAAGGTTCTAACCCAAATTTTTTTAATTTATACGTTGGATATAATGTTATGGTTTTCATGTATGTGAGGAATACTCAGAGATATTCTGGCGTGGAACCAAGGTAGGTCATAATATTTAATGGTTATATGGTTGGGGTTGGCATGGTCTTGTGATGAGCTCAGAAAAATTAAAACACGAAGTTGAAGTTGGTAGATGTGGTATAAATTTAATTTTTTTAATTAATTAATACGCCTATTTATTACATTATTTCATCCACCTTTTATCATTCTGGTTTTTTTACATAGTGGTGTCGACCTACTAAGTTATACTTACACCCTATTCAGTATGTCATTTGGAACCCAAGAAGATTAAATGGATGCAGGATTGGGTAAGGTAAAGGGACCATTATGTTAAGTTTATTCATGATGGATGGGCTATAGTTGGGAAATTACTGACATGGAGTGTAGGAATAATGCATTTTGACTCATTTTTTGAGTCTTTTATTATTTTATTTTGTATTAATTCCAACATGACATTTAATTACAATCGAAAAAGACATTACTATATTCCATTATTATATCTACGCTCTTATATTTAGTGATTACTCTTATATGATTATTTTAATTATTTTTTATCTCTATAACCAAGGGTATAGTTTCCCCACTATACATATCACACTCCGCTACTAGTCAAAAGTGTATGACATATGGTGAGTCGTTCATGTGGTCTCATAACCAATACATTCTTGAAATATGAGAGAGTGTCAGATCAAGGGTCATTATATATTGAAAAGATGTTGTCACTATTTATACTTCTTATAAGTTAATACATAATTACACACTGTGATTATTGTTGTTTAAAATATACTTTATGGTTTGAGTCATTTTTGGGAAACTGAAATAACCATGTTAATGTCGTGAGAAACTAATAATGAAATGATTTTACACCAGAGTAACAAAACATTATAGGAGATAGAATTCATAATCTAAATTATATTCTCACAAAACATTCTCCAACATTGAATCATGTTGAACAACCAAATTATCAATATATGGAACAACATTTTTTTAGTCCTACATGAGGTAACATTTCCCTTTTAAAAGTGGTTCTGTTAATCCACTAGTTACTAATGAATAGATAGGTACCACTAAAAACATATTTTATATTCTCTTATTCTTAGAGAAATAAACATTCATTTTGGTTTCCTATTATTTGAAAGTTGATGAAGATAAATTGTGGACTCCTATTAAGAATTTTAGGCCATGGGAATAAATTTACTCCATTATATGGGGGATATTAATATACGATTTTTAATATGTAATTTCCATTTATTAATCATAAAAATGGAGAAGGAATTCCATAATCTTAATCTGATGTATAATGAAACTTTCAATACCTATGAATAAAATTTTTTAATACTTGGAAATTATTCTTCTTTTATTATTAATAGTTATGCATGTATGTATTATTGATTCTTCATTGTCATAAAAGAAAATATCCTAATGGAGTTATTCATAAGGGGCTTTGATATCTATAAATAAATTATTCAATGTTCACTAAATGGGTAAATGGAAGCTATAAAAACTCTTTATTTTGGTCATATTAAAAAGAAAATGTGGTTCCCTGGAAGATTCAATCATATTACATAAGGAAAGAAGAATATTTTCTATATTTGACCTACCAATACTATGGTAGGGTTCACATAGATTATTTCCTGAATGGAACAAGAAGGTGTTTCAAGTGTGGAATGTTTTTCCATTGAGAAAAAGAATGTAGAATTAGTTTGAATAATCTATTACATAAACTGAATGGAAAGAGTGATTAAGATAATGAACAACCCACAATCCATTATTTCAAATACCTGGATTTTGTGAATTATGAGAATCATTTCCCCAGTCCAAGAGATAATTATGATAATATTCCACAAAAAAACTTTCAAGAGAAATGAGAAGGGGAAAACATATGAAATCACAATGGATGAAGTGAATCATAATAATTAGGCAACACAAATCCTACCCTCCATTAATGGGAATACCATGATTAATTTTTTTGAATGATCACGATGAAAACCTAATTTTTCATCATTTAGAAAAATTTCATAGGATTTTGAGCATTGATTTTTTACCTCTACATAGATTGTGGATTAATGAAATCAAATTACATATTCTATTTGTACAAGGATGAACACAATATTATAATTAAAGTTTTATTGAGTAATAAAATAAAATTTTTATGAAATAGGGGTCAAAGTATATTTTGTAAGTGTTTATATCTCCATTTAATATTAACTTAATATATATGGATTCCATCTTGAGTTTATGAGTGTAATGGTGATCATAAGTAAAAATACATAGAAAACCAATTTTTAGGACTTAATGGGAATTGTGTTTATCAAGATTAACGATATTTTGGGATACATTTATATTAATAAAATCCATTAGATTTGGATTTGTTTTAATGAAAATGTTATTTTATGTGGAATGAATTTACATTTTTTGGACATAAGATTAATGTTATCGGTAACCTTTAGGGTTTTTCTAATCTCTTATATTGAGGTTATTATCAGTTATTACAGTTCGGGTAAATTAGAGGAGTTATATTAATATAGTTTTGGTATATGATAAACTTAATGTTAGGATAAAACCAATTGTATCTGTAAATTATGTTGGTATTGAACCCACATCCAAAGGAAAACAAGACTATAATGCCTACTAATGGCCTACCTGAAACATAATTTTTGATGGTAAAACATAATGTGATATATTATTGAGTATGTATCTAGGTTAATATTATTTCATATTGTCAAGGTGGAGGAAAAATGTCTAATATGATTCTACAATCATTATCCATAGAACAAAAGAAATGGGAACATGCCATTATGGGGTTAATCATCAGACTCCCCAGAACATCTAAATGGAACAATGCTACATGGGTTGTAAAAAATCACCATATTATTATAGGATATACTATCTCATTCAGAGAATATTTATCTTCAAACAATATTTATAGGACATAAATTAAGAAATGTTGTAGGTTGTATGGATTAAAACATACTATTGTATCTGATCATGATCCATGGTTTACCTTAATGTTTTGGAGAAATCATTAACCAGACATCGATATAAAGCTATGTTTCAAAACTATGAATCCACCCTAGATAGACCATAATTTTTATTGAAAACATCTATCCAAGAGGATATGTTATGATCTTCTTCTATATTTCTTAGATGTTCTTGGGATGAATAACCGATTCAAGTAGAAATTTTATATGATAATAACATTCACTTGAGAATTTAGATATCTCTTTATAAATCCCTATAAACCAAAAATTGTAAAACTCAATTGTAAAGGAATGAATTTGTAAAAATAAATCTATTGGGATTTAATGAAGCTGATGAAATAGTAGAAAAGGCTAGTGTCATTCAGAAATGCATAATGGTATAACAATATTGGCATAAAGTTGTGCATATAATATTTGATGCAATCTGGAATTTTAATTTGGTGAGAATATTTTTCTATAAATGTTTATGTGGGCGAAATATGAGGAAACTATGCCATATGTATATTATCCCCATTGAAATACTTCATCATATCAAGAGTGTATTGTCATTTGGTTCTTCCACCAAGCCTCACTCTACTTCATGATGTGTTACATTTATCTCTTATGATTATATACATAGTAGATCTATCACATGTAATTAACTTAGAGTTCATACTACTAGAAAATGATATGTTTTATGAGGAACAATAGGTGGAGATTCTAGATCCAAAATAGAAAGTTATATTTAAATATAATACTTACTTGGACAATTTTGTTTTTATAACACACCATATTGAGGATGTTTTGTGGGAACCAAAGGATGCGATGAGATATAAGTACCCATTGTTTTTGGAACCAATGTGACAAAGTTTAAGGAATAAATTCATTTTAAGTGGCGTAGAATGTAACACCCTAAGATATTGTGATTTCTTGGTTAAATTTAATCTTATAGATAATCTTTTAACACTATATATCAATTGTATTCTACATTGAAGGCATAAATATGTTTATATTTCACTACATGAAAAAATAAGTTTTCAAAAACATGACATACAATTAAAATATTGTTAATTAATATGATAGTTATAACCTAGTTGTTCAAATGGTTGGTATGAACAAGATTGAAAAAATTATGAAAATATAAATTTTACACATGTATATAAAATGAATTATTTTGTGTCCAATTAACGAGAAAGTAAAATAAAATCTATTTCAAAATAAATAAAATGATTTTCTGAAAAAAAAATTCCCCTAAGTGATTTTTAACTAAATAAATTATGTAAATTAAATTTAGTGAATTATTTTAATGAAATATTTGTGTCATATATTAAATAAAAATTTAAACATCCATCCTATGTTATTTTTAAATAATAGATAAGAATAAATCCAATTTTTAACTTCAAAATTGTACTTTTCTAAAAGGTTTCATTGTTTATATTTTCTCAGTTATATTAAAATTTACTTTTTCTAATTTTAGAAAATTTATTGTAAAAAATTAAATACAGAGTTTAAATATTTATTCCAAGATTATATTGGAGTTATCTTTTGAGCATTTATTGGAAAGAAAAATAATTCGATGAATTGTGAAAAATACTAGTTTTTATTAATATAGTAAATTCTTTTAAAGAATTTCAAAAAATAAAATGACAATAAGATGGTTTTAATATTTATATTACTTCCATGATATATCTATTATTCTAAATTATTTCATTTGAATCATTTTCAAATTGAATTTGGATATAAATACTTTTAACTGTTTGAAACATTTCTCTTTGGAAACCTGATTTTCATCGCACACACTGGCTTAATTTTACATTATTATTTTTAGTTAGATTAATGGAATTGGTAAATTTTCATCCATATTTAGAAAAATAATAATTTTTATTATCTAAAAATTTCAACTTAATTCTTGACCCTAAATAATAGTAAAAAATTCAAAAATTAATTTTCACATTTATTATTAAAACGGGGTTATCGAGGGTTAAACTAAAACGATAAGTGATAACATCACCTAGTTACTTGTCCAAAACACATTTTTGACCCTATATGGAAAATTTAGCCTCTATGGTGTGATAATAGACCATTGTTTTATGCATTGTTAATGTGAAAACATCAGAACACATTTTTCATTTAAAATTTTAAAAGTGTTTCGCTCACCTCATTTATAAAAGGACACCCATATCCACTATGCTCCGCACATCTATAAAAATTTGGAATACCCAATAAATTCAAAAATATATTACGTAATTCCCTCCCCATTTCCTATATTACTTCTTGAGATCATAAATCTAATCTAAGAAGGCTTTAGGATAATCCTATAGATGTTTTCTGATGAAGAGGTAATGTTTTGGACTATGTGTTTCTGTTTTCATCTTCAAACTCCTTTAAATCCCTAAAAAGTAAGTTGAAATAAAACAATATTATCAAATATATAATAATATGTTATTATGTTAATATAATAAACTTTATAAATATCCAATTCCATAAAATGTGATATGAAATCATTATTCATGTGTACAGAGGACTATGACATCACGAACTAATGATAATCATTTTCCATCACCACCAATCACGGTAGGATATAATGACATATTTAATTTCAATATTTTATTTTTATGATATTTTTTTACCTATAATATTATAATAAAAATTAGTTCTTCATACCTCCCAACCTTTTGGACAATAATAACATCATTCATGTGTACAGTGGACTACCCCCTCATGCACAAATATTATATATTTTTAATTTATTCTATAGTTGGATGGTAATAAAAATAGATTAATTGAGTATATATTATATTTTTAATATATTTATGTATCTATAATTAATATATCAATTATTACTTTTTATAGTCCATTCTATGGGGGATGTAACGACGTCGTTAGTGTGTGTAGTGAACTACATACTCACGGAGCGATGTGATCTATTTTTCACTAATGCTTTTAATGGAAGGTAATTATGGTAAATTATATGAATATTTGTGATATATATGAAATAAAAATGAACTTTTAATGGAATAATATTGTTTAAAATTCATTAATTTCATTAATTGATAAAATGGAAACAATATTCATGCATTCATAATTCCTACCTTCCCTATGAATGGTATATTACATTGTACGTCTCTAACATTTATATATCACTATAAATATATATATAATTAATATATATGATATTTATATAATGGTAAAATTTTTATTGATGATGTTACCATGATCTAAGTAAGAGTACTGAAAAAAAATTCAAAACATATATAAAAACTAAAGTAGTAATTACCCTAAATGTGATTTTAACAAAAATTATTAATAAAAATGTAATGAAAAGTCATAATTAAAAAATATATGGTATGATATATATTAATATGGTTCTTTAATATACTTATTATAATATTATATTTTTTATACTAAAGGTTGAAATATTTATTAAGTAATTCAAGGATTAATTTAATGAAATTCTGTCACACATTTTACTTATATGAGACACATTCCATTTTTACCACTAATTTATTTTATATTGTGTATATACTTACCATGAATTTCTTTTTTGATTATTTTATGAAAGTATATAAGGATTTACATATAAATTTGAGGTTATCTCTTTTATGAGGCTTATGATTTGATGTTACTAATTTGGAAATGGTATTATGATATATTCTCATCTTTACCAGGGTTTTTTATTTTTATGTTTATAATGATTAAATATTATGATCCATCTATCAATAAACACATTCATTTTTCCTATCATCTAGTTCTATCATAGGAATACATTTTTTACATTCATTATGCTCTCATAATGAGTTTGAGAGTTCAAAATAAATTATGTATAACAGATTTTATTTCTCTCTTCGACCGAATATCATTTTTCTTCGAAAACCGTATTTTCTAAAACTATTTTGAAAAATGTTTTTTACATTATAGAAATTATTTATTAAAGTAATTTTATCCCTTTCATTACTTTTTTAAAAAAATTTAATGGAATATTCATGTTGTTTCCAAAAGTAATCTATTCTCTCTTTTTCCATAAGTGTGAATATAATATTTTTTCTAACATGTACAACATTTGCCACCATCCTGACCACTTAATGTATTAAATTTTCTTCAACATGTTTCAAATGTTATTTTCAAATAAAATCATTTTGAAAAAAATAAGTTTTAAAAAATAAATATGGAATTTATTTTATCTCTCAAGAATTTTTTTTAATTATTTTTAAATCATCCATTAGAAGTTTACTTATTTAGAATAAAACAATTTCCTAATTTTTTTTGAATTATTTGTTTTAAAAATTAATTAATTAAGAAAGGATATTTTCATCAATAAATGGTCCAAGTGATATTTTGAAATCATTTTACTTCTAAGATGACACCCTTTGATTTTAAATATTCTTTAGAGGGGATATAATATAAGGATACCATTCTTATATTTTTTTATGAATGGTTTAGATTTATAATTAGAAGATGTTTATGAAACCTATTTTTATTAAATGGGTTATACCATTATAAAAATATTATGAAACATGCTTATTTTTTCATGGTTTCTGCTATGATTAAATAATGACTTTTTTAAACCTATTTCTTTTCCACAAGTTATGCTATGATTAATTGTTTATGAATCCCATTTATTTTCATGGGTTCCAATGTGTTGGATTTTTTATTATCTTATGGAACAAATATATATTATCCTCATTATACGATGGGTTATACCTATATCATCCTCTGATATATTTGGTAATGATTTATATATCAGGAGATAAACAAGAATACAATGGGTGGGAACTATGTTCTTTTTTGCATGAATCATAGTACTTGACATCTTATTAAGTCATGCAAGAAGGTACACAAATATTATCCAAATGTTACTTGATGATAACCATTGGAACATATTTAATCAGATTGTGAAGATTTCTGAGTTTTATAAGTGTATCTTCACAGGATACCCATCTGGGAAATTTTCTATGAAGTACTTCAAAAAACATTGAATGGCTCTAGAAAATTTGTATACCTGGGGTGATATTTTTTTGAATGAAGAACTAAGAGTGATGATCATATTCCTCACATGGAAATCCAAGAACCACATATTACCTAATGATTATAAAATTAAGAAATATAGAATTAATATGGACTCTAAGTGTACATGTTTTAGTATCCCATATGAAGAAAATGTGACTCACATATTCATCCAATGTGATTGGGAATACATAATTTAAAATCACTTTGGTACCCCCACTGGCCTCACCTATTAGTATACATAGGTCTCAAATGTTTTAGATCTATGGTTTTTGGGAGTGAGTATCTCAAGACAAGAGAGGTATACTAAAGGAATGATTCCCTCTTTTGGGATTTGGAGTATTTATAGGAACAAAAAAATAGTATACATGAATTTACATCATACTGTATCACTAATATCTTTAGTATAATGAATTTTTTATTGATTGATATCATTCATCATCATAATATCTGGAAGGAGGAACCCTCATATTGTCCCCTTTTTCCAGTTGGTGTTACCAGTCACATGAATACCTATAACCCTCAGGATGTGGGATCTACTAGAATCCCCCCTCTAATGGCCTCAATCTTATCTGAGATACTTCATAAAGAATGGGGGTTGTGTGGGGTTGTGTAATCATAAGAAATCCTAAGGTCTCATTGATCATTACATACTTGATATTTTTTAGTGGTAAATCACTAAAGGAAGAAGATGATGTTATTTTATCTGGCCTCTTTCTATATAACCAGATGAATATTCATCTAGGGATTACTAAAAAGGATTCCATTATCCATTAAGACTCCATGATTGGGAGAAGTCCTTGTCCATGGTCAATGTCTCATATCATCTATATGTGTAAGGGATTCATCAGTCACACAAATATTCATCACACATAATGATAAATAAATAAGGCCTAAAACATCATAGCTTCCATAGTGTCCCAAGATGTCCAGATAATGTGCTTTACCATCTTGGGTTTCCATCCCCCGATAGTGAAAAATTAGTGATAGGTGATTCCCTTGAAATTTAATATTTCATACCCCCATTACCTCCCCTTCGTTTTTATTCCTCATACTTCCCATCCTTGTTCTAACTTTCCCTCACCCCCTAAATAAAATCAATGGTTTCTTTTGTAGAATGGTGAGTTAACCCGATTCAGTATTGGAAATTTTACAATATTATAGCATTGAGATTGATCCTTATCTTCTATAATGGTTTGGGGAGTGAACCAATTACACTATGATAGTCCATTCAATGAGACTTGAACTACATTGGAAATGATTTTCCATTCTTATGTGCATTCTATAAATATACGTCTTATGAAAATGTTATGTTATAATCGTTCTTGTAATTTGATACAATTATGATTCATGTCTTATTAACAACCAAGATTTATTCCATGATACATGATTTTGGTCTATGATAAGAAATGTATGGTTTTCATATGTTATTCTCATGTTCTCATTCAATTTATCTCACATTATTTTTACTTATTTCTCATATTTACCCTTATTAAGCATATGAGATCACTATTTTTTATATTAAATTCTCAAAATTAAAAAAAAAAATTGTTTTTATTTAGGGTATGTTAATGATGAATATAACAAGGGAATATATTTATCTCACATGTTGAATATACTTCAAAAAATATGAATTTTGTGTACCTAGTCTCCAAAGGAACTAAACCATTGTAATCCCCATTCATGTGTTTCTATAATGTAATATATATTAATCAAAAGATATAATATATATGTATGATAATATTGAACATTTACATTGATCATGACACAATAATGTGTTTTAGAAACCTTGTATAGGTTTTATCCATACCATATTTGAAGAAAGGTTTTTTAAAGGAAGGTCATAATTCTTAATATTCTATTCATCACAGAAGTAGAAAGATGTGTATAGATCATAAGGAGTATTTATCATGAGATAGTATGAGCAGAGATATTGTATAGATTTAATCTTAGTTCATGGTATGTAATCAAGTCATGGTTTATGGATAAAAGTCTATGGGGTCATTACAACCATTACCCATTCTAAAATGAAAATGGGAAAACATCACCATGGATTTTGTCATTGGAATCCACAAAACATTTAAAGAGAATATTTATATATGTGTTGTAGTCAGTCACCAAAAAAATTCATCACATTTCATATTTATCAGATATGATTTCAGCATAGATCAAAATGAATTGTAAAAATAATAATAATCAATTGCTAAGTTTAATGTTCAAAAAAGTTTATAAGGTTATTAAACTAAAATGATAATGGTAAAAATTATATAAATACATGACTAGATCCTATTTTATTTACATATTTTGAACTTATCTATTTTGAGGTTCTATAATGGACCATTTTGGATTATTTTTCCATGTTTAAAATGTGGGGAGGGCTTTTTTCTTTTTCAATCCAAGTGTGTCTTCTCCCTGCTTATAAAAGGGAACCACCTATCCCCCCATTATGAACACATAAAAAAACATTTTTTCCACCAATACCAACCAAAATATATTATTTAATTCTCTACACACATCCTATAGGACATAATTTTTTTAATATACCCTCCAAATATGGTGTTAGGTGTAAACCTAATGGGGTTCTTCGAAGAAGAGGTGTAGTTCATAACTATGCACTTTCATTTTATTTATTCCACTAACCACTTGAAATACTATATAAAAATAATTATATAATAACTTAATTATCTACCATATATTAATATGTTATTATTTTAAATTAATTAACTACATCTGGGTCTTCTTCCATCAAGTGGGAAATGAAAATTTCATCTGTGTGTTCGGAGGACTACCACCCCCCCCACGAACCGATATAATTCATTTTCAATCACCACCTACTACTTCTGGATATAATGTTAGGTTAAACATAATTATATTATATTTATTAAATAATTATAGTTCTATAATTATAATATTGTATATACCTTCGTTCCTTCCATTTTCGGGGAATATTATAATGTCGCTCATATGTATGGCGGACTACCACCTCACGAAGCGATGTGATTTTTTTTTCACAAAATCTTTACATAAATAGTAATAAAGTAAAATTTAATGAATATATGTGATAAATATAATTAATAATTACTCTATAATAGTTGTATATTATTTACATTCCTTTCAATCTATCCATCAAGGTAATAGAAATAGTTTTCATTTGTAAGTATGACCTACATTCTCTATGAACAATTTAAATCATTTTCTATATTTAATTTTTTCATATTACTGAATATACATATATAATAACTATATTTATTATTTTATAATTTTTGACATTAGGAATATTATATAACAATGATTAGATTAAAAATACTGAAAATACTAGAACAAAACCAACATGAAAAAGGATGTTGTTTTTACCCGAAATGAGATTTTAACATGAAATTGTTAAAAATGGGTAATAAAGAGTTCTAGACAAACCATTTATGATATGATAAACATTATTATTGTAATTTAATAGATTTATAATAATCTATTATTTATTATGTAGGATGATTGAATGTTTATGAAGTAATTTGATATATAAGGTAATGAATTTTCATCTTAGCTATATTTGCATGGGATACATGTCCTATTCACCACTTGTTTCTTTTCTGTGGAATATATAATATCCTTGAATTACTTTTAGGATTATTATAATTATATTTTGGGTTATAAATATCTACATAATTTTCTTCCTTTCATGATTTTTATGATTTAAAAGCAACTATAGTGGTAAAATTTTTATGCTACCATATCATTGTTTATATTGTTTTTTCATGATTAAGTTACTGATTATGAAATATTATGACCTATCCCTTAATAAAATAATGTGTTTTATTATCCTTTATTCTTTCCAGGAAAATACTTGTGTTTTTATCATTTTACTATATTTATGTACTCTTTATTTCAAAATAATTGTTTTTAGAAAAATTAACTTTATTTGTCTTTTCAATCAAAAAACGTTTTCCTTTCATGTCCATCATTTCTAAATATGTTTTACAAAACATTTTTAATATTATAAAATGTTTTATTAAAGATATATTTACCCAAGAGTTAATTTTTTCAAAATTATTTTAATGTAATTTTCTTTTCATTTTCAAATGAGGTATTATTTACTTTTTGTAGAAAATGTTAACGAGTACTTTATTTTAACATAAACTACATAAATGTAAATTTCTACTATTGTGACCAATAAATTATAGAAGAATAATCTAAAATTTTCCAATTATATTTTGAAAGAAATTTTTATCACTAAAATTTCATAAAATATTTAATGTTAAATAACTAATTTCAAAATGTATGGCATATATTCCCAAAACATTGTCCCTAGTGATATTTTAGAAACCAATCCATCTAATATGACATCATTTTATGTTACTAAATATGTATTTGCGATATAATATAATTATAAAAACCATATTAATTATATGTATGGTTTATGTATATGAATAAAATATATTTATCAAACCAATTCATTTTTCCATGGTTTATGATATGATGAAATGAGAAAATGTTTATGATACACATTTCATTTACAGGGGTTATGGTATGATGATATGTTTATGAAACCCATTTATTTTTGTGGTTAATAATATGATATATGTTTTATGAAATTGTGGCACACATATGTATTATTTTAATTTTGTGATGGGTGGACCCATATATCCATCCATTACATTGTGTAAAGATTAATTCTCATGCAATAAACATGAATGGATAAGGGATCGAACCTATTATAGAAAGAGGATTTTTCCCTTATAATAGTTTTTTTAGTGAACCTTGAATACATTTATTTCTTATGGAGAGAACCATTTTCACTATTATAGTCTTGGAAATTAGTATTAAGTACAAGGGTAATGATTTTCAATGCTTATGTATATGCCAAAAATCTATGTCTTATGCCAATGTTATGCTCCCATGGATCATGTCTGTTGATTCAATTATTAATCATGCCTTATAAACATCTAATATGTATTCCAAGACTCATTTATATGATATCTAATATTAAGTGATTGGTATTAAAATGTTATTCTCCTTTTCTCATACCCATGTGTTCATGCTATATTGATATCTCGCATGTTTACCCATAAAAATATTATTGTATCATTCATTATTATGTTTCCTTTCACCTTGTTAAGTAGAAATGTTGTTTTTAGGATATTTATGTGAAGGGTTCCATATGTGAAGAACCTAGTGGGAGATGACTTAGTCCTCCCATGATCAATATGTTTATTTATCTATGTTCCTAATGTAACTCGATGTATATGATTTTGGTAATGAACATTAGGTTATGTAATGAATATTATTCTATTGAGTTGTAATAAATATATATTTGTATGTGATTTTTTGTGCATTAACGGTATTTCTATAGAGTCCATCATGGTAAATAATTTGAGCACCCAGATTTGTCTCCTCATCTCTCTATCATTGGGTAGTTTCCCTTTACGGAATCCAAAATCATGGAGTCTGCACATTCCTTGATATACCCATGAAAGGGGTCAGTATAAAGACATTAAAATACCACCAATGATCACTTAACAAAATTAAAAATATATATATGTTGTATGACACAAAATTAACACAATAAATAGGTAAATAATTAACCATGTAAGTTTTCCTTAACATACACCAAACAAGCAACCATCAACCAGGGCCCCACCAACATCGAAACTATATTGGTAATGATATTAGACTTAATGTCTACACATAAATTCAGTACCCTATAAATATCATTTATATGTCCACACACCCCCTTTAATGAACATCTCATACCCCACACCAAGGCGATTTTTTCCATTATTGATGGTACATTCACCTAACATTCATATGAATTGATTACGATCACCCATTCACAGTCTTGTCACTTGTTGTTTCTTAAACAAGTTAGTCTCACATAACCCTTTCATGGTCTACTCCCATGACAATTGGATATGTTCGTGACATCCAACTTGTTTCATCCATCAAACAAAATTAAATGGCCTCTATCACAACACCAACACACCCCCTCAATGTGGTACTTTTAGCTAACATTACTAAACCCACTCACCTAGATACCTGAAGTAATAACTATATGATATGGAAATCCTACAAGAATTCCATGTCATACCAAGATGTATTTTTCATATCAATAATGGTTCTCATATGGACACACACATGTACCACAAGAAATGCACATTAATCAAGAGTCTTAATGCATTCAAGATCATACCGTAATATCATTCCAACACCCCTAAAAAGTGTACTATATGGTAAGTAACTTCATAACTCATATATAATTTTTCTAAATCTGAATATCCCAAATGGTTCATCACTCAAATCAAGATTGTATTCTATATATCCCTTGATCCCATTCCAATTCAAAAAAGGATTCTCGAAAAATATTCTTGATGATAAGAACCTTAATATATTGAATATGATTAGGAATACCGAGTGATATATACCACCAATGGTAGATATATATCAATTAGATATATATATATATATATATATTGATTCCAAAATATCCATTTTCTAATACTTCAATGAAATAATAATTCACCATTAGATCACATGGGAATCCATAGATCTATTCATCGACTCCTTATTTACGATTAATCGCATAAAAAAGATGAATTATCTATAGGGATTAATAATAACTAATAACATGATCACATACAATGATTTCTCATAGCCTAAAGACCATGTATTCTCTAGTATTAGAGTTTTAACATAGAAGAATCATTAAAAATAACAATCGCAATCCCGAGGTTTGAGATCCCTAGGTGTATGAGGATGGTTGAGAGATTTTGGGAATATTTCATATTTAAATGGAAATTTTTATATTAATTAAAAAAATTATTAGGGTTTGGTTACACATTTTACAAAACCATGTGAAAACTATGTAGGATTTACTGCCTCTTATGGTTGATTTTATTGTTTGGGATGCATGATTTGGACACATAATTTGTCAAAAATGGTTCCAATAATTCATTTTACCTCTTTCCAAAACCACATAATTTTCTTAAGAATATTTAATTATTATCCTTAATCATGTTCCAACCATATTCCACCCACTATACCTCTCTAACAACACTCATTGTATCATGGGGGTAACAATATTTTCTTACCCAACCATTCTAAAATTGTTCACACTCTTAAAGGCATCCATAACCCTCAAAACTGTCTAAATTCTTCCAATGAATTCACCTAAGAAAATTATAACTCAAAAACACTAAATAAATGGATGAGAATAAGCTAGAAAAAACCTGAAATGTTTTGGATGTTAAAATATCCCCCATTGGGTATTCTAATCTCCAAGAAGTGTTACTAGAGTTCCTAATCAAACAACATAGGCTATTAATCTCATACGTAAAATTATCACTCTAATGTAACCTCTTATATTCATCCTTTCTACTAAAAACATAAATAAGTGTTAATTTTTACCTTATTATCACCTTGTTTCTCTAGTCCATAATCCATGTTGGTCTATCCAAAAATTACTCTTCTTATTTTAACACAAGACCATCAATTTCAATGACATATATAGGATTAGGATCATACCTTCATTGCTGGTAAATATAGAACTAGTTATGAACCCCAATATATCATGGAGGAATATCAAAACACTAAGACATTACTCTAATAAACTTCATAATCCTAAATAGTCCTAGAAACAATGGTATCTTTTTTCCTTGTCTCTATGAATGATGATGCCTTTATAGAGGTGACAACAAAATGAAAACATGGTCTCCCATAATGAACTACCAAGGATGTATCATATAGTCGGTATATTATCATTGTCTTCTCTAAGTGGTTAATAAATTTTTTGATTTAACAGATCCCTTTCATAGGTCAATTATACTATACTCATCCAAATGAAATATCCCTTACCCACCTCATACCAACACTATGGTTAGAGACATTAGAAACTATAAAGAGACTCAAAACGAACCATCTAAATCAAATCCATGAAAATGTTTCTGAACAAAAAATAATATCAAGGAAAGTTTACAATCCCACACTACATCAAAGTCAAAGAAATATTCCCATATCATATTTTATAAAATATAGATTGTCCTCTTCCATTGTCCATTTGTCAATGGCTGGTATGACTTACTCAACATCAAATGTGTTCTGAAGGACTTCTGTAGGTCATATCAAAACTATAATGATGTGAATTATTATTTGATATGATACTTGAAGGCACTCCATGTAGTTTTATAATCTTCCATACATAAATAATACCAAACTAATCCATATTGTTAGTCTTCCATATCATTAAGAGAAATCCCCCACTCATTAGATTCCCAGATCACCTATAAAATATATCAACATCACAATGTCCTACAAAACCCTATCACAATGTCCATAATAACATCATACCACATCTGTATAGGCACAAGAAGTGGATGATGTAATCCAATGGGACACTGATGCTCTATATTGATCTTTTGATAGGTTATGAAATAAGAGATGAAACATGTGATTCCTATCCTCATTATCATCCACAAAAATCATTTCCTGATCACCTAATAATTTTTCATTGAACTTAGGTGCACTACCCACTAAGAGGAATATGAGTCCATTTATCTGATCTTACCTCACATAAGATTAAACCACCACTCTCTCGTCGATAAAAATAATTCTATCCAAATCCATCAACCATCCCAGAACTGGGTCTCTTCCAACCAACCATTATTTCATGACATGGAATTTGGGACCTAACCCATGGATGATCATCACATGACCCACCAATGTTTATGTGATAACTAGGGGAATAAATTCATTACCCCTTATTTCATTTATCTACCTAATAGTCACCTATCCAACAAGATAATTGACCTCCATTCCTCCCATGAATTTATCTCTAAAATATCCAACATATTCTATGTGTGATATTCTCGAACAACATTACCATTCCCTGAAGAACATTCAATCTCAAAAACAATTATTGTAGATAATCCAGCAAATGCATATAATAGAGATAAAAATCCCACTAAAATAATATGTAAGAAATCATCTTGTGGTCATTGAATTTGAAAAACACTTATTGAATACATAGTGTCCCTAACAATTTAGTCAATAAACTACAACTTCCAATTCCAAGTCATGTGTAGGTTATCTCTAATCACAGGGTTCTAGATGGAGTGACCCATAAAATACAACATTGTCTCTATGTATCATCATAGCTCCTAAGCTAATACCTATAAAATATTAGAATATTTAAAATCTATCCTAGGATCTAAAAATGTTAGAATTAGAGTTGTCATAAATGTCTTATTCATATTCCAGAAATCATTTTGACAATGATCGTTGTCATAACCAAACCTCAGACGCTACATTATTTTATTATTTTATTAGTATTGGATTATTTGGATGAGTTTCAGGTTTTATTCCTGGTCAAAATTTCTATTTTTATATTTTTGGGGTTGTTTTCTAGGTTTTGCACGGTTACCTCACACTTAGTCGTAACCATGCGGAAAAACCATGCAGTAGGTTCTGGTTGGATAGAACCCATCATATGGCTTGCACATTACTCTGTGGTAGATCATAGGTAACTGTGTACTATTCTTCAGTTAGTTATAGAGGTCCTCACAGTTACCACATAGTTTGGAAATCTGTATATACGTGGCAGGTCATGTAACACGTGTTTTTATATTTTTTGTTCCCTCCCTTTTTACCGTAACTCAGGCTCTCCTCCCCCTGTCATTTTGGCACACCAAGGGGTCCTCCCTATCCCTCTTCCTTTTCTCCGAATAAACCATAGTCTATTTTCCTTTGAATCGAAGGATATATTTCTCTCTTTTTGGTCATCTCTCCCCTCTTTCTCCCTTTCTCTCTCCTTTCCTAGGGTTTCATTGGCAGATTTATTCTTTGAAAATATCAATGGTCTGGTTTGGCTCATATTTGGTTTAATTTTCTTGTGGATAGGGTGTGAGGGTCATCTGTAAAGTTCAAATCATCCTCTCCTTAGTGTTTTGTCACATTCTCACATGGTTTTAGTATGTGTTTCCATGTATTTCTTTCATAGTACGGTTCCATTGATGCTTGAAAATTTAAATAAATTTATCAAGACAATCCAAAAATTAATAGAAACCTTTATAAAGTAAATATAGAATTTTTTAATTTATTAGGTTTGCTGAAAATAGGTTTCAAAATAGATTTTTGTGAATTTTTTAGCATTATGGAAGCTAGGATGTTGTTTTAAATGCAATTATTCTTATAAAGTGGATTTGGGGGTTTTTATGAAATTTATAGATCTCATTATGTTGTGGTCATATTTGGTTGTTTGTAAGTATTATTTGGTTTGTATTAATTGTTAATATTTAGTTTTATAAATTTGATGAAATGTCTTAGAAACGGTTTTATGGCTTAAAGGTGATGGTTGTGTTATTTTAATAATGTAAGTGGTTGGTTCTGGTTTCTAGGAATGTGATAAATTTTCAAAATTGGTAGTAATTTTTTTCTTGTATTTTAGTGTGACATTCGATGTTGGAACATCCATGGGCACACTGGGTTCACACATGGATGTTCCCTCAAATGAAGATGGTGCTTTGAGTTGGTGTTTCTCTAAACCATGGATTCCTAAATGGTTCTTATTTTATTTACTTTTTCCTGAAATGGTCCAATTTCATTTAAAATGGTAAATTATTTCATTAAGGGTTTTTTAAAACATGACATTAAATATGTTCCTCATATTTTGGACCATTTGGCCTTGAAACATTATTTGGTGTGGGTTTGAAAATAGTAAAGTCGAGTTTCTTAATCGTGAATTGTATGGGTGCATGTTTGGAATTTAAGAGCTTGTTTGGAATTATAAATAAAAAAATAGTTTTTGTGTCATGTTTTAGAAATTATATTAGTGATGTCTAGATAAATTCCAATTTGTCTCTTTCAACTCAAAGATGACTTTTGTGTTAAATGTTTGATTTAATTGTGTATGGAAAATGTGTTTTTCTGGTAGGAATCCTAAAATGTTTTTATAAAATGGTTTGAATGTTAATATGGTATTGTGGCCTATTTGTGACCATGTGTGATGTGCAATGTAATCATACATATATGGGGGAACCTTCATAGGAGGTATTTTGCATCCTGGGTTATCGTATACTGGTGTCCATATTTGGGGTAGTCATGTGCAGTGATGGCAGCTAAGTTGAGTCACGTGTGTGTTGGCATCTTATTTACATAGCTTTACTACCACCATGGATTTTAATTTGTCTTTTAATAAGTGATTGAAAATAGCTTATCATCCCAAATTAGATGAGTTGGTACCCTCCAGAGTTGTAGATATTCCATGAGGTTTATTTCACAAATGAGGCGAGCATAGCACAGTCATTTGGATTGTGGCTTAGGGGTTCACTATATCCCGATAAGTGTTTTTGAGCAGAGTATGTCTTGGTGTTGTCTTGGTATGTTTAATATCATCATTTTTTTACTGTTTATATTGATTTGTTATTTTCTATTGCACTATTTTATATTCCTGCATTCCATGACCATTTTTTAGAATGTCCCTAGTTTTCCTTATTTTGGAATTTGATTATAAAATGCAATTTGGTTTTGGAAATGATATGTGTGGTGTTTAGTTTTGTAAAATGTAGAGAACCCTATTTTTTATTATTGAATTTATAACTATTTTCATTGGAATATATTGGGGAAGGGAACAATTAGATTATTTAGTTTATCTTTTTCGTCCCTATTGAGCATTTTGGTTCTCACACCTATCATATCTTTCCAAATTCATGTTTAGATTTTTTTAGGTTTCTAGGTAGGTTCTCATTGTTGAGAAGCTTCGGTAATGTGTTTGGAGTGGAACAAGATGACACATAGAGATCGTGTGGAAGTGGTTCAGTTTTCATGTTCTATTTTTCAGTCTGTCTGGTTGTATTTTTTAACCGATATAGTTATTATTTATTGTGATTCTCCTATTTATTTTTGTTTTGATTCAGTTTTTTATATTTATTAATCTGGTCCTTGTTATTTATTTTGGTCTTAAATCATTCCCACATATATGTTTTGATTCCGATAACTAGTTTCCATCCCATAGATATTCTGAGAGCCCTTTGATCCATTCCATAGATCGTCTTGAGTGACTGGTTTAGGGTCCACATGAATTGGTTTGTGACAAAATGGTATCATATTAATTTCGTGATATTTTTGGTTTTTGGTAGATAGAGATTATGAATTTTAGCACTCAATAGGTATGTGTGGGAAGAGCATCATGACCTCTTATTTCCACTGATCCTCAAGTCACCAGGGGTAGTCCAAGTTTTGATTCTTTTGTCTTGGGTTGTTTTGGATTGAAGAAAGAAAATGGAGGTAAACCAATGTCAGGTTGTGGCCTCACCTGTAGTGGTGACCTATTTAGATTCCATGTTCCTAGTTCAAGGTCCACTTAGTATCATGCCCAACTTGGGTCATGGTCCTCCACCATTTCAACATGTTAGGCATAATCACAAGTTCTTCATTCTTGTAGTTCATTCTTGAGGTGTTTCATTTTGGTTTTTGTGGGTGTAAGTGTATGTTTGAAATGAAAGTGGACATTTAAAAGAAAATGGATTTAAAAATGGAATTGTTTTCCATTAAATGATTTTAAAATGGTAATGTGGGTTTTGAAACATTGAATGTGTTTTGGGTTTGATAATATGGATTGGATATGAGCCTTTTTATTCCTTATGGACGTTGGCATGTGTTTTGTTGTGTGTGAGAACTTCATGTTGGCACCCATGGATGGAAATGGATGGAAACATTTGTAACAGTTCTTGATAAGCCATGGGTTGTGTTTTGGAATTAATGGTTTGGCCCGATTTTTCTAAAATGGATTTTAATGAGAAGGTGATTTCATAAAAAAATAAATCCAAGAAAAAATGGGTTTTTGGTATTTCAGAATCATCCTTGAGGAGTGAAAGTCATGAAGTTTAAAAGAAATCATTTTTTTGGAAGATATATTTTTGGTTGTGTTTGAATATTCTTTCCTTGAGAAATTATTTCCTTTGGTTTGAGGTTTTGTTTTTAATTATGCCTCAATTTAATATGGGATTTGGATTTCACATTTCCTGTTACTTCGGAAATTCCACCCATAATGTTCCCCAAATGTTCTAATGTTTCAGGGATGGTTTATGATCCTTCTCAAGTGATGCCTATTTTCCATGGTGATTGAGGTCTATTAGAGGCAGTTGAGTGGCTTAAAAGGTAGAGTGGGTCTTCAGGATTTTGGGAACTCCTAAGACTATTATATTTTGATATGTCCTTGGGTTGTTTGAAGATTCAGCTTTCATAAATTGGGAGTTGTTTTCCTCATCACCAATGAAAGATGATATGATGTGGTCGGTGTTCAAGGCCACTTTCAATCAAAGTTTCATATCAGAGGAGGTTAAGCTAAGGAATGTGGCAGGGTTTCAGGATTTTTGGTAGGTCCAATAAAAAATAAAGTCTTACATTGTCAATTTCAAAGAGTTTTTTGGATTATATTTGGAAGTGGAATCATAATATCATATGAACACCCCTCTTTTTTTCTAGCATCTCTGTCCTAAAATTGCAGAAAATGTGCACCCATGTGATGAAACATGTTTCGAGTAGTTTGCAGATGAGGAATTCATGGATGAGTTGGTTTTGGGGGGTCAGTTAGTGGTGGTTGGTTCTCATGAAGGTTCCCTATCTAGTGAGTGGGGTGTTCAAGAGGAAACTATTTCTAAAAAACATCCTTTTCCAGCTTCAGCTTCATGCTCCTAAGACTATTCCCTTATATGTTTCTAGTGCTTCTGATTTGGTCACTGAAATCTATCTTGTCACATCCCTCTAAAGACTTGTCATTGATGTTTCAGTTTGGGTCATCCAGAGAAGTTTGTTTGGAAGAGTAGTCTCAAATTGAAATCTTGATCGTTGGATGTGATGCCTGACTGTGATGTAAGAGATTCTTCATCAATCAGAGCCCCATCCATTGGTCTTAGGATAAAGATCACACATAGTCCTGAATTTCCCAATGTTTTAGAATCCTTCGACTAGCCTTCTATTTCTTAACTTTTCTTCTTCTATTGTTTTATGTTCAATTACTATTTTTATTATGTGATTTACATGTTCTACCACAAAGTAAGTGGAATTTTTTATTCTAAATGTGGTCCCTCATAAATGTTTATTTACCTTCATAAATTTTTTACCTGTTGATAAATGGATTTGTTTGGGTTCCAGTTTGGGTTTTGGTCTCATTGGTTCTTGTACATAAAATTTTTGTGTTCTATAAAGAGCATGAGTAGTATCTTTGATCCAATATTTGGTTTTTGTTTTAATTTTCCTAATTAGTTTTCCCTAGTGTTAGAGAAAATTGTCCAGTGTTGATAATTTTTTTCAATTCCCACGGTGTTTTTTTCATCCTTGTACATTGGGTTGTCAGTTCTTGTTTTATGTTTCCCTATTTTGGAACCCTGGTATGTCGGGTCTCTCTGTAGTAGGTTATTTTCTTCAGTTCTTTTGGTGGAATTGTTTTTCTTTCATGCTAGAAGTAGGGTAAGTTATAGTTGGGAGTTCCCTCATCCCCCCCCCCAGGGTGATGTGTTTCAGTTATAAGTTATTGTGTCAGGAGAATTATTATGGTGGGGAGAACACTCTCATCTTCTCCCCTTGTTTTGTGTTGTGGTTTCTCTTTGGTAAATTGAGTCTGACCTGTAGAGATTGAGTTCAATTCGGGATCCTCAATTTCCATCGTTTTGTCGAGGAATGGACTCACGTTTTTGTTATCCAAAATCTTGGTGACTTTATGGCTTTAGAAAGTGTCTGTAGTGTGGATATTTGTTACACCCCGGCCTTAGAAACTTCTTTATTTTATCTTTTTATTATTCTTGAAACATTTAGTTGAGGTTCAGGTTTGAGTCCTAGTTGAATTTTTTATTTTTAGAGTTTTTATGAAGTTTTATTGGTATCTCATGATTATCATACAGTTAGTAGTAATAGTGTAGATAGGTCATGCAGTTATTGACGGTTAGACAGAATCGACCACGTGGCTAGTGCACGACCATGTAGTAGATCCCAATTAACTATGCACAATTATTTCCATTGGAAGAGAGGTCTCCACAATTACCACACGGTTTAGAAATCCATGTGTCCAAACTGTGCATACATTCTAGGTAATTAAAAACTTATTTTTCTATTTTATCTCTTATTCCTTTTTACCCTAACTCTATCTCCCTTTACCTTCATCTCATTTTTTCACACTTGGGGGTCCTCTCTATCCCTCTTCCTTTTCTCCCTATTGACTGGGGATTATTTTCATTCTAATCTAAGGTTAGATCCCTCTATTTTTGGTCATTTATCTTCTCTTTCTCCCTTTCTCCCCCCTTTCCTAGTGTTTTACTAGGATATTTCTACTTGAAGGAACCCTAGGGTTGGGTTTGACAAATATATGGTTTGATTTTCTGGTGGATATGTTTTGTGGATCATCAATAAGGCTCTTATCATCCTCTCCTCGGAGTTTTGTCCCAACCACACATGGTTTTGGTATGTGTTTCCATGTATTTAATTCCTATGTAATTTCCATTGATTCTATACATTTAAAAAAATATCAAGTTGATTCACACCTCTATGGAACCCTTATAAAACTTGTTATAGAATTTTTTAATTTATTCGGTTTTCAAAAAATAGGGTTGAAAATATATTTCATTGAATGGTTTATATTTAGGTAACCTAGGGTTTTGTAAATGCTATTGTCCATGTATAGTGGAATTGGGGGTTTTATGATTTTTATGGATTTAATTATGTTGTAATTATTATTGGTTGTTTTGGAGTTTGATTTGGTGTGTATGATTTGGTAATGTTTTGTTTGATAAATGTGTTTAAATGTCTTTGAAAGGTGTTATAGATTAAATTAGATCATTGTGTTCTTTTAATAATATAAGTGGTTGGTTTTTTTCAAGGAAATTGATTACTTTTAAAAAACGGTTTTCAGGTTTCTTTTTGAATTTTGATGTACCATTAGATATTTTCACAACCTTTGGTTCACTAGGTGCACACATGGATGCTCCCTTAAATGAAGATGGTGCTTTGAGTTTCTATTCGTTATAATCCTTGGTTTCCTAAACACTTCTTCTTTTCTTCCATTTTTGGGAAATTGTCCAAATTTAATTCAAATGGTAATGTATTTTTTCAAGGGTTTGGGAAAACATGAAATTAAATTTGTTCCTCATAGTTTGGCATGTTTTGTATTGCAACATGATTTGGTGTGAGTTTGAAATGAGTAATGTCTCGTTTGGTAATCGTGAAGTGTTTAGTTGTGTGTTTGGAATTTAAGCTACCATTTGGCGTTGTAAATATAAATGATATGTTGGTGTTATGTTTTGGTAATTATTTTAGTGATGTTGATATAAAGGAAACTTTGGATATTCCTACTCCAAGATGAAGTTTATTTGAAATTATAAGGAATTGTGTTTGGAAAATGTGTGTGCTCGGTTGGTAAACTAAAATGTTATTATATAATGGTTTGAATTTTTATACAATATAGCGGCCTGATTGGAATCTAGTGTGATGTGAAATAAACTCGTATGTACATGGGGTAACCTTTATATGATGGATTTAACATCATGGGTTATCGTACATTAGTTTCCATTTTGGGGTAGGCAAGTGCAGTGAACACAACTAAGATATGTCATGTGTGTTGTGGCCTTCTACTTACACAGCTTTACTAACACCATGGGTTCCTGGTTTCCTTTTAGATAATCATGGGATGAATTATTACCAATCCTGATTAGATAGGTTGGTACCCTCTGGAATTATGGAATTTCCATGTTAGTTATGCCACCGGTGAAGTAAGGATATAACATATAGTTGGTTATTGACTTAGGGGATTCAACATACACCAACAAGTGGTTCTAAACCAAGTATGTCTTGGGGTTGTCTATGGATGTTTAGGATCACTGATGGTTGATTTTTATATAGTTTTTTTAAAAAAAATTCACTAGTTTATATGTTTTCATTCCTTTCTTGATTTTATCATCACTACCATAATTTTTCCTCATTTTTGAATTTGATTATAAAATGGAAATTGGGATTGAAAATGAGATGTGGTGTGTGTTGTTTTGTAAAATGTGGAAACACCTATTTTTTTAATTTTATTTCAATATTGTTTCATTCGACTGCTTTGGGAATGGGAACACTTGGATTTTTTGGTTTATATTTGGCATCCCAACTGAGCATTTTTGTACTCATGCATATCCTATATTTCTAGATGCAGGTTCATGTTTTGTTTAGTTTTCCTCGTAGGTGATCATTGTGGATAATGTTCATTCTTGTGGTTTGAGGTAACCAAGAAGTCACATGGAGATCACATGGCAGTGGTTCAATATTCTTGTCCAAATTTTCAGTCTATTTGGTTGTATTTTTTAACTCAACAAGTTATTATTTATTATGATTCGGTTTTTTAGTTTTGTTGCATTTCAGATAGTGTTTTTATTTATCTAGTACTTGTTATTTATTTTGGAATTAAATTGTTCCCTTGTGTATTTTTGGATTCCCAACACTAAGTTACATCCTGTGGGTATTGGGAACGCCCTTCAGACAATGTTGTGGACCAGCTCAGGTGACCTGTTCAGTTCAACATAGGTTGATTCTTGACAATCAGTATATTAAAACATTATCCCCCTAGTAATATTATTCATAGTCTCTTTTATACGGTCTAAGTAATTTATAAACTATATATAATACCGATATAAACCAAGGAATCTTCTAATAATGAACACATCTCTAGGACTTTCCAAAATCTTCACTGCCTCTTCCTTCTCCAGGTCTAAACAAATTACCACATCATAGATCACATGCCCAAGAAAGCCATACTCTTTGGTATATAAGTGAATCATTAAGTGATTTTCCTAAATCTAGTGGGACTGAAGTATACTGAACACAATATTTTGGTGTCTACTATGCACCTCAAATGTTACGGATCATATTAGGATTTCATCAATAGAGATAACCTCAAACGAGTCAAGATATAGATAGAATATCTTGTTGGTGAGATCCAAAAACACCACCGCGGAATTTTTCAACCTAATAGGAATGAAAAGACAATAAAATAATATATATATTTATACTCTTGAACACTCTCTTAGTAATATTATCTTATCCCACCCAATGTTAGTGCAATATTTATTGTAGGTCACTCATAGAGAACCACCAGGCTCTATACAACATATCAAACAAGTCATTAATCTTAATAAATGGGTAACTATTATTCATAGTCAGATGTTATAGCTTCTTATTTTCCATAAACAACAAAATAATTCCATCCCATTTCTTTGAGAAAAACATAAGAGAACCACTAGTATATGTGATTTCCCTGATAAAACCCTTCATCTCAAAATTCAAGAGCTACACTTTTAGTTACATCAACTAAATTAGTTCCATAACATATGGAAGTGTCAATATAGGATGTGTTCCTAGCATGAGATTTATATCAAATTCAATACCTCTATTAAGCGGGCTTATAAAAAAACATTTAGAAATGCATCCTTATAAAGGTCCACTATAAGAGGAAATAATGAGGGGGATATTTCCTTATCTATTATAAGATCCATGACTAATACATGAGTCATGATTGATATAAACTAAATCAATTTCATACCTATTCTATATTCTCTAAATACCATTCACTAGTCAAAATAAACTTTTAACCCTTAGGATTAATAAGGGATACTCATCACCAGTAGCAATTGATGTGAACCTAATAACTAGTAAACCATTATGTTTTGAAAATTCCCTTGAAAATAGTCATCTCAAGAATCTTGAGATCCCATAGTTTTTTATATCCATAAAATACTATGGTTAATTATATACATCTATATAGATGTTCAAATTTCTTCAAAAACAATGTTTTAAGAAATAAAATTTCAGAATATAATATGAATGGAAATAAAATTCAAAAATAACATGAGTAAATACACATGAATAAGAATTTCTTGTATTAAAAATTTGTGTAAGATAGAATATAGGTTATCAAGATTATTCCTTTAATTTTGAATGGTCCCACTCCATCAACATCTAGAAATAAATCATCAGGGAACATATTTTAAGCTTTGGGTCAATGGTATTTACAATGAGGCCCCTAGCTCACATTATTCATCAAATTTTTAGGGTATGTATCCTCTATATAAGACCTTGATTTCCATTTTGAGATGAACCCTAAGAAATGTTCCATGAATACCTCATTCAAAAATGTAGGATATGGTGCAACTTGAAACATCTATGAAACTATTTAGTCGATTTCCCACAAGTATTGATGAGGTTTCCACTCTGTATATACTTTTACAACTTGAGGAAACCACCTCAAATATAGGGAAGATAATGAATTGAAATTATGATATATCAAAATAATAAGACCCTAATGTGACTCCTATACAATTATTTTCCTACTAATAAATGATACAATAATAACCTTATTGGGGATTACACTAATCAGTCCTCAAAAAGATGAATGAAAACTAATATCTCTATCCTCATTCAATCAATTATCAATGATTATGGACATGTACAGAATTTATGATTATATCATCATGCCGATTCCCTTTTCTAGGAATATAAACATTGGATGATGTCTAATGTAAAACATCTTAGACTTCTCCACCATATCATGATCCAATATTGGGGTAAGCTAGAGTAACGCTATGAAACATGAAAATTACGTAGCAACTATCATTATTTTCTTCGGAACATCCATGAAATACTATGTGTGGTTTTATTTCTACTTCTATAAAAAATAATCCTCAATGAAAAGATTTTAGAACCTCATGCCCATAAACCTAGTTCAGAACACCCAACTATCTTTTTTAGGTCATTGATGTATGAAGGCAGCTAGCTTTACTCGTTGGTACTATATAGTCTCCACTAGATCAAAGATCACCTCAATGAAGTCTAATACATTCCTCACCTTCATGAATGTCTCATTTTGTTTTTTAAGGATGGAGGATTTTAGATTTGTATACCCCAAAAATAGTTGAACATTTTCCTCTATGCCCATCTTCCTTAAACTGGAACTAACATTAAGACTCTGGTATGTAACAATTCCAATTCCTAAACCAATGAAATGGGTTTAAGAGAATTAAAAGGTGAATCATCTTGCATAACTGGTGATGGAATAAATGAGTCCTCTCTAGAGGGAGTGTTCTGATTTACTTCTATATACAGTCCAATCAATTGTATTTGAGATGGAATTTCCATAAATTTTAAATAAATTCTTTAAATTTATATAGAAACAATCTTTAGGCGATAACTAAATAATTTCATAGAAATAATAAGGGATTTCTATAGGATACATATCCTAGGTGGCTACCCACAATGATATTTCTTATCCCCCCAAGAACTACCCTAGGCTCAAGCCTACTTATACCTACCTTCACATTATCCATAATAATATACATATAATAACAAGGACTGTCATGTTAAAATTATCCAAATTTTGGAAAAATATATCATAGAATCTTAGGTCAAGAGATTTTATTAAAACAACTACCATTCCCAACATTAAATAGGTATGTATGAAATGTGATGGTACTTGATTATTCATGACTCATGAATGAACCAAAATCAAATAAAATGTAACAAGAAAACATATACAGAATTAACATAAAATCATAAATCCGCCAATATGATAGTAGTTCCATTACGGTTATCTTTTAGGACCATCACATAAGATTTTTTCAATGAACTTACGTGACCCCTCTCTATGATCCCCATAATCTACCTTCTTTCTACCAATCCCCAAACATTGTAAAGAAGAAAATAAAAAAAACCACCTTTGAAACCATTTTATAATTATGAGACACAAATTACGTAGTGTGGACTACATAGCTAAATGACCCCTTATTAACCTCCTTATACACAACAATTTTTTAACTAATAGGGAGGTTTTAAACTATAAAATAGTGATACTATACCCTCATTATCAATATCAATTCACCAAAATAATATAATTTAAATATAATTAACCCCAGATGACATTGTGGAACTAAATAATAAAAATAAAAATATAAAATGGAATGGTAGGTGTTATAATATTATATATCCATTAAACAATAACCCGATATATGAAATTTCAAACCTGATTATAAACAAACTATATGAAAATAAATTTTACATTTTGGAGTCACTCTGTGGTTTATAATATCATATACTATAAGCAATAATCTACCCATTTCCTTTTCATTATTCCCTTTCCCTATTCCTAGATATCAAATCATGAAGTCTGCACGGTAACCAAGAACCTTGTATAGGTTATGGGGGAAAACCTAGTAGGACACCACCAATGCATCCTTTAGTAAAATGTATAAATACAAATAGGGTGTAAGAAAGAACATGAATGTAATGATTGAGCAAAAATTCAACCTTATAGGTGTCCTCTAATTTTATGCTAACTGGCCTACCATAACCCCCCCATCATTAGAACAACATCACTTAGGATACCAGTGTTATCCACTGCATATCTTTGAATGTAGAATAGGTTCCATGCATCATATCATCGCCATATTCCCATTAAATATATTCCCACAATACACCATTAAGGAAAAACTCACACCAAACCCCATGCTGATCTTTTTTTCAATCTTGGTAGTATATCCCCCGACAAGCCCAAATAATTTCTTATAATCACCCTTCTATATTATTTCTTCATTTTAAAAAATCAAACAATTTACACACAAATCACATATGCATTGTCGACCCCCAATGTTTACTTGACATGTCTATAATATCCAAATGGTACCATTAAAAAATAAAATTTAATTAAACTATTGTCAAATCATCCATTCTTTCCTTAAAGGGGTCTATTTAGCCAAATCTAAAAAACAAATTAATCTAGATACTTGATGAAATTTAGACATTCTATATGGAAACCATAAAAAATCATATCAAAAAATGACAATTTTTTCATATAAAATATGTTTATCACAAGTTCACATACACACACCATAAGAAATACACATCAATCACAGGAATTAATGAAAATAAGTGCACACCATAATATCATTCTAGAAACGATATTCAAGGGTGGTATATAGAAAAGAACAAATTCCGTCAAAAAAATTTATGCCAAAAATTAGTAGCCACCAATAGTCATATCCTAAATCATAATTTCACACTAGGGATCCATATAACCAAACCAAATTCATCAAAAAAAATATTCTAAAATAACATACATGAATATGAACACCCGAAGGGTTTTTATTCTATTTGGATTACTAAATGAGACATGTTACTAATGGTAGATCAAGATACATTAGAGATATTGGAGGAAATTATCAAAAGAAATGGGATTTGATCCTTCAATGATCTAATAATTATCCATTATATCACATAGGAATCCATAAATCTTTCAATTATAGACCATATATATCATTAAATCTAACTGAAATAGAAAATATCTTTCCAAATCAACAATAATAGAGAAAATGATCACATAGTGTGAATTATCACAGCCCAAATTTCTTAGTCTGAACAGAATTAGAGTATGAATGGATATAATTCACCAAAAACCATCATCCAAGTCCCAATGATTGATAATCCTAGGCGTATGGAGATGATTAAGGATTTTAGGCGAGTTTTCTATTATAAAAATCATTTTTCCGATTAATTACAAATTTAGTCTTGGTTTGTTTTCACATTTTTCTAAACCATATTCCATCTATCCAATGATTACTACATCTTTTGGGAACCCACATGTTCTTCCCACGTGATTTGGTAAATCATACACCAAACATTTATTTTTCCTCTATGTGGAGTCATGCTATTTTTTGGGGAATGTTTCATAGTTATCCATAACCATCCACCAATTTTGTCTCACCAACTATACCTCACTAATAACTCATATGTTTTCTTGGGGAGAACCACATAGTTTTCTATAATTTTTCATAAATTGTGCACCCCCTAAAGGGATCTAAACCCCATAAAAACATCCAAAAGCTACCCAATACATTACTCATGTAAATAATAACACAAAAGAACCAAATACGTTCTGAAAAAAATGTGTACAAAAAGAAAAAAATAAGAGATATTATGATTCAAGGGAGGAACATTTTTTTTATTAGTGAGTCTTGCAGGCATGATCCCATATATAGAAAATATAAATTGTGAGTTTTAATCATTGTTTCCATTATATCGCTATAATCCATTTACATTTTATAAAAATTAATAGCTCATTAGGGAAAAGGTTTGAATCAGAATCAAGTCATGTATGTTATATTTAAGAAGTACTAATATTTATAATGGAGTATAATCCATCCAAAAAATGATATAGAATATCATTAAGGCGTGAAACAAATTCCCTTAGTATACATGAAACATATTCATGTAGATCATCACCAAAATTGGAACCACTAATTTAATGCTGTATAAATCTATAAATTAAAATTTATGTGATTTTTAATTTGTATAAATTTTTTGGCTTAGTAGATAAAATTATAGATGATATTGGTCATTGATTCAAAATTTAATTTTGTTGTTGGATTAAGGGTGTCATGTGTACCCTTTAGTGGTAACATCCCAATGTTTATATGTGGTTATAATTTTCCATAAATATGTGGTGATTATGTAATTAAAATTAAATGTTAATTTTATTAATTTAGTTATTTTATAAATATTTTTCTTTCATTAGATGATATTGAATTTTGAGATATTACTTATAGTGAGAATGACTTGCAATAGTAGAGTATTACATCCAAAAAATATTATATTTACTCCTTGTCTAGTAGGTGGTGTTTAGGTGTTATTTATAATTGAAAATTGGTGAGAGAATGATACTGATTAGTTTTTGTGTGTGTGTGTGTTTCATAGTTATATAGAGTGAATGAGTGAATGTTTAACTTCATTATATTTATGATATATAATTTTAAGATACATTAAATAAACTGACTCATTTGATTTCATTTTTCAATCTTGAAAATTTATTAAATATTTTCTTGATTCTATCTACTCTGTTATGGTAAAATAAATTGATATATGAATGTTATGGAAGATTAAAAGTAAATAGATAGAGAGTTATATTAGATAAAAAATCATTGGTGGATTATGTATTATTTTTTATCATGGAATCCTTGTGGGGAACAAAAAAATATCGTCTCTTTTGTAATTTTATAGAATCTATAAAAGTTTTCATTTTCCATGATGGATAAATGACTCAAAATAATCTAGGATGGGAATATTTTATACACATTCAAATTTTTCTATGAACTATTTTCTATGTAATTCATAAACAGTATAGTTATTTATGAAAATTTATTCGAAATATAATTTTTAATGATAATAATAGTTGAATTTATTATAAATGATGTATATAAATTTTTGAAAATGATGAACTATGGATATAGATATGAAATTTTTGAATCATATCTAATTATTTCATATGCATTATGTGTAAGTTATTTCATATTATTCTTATGATAAAAACTAATCTTGATAACTTATTATGAATTTATATGAAATATATATTGTGTATAAATCTTAAAATTTCATATTATTGTTTCAGTGACCACTGTAACATATATAACGTGTCAATAGTGGAGATAATACAAGATTATTATATAAACCTCTTTATAAACTTCTCCACTATGAATATATGGAGTTATAAATGTTCATATATTTAGTGGATGATGTTTATTTCCTTAAAAAGGTTTTTATTAATCATTGACTAAATATTTGGATTGTGATACTTGGGAATATCCAAGATATTAGGAATACTAGTGATGTAGGGAATTACTAATAAGGATATATTGATGGTGGAATTTTTTGGATAAAAATATACATATATATATTTAGTGTGATTATATTCTGCATTACCTTCATGTGGGTGGTGTACTAGTTAGTGTGATTATATTCTTCATAACCTTCTTGATTGGGGTTTAAAGTCATTTGTAATATTTTTTAATAATGTGGGAGAAACTGGTCTGTTATATGTGATGGGGAGTAGTATTTTATGTTACATGTGTTTGATATATGTCTATAAATTGTTGATATTTTATGTGTGTTAATTTAGATTTAATTTAAACATGGGGTTTCCACTATGAGAAGAGACTAAATAATATGGATGGAGTCTATGAGGGTGGAAAAATACCTAAAAAATGTAGGTTATAATGTGTATAATCCCTATAGAAGGAGACCTGTAAAACTATTGAAATTATATGTAGGTTAATATAGT
The DNA here is from genome assembly GCA_963277665.1 of Viscum album. Classification (NCBI taxonomy): domain Eukaryota; kingdom Viridiplantae; phylum Streptophyta; class Magnoliopsida; order Santalales; family Viscaceae; genus Viscum; species Viscum album. The sequence goes on along the minus strand of OY728125.1, from coordinate 166,649,287 downwards.
CCCAACAGATATATTTTGATATCTAAATATTTTTTTAAGGGTAGGGGTCTATAGGTTGTGATTATTTTGAGTTTCTAACAAGTGGATATATACATAGTTCTGGTTATAATATAATGATGTCTATATGGGTGGAACAATAAATTCTATTTATATTTGTATGCGTGGTTTATATCAATAAAATTATGCTTAACTAGTGATGTGTGATAATAATGGTTTTATAATTGATAAATATTTAAGATTACCGGTTGCTGATTGGAAGTGGTTATATATTTTACTCTTTATAAATGTTTGTTGATTTATTGCTTTTTTTAATTTACTCAATACATTGATGTACTATTATACAATATTTATGTTATAAAAAATCATATAAATTTATTTAATAAATTTTTATAATCATAACTGAATTATATATACTCTTTTAATATTAACTTAATTGATTTGGTTGTGGTGTTGGGGGGCCTTACCTCCTGACACGTGAATATTTTTTTATGATATATTTTATATAAATACTCTATTTGGGTATGGAGGAGGTGATTTAAATCATATCATAACCATATTTGGAAGCACATGTATTTTATATACACTATTTATGTACTATAGATATGAATTTTATTTATATATTCATGTGTTTTAGGGATTTTATTGGCAGTGATTCGTTCATTTTGTATATGTGTGATGATAAACCCATGGTTGTAGTTTGTAAAATATTTCCTATTAATGGTGATATCTAAATACCACAGTCAAAAAAATTATTGGATAATTTACAATCTTGGGGGAGGGGGTTTATGATTGGATGGTATCAAATAAATCCCTTTAGGATAGTGTTTTTATATGTAGTGGTGTGATTTCATTATTACAAATGTTAGAGAATTAATTAAACATATTATTTAATTTATATAATAGAAACTATTTTAATGATGAAATTACTCTATGATATATTTGATGAATTTTTAAAATAAGGATCAAAACATTTTTTGTATTAAAATAATTATAATATACCACAATTAGATGAGATCCATGCATCATATAGTTTATGTTCATGATAATTGCATGTGTTGTTCTTATGGTGATGGATTATGTCGAGGGTGAATGAAATAGTGGTGTGGATAGAAACTAATTTTCATAAATATCCTCAATCTCAGGTCTATTTATCTATTTTTTAGTTATGCAGGTGGTATCAAATCATTATGAGGTTTGACAAGAAGTATTGAAATAAGCACCAAAATCTACGAATAAGCGGGTTAAACCTAATGCTTGGAAGGCTCGAAACACTCCGATATTGAGTTATAGAATGAAAATATTACCAAAGTATAAAGGTTATATTTCTAATCACAAGACTATTAATTTGAAAGGGAATTATTAGGCATATTATTAGCTCATCTACATAAAATTTTGGAATTTTCTTCCTTTATTTTGAGTTTATTGTGAGGTTCAGTTCATTATTAGTGGACATGAGGTTTGGGATATTGTGATATATGTATGATTAAATGGAATTGGTTTTCATAGTTTATTAAGAAATATATCTTAATAAAACCCCTTAGTCTTGGGTGTTATTACGATCTACTTTTTATAAAACAATAGGGTATTATTTGCAAGAATTTTGAGTATGGTTTCTTAGAGGTTATCATTATTATTTTTATGTCATGACTAATGAGAACATTATAAATCATTACATATATAATGATTTTAGTTTGAAGTGAAATATAAATTATGGGATGTTCACATTGAATTCATTTATAGATATATTAGAAATTTCTAAGATAATAGATAAATTTTTTATAATGATTGAAAATTTCCAAAACTGTTCTAAATTGGATGTTACTCAATGTTTATCTAGAGGATACTGTTCATAATTTTTAAATAAATTAATGTTCATGAAAGGCCAGGGGATTTGTTTTCAATGAGATCTACTTTCTATAGATTAGGTATTATAATTACCTTTGGTGTGTCTTTTGATTTTTGTGTGTGTCTCCTATAGATGTATAGAATATCATAATGTTGTATTTTAATTATTTAAGGGTAGTGTATAGAGGGATTATCAGAGTATAAATATTGAAATTCATCTATTTAAATTTTTGAATCATATTTGAGGGCATCTTCCACATATAAAACACTATAGAAAACCTTTTTGATTTCTAGCTCTACATGGTGAAGAAATAAGACATCATATATTATCTTAGAAAATTTATAAATATAATGAAGGTAAATGTTGGATGAAATAATGGATAGGAGGAAGAATTAGAAGAATGAATTTTTTTTAAAAAGTATATAAAATTAAAAAATCAATGGTGGTTCATGGTATAGTTTAAATTGTTTCCAGTCATTTGTTTAAATGATTCTTCTGCCTCGTTTTTATTATTTACCCCATTACCATTGTATGTGTTAATATTTATTGTAAATAAATTATAAAGTCCAATGTTTTTTAATATACTAGTGAAAATTTAGTTAATCTTGGATGAGGTTTGTTGTTAACATCCCATAGGGAGATATTAAAGACCCCTTGATGGTTGGGAAATTATAACTATATGAGTTAAATATGCTTAATGTTGTGATTTTATAGGGGTTTTATGTGTTTATTTCAATCCAGTTAAACTAATCTGATATTGTAGTGTATATATAACTTTCATATAGGAAGAATGTAATGGCCAATTTATTATGAAAATTCATTCATAGTTCTTGATGAAATTCTCATATTTCAATTATTAAAAAAATTCCCATGGATGATTTAGAATAATGTTTTAGTTGAGATGATGAAAAGGAATGAAGAGTTTCTATTTTAAGTATAGTCATTGAATAAAATGTCATATTTCCCAAGGATTTATTAACTTTGATATGTTTTTTATTCTCATACAAGAAATAATTCCATTTCTTATATATATTAGACCATGAATCTATTATAAAGGAATCATAGTATTTATTATTTATTACATTTAGGTTTGTAATTTTATAATATTTTTTGGTTTTTAATGGATTAAAAGGATACCGAAAAAATAATTTTAAAACTATAATATGACTGAAGATGTTATACTTTAATATTCTTTTTCATGATATTTTTATTGATGATATTTAAAAGAATAAACCCCCAAACATAATAACTGAAGAGTTCCATTTCCCTACTAACCAACTAAATATATTATAATACATAAATTTAGTTCCAAGATTTTATATATTAAATTATAATTGTGGAGTAAAAGTTATATATCATTTTATAAATTCATTATTCTCATAAAACTACAAATGTAGACACACTGTGGTGTGTCAAATTGATATAAATATGATTTTATTTCCCTTGAAAAAGGTGTAATAAAACATTGATACAATGATCCACTCATTCTATGTGAATTTCAAGGATATTTTGACTAGTATTTAGGAGAGGAACATGTGGGTATAACATATCCATTTTCCTTAGGAACATGGTGTGAGACAAAAAATGATCAACTAGTTTATGGTCATCATGATCCTTCCTATAAAAATATTTTATTAAAATATTCCTAATATAATCTATATTGTTTTCTTTAATATGATAAGAACACGTTCACTGGTATTTCAACCATAATTTACCAAGGATTATCATCTCAATAAAAAGGGTGAGTAATACTTCAAAAAAAATCTTTTGTTTGTATATATTATTTATCACTATATCTTATAGATATGAAACATTAAATTTTTTATCATTTTCACTATATATTTATTTGAAAATAGATTTTGGAATTAGTGATTTTTTAATAACTGATTCACCCCCACCCCAGGGATGGTCTTCTCTCACATGATCCTACCATATGGAATTTCACAACGGTGACACCCCAAGACATTAAAACGTTTTTGATTTATAAAAATTGAATTTTTTTTATTGATGTATTTATATGAGACACCATGTTATTATTATGTTAAATGAAACATAAATTTTATCTTAGTCTACATGGAACACTAATGTTAGCTTGCATCACACAGAAGACTGAATTTTTTTGATGGCATGTGTAAAACACAAGACCGAGTTTTACCAAACATTAATTTAATTTAAAAAATATTTTGATATAATATAATAAGATACAAACAATATATTAAATTTATTTTTATAAATATTATTAAATTACTTATGAAAATACATGGTTTAATTAATTCGTTCAAAATTAATTATAAATGAATATAACAAACAATTCAATATTATGGGAATGCTTTTTTTTTAAAATATTTGTATGGTCAAAAAGTCATTTTATCCTAAAAAATTAAATTAATTACAATTATTGAGTGATATTAATTATATATATATATATTATATTCAATAATTTTTTTAACATTCATCTAATATATTTTATATGCATAAGATAAAAACAAACCCAATATTACACATAAAACCCTATATATTAATAAAGGCAATATTACATATTTTTATTTGAGAACCTATTTTTAATATAAATTTTGGAACATTTAAAAAAATTATATATCAAAATAAAATAAATATTTTATGGATAAATGGTAAAATTTTGTTCGGGTGAATTTTTTATATTTTTCTATGAAGTTTCATTTTTTGATGAATTGTGAAAAATACTAAATTTTAATTAAAAAGTTCTTTTTCATCTATTTTTTTATAAAATAATTTTATATTTATAAATTTTTTTAAAGATTAATTAGATAAATTTTCTATCCTATAAACCAGTTTATCTCATTGGAAAAAATCACTTTTATATTTAATATAAAAAATTCTTAAACATTTGAACCTTTTTACTTTAAAAACTCACATTATCATCCATCTCTTGGATTACTTTTAAATTAATTTGTTACACTTCTATGATTGAAATTTTTATTAATGTGTTATATATTTGTTTTATTATAGTTTAAAATTTATAATAGGTTTGTTTTAGTTTTTTTTTGAAAAATATTAGTAAATGTAATTAATATCAATTACAAAGATTAAGGGAAATTAGCATTAAAAGGGACTAAACCATAAACATAAAATCTATAATGACCTAGAAGCATTTACATACTCTATTTTATAGACGTTTTTATACCATATACATCCTTTTCTATACATTTTACAATTATTGGTGTCATATTTCATAGGAAAATCATGGGTGGAATTCCTTTTCCAAAATTTTACAAGAATATCACTCCTCTTCCACTATAAAAAGGCACATAGCCCTCCCACTTCCACACACCTCTCAATAAAAATTGGATCAAAAAAATCTTTCCAAATATATAATAAATATATATCCCATAAAAATATAAGACTTTCCATAGGAAGAATGTCATCTAAGGAAGCCCTTTGGTGCAAACTAAAATGAGTAACCCGAATAAGAGTTAACATCTTTTCTAGAGTTCTTCAGTTTTTTTATTTAACAATTATTATTATCAGAAGAATATATAAAAATAAAAATTATCCTCCATATACTATTATGTATTTATATTAATATTTCAACCTACACATACACACAATTCCATCTAATGGGTGAATAACTTACTATTCTTTTGTACAACAAACTACAGCCTCACGAAAAGGTGTTTTACATTTTTAATTTACCACCTCTCATGGGTTGTAATAATTATGGAAATAGTATTTATATATTTAATAAAGTATTCATGTAATATCATCATGATTATATAATTTTCATGTAGAAAAATAATTATTCTTTCCATTTTGTGGTAATACGATAACATCATTTTTTAACGTGTGGACTACTGCCTCCCCAATGTGATGTCATTCGTTCACACCATACCTGGAATTTATATAAGATTATTTTAATTAAAAATATTTTTCATAAATTAAATATATAATATATTAATGAAATAAATACCTCTTTTGAAAAATAATATATCATTTAATTCATTACATATTCCACACCCTAAAAAGTGAAAACGTCAGTCGTGGACGTATAGACTACCACCTCCCAGACACGATGTGATTCTTTTTACATCACAATAATTAAATAAATAATTAAATATCACTAAATTTAATTTAATTTATTATATAATAATAATTTTGTAAATACAAAATGTTACTTTTTTTCTTTCTATTGTAATCATTGAAAAAAAGGAACATTACTCATGCATCCGTACGACCTACCTTCTTCATGATTGTAATGTTGGTTAATTTTTAATAACCATACTTAATTATTGGTATTAATAGTATAATTGTTGTATAAATACGATAATTATATCATAATTATTATTCATTATATGTTTATATAATTTCCATTTTACAATACCCAGCCTAACGAATTTGTTTTAATATATGAACTGAATTTTGTCAAAACACCCAACGTAAATTTAGTTGTTTAAGTAGTTGTTTACAACATGGTAATAAGTGAAATAAAACTAATTATATGAATTAAAATTTTCTTAATAAATTTTATAAATAACATAAATTTATTATTTAGGAATATAAATACACTCATGACATGTGAAACTCATGGTAAGGGATTTCATCTGAATTTACATTTCACTGAGACTTATCTATCATTATGAACCAATTAACTTTTAAATAGTGTGTATACTAATCTTTGACATTTCATATCATGAATATAATTATTAAAATTATAGTATAAGATTCATTTAATTTTATTACTTCATGGGTATTATGATATACATGTTTCAATGTGGTGTGGGACACTTCTCAGTGTTTAAATATTAGTTTCCTCGAAAATGGTTTAACAATCTTTTAATTGTATTATAACTCATCAACATCCACAAACCATGTTGTTACATTTCATTCACTGAATAATTATTGATAAATCCATATTATTTATTCAATTATAATAATAGATAAATAAAATTATTTAAATATATTACTTTATATGAGGAATTATTTGGACATGCAATGACAGGTGGTGCTTAGACTTTATATATCCCCTCGATAAATCAATAGGTTATCATGAGACAAATAAGTCATAAAAATACGAATATATTAAACTAACTGGGGCATAGATTTTGATAATAGAGGTTTTAATGTGCTTAAGACATGATTTACAATATATAATCATTGGATTAATTGTTAGTTATCCTTTTATCTGTGAGATTTTTATATGATAAGATCTATAGAAGCATGTAGTTATCAGCTATTGATTAAATGTAGGGTGTTTCAATTTATTTACCAATCCATATTGATTATTCTGCATCCAAAAATTTGAATTGAATTTGTTTTGAGTTTCATACCATTCCATTTTAATTCATTCTAATTGATCAATTATTTCTTCCACATTACTTACCATTAATGAGTACTTGAGATCATACTTATTCTAGATTCCATTCCCCAGGTTATAAATAGGAATCCTTTAAATAAGTTTCATGGATATATTTTATTAATATTTTTTATGTATTTTGGTTTATTTACTATTTCACAAGGTATTATGGGTACCATGTAGGTAATATGGTTTTTCAAAATAGCTAAAATTTTTGGTCCCATGGGATTTGAATATTGTATTTATGACAATGTAATAAAATAATGTTCTAAATCTAAGATTCTGGTGTCAGAGCACTACAGTTGGTATCAGAAAATTTTAGCAGCAACCTTGTAAACTAGATTTAGAAAAAATAGATTCTGTAACATAACCATAAGATAGTATATAAGGATAAATATATAAAAACATCTTAGAATTTTGATATCGTAGAAATTATATGGGTATTATTAGAAATAAATAGCAGTCTGGATACTAAAAGTTGATGTTGTTTTGGAGAAAATGTACCTAGGGGTAAAAACTACTACAAGGTGTGTTGGGCCTGACTCGGCATAACCTAGTAGATTAAAATTGTCTTTACTTATCACCTGTTTTAACACTCCCTGGGGATATTCTAAGAACAATTAACATTTTTTATAGACTATTAAAATTTATTTGAAAGTAAATATATCCCAAAAGAAACCATTTTTATTATTATGAGAATAGTTATGGAAAAAATTCAAATTATTATTAGTGTTTCACTAGTTTTAGTAATAGTCATGTTGTTACATAATGATATGATCTAATCTAGTATATTCCATTGTTTATAAATGGATCCTGGAAAAAGAATGGTATGAGTACTCTTGGAAAATGAAGATAATTCCCTACCAGGGAAACCAATATATTTAGTATAGGAACGAAGAAGATTGTGGATAAATTAGGCCAGATTAATCAGGTTAGGATAAATAATCTTGCACTAATGGATCAACATACTCCATATTAATAATCTCTTGTGTTGAATTACATTATGCAACTGAGGGCCCCATTATTTAGTGGGACTTTGGACCCAAATGTGAATTATAAATAGATTAAGTCTTTGGATAATATATTTATGGAATCAAGATATGGTGAAAAGTAATAGGTTACACTTGTAGTATATTGTATGAATGGTGATGCGGCTCAGTGGTGGACATTGATCCAGAATACTAGGCAACAAGAAGAAATTGAACTCATGGAATGTAGAATTTTTAAGTAGATGTTATTCAATAAATAATTCCCACAGGAGAAAAAAACTGAGATAATATAAAGTTTCGTAGTTTATAGAAAAGGTAGGAATAAAGTGTTATTGAGTATGAATCTACCTTTACCTGGTTATCAAGGCATTTTAAGGATTTCATATGCAACATAGAATGTAAGACTGATCATTTATTTGAATTAATTAATCCATGTCTCCTAAGGAAACTCGTGTCTCAGAAATTTTCTTTATATGATGAAATAGTTTTATAAGATATCATTATTGAGAAATAATTCTCCATGTCCTATGGATTTAATGTGAATCCATAGAAAAATATAAAGGAAAAGAAAATTATAGATAAAAGTAAGAAAGAAATAATGGTTTTCCTACATGTGATAACTATTGAATGAATTACCCTATTAAATTTATGAAAGGATTGGGAGATTTTTTTCTGTATAGACAAAAAGTTCACCAAGAAATGTAATGTAATGGGAAGAAGGAGAACAATGATATTCAGTGTTAAAATTTCATGGAGATAGAGCTCTATACAAATGAATGCCCCAAGCATCAAGATAGTTTACCTCATAATAAACTAATAGGTCGAGGTCAAGCATATGTTAGTGAACAAATGGAGTTTAATAATTAATGTACATGTGTATTTATATCTAATAAATATGTTGTTGTATTATTTTATTTATGATGTTCTCATCATATGATTTATCATGTATATAAGGATTTAAATACAATACTTTTATGTTAAGTATTTGAAATCATATTCTAAATTTTACCATTAAAAGATATTTAGTATAAATTAAATCTCTTTATAAAACACGTGGTTGAGGGAATGATAACCTATAATATGTTTTCTATGTTAATAAAATTATTTTTGGATAAATAAATTATTTTTTTAGATAATATAAATCAGATAAGTGTAGACTATATTGAGACTGCGTAATGATTTATTGACAAAGTGTGTTTTTCTATCATTTATGGAATTTAAATAAATTTTGGATTCAAAGAAAATGTCAAAAATATCTATATTATATTTAAAGAATAATAAAAATTCATGTTATCGATAATGTTTTATTAAAATTTCAGTTATTAACATATTCAAATGTTTGGTATGCGATGATTAAAAGCCACTTAATGTTATTTGATATGTTCATTTTTGAAATTAAGTGACCTTACTTAAAATGTGTTGGATCATATGGTTTTGGAAACATTATCCATTTATTAAATGGTTTTATTTTATCATTGGATGAGTTTATAAGGATTAATGAATTACATCACCATATGATGAAACATGTAATAAGAAATGAGGTCGAAATAGTTCACCGAATAACTAATGGATAAGATTGTCTTTATGAAATAGAAACATATATTTTCTTATATTACTATAGATTTAAATAATACATCAAATAAAGGAAAAAATTTCATTAAAAAAAATGGTATCATGTTACTGTTTATTTTTTATGATATCAATGAACTTTTTTATAACATTGGTTTAAGGAATTGTGGTCATAAACTATTATAAGAATATGTTCTTTATAACTCTTCATTAGAAATTGATTATTAGATTTCCCTCTTGTATCCATGTTTCAAATTCTCACATATGTTCTCATACTATGGTACTTAGTTACGTTATTATTATACTCCCTTTATATATTGTTATAATGATGTGTTATTAAACCTATTCACATTGTTGTTTTTTCAATAATAGTTTATTTTTTAAATATTAGGATGTAATTTCCTTTCCCAAAATTTACAAGAATGTCACTCACCCTCCACTATAAAAAAACACTCACCCATCCCACTTCCTCACACCACTCAAGAGACATTTTTATAACCCATTTCCTCCCAAATATCTCATAAAAAACTTCCCTTAACCTAGAATAATCCCTTAGGAAAAAATTCATCCAAGGAATCCCTTTGGTTCAAACCAAATAGAGTTAACTGAAGAAGAGGTAACATCCTTCCTAAAGCTCTTTGTGTGTATTTCTTTCTCAATTATACTTATTCCAATATTATATAACACCACGAGAATCATAAATAGAGTTATATATTTTTATGTCAATAGTAAATCCTACAATTACACACATTTTCATATAATTGGTAACGAACTTACCATTCGTGTGTACGACAATCTACCGCCCCACAAAACAATGTTCATCATTTTTTCCATTATCACCTCTCATGGGTGGTAATTAGGATGTAAATTCAATTTATGTATTATATATGTATATAATATTTATATAAGTATTTATTATTATTTATCTTTTATGTATCACATAGCTTTAGTCTTTCCATTTTTGTGGTAATCCAATAATATCGTTTATGGAAGTGTGGACTACCGCCTCTCCAAAGTGATTTGATTCATTCACATGACCCATGGAATATATAATTGATGGTTATAATGAAAAATTTGTGACATAAATTAAATTTATTTTATATTAATTACATAACTAACTTTAATGAAATATAATGTATTATTTTCATTTTTACCCCTCTCACACACTAAAAAGTGATAACTTCAGTCATGGATGTGTGGACTACCGCCCTCTCGACCCAATGTGATTCATATTTCATAAAATAATTATATATATAATTATATATGATTAAATAAAAAAAATTATATAATTCTTATTTTTTAAATATACGATGTTACTTAAGTTCTTTCCATAATTATTATTTAAAATTGTGAATGTTACTCATGTGTATGTATGGCCTACAGTCTCCCTAATTATAATGTTTTTTAAATTTTAATAACCATATTTCATGATTGGTTTTAATAGTGTAATTGATTTATAAATATGATAATTATTCTTTGATTATTATTATTCACTATATTTTTATATAATTATCCTTTTGACCATAGTCGGCCTACAAAAGTTGTTTTAACACATCAACCAAATTTGGTCAAAACACCATATTTAAACATGAGGGTTTAAGTAGTTGTTTACGACAATGTAATAAGTGAAATAAATGTAATGATAAAATATAAAATTTTATGAATTGAGTAAATAATTGATGTAAGTTTATTATTCATGATTAAATTTACACATGTGATAAGTCAGACTCAATGTAAGGGATTTTTTCTCAACCTACATTCTATTGAGACTTATTTATTCCAATAATCCAGTTCATTTTTATATGGAGTATATAATTTCAGTTGACATGTTATATCTTGAATATATATATTATAATGATATTCTAGGTTTCATTTTATGTTATTCCGTCTTGGGGATTATGATTCAAATGTTTCAATGTGATATGGAACTTTTTTATGTGTTTAAAAATTATATTCCTCTTGAATATTGTAATGATATTTCAATGGTATTTATATTCATAAATTTCAAAAACCCTTGTTGTTATTTATCTACCACAAAGTAATTTCTGAAAAATATGTATTATTTATTCAATATTTATATTTGATAAGGCATGTTTTTTAAATCAATTACACAATATGAGGAATACTTCAGACATGCAATGAAGGGTGGGGCTTGGACTTATATATCCCCTTTATGTATCTATAGGTTTTCACGAGACAAATAAGATGGTCTAGAAAAACAATATAAACTATTTTGAGGATATAACTTGTCATTATATTTTTTCATGTACCTAGAACTTGATGTCCAATATCAAAGCACAACCTTCACTGTCTGTTATCATTATATCCATGATATTTTGAAATTATAAGATTTGTGGATGCATTTCATTCATGACTTGTTGATTAAATGATATTTATTTTACTTTATTTACCTTACCATAATTATTATTTTTAATCTATTTATTTCAATGGAATGTGTTCTTAGTTTCGTATCATTCCATGTTAATTTATACTTATTTATTCATTAATTATTACTCTTTACATACCCATAAAAATAATTTGATCACACCATTATTCTTGTTTATTTTCCAACAAATATAAAGAGGAACGGAATGAATGAGTTTCATGGATGATTTATGTTAGTATTTGTTTATTATTAAATTTAATTTCATATTTCCCAATGTATTATGGTAAATATATATATGTAATCTAATTTTTCAAAACTTCTAATTCATTTGGTCCCATTGGATGTGAAAGTTGTATCTATGCTAATGTAATAAAATAATGAACATGCTATAGGATTATGGAGTCAAGGTGTGATAAAAGGTTTTTAGTTCTTTTACGAGGTGCCAAATAATCCTATTCTTTTCTATTATATCCCAAAATATATAGTTATATTCCTTAGCATATTACTTTTTTATTTATTTTAAATATATATATTTTTTATTAGATCTATGGAAATAATAAAGTTGATTAATAAGAAAGGAATTCCCATGTTTAATATTAATTAATTCTATTTATATAAGTATATGATGATCTTATATCTTCTATATCTTAGTGTATATGTTCTTGATATCACCCAAAATGATATACAATCTTTTGAAGTCAGTATGTCACATAAATTTCTTTCTAAGAAGAATATTGATGTTTATTAGAGAAAGCACAATTTCTGTCTCTCATATACCTGATATAAGAAGTTCAAAATGTTATGGGTATAAAAATATTGAATATATTATAAGGTAAACTCTATGAAATGCATGATTTAGATACGATGGTAAGGGATTTATAGTAAAAATATTATCAAAATCAATTTGAGGACATTCTAAGGGAATAAGGTGAATTTTTTTATGAGATTTTAATTCAAAAGAAATAAATATTATATCAATTCAAAGATAAATATATGTTCATCCCACTTTTCATGGTTTTATTTCACGTCATTGATGGTGAAATTTTGTTGGAGTTTAATTTAAATATGTTAATGAAGAGTCAAAATGAATTATTGTAGTTTTTATGTAAATTGGAGTAACTATAGATTTTTTAGAGAGGCCATCATCATTGATGTTATATAAATACATTAATTTATATAGAAACAAATATTTTCATGATTTAATTTGAAATTATACATATAATCATTTCAGTGGATATTATAATTTTTATTTGAATAAGTAAATGGAGTTCTTTAAATATTATTTTGGATAAATAATAAAAATAATATAATAATAATTTTAGAGAATATGAGTCTTTAATTTGGTATTTATAGTGTTTAAAATAAAATTCTATTAAGGATTTGTGTTATGGGTGAGATGTCAAATAAACAAACTCATAATCAACCAACAACTTAAGAAACTAGACTATCCCAAATTTTCTACCAGAACTTTATCGAAGGTGCACTAAAATTCCAAGGGTAGTGTGATAAGGGACTATAATATTATTCATGTAAGCACAGGTTTGTGAGAATGAATAGTTATTATCATATATCGTGTGGATTGAAATGGTGCACCACTAGAGTTCATTGAATCATGTTGGATTTGGATAATACACTATTGAGTTGTTCAATGTTATTAAGGAGTGATATGATGGATAATTATTTGATGTGGGATTGTCAAAAGGTGTTGATATTCAAATTTAATTAGTACATGTTATCAATTTTATACAATATCTATGTAATTTTTCATATTACTTTTATAGTATTGAGTATATTCCAAGCATATTATTCTTATTTCACATTCCACCATTGAATTTAAGAGATATATTTAGTTGATTTTTCATGATATATATGGTAGTTATAATAAGAAAAATTCTTGGCATACACACTAAATTTACCAGAATAATAAGAACAAAATATAGCCCAACACTAAAATCATCAAATATTCGTTACTATCAAATGATTACATTGACTACATCCACTGTCTTTAGTAATTTTTTTTGAGATTATACAAATATTGATACATTGATCAATGCATATTAATGAAATTTATAATATTATTCAACTTGTGAAATGGGGAGATATACATGATTGAGGATGTAATTTTTTGAATAGAATTTCCTTATCTTAATCATCGAAGGAAACCAAGTTGTGGTTCCTCTATGGTGACTAATTTTAAAATGAGTCAATTAAATATTATAAAATAGGTATTTTCAATAATATATTTTATATTTTAAATGGTAATTATTTCTAGAATTTATATATTTAGGTAATAGTTATGTTAAGCACATCATTTTTTAACTTTAGTTAGAATTTTGAGAGTTCCTTGAGTAATTTCCATGGGTTGACATAAAGAGAAACACTTCATGGTAATGTGAGAAAAAATTGGGGTCTAGAGAAGGAATTATATGATTCATGATAAATAATTATTCAATGATATACACATCATGATACTTTTTATCATTATCCTTGATTCTAGAACGAAAATGATTTTAGTAGAGTATGGGAGAAAATTTAGAAAAGTTAAGTATCGTGTTACATTAAAGTTATTTTAATATGAAATTTATTTTCATATAAAATTAATTTATTTTCATATTAATTCCTAGAGAATTTCACATGGAATCATGAAAATTTAGTATTTTTTAATAATGTTATTATATAATTTTAATGTTCAAATAATATGTCATTTAACTGTATGTTATAGGACACTAAAAACCATATATTTTTAAATCTATCCATTCTTGATGACATGTTCTTTAGTTCTAAAATATCCCAATTTTAGTTCAATTATTCATGAGGTATTTTAAATAATGAAACAAGAAAATTTTTCGGGATTCTTTCCCTACAAATAAAGATGTATCCATGAATGAGATTTGTATGAACTCATGAATATTTGGAAACTATTTCAATGATATGGATTATTTATAAGTATAAATATATTAATATAATAGATTGTTTAGAATATAATTTTGGGAGAATAAACTCAAGAAATAAAATATAACTAAATAATAATGAATTTACAGTTTTTATGAAAAAAATCTTAAAATTTTTTAATCATTGATAATCATGGTAACAAAAATTAATTATTTTACATTGTATTATAAGTGTATATGAAGGGGTAGATTTTACAGACGAAACTAATGTTATTATATTCCATTATATATATATTTCTATTCAAAAAAACAAAACATACAAAGTTTTATTTTCAAATGTTATTTAGAGAAGATAAATACAAAACACTGAATAAGATCTAATACTACTATAAAAATTTCTAAAAATATGGTTATATAAGATTATATTGAGAGTGAATTATATTTCTACTATTTTTGAGCACATAAGATGAAAAAGTGAGTAATTAGGAATTGGTGTGAAGGTTTATTCAAATTTAAAGGAAGAAACATGTATTTAATTAATGTAAAAAGAATAAGTGTCAGGAAATCTAATTTGTACTTAGAGATGACGGTGCCTTGTAGTAGTGCAAGAAAAGTTTAATTCTTGTTTATTTAGTGAATAATAATTATATTAAATTTCTTTATATATGAGGAGATGGTTTTAATTTCTTATTTTTATACATGTAGATTTGAAAAATATAAATAGGGCCCTAGTTGTATAATAATTATAAACTATCTTGTGTTAGTATAAATACCTAATAGGATGTTATGGACTTTTAAGAGACTATACTACAATGAATGTTCATGGATACTCCTTTCTAATTGCAGATCATATTTTCTTTTTCTAGTTGGCAATACTATTGTAGGTTTTTATGATTCCTAACAAATATTATCTTTTCATATTTGAAGGTGATTCTTCAAAATATATTATTTCTTTAGCATGTGGGTGTGTGTTTTCATGTGTCTCATGTAAATAATTAATGTGTTAAGAGTTAAAAATAAAATAAATCACACTAAAAAGTGACTGAGGTAAATATAACGGGGTAAAAAGGAAAAAGTGTTTCAGAATTACATAACACTTATCTCCCCTATTAGTGTGGAATATATCCCTAACTAGTCCCTTTAATTATTTTTTGTGGCATAATTATAATATTATTGGATTCATTATTATTTTAGTTTTATTTTAATTATTTGAAGGAATCATTCTAAATTTATAATGTAGTTTATTTTTAGTGAATATCAAGCCAAACTATATCACAATTCAATCTCCACTAAGACTATAATGAATAGTGAAAATAAAGATAATAATATATTAAATAACTTCTCCACCGTATCCAAATAATAAGTTTCCCCATGTAGCAATAATAAAGAATGATTATTAGGTATTAGTGGATAAGAATTTTTGGTTCAATATACCATCATGGAAAAAGAATTTTCATTTTACCTCAAGATAATCTTGGTATTTATGTGATTTTTATGTAATTATAAATTCTTGTTCAAACAATCTATAATTATATACAAGATCGTGTGTGAGTGATGACATGTAAATAGAAATATCTAAAAATGAGTCAAATAATGTTATTTAGTGTTATCCTATAGAATTAGAATCTATAATTTTTGGGGACATTGAAAGAATACTAAGATGGATCATTCAGTCCAAGTAAGAGCCTAATATTAAGGATAAATACTTGTAAACAATATTCTCCTTAGAAAAAAAGAATTCCAAATATTTTGTATCTTCATAAGATTTTAACATAGAGAGTAAAGATATATTATCTATGTTTGAAATAGAATTTTTTAAAAAAATTAAATTAAAGTCTGAAATAAAAAAAAATCGTGAAGAGATGTTCTAATTATAATAAAAAAATAGTATTAATGTTTATAGTTTAAAACATGGACGTAAATTCATAAGGATGTTAGATATTGAAACTTTATTATATAATAAGTTAAAAATATTTGATATGGAAGTTGCAAGGATGAGAATAGACTTGGAATATAGTGAAACATTCATTTAATATCAAATTAATGACTTCAATATGTGGTGTATATAATTGGTATTAAAAGTTTCCAACCATTACAAGACACTGATGTAAACATCATAGTTTATGGAGAATTTAGTTGTTAATGTAGACTATTATAAGGGGGAATCTTATATTGACATACATTTCTTATTTTTTAGGTACATCATTGCATCTGCTGGTGATCATTATCAAGAAAACATAAATAAGTTGTCTCCATCCATACAAAAATGTATTTTTTTACTAATTTGTTTTTATAAAATAATTTAGTTTTGAATAAATAAAATATATAAATTTTGATGCTTAAAAACTATTAGAAACCCACCACCACGTCCATAGTAAATATAAGTATATGTAGAGAAGATGGATCCCGAAAACTTTCTCGATCAATGGTAGATAAATCCCAAACAAACATGCTCTAAAATCTATAAATTAAAAATATTATATTTTCGAGGATTAAAGATCAATAGTTGTTGGGAAATTATGATGTTGAAACTTGTATGGTCATTTCGAATTATATTTTTCATATTATCTATTAATATTAAAATTATAAATGAATCTTATCTAAAGTGGGAGAATGTTAGAGTAGAAGAAACATCTATAGATAAAAATGAATATTTTATCATAAAAAATATTTTTAATGCTTAAATTTATATTTTTTGTTAATAAGGGGTGTGATAAAAATGTTTTGAATTATTATCTTTGTATTTTTTTTAATGTTATTGGGAATAAAAGACCATATGAATTAAAAAATAATTATTATACAGTCTGGGTAATAGAGAAGCTATTCAATGTTTCAAATCATAATTCTATTAAGATGTTTCAGAAAAACGATTGTTCTTCCTTGGTCAAAAAAAGATAAGTAAGGCAATATTCAAGGAAATTTCAAATATTTTATGAAGAGTGCTTCATCTAAAAGGAAAAAAAATGATGAAATTCACTTTCAATGAGACATATGGAATCTCCAAGATGGATTCCATGGTATCTAAAGAGTGTTTAATTTTTTGAACAGTAAATTAAGAGAATTAAAAGATAACAGATGAAGACAAAAAATTATAGTTCTAATCAAAATGAAAAAGGATAAAAATAATTATTCTTAATTTCATTATGGGTTTTCAACTAAATACAACCCTTGAGTGCAATAAGAACAATAAGTGAGGTGATTTTTTTGGACATTCTAATAAATATTTCACTACAACAGTCACAGAACAAGAAGAATTAAAGATAATATAAAGATTACACTAGGTTATACATGTTCTCTAAATATTATTGAGAATAGAAATTTCATTAATAAAGAAATTAAATAAATGATGATATCCATATTTCGTTAAAAAATTCATTTTTAAAATTAATATGTGATGGATGAATGATGGAATTAATGGAGTATATTACTTTATAAAATCCTCTCAAACATTTTTTTTTCATGTTTTAGAGAAAGTAGATCCAATATATTCTATTATATTTGTGTACAATATTTATTTTCTTCAATGCAGGGGATTTTAGGATTATCATGTTCTCAAGGGGTGCCTAAGAGGATTTAAATTCTATATTTACTATAATGAAAAATTAATAAGACCTCATCTTAAATTGATTCCTCAAATTATATTTCATTTATGATCTTACTAAAATAATATTTTTTATGTTGTTATTGTGGACAATTTCAAATCTAAACATCCATTTAAAGAGTTCCTTTTTCACACAGTCTCAACATTGTAGATATTGAAATCAATTTATAAAATGTATCCTCAATGTTAAAGAATGTGGGGATTATCTATTAGGGGGAGTAAAGAATATTAAAAAATATTCTATAAATATCTTTATTATACAAATATTAATATTATATAACATCATTGATGGAGATTTCATTGAATATATATGTATTCCTTAATCTACCATATTTGTTAGAAATCATTAAATAGCTATATCAAGGGGGATATTAATTTTCATTAAATACATAATGAAGCAATATTGAATAATTTCCACGGTTCTGTGAAACCTAGTATAATTGAATTTTCTAATCTGTGTATTCAATGGGGTAGATGAAATTGAGTTTCATATATTTCATAAAAAACATTAACTGAATTATATTAAATTAATTATATCATCCTAATAAAATTGTGGATAGTATTTTAATATATCTCTCAATTTATAATATTTCAATTGGTATCATATACTATTGATAATCGATTAATTTTTTTTGTCTAATTCAAAAACTCTTATTTTCTACATTGAATATTTCTCAAGTATAATAACAGTAGAATAGTTGTTGGAACATTTATGATTTATGGAAAGATACCATCTCTCTCAATAGAAATTTTATCTCATTTCAATAGGGGGTGAAAAATTTTAAAATTTAATTCTAATATGAAATGGTAAGTAAAGAAAAGTAATGAATGAAGAAATAATATATAATTATATCATTACTTGTCACTATTTGAAACAAATATAATGTTATAGATGTTGAGGAAACATTTGGTGTTATACTTATTATTAGTGAAGTTAATGTTTTTTAGAAGGTTGATGTAAATATTTTGAAGAATAATTAAATTCATGTATATGATCTTGAAATTCAACTAGAGAACCCTACCATGTTTTGAAGATTTATAGTCTTAGATGTTATGGAAATAAATTATTATTAAAGAAAACATGTGTTTTAGATATTTCATTTGAAATTCCATATGGATTTTTTTTAATGAATATTCTCTTATTTAAATGATTAATACATTGGATACCTATCTATTTATTTTTCAATGATGATTAAAAATAATATAATAAAATTGGTGGTTGGAATTTTTTTTAACAGAGTGATTGGAATTAAATGCATATATAGATTTATGTTGAGGAATAGATGTCAAAACAATATTCCAAATCATAACAAAAAACCACCTAAGCAGCCAAAAAATCTTAATAAGGTTACTCGACCCATATGAATGGTGCGAAAACCAGAGAATATTTGTTGGTGCAGTGAGTATGATACATTCTAGGTATACATAGGTGTGTTATAGAACATGGTTCTTTTTTAAACCATTTGGGATAGCATGATGCAGTGTTGGAGAGAACTATATCTAGTCAGATTTTATTAATCCATTATTGAGGTTCTCCTAGTTATTAACAAAAATTATGATATAGGATTCTATAATGTGGAATTTTGAGAAAGTTCTACAATTCATAATCAAGTATTGTATGACAACAATATGAAAAATAGTCATGTATCATGTTTTCTCCCTCATAATGTACTTTTTTATGAACCTAGAATATAATTCTCTATATGTGTACCACTATTAAATGAAAGAGCGATATTGAGTAGAGATGAAACTAGTATTATGTTTGTTATCAATAGATCACAGATTGGTGTGTATTCTAATTGCATTGTATGGATAAGAACAAGGGATTATCCATGATGAAAATCATTAAAAGTCTGTCACTATAAAATAATATGTGCATTTTGTAATCTTTCTTCAATATCTATTTTGTATAATGACAAATTGTTTAGGCATTTATCAATTGAATAAAAAATCAGATGGACTATTTCTCAAAGTGTGAAATGGGAAGATACATTCAATGTTGTATATAATTGTCTAGAATTAAATTTTATTTATTAAACGTAAAAGCAAATGGAACCATGATTCCAATATTGTTACCATTTGGTAGAGTTTCGCAGTAGCCTAACATGGGTAGATTCAACACAAAATGGTATCTTTTTACTAGCTTTTTTTGCAAGAATCAGTATCTATTGGAGATAGTGAGGGAATAGTGGTTTATGTTGAGTAGGTTATTTTAAAAGTCCTTAATGAAGTGTATATGGATTGACATGAATATAAAAATTTCTCAGTATTGAGTGAATAATTATTAGTCAACATAAGGATTCAAAAACAGATTAATGATGTTTTCATCAATGATACATCACGATACTGGTAATTATGAACATATTAGACAAGGAAGAAGAACAATTTAATAGGATTTTGGGAGAATATTTTGCAATGTGAAGAATCGTAAGACTTTTTAGTTATTTTTGTATGACTTATAATTTCTTGTGAATTCAAAGAATTTTCATATAACTTTATGGTTCCTTTTTTATCACTTCTTCAATATTTCATATGTCTTTATGTAGTTTAGATATTACATTGGATGTTTTAATAAATGATGTTCAAATTTCTCTCTATGACATTAACAATTAGAGAATTTTAAAATTTTCAATGCTCTATGATGTATTCTTAAGTTATTAAATATAAAAAGGTTGGTTTCATGCTTTTACTAAAATTTTGAAGTTGGAGAGAATAATATGTAATCAAATTACTTCATTATAAATAAATGAGTATCATTTATAGATATAGGTAGTGATTCATGAATATGTGGAAAATATTTTAATGATGTATATTATGTAGAAATATAAATATATTGGGATTAGTGACTCTTAATTTGAGTTTTCAAGGAGAATAAATTATATAATAAATTATAAAAAAATATGAAGGATGTGGAGTTGTGACTAATGAAAATCTCATGGACTTTGAATTTCCAATAATATTTGAATTGCAAAATGATTATTCTATATTATATTGTGAATATAGATAAAATATAATATTTCATAGTAGAAACTAATGATGTTGTGTTACATCCCTCCCCCCACATATATATATATATATAATTTCGAATAAATAAAATCAATTTAGTTTTTATGAATGTTATATAATGACAAAAAAATAATGTCAAATATAATGATTGGATAATACAATATCGAATTCGAAATCCATTTAAATTTATGAAAAGAGTGAGAGTGAGTTTCTATACCAATGTTTATTCCATTAAAGAATAAAATATGAAGAAGAACCAGTGAATTCCTATCATGCTAAAGATAGATGAAATGAGGATCAGTGGGAAGAGGAAGAAAAATGTTGTTTTGTGTAGTTCGGTTCACATGGGAAGGTAGAAAATTTCATTGGTTAAAGTTAAGAGGTAGAAGTAATTTCTATACAATATAGTTAGCACAAGAAGATGAAGGCTTCATAATTTAGTGTATTAATTGTAGTATTCTGGTTTTTTCTTGGAAGAAAGAGGATAATTTTATGTACTGCATTTGTATATGAGATTAATTTATTTCTTTTATACTATTATGAAATTATAAGTGAGGAAGAGAAAGAAGACCCAACTAATACACTAATTGTATACTATTTAGAGGTTGTATAAATACACAATGGGATATCGATTCACTATCGAGATACTATAGTGAAATGTAAGAAATTTAATACTCCATGAATTTGTCATCTCATTGGTTTATTACATGTGTTAATATGATCATGGGGTTTCCCCATTTTCATAAAGGATTATCCTATATTTTATAAATGTGAAATTTTTAATTATGTCGTCTATATTTTGTATTTGTTTTTGGATTTTTCACATACAATTAATGAAGTTGATATGATAAAATAATAAACTTATTCACTATAAGATATAACCTTGTTAAATAAAAAAGGATAAAAGGATTGATTTTGTCAAATAACATCCACACTGATTCACACCCCCTCGAATATTAGGAATTGGATGAGTGGACCATTGATATTCCCAACAAATTTATCATTTATTAAGATATAATGATAGTATTATCATTAAGATAAAGGTAAAATATGATAAATAGACTATTTAGAAATGATCAATATACACAAGTTAGTTCACTGCATTAGGAACTGTATCGATTAGCTGAGTCGTGTAATCTTAGTTTGGTGTTTAATGATTTTGTGAGATATTTTAGCACGAATTGGTGTGTGGCTTTGAACCTTGGTTTCCATTTTCCCTACAAAATGGCCTTATCTTAATAAAAATTTTAAATTTGGATGGATGATAAATAAACTACATTTAAAACAAAAAAAGGTGAAAACAATTTTATCCTTAGCTGTCTCAGGAGGAATGAAATCATGATGAACATGGTATTATGTATTTTAATAAATTCATGTCACTATTTTAAAATTTTAAACCTTGAAGAAATTATTAATAAAATGTTAGACTTAAATTCATGGGTTTCAAATGTGGGATGACTATGTATATTTCCTCTAGTATCAAATTGAAATATAATAAAGGTGAATATAATTATCAATCATAATGATCGTAATTTAAAATAAATTTTCAAAGTACTCATTGTACATAAGCGTCTTCTAAAGGAAAATTAACATCAAAAAAATAATAGAAAATAAACATTGTATGAAAATTTGATGACACATATTTTTTTTCGAAAAAAGTGTAAATCAGTAAGAAGTATCTATGGAATAAGGAATATTTCATTCTATACTAAAATAAAAATATACTATAGTATCCTCTAGTGGAGAAGAAGGGAACATTAAAAATGGGACTAGTGAAAATTATAATAAATATGGTAAGACACTAAAATAATTCTTATTGAGGATAATCTCTATATAAGTTTGATAAAAATCAACTTACAAGAAAATTAGAAAATAATATTATGGAATAACAAAGAATCTCTAATGAAATATCTTAACACATTAAAATATAAGAAGATTAATGACATATATGTTATGTTTTAAAGGAATAAAGGGGATTGAAATTGAATCCTTGAAAAGAGAGACATTATTCGTGTGATTACATTAGTATACTCTATTTCATAAAACAATGAGGTAGAAGATCTTTTGGATAATTTGGATGATAATAATAATTCCATTAAGAACATCCAATTTGAGTTTCTAGATTGTTTCAATGAATTAATTGAAATGTGTAAGTTAGATGAGAATAAATCTAATGTTACTATGAAACTTGGTGATAGTATTTTAAAACCCTAAACTATCATTTGATATGAATTATACTGTAAAATAAATTGTGGAAGATAAAAAAATAAATATAATAATGATATTATATTATATAATGATAAAAACACATTTTAAAATTATAGTAGTTGTTCTAAAAATGAAAAAACAAATATGGGGTATGTCAGAAGAATAATATCAAGGTCAAGCGTAATGTAAAAAGCTAAGGTAATGAATGAATCTTCTAAGCACAAAAATGTTAAAATGATGAAATGGATCTAAAATCAAAAGGATGGTCTGTGATAATTTTTTGGAACAATATTTAAAAAAAAGTATATTTATCATCGATGTAATATGTCATCATTTTGGAATATATAGACATAAATCCAATATGTCATGGTTCAATATTCTACTCCCTTAGGTGAAGACAGTTCAAGAATCAAGGGGTTTTCAATATGATATTTCTAAAGGCTATTAACAAAATATCCAATGTTGTTGGTGCAATTATATAATTCCTTTGATTCTATTAACAAAACTTAAGAAGACATGGTCAACACAAAAAAAACAATATAATATTCCCTCACATTGCTACTAGAATAATTGAATTTCAATGAGAACACAAAAGGAGTTAAGATATGTAGTTATTATGAAAAATCATTAGTGTTTTAGGCGGCTTACAAAGGAATAAAATGTGGAAATTGTTTGATAAATGTTTGTGGATTCTTATCAAACAAAAATTTTTATAATAATATGTTTAATGATATCTAAAATTAGAACATAGGAGATCTTATTTTTAGAAATAATAGAAAACTAAATGTGACAAAATTTGTGAAAATAAACATGAATTGAGATATGTTTTCTTGGATAATGGGTTCAAAAGAAATATCTAGTGTATTTATTTTCTTGGTAATAGTGAAATTGAGGTAAATTTTCACAATAATTATAATTTCATTAAAATTTTGTATTTTTAATTGTTATCAGGAAGGAATAGAGAACTTGATGAAATCTATTTCAAATTTATAATGATATATGTAGTTTCTACAAGAGTGTAAAGGAGGAAAATGATATTTGGCATATAATACATCGATATTTGAGTAAAATGACATGATTAAACATGAATCATGAAATACTCAACAGTTTTTTATATATGTATTAATTTTTAAATGGTAAAATAATGTTACAATGTGTTAATGTTCAAAAAGAGAAACCCCTTATTTTGGTTCATTTAGATGTTTATAGACTAATGATCTTGAATTAAACCAATGAAGATAATAACTTCACAACTTTTTTAATCATTATATTCTATTAACTTATATTTATTTATTTTTGAGTAAATCACAAGATCTTGGTATGTTTAATAACTTTTTATGTCATGTTATAAACCAAATAAAAATTATTATCAAAATGTTTTCCCCTAAAAATATACCAGAATACAACAATGGTTACTTTGAGGAATATCCTGAGATATATTTCATTAGGAATGAATAAATATATTTATAATTTCAATAATTTTTTTTATAATAAGAATAATAGTTTTGTGGACATGGGAAAAACATTTTTTTTAAATCATGTTTCATTGATATACTTTTGGATATGATCTATACTAATAGATACTTACATATATAATTGATGATTAATATTCTCAGTTCAAATAATTTGATATATGATATATGTGTTGGGAAAAAGATTAAATTAAATATTTTAATGTTAACTAATATACCATATTTTATTTATAAAAATGTAAGAGATTTGTGAAAAAATTAACACTAGATCCAATGAGGGGATTTTTGTTGAATACATAGTTGGTGGAACGAGTTATCAGTTTCAAATTAAGAATAAGAGCCAGATCATTAATATTTATGAATTTATTGTTTTTAATATCAAAAATCATTAAACAAATTACATATTTAATATGAAATTGGTGAATATTAAAGAGAATATATTGGATATAATATAATAAACATGAATTTTATATGAGATGTATAAATCTATCATATTGGTTTTATATTTTTATCAATTAATAAGGCCTAGAAAAAATATTATATATTTTTTAAAAACATATGAATCATTTTGACATAAAAATTTCGTTCATTAGGATTGAATAAAGGATGTTCCAACCTGAATATGATAGGAGAATTTCAAAAACATTAGCTTTATTTTAGAAGTTTAATCAAACCGTGTTAATGGTATATAAAAACATGAAAATTTTATTATATATATAAATGAATATTATATTAAAAATTAAAATAATGACACTTATGAATTGGTTTCACAACCTAAAGATTAAATTATAATAGATATTATACTTACTAATAGAAATTAACTCAATGGGATGGTAGAGGCTTTGTATAGTGAGAGTCGGGATTTATGCGTTGGATTGTTTCCAATTAATTGCATAGCAATTTATAAGAAACACCCTCTAGTCATAAGTATTGAAATGATTTAGATATTTTTCATGATTTATTCTCAATTAAATTATAATGTTTTATAGATGGATTTAAAGTTAGTATTCCTAAATGAAGATATTGAGGAAAATGATTATATAGTGAAAAAATGGATTCATACTTGATGGTGATAGTTGTAAAGTAATTAATTTGGATAAATTTTTCTCTTTTTAGAAAAAAATTACAAAATAGTTATATTCAAAACTAGAAATGATATTCTAGGATATCTAATTCAAAAAATTAAAGTTTTATATAAATATATTTTTCTGATGCTTTCATCGGGGCGTGCATTCGTCTGTTGCGGATTCAAAAACGGTTTCCCTGCATTGCGGCTTTCCAGTAGTGGGTGGAATGTATCGCTTATTCAGGGATGTTTTCTCCATTATTGAAATTGGATGATGGGACGTTGGCTCATCATTCTATGTGTTCCTCCTTGGAACTTGTTACCTAGTCTGTGCCTCCCTTAAAAATTAAAAAGTTGTTCAGGAATTTAATTCACAGTTCCATAGCTTTGATGACACTGGTTAATTACTCTATGTCAATCTGGACATTCTGAGGTGTGTTGATAGGATAAAAACTTTCGGTCGGAATATATGACAACATCAGGCAAGTCGGGGCATCTCTAGATGTGTGGACATTGGGGAACCTATATTCTTCCTCATAAGAGGGCATCTCAAAGGTGTAGAATCCGATGCATCCCACATTGGTCGTGAGGTATCTTACACCAGAGGCATGTCTCTGAGGTTTTCTTCAGCGTATAATTCTAAACATTAGGAATTTTGTGAGATTAACATCTTGTAGAGATAGAATGAGAGTGATCAGAACTCCCCATAGAGACAGATCAGATTGGTACATCCCTATTAGGGAGCTCCTAGAGTGTTCACTGGGATGAAGGATCAAAATGATCAATAAGAGAGGACCCAGGATGGTGTTTCCCATAATGGTAATATCTCACATCGTGAAGTCTGGTCTTGATACCACTAAGGGAGGATCAAGGAATTTGCACCCCATAATGGGGAAAACATATGGATAGGTCAAAACTCCCAATGAGAGCGGACCCAAGGTGGTGTGTCCCATAGAAGGATGATGTCACACCATGAAGGACGATCTAGACTCAAGGAGAGTGAACCCCAGAATGTGGAACACCAAGGTTTACCATTGTTTGGATTGAACCTTAGGGAGATTTCCTACCCAACCTGTGCAGAAGACAGGGATCAAATTCCATGTAGTTCGAAGGGGTGATGAATTGGGGAGTACACCATGGACAAAGACTCAGAGACATGTTTTTACTTATTTCTAGTTAGCATCCCATCATAGGAGGAATTCTGTTGTGTGGATGGTTTTGGATAGTGTGGGGCTTATGCATGGTTAGCTTTCCAAATGGAAATGGCATGATCCCATTGGGATGTGGTGGCCTCTTTAGTAATCTAGATAGATGATGGAGTGTTGAGTGATGTGGATGAGGAATGAGATGGAACCGTTGTGAAAGTGATGGAAACCTTGGACTTAAGCCACATAAAGGCTTCCTATGCAACCCTATGACCGGTAATCAAAGCCCATGTAGATTAGGAGGTGGGGTGATGGGACACATCATGAGAAGACCTGTGATTATGGACACATGGATAGGACCTGGTGGGAGTAGAACTTTTGGGTTGAGGAATATAATTCTAGAAACACAATGGATCAGAGGAGAGACTAGGATGTGAAATGAATGAGGGGCTTGAACCTTAGGGAGAATTCCTTCATATCCAAGTGGATGGGAATCCAAGTCTATATAGTTCAGGATGGGGCATAGAATTGGGGTGCGCGCAGAGGACCACGACCCATTGACATATTATGGATTACGTGTGGTATGTAGTATGAATGTTGGTCTAACACCATAGGGGTAGACTAGAGATGTGTGACCCAAAAAGGTAACTAAAAAGGGTTATCGTTGGTTGGGGTTGGAAATGGTTTACCACTGGTTGAGGTATACAATTACTTACTGCTAGTTGGGACTTTAATGTATTACTATTAGAAGGGGTCTAAATTGGATTAATACTAGAAGGATACTTCAATAGCTTACTGTTGGATGTTTTGAACCTCAGGGAGTCCTACTACATACATTTTCTTGGAGACATGAATCATCATCCCCCTTAATTCAAAAGCATACAGTTTAACGTCATGCATGATGAGGGTGAACAGAAATTAAGTGGTCGGGAAAGATGGGTGTTAGGATCAGACCTCATGGAGGCTTCCTACATACCCTATCGTAGGGATACGGATCAAGGTCCCCATAGTTTGGAATTTTCGGATTGGGACCCACATGCTAAGGCATCCCAGGAAGGATTCTGTTGTCAATGCTTAGTCAATGACTATGTGAGTCTTGGTCAGTGTGGGAAACATGTGGCTGTAAAGACCTGACGATCACGTCACAAAAGGCACATATATATGGAATGAAGTGAATATTATGCATGGTTTACAAACCATGTGCCACTAGGGAGCGGAAATGGTGGATGGGGCTTACGCATGGAATATGCCTGGGTGTCGCTAAGGTGTGGAAACGGTGTAAGGGGCTTATGCAGGGAAGCTGATTGGGTGCTTCTAAAGAATAGAAATAGTTTAATGGTATTATACATGGAAGCAACCTAGATTCCACTAAGGGGAGGCAGTGGTGGATGGGGATTATGCATGGAATCTTCTCGGGTGTAGCTAAGGAGTAGAAATGGTGGATGGGGATTACGCATGGTAGCTACTCTAGTTCTACTAAGGAGAGACAATGGTGGTTGGGGCTTATGAATGGAAGCTTCCCAAGTTCCACTAAGGACCAGAAATGGTGGATAGGTATTATGCATAGAAGTTTCTCATATGACTCTAATGAGTGGTATTGTTTGATGGGACTTACACATGGAAGCAGCCTGTGTTCCACTAAGGAGAAGCAATGGTGGATGGGGATTACGCATGGATGTTTCCCGTAATGTCCTCCTCATGTCTGGTCATGAAAGAATATCAACTCACTGGTGGGTTGAGGCATATAATTGAGGCCGAACCTATGCGCTAGTGTAGAAGAGGGATAACTCCAATGGTGGTGGAATCAGTCTTAACAAAGGGAGATGAAAAGCGTGAATCACATGCCCAAAATTTGGACCAAAATGGGGGTGGCATGATGAAGGGAGATAAATGCTGACCATATTTCGAATCACAACATCCACATCACGTTAGCCTATGTCGGAAAAAAACAAACGAGGGAAACCACTGACCATATTCGAAACACAATTCCAATCTTGAAGTTTCGTCAAAAATTGTCTGGGGTGTTGTCCAAGGATGGTTGGTGAGATGAAGTGGCGTGGGACCAAGCCATTCGGGGGGCCCTTTAGAAATGAAAGAATGCATGGATCCAAATAAGTGACCTGTAGAGCATGAGTGGAGTAATGGAATGTCTGAATAGTTTCCATCAGTCTTGAAATTATGGAAATTTAATCACAAAATGAGGTATCTTCTTCTTGGCACATAAGGAATATCTTATTTCGAACAAAGGGCATCATATTTTTATAAATGGCCCAAATACCATCTTTTTTATTTTTATTATGGATAATCCCCCTGTTAAGGGTTGAAGGGGAACTCGAACATGTCCCGTAGGCCCAAGGAACAAGGCCCAAAATAACCTGTAATACATGACCTGAAGGCCTAGAAGCATACCATGACCAATACATGACATGTAGGCCCAACCCATTAGAACTACCCCTCCCTAGATTCTGCATCATTGATCGCCTAGCACCCCAACTTGCATTGCGGATCGGCTAGCATTTCCCCATATAAATCTACCCTGTTCCTGGTCCCGATGGCTGTTTCCATACCCTATATTTACCATACGGGGTGTTCTACAGTTTAAATTTATATATATTGGACTATTGGAATCTTATGATTGTAACATAAGCCAACACTTGTATGGAAGAAGAGGAATCCAATTATTTAATGATAGGGAATTCTATAGTTTAATGTCATGTAGTGAGGGTTATTGACATATTATGCTTAGCATATAAGGAATCACTTGTTTAGCGCAAGAGACAACCTATGTTTTCCATATAGGGTATCTGATAGTATATAGTAATATAGATATGACTACTAGAATCATATGCTTGACGCATAAGGCATCTCTTGCTCGGAGCAAGAGACATCCAATATATGTCATAAAGGGTGAACTACAGTTTAATGTCATATAGATAGGATTATTAGGAATAAGGATCCTAGAAATGGCTGGTGTTGGGACATACACAAGAGTGCCCCTTGTAATGGATCCTGGCATAGGATTCAAGTGATAGGGTTTTGATGAGTTATTTGAGGAATGGTTCGACTCATGGTTCTTAAGGAATTGATGATGAGAATCTCAACTCAAGACATGTGAAAGGGACCAAGATAAATATATCAACTCTAGGTATTCAATAGTTTCTAGGGGAGTATCTCGAATCATGGTATTCCATTAGGGTATGGATAGCTTGCATAAGGGAACGAATGAAAATTTTGATGTCCTAGCCTGAAAATTTCATGGTGCACCTCTCCAATTTTGATGGGGGCCAGTGAAAAAAGTAAAGGGATTGGCCCAGAGGACAGGGACTTCATCACATAATTGATCCTAAGTGGGGGTGTAGCACCCATAGTATGGACCAATAGGCGCATGCCTAGATACTATTGTGCATAAGATGTGCCACTAGCAGGATGGGTTTCATGCAGGATTGCATTGTGCGGCACATGTGCACGTAAGATTGGGCACTATGGCACTAAAAACTATTGAAGTATTGTGTGCAATATTGTAAGTGTTTCATGAAAAATGGACGTATTTCACATAATAGGTAATTTCGGCATGCAATAGGGAAGGATTTCAATCAATAGGTATGTTTTGTGCTGAGCTGGAATGGTACATCACCATTGCGCACAAGATTGGGCACAAGAAAACTCTCACCTAAAAAATGGATTATTTTCTCATAATATTGGGATCATTGGCACAATTGCATGAAAAAGTGATGTTTTGCATGAAAACTGGTTTGTTTGTGTGTAGGCATAAAATATTGGGACTTATGTGCATCAGAGTGATGGTCGACCTCTGAGGGGCCTCCTGGAAGGAGGGGGTTCACTTGTATTCATTGGAAAAACCTTAGATGATGGTGTGAGTAAAATTCTATTCTTGGGTGAAAAACATCCACTTTTGTGTAAAAAACCATTTTTCATGCAAGATTCCATTTTTTCATGAAAACATATACTTAATCTGCAAATTTTCCTAGATATCCATTTTTCATAGTCTGACTTCATTCAACAATAACTTATGACTCATAACTCTGTTTGATCTCCATGACTACTGAAATTGAAGCCTAGAAAATGAGCTATTCCTTGGGATCATATTCCATAGCATGCAGTGAAATACATGGACATGTTTGTTTGGTTCCAATAGTATCTCTATGAAAGGATTTGACATAATGTAACCTGTTTTGATTACATACATTGATGGCCTAATTTTTTCCACAATCAAGGAAGAAACATGTGAGTAATTTCAACTAAAATTATAAAATTCTTTTCCATTTTAATAATCAATGATTTTACATTTTTATTTATATTATAATTCACTAATAGAATAGGTTACATCATTATATCACAAGAAAAGTAAACTAATGTGGTATTAATTGTGGTCAAAATTGAAGAATAAAAAGTTTCCTTCTCTCTTAAATAACATTGGATGTTTTTTACATAAATTAATAAGTAATAGTTGATGTAACATAGTTTATGATAATTAATGGTAGCCTACTAAACATAAAAAAATACATGATATCTTGTTTGTGGTTACTCTTTATGCAAAATTCTTTATCTACCCAAGGTATTAAAATATTATATTGAAAAACTAACCTTTTTTTACATCAAAGAAACATTCAATTGTAGATTGAGTCATGGAAAAGGAATTTTTCTTCTTATTTATTGAAATTCTATTTTTTATTTGGATGTTATAATTTTTGATCTAATGTCATCATCTAGGGTTTCATAATTCATTGGAGGATAATGAATTCATTGAAACTATAAAAAAGAAAAATGGGTCACCATAAGTACAAAATAAGTTTAGTATGTTCTAATACCACATTATATAACAAAAATTATTTTGATAAAGACAATATTTGAAGACATGAGGGTGAATGTCTCTTACACATTGAATATTGGATGTTATAATAAAAGTAAAATCAATTTTTCATTGAATTTTTTTACAATGTTTAATATATAAACACATATATATTATACACCAAAACAATAAAGAGAATATGGAACATGGAGATATTTTATTATAGAATATTTCCACTCTGTAAGGGGTGAATATCTTGACAATGCGCTCATTAAGAATGAATTATTTCACTTAATACTGTTGTTGGGACTAAATTCTATCACAAAATACCTATATGTATTCTTTTTCATTTTTCCCTCATTTCATTATTTTTTATTTATTGAATTATGTGGAGAATAAAAATTATATATTATTTAAAATTAGAGAGAAATAATTTTTATTTTATTATATAATTATCATTGAAGATAAGAAAGTAATATTTTTCTGTATTATGGTAGGAAAAAGGTGTTAGAAGTTGATGTAAATGGAATATCTCACACATCATTTCACATATATTGAATAAATCCAAAGGGAGATAGTGAATATCCATTATTGGTATATTAGATATACATTAATGATTATAATTGTTGATAAGTTTAGGAGTTGAAAATCCCTCTTAATGTTAATTGATTAAGGGGGTAGTGAGTTTATTTTAATTGATATGTTTTTAATATAGTAATTATTTTTACCCAAATAATTACAAAACACTCAAAAATATTTATTTATCATGTGATGTAGTGTTTAGATAACTTCCATGTTAGAATAGTGTTACAAATTATTTCCTTGGACAACCCATTCACGATTCTTAATTATATTTTATTATTTTATTTATTAAAAAATTCACTTGGATGGTTTGGAACACAATTAGAGTATTTATAATGAAGAGGAATAAATATTTGTTGATTTAAATAGAATCATGATGTGAGGGTTCATTTTTAAACATGGTTAGTTTAGTTTTAGCAGATTTTTAATCTTACTTAGGATACCATTCAATATTCTACACATATTACACCCTGAGATACTTCTAATGAATAATAAGATTTATTATTTATATCTAAAAGATATATTGTGTAATGTTATTATAGAGTTTATTATGATAATTTAAGGTAACCATGATTTATAGAACCATTCCACAATTTTCTATGATGTGATATTTTCATGTGAGGCTATTTGGGAGAGTGAATCCCCTTTGCCCCATAAGTTCATAGTGTCATGTTTCAACTAGTATAACATAAATATGAAAAGATATTAATATCTAATCATCAGAAAATATTTCATGATTGAATTGAGGAGTTAGTTCTGTAGATCTCTTGAAAAATATGACCCGTGATTTTTTCATCTGAACTTGTCACCACAACAAATAATACAGCTTCTATGATAACTAAGAACACATTCAATGGATAATTCCAGTAATAATTTACCTGGGATTTAGAATATAAAAAGGGTAAACCATTGATATATACTCTAGTGGAACTTAGGGTGGGAGACAATGGTTGATTGAGAATTAATCACTCATATATATTAGTATTATATAAATTGTTTTAGTTATTGTACCTGATCTAGTGATTATTTTTTTGATAA
Organism: Viscum album; assembly: GCA_963277665.1. Lineage (NCBI taxonomy): Eukaryota > Viridiplantae > Streptophyta > Magnoliopsida > Santalales > Viscaceae > Viscum > Viscum album. Next base: position 166,615,349 of record OY728125.1, on the reverse strand, counting down.
TAATATTAGAACATGTTTAGCATGATCCCAATAATTATGTCCTATAGATTATTCACATAATAATAATATTGAGTGAACCATGTAAAAAATTATTATATAGTGTTTATTCTTTCTTTCTCAATCTAAAATAATTTTATCATTTAATTCATGTTCCTTCAAGTCAATCAATGAATTTAAAATGATTTCTAGAGTTTGTTTTTTGGTGACCATTGATTCACCTACTATAATGGTGTTCTACAATCACTAAGGCCTAACATATGGTTGTGAGATGTTAATGGGGTTATGTTGATTCTACATAAACAAATTGTTATTATTAATACATCTATATAATTTTATCCATGAAAAGTGTAATATGTACTATGTAAAATCATGGTTCAATTTCTGCAAATTAAAGTTTATTTTCCCATGATAAGATAGGGATTGTGTCAAGTTTTATAGAGAAATTCATTTCTATTTAAGGGGGAGATGGATTCATCTATGGAGTATTACATATAAATTTGGGAGTATAATGAATTTTTAATATGATGTTTATATAGAGGAGTTTCCCATGGTTTGGCTAGATTATGATAATTCATAACTAGAAAATGTTATACAAAATACTTTAAGGTGAGAGATTCAGTTTATAATTAATCATTATAAAAAATTTATATCTCAGTTATATCTAAACATATGAAACCAAGTAATTCTCATGGGTATAATATTTAGATTTCAAAAAATCAGATTGGATTTATTCAGTATCGTGTTTTATTGTGGGATACTCTACTGTTGTTTACAGAGAAGGAATATTGGGGCTAGAGATTATGTAGTGATTATCTATGGTTAAACTAATTAGTGATGAATTATCATTTTCCTCATATAGGGACAGATTATTTTTTTTGAAAAAATTAAAGGTGGTTGGTTCTTCTAAAATCAATTTAGTATTAAGATATAATTATAAGAGACTTATGGATTTAGATATCTATAAAATATATTTTTATTATCTTTATGAACAATACACGTTAGTACTAATGATGTTCAATTCTATCAATATATGATCTATGTTAATGAGACTTATATATCAGCTATTATAATAGTATCAAAATTATTTTATGGTTATATTCATTGATTATATTTTAGTTAACTTGAATATAGAGTAATATAATACTAAGAATCCAAAAATGGTGATAGACATACTCATTCACCATTAGTTGTTTGGGAAGTTGTTTATGCATCAATTCAAGTGAAGTGAGGTTTTTCTTAGTTGATGTTAATTTTGATTTTGGCGTATCATCGGAAATAGTGAATATTGTGGTTGTTTTGGCTGTAATATAATAAAAAGTGTTATTAAAGTATATATTTCTTAGGTTGTTTGGTTATTATAAGGGGTTCATAACCTAGTATCATAAAATTGTGACTCCATTATCATCCTTTACTAAGTAATTAAATGATCTTATATAGATTCAAGGGATTAATTCTATATTTAAATTCTTAAAGGGGAAGGTAATGAGTGTATTCAATCTATAATTAACAAATGACTGTATTATTTAAGGGATATATTGTCTGAATATCATTAGGATTTTATATGTTCCCTGATACAAGAGAGATTTTTCAATATGTATAGGTCTATACAATTATATTTTGGTGAGTTTTATTATTAAACACATTATATTAATATCATAGTTACGGTGTTTATGCTTGATCATTAGAGAGATTATTTTCCTAGAAAATACTTTACAATTAATCATTTTTATAAAATCTTGTGATATATCTTTTCTCATAAATATTCTCAATTTTAAATTGATAATATATGTGTGGAAAATCAAAATTATTAAGACGTCAAGATCATATATTCCTATAGACAGGGTAGATTTCACGACATGAACCACTAGGAACCCAACATAGCAAGGAGTTTAGGGGAGTGTTCCACCCTACGAATACCTCTAACAGGCTAGGGGTTAGTGACTATCACCAAGAAAGAATATCACATATATGGGAGTGTTGGAACCATGGTCTTCAAAGCATGATTTGGCGTATGGTTTGTGTTTGTTGTCAATCCTCAGTGGAAGTTCAGGATGTGTACCAACAAAGTGATCATATCGTTCAAGCAGAAAATAGTAGTGAAGGTGGCGTTGTTTCCCAGTGTTTGCCAAATTTTGTGGCCTAAAAATCAGCCTACAAAGTAAAGTGTTTTTGGAAAAGGTACTTGGGTGCTGTGCTCTTGGAGGATAAAAGACTTGCATGCCATATGTTTTGAGGATCAGAACATCAAAATTTGGCTATGGAAAGAAGGTCGCGGAAGTATTGGTTGGGTCGCGCAAGTGAGTTGCGCGACAGAGGTTCTAGAGACAAGACTTGCGCGCCGTCGAGGGACTTGCGCGCCGCCGCGCAGGGGGTCCAGTTTGCCTATAAATATTATACCACCCCTTCTCATTTGTCACAGAGCTCAAGACTTCAAGATTGTTCGAGCTCTCGTCGCGCAGGTGGTCGAGTCGCGCAGGTGGTAGTTTTGTCACGCAAGTAGAGCTTGCGCACCGGTTATTGGTTGCGTGCCCAAGGCGGTTTGGAAGAGAAAGGAAGTGGACCACACATGTTTGAAGTCAGGGAAGGAAGTGTCGCGCAAGGGCATTGATGACACTTGTGCACCATTTTGGACTTGCGTGCCGTAGTGGGACTTGTGTGACTATCTTGGAGAAGCGCGCCTGGTTTTGCTGAAACCCACTGGCCTATTTGGAGCTGCACGAAAGCCGAGATACTACCCGATACATTCGAGGAAAAGTGATATTCTTCTTCTGGTGAGAATCGGGCTTCAATAGATCATCCACATACAAAAAAGGATGCATTCTTATGCAAATGATGAAGAGACCTTCACGTCTATAAACTGAGTGGGACTTCACCAACGGCAGTGAGCCAGTGGGAGTCAATGGGAGTGACACGAGGGAAGCAGTGAGCTATCCCTGAACCTTTGTAAAGGCAGTGAGCCTGGGATAGAGTGACTATACCCAAACCATTGTAATCTACAGCTAGTGAAGCATAGTGGATTTAGGTACGACCGACAACCTGTCGGCGTATGCTCCTTGGACGTAGCCCTTAGTGGTGAACCAAGTAAAAAGGGTCGTGTCTTCTCTGTGCATGTGAATGTTTTCTTTCTAATCATAATCATCATACAGGTTCAACAAGTTCCTACCAACGTGGGAACAAGATCCATCACTTTAAAAGAAAAAGTGGTCACCCTGATTCACCCCTACCCTCTCAGAGTGTCCCGGGGTCCTACAAGTTGTATCAAAGGGTAAAGGTTGTGGGATTTGAATATGTCCTTTGTCGCCATGGAGAATGCAGTCAATGTTAGGGGAGTCCCTCTCTTCGATGGAAATAATTTTCAGATCTGGAAGAATAGGATGAGATCTCATCTAATATCTCTTGGAATGGAAGTTTTGTTTTATACTGTGCAAGGAATACAAGTCACTGATCCAACAGGCCTCGCTATGACTGACACAGACAAGAAAATTCTTGATGCTGATGCTAAAGCACAAAATGCACTCACTGCAGCTCTTTCCGATCAGATCTATCTAAAGTAGATGAGTTGCACTTCAGCAAAGTCTATGTGGGATAAACTTGAAAACATTTATGAAGGAGATAGCAAGGTAAAGGATGCAAAACTTCAAGTTTTACACAACAGGTTTGACGACCTAAAGATGCACCCCAATGAAAATGCAGATTCATTTTTTAATCGAATTATTGAAGTAGTGGGAGCAATTCGAGGTCTTGGAGAAGAAATCAAAGACATTGATATCGTAAAGAAAATCTTGAGAAGACTTCCTCCCATGTACAATGCAAAGGTGTCAGCACTCGAAGAAGGAGATCTATATAAACTATCTCTGGATGATTTGTTAAGTAGTTTAGTGGCATATGAAATGAGAGTCAAACCCGAAGATGCCATGACTCGCGTGAGAAAGGAAATGGCATTCAAAGCCATGGAAAAACTGAAAATTTCAGAAGATAGTGGTGGTGAAGATGAAGAAGAAAAAGAAATTCTTTCCCTCATCGCCAAGAAGTTGAAAAAGGGAAAAGGTAAATTTAGAGGTAAGCTACCTCTTGCATGCTTCCGTTGTGGAAGAGTTGGGCACATTGCCTCTCAGTGCCAAATAATGTTAGATAATGATGAGAGCGAAGCTGAAGACATTGAGAATCCTCAGAAAAGGTTTTTCAAAAAGGGTGACTTCAAATCTGGAAAGAAAATGCAGAGGAAGAGTTTTGTCTGTGAAGAAGAAGATGATGATATTGAATTTTGTGAGGAAGAAGAACCAGAATTTAAAACCAAAAACCATGCTTCCATGATGGCGACGACTGAAATATCAGAATCCTCAATCAATAAAGACAGAGATAATCAGACTACTACTATTGGTGATCCAAATATTAAAATTAAGGATGCCTTCTCCAAGATTGAGTGTAAATGTAAGAGATGTAATAAGTGGAAGGAAATGGTCAATGAATCATCAGAATATGTTGATGAACTTGAAACTGAAATTGAATGTCTGGAAGAATTTGTGAAAGTTCAGTCTAAAATCCTTGAAAGCAATGATTATTTAGTTGATCTAAAACTGAGAATTGAGGAGCAGGGAAAGGTCATCAATGACCTTACGTCAAGACTGGAAGAAAAGTCAAAGACTGCTGAGGGTCTTGAGGAGGAAGTTGTTACTCTTAGAAGTAAACTTGAAACATAATCATTTTCAAAAGAATCAAGGCATAAAGTACCTCTTAAATGATTCTCAGATGCAGAGTTACTGGAAAGAGCCAAATGTGGTTCAGATAGGGTTGAAAAAATCTTGAGCGTTCAAAGACCCGCCTGCATGGGAAAGAGTGGAATTGGCTATGAAGCTGAAACATCAACTGCTGGAAATAAAGAGATCCAAAAGAAAGAAAAAACGAAGGTTGAACATGTCGAAACATTACCTGAAGTGCGGAAAAAGGAACCCTCAATCCAAACTAGAAGGAGAACTTACAATTATCCTCAAACATTCAGAAATGATAGGCAGTTCAACTATTTTCACAAGGATGAAGGTATGAGGAAGAATTCAGGTGAGAAGACATTCCCTCACATGAAGTGTCAGTTCTGTGGCTATCTGGGCCATATCATGACATATTGCGAAGAGGCAAGGCGCTACCTGAATGGAGAAGATTTGGGAAGTCAACAAAGGAGAATGATTTCATATCCTCCATCTTATAGGGGAAATATCTTTTATGGATACCGTTTTAATTGTTCTAACTTTGTCCATAAAGCTATGTATTGCAGGCAGCGGTACGACAGGAGGAATTCATACAAAACTCAAAGACGGGACTGTGCTCATCCTCCTGATGATGTTGTTCTCACAAACAGTTTTTCCCCTCTGGAAGAAGATCATGGGTATGAAGAATCATATTATGTAGAAGAATGTATTAAAAGTCCACCATTATCCTATGCTCAATCCAATATCTCAGGGAAAGAGAAGAAGAAGATTGAGAAATCCAATCTTGCAGAAGTAGCACTCAAAGCTACAAAAAGCAGCAGCACCTGGATCCTTGATAGTGGATGCTCTTCCCATATGATGGGAAATGCTGACCTTTTGATGAACACTGAAAAGAAGGTTGATGGAACAGTACGGTTTGGTAATGACGATGCTTTGAAGATCAAAGGCAGCGGGAATACTGCTCTCGCCAATGGGGAGCTGAAGAAGACTTAGGTTCTTTACGTGGACGGTCTACACCACAATCTCATGAGTGTAAGTCAACTCTGTGACTCAGGGCTCATAGTAACCTTCAATCAAAAAGGCTACACCATAAAAGGAAAAACAGGAAATTCTCTTATGAAAGGTAGTAGAACAGATGGAAATTTATATCAGGTTGACAGCAAAGTGAACTCTTGCTATTTGTCTGTTGAAGAAGAAAATAATTTATGGCATCTAAGTCTAGGGCACATTAACCAACAAGACATGGAAAAGATATCTATGTTAAAGATAGTCATGGACATTCCCATTCGAAAACGTGAACGGGAAAAGTCTTGTGATGCTTGTATTTGTGGGAAACTGGTATGTAGTTCATATCGACCAAAGAAGAAAAGAGCATCACATCTTCTTGATCTCATTCATACAGATGTATGTGGCCCAATAAATGTTGTAGGAACCTATGGATAAAGGTACTTTGTCCTTTTCATTGATGATTATAGAAGAATGGCTTGTGTAATGGTTATCCACAGGAAGCGACAAGTGCTTGATTGTATGAAAACTTATCGATGGATTGCAGAGAACGATACAGGCTGGACAATAAAAGTCCTGCGATCTAACAATGGAGGGGAATACACATCCATTGAGTTTGAAAATTACTTAGAAAAACATGGAATACAGCATGAGGTAGCTGCTGTGAGAACTCCGCAACAAAATGGAGATGTTGAGCGCCGGAATCGACAGGTCATCAATATGGCTAGGACTATGCTGATTGAGAGTGGTATCTCTCGCCATTACTGGAAAGAAATTGTTGAGGCTGCAGTGCACATTCAGAATCGAACAGGGCTTTATATGGGAGAAATAAAGACACCATATGAATTGTGGCATGGAAGGAAGCCTTCGTTGAAATAATTTCGTGTTTTCCGAAGCAAATGTTTCATCCGGAATAAAGAAGGAAACCAAGGAAAGTATGGTGACAATGCTGATGAAGGAATTGTTCTTGGATATCCAATGAACAGAAAAGCTTACAAGTGATTCAATAAACTCTTGGGGAGGATTGTGGAAAGCAATGATGTTAATATCATTGAAGGAAAAACACCAAACAGTTCAAATAGTACCTATGCTAATGAAATACAAGATGAGAATGAATGTGAACATGAAATAAATACAAATACAGAAACAGAGGAAGGTGTACGAAATACATAAGGGTCACATCATGATGTTGACTCAGAAGAAGAATCTGAAATAGAAATCTTGGATGGTGAGAATGCGTCTGAACCTCATAAGAAAAATCGAAGAGCAGAAATTGATCCATCTAACATAATTGGAGACATGAATGCACCTACACAGACATGGAGGATGAGGAATAACACAAAAACTGCATTTCTTTCTGTTGTGGAGCCATCCTCATTTGAAGAAGCTGCAAAGGATGAATCCTGGGTAAAATCCATGAATGAAGAGTTAGATCAGATTGACAAGAATCAGACATGGGATCTTGTCCAGAGACCGGAAGGTCACAATGTTATTGGTACCAAATGGATATTCAAAAATAAGTTTGATGAGCATGGAAGTGTCATCAGAAACAAGGGAAGACTGGTATGTAAAGGATACTCCCAGATTGAAGGGATTGATGTTGAAGAAACCTTTTCTCCAGTGGCTAGACTGGAGTCAATCAGGCTTTTCCTTGCCATGGCACTCCAAAGAGGATATAAAGTATATCAAATGGATGTCAAGACAGCATTCTTGAATGGTGTACTCGAAGAGGAAGTCTATATTGAACAACCAGTGGGCTTTGTTTTGGATACTGATGAAACAAAGGTCTGCAAACTGAAGAAATCTCTATATGGTTTGAAGCAGGAACCACGGGTGTGGTACTCACAGTAGGATTCATATCTCAAGAAGTTGGAATTCAAAAGAGGAGGAGTTGATCACAATCTCTATGTGAAGAATTCTCCAAAAGATCAATTCATGGTTCTTGTCTACGTTGATGATCTCATATTTGGTGGCAGTATGCAGAAATCAGTGGATGAATTTGCCAATCACATGAAATCAGAATTTGAAATGTCTATGATTGGGGAGCTCACATATTTCTTGGGGCTGCAGGTGATTCAAAAGAAGGAATACACTTTCATTTCTCCGGAAAAATATGCAAGAGAGCTACTGAAGAAGTTCAATATGCAAGACTCCAAACCAATGTCAACTCCAATTGCAGTTGGAAGTAAACTTGGAAATCATGAGGATGGGGAATCTGTTGATCTCACCATGTACAGGAGGATCATTGGAAGCCTACTGTATCTAACAGCGACAAGGCCAGATATTGTCTTTTCCACATGCCTTACGGCCCGCTTTCAGAGTAATCCAAAAGAGGAACACATGGCAACAGTAAAAATAATCATGAGGTACATTCAAGGTACACATAATTTCGGGTTATTTTTTGCTGCAGGCAGGGACAGTGAATTATCCGCATTTTCTGATGCTGACTGGGCTGGTGATGTGGTAGACAGAAAGTCCACTAGTGGTGGAGCTTTCTATATTGGGAAGAAATGTGTTGGCTGGTTGAGCAAGAAACAAGAAAGTACTTCTCTTAGTACTGTCGAAGCTGAGTATATCTATGCCACAAAGGCATGCACTCAACTGCTTTGGATGAAGCAGCAACTAATAGATATTGGTGATAAGGTGCAGCAACCAATGGTGATTTACTGTGATAACAAAAGCGCAATTGATCTTACGAAGAATCCGGTTCAGCATTCTCGTACAAAGCATATTGAAATACGATATCATTTTATCAAAGAAAAGGTTGAACAAGGCATGATTAGAATGGATAATGTTGGAACTGATGAGCAAGTGGCTGATATCATGACCAAGCCATTGTCCGCGGCTTTGTTTGAGAAGCATCGGTTTAACCTCGGTGTTCAACCACCTCCTACTACATAAGGAGGATCTGGAAATCCCCTATCCTCGTTTGTTTTAACTGTTTTTTTTTCTGTTTATGGCTGTGATGCATGTTTATGGGGGAGACACTATCCAGGGGGAGTATGGCTTGAGATGAACGTTGAACAACTTATCGGTCTTCGGTTTTATTGTCAATGTGGGAGAAAGGAATAAATTCGAGGCAAGAAATTCAAGGCAAGAAATTCTTCTGTGATGAGAAGTGTAAGATTGTGATGAGAAGTTTAAGAAGGATAACATCGGGCGTTGAGAAGTTTAAGAAGGATAACATCGGGCGTCATGGAGAATTTCAAAACACTGGAACCCAATTCAAGCTTCCTCTCTTTTTTTCTACACCGAGCATTTCTCACGTAGACTTAGAGTGTTGGCTGAGTTGATTCTTGCGTTTTGGATTTGCTCATGGTTGGAGATCTATTGAATTTATTCTGATTGCCAACAAACCCAAAGGGGGAGATTTTTGGAACTAGGGTCTTCAAAGCATAATTTGGCATATGGTTTGTGTTTTTTTTTCAATCCTCAGTGGATGTTCAGGATGTGTACCAACAAAGTGATCATACCGTTCAAGCAGAAAATAGTAATAAAGGTGGCGTTGTTTCCCAGTGTTTGCCAAATTTTGGGGCCTAAAAATCGGCCTATAAAGTAAAGTGTTTTTTGGAAAAGGTACTTGTGCGCCGTGCTCTTGGAGGATAAAAGACTTGCACTCAATATGTTTTTGAGGATCAGAACATCAAAATTTGGCTAAGGAAAGAAGGTCGTGCATGTATTGGTTGGGTCGCGCAAGTGAGTTGTGCGACAGAGGTTCTGGAGACAAGACTTGCGCGCCGTTGAGGGACTTGCGCACCGCCGCGCATGGGGTCCAGTTTTCCTATAAATACTGGACCACCCCTTCTCATTTCTCACGGAGCTCAAGACTTCGAGATTGTTCTAGCTCTCGTCACGCAGGTGGTCGAGTCGCGCATGTGGTAGTTTTGTCGCGCAAGTAGAGCTTGCGCGCCAGTTGTTGGTTGCGTGCCCAAGGCGGTTTGGAAGAGAAAGGAAGTGGACCGCGCAAGTTTGAAGTCGGGGAAGGAAGCGTCGCGCTTGTGAATTGATGACACATGCACACCAGTTTGGACTTGCGCGCCATAGTGGGACTTGCGTGACTGTCTTGGAGAAGCGCGCCTGGTTTTGCTGAAACCCACTGGCCTGTTTGGAGCTGCATGAAAGCCGAGAGACTACCCGATACATTCGAGGAAAAGTGATATTCTTCTTCTGGTGAGAATCTTACTTCAATAGAGCATCTACATAAAACAAAGGATGCATTCTTATGCAAATGATGAAGAGACATTCACGTCTATAAACTGAGTGGGACTTCACCAATGTCAGTGAGCCAGGGGGAGTCAACGGGAGTGACCCGAGGGAAGCAGTGAGATATCCCTGAACCTTTGTAAAGGCAGTGAGCCTGGGACAGAGTGACTGTACCCAAACCGTTGTAATCTACAGCTAGTGAAGCATAGTGGATTTAGGTACGACCGACAACCTTACGGTGTATGCTCCTTGGACGTAGCCCTTAGTGGTGAACCAAGTAAAAAGGGTTGTGTCTTCTCTGTGCATGTGAATGTTTGCTTTCTAATCATAATCATCATACATGTTCAACAAGTTCCTACCAATGTGGGAACATGATCCATCACTGTAAAAGAAAAAGTGGTCACCCTGATTCACCCCTCTCCTCTCAGGGTGTCCCGGGGTCCTACAGGGAGTACATAGCCCTGTGATAACATTAAAGAGACCATATATCACAAATTCAATAAAATATTACCAATAATCTTATTATAGAAAAAGGCATCCAAATTGTTTTATAATGTGAATGCATGAGACACTATCTTTCAAGGATGATTCCATATAGGAAACCCCTAAATGGAAAAAATACATTGGAATAATATATGTATATATATATATCATAGTTTGATATACATAATAGAATCAGTGGTAGAGCAACAACTCTTTACAATATCTCATGGTGTTCTATAATAGTAACTGTCACCACTAAATTACAACAAACACCATTTCCCCAAGATTTTTTTCCACAAAACACTCCTCTTAATTATGAATCATTGGAACAGACACAACATGTGTCAGAATAAAATAATATTGAGGGATGAGTACTAAAATACCGATCATGATGGATAAAACGTAAAGGGGTATAGAAATGAACGTTATCTCAAAACCACTGTTATGGACAAGAAAACATGTAATCAATAAATTCTTTAAGGATGAATAAAATCAATTTTTTAAATAAGTCTCAACTCATCATCCAAGATTTAATTCATATCGTGATGAAATCCATGAATTACGGGTATATCGTAAAAACCAATACACCCAAATTATCAAGAACCATAAATTTGACATCATCTCTTTTAGATCATAGTGGGGGACCCATGCCTCTCTGAAATGTTTATTCCATTCAAGGGTTTTCCATCCCCTATCGATAAACCACACTTCTAAAATGGAAAATAATAATCATAAATTATATTACATATTCTATGGATGGATGAAAAACACCATTATAGTATCATGGGTTACCAACCCCATATTCTATATTCCTAAAATGGAGGACATGCACTATGATTTTTTGAGGTAATATAATCCACATGAAGTGTGCAATGTACATGTACCCTACTATTATTATGTTTTCTAGGGGATACCAACCCCATTACTAGTTTGAACAAAAATCCCAAAATGTATCATCAACTAAAAAAACTAATAAAATATATCTATATATAATGTCAAATAATAACCATTTAAAAATGAAAAGATCCACAAAAATGTATTCTAGATATAGAATCATTTGGGATAGAATATTCACATTTACAATTATGACACGCATACATGTAGTTATTAAAGAAAATCATTAAGATTAAAGAACATTTATTTTACTCTAACATACATATATTTTGTGCCTTGGGAACTATCTGAGAATGTACTAGAATTATTTAATCATGTGTGTTTTGTTTGTAGAACAAGAATTGAAAGTGGGGGTGAATTTTCATTTTAAAAAAATAAAGAAACATATAATGAAAATATAAAATAATGAAAAGAATATTATTTTTATTACAAATTTAATTTCAATATAAACTATGTTATTATGCATATTGGAAATAGAAATATCAAATTTACAAATTTTTTTGTATCATTATTGAAATATATGAATCATAAATTGAGAGATATAAGAGAAATGGTTTGATAAAGAAATTTATAAAGATATTAGTTTAAGAACCTATGACTTCACCCCTTGGGTTGAGAGATTTTTATTATTAATCCCTAGATATTGGTGGCCATCAATATTCCCATTACTCACAATTATGGTCTGTGAGAACCCTATTGAACATCATCAGTAGCCATGGAACTATTCCCTCGATTTAATGGTAATGAGAACCTATTATAGAAAGATATTGGAAGAAGAAAGTTTTCATGGCATAAAAAATACACAATCAAACCCTAGTTTATTAAAAATATCGAAAAAATTGGGAATGAAAATAGATATTATATTAATGAAGATATCCCTTTGTGGTTGAAGAAAAATGTTAGTAGCCTCTTATAGGAACTCTGAGATGATCCACTAGAGCATAGCCTTTGGAGGGAAAATTCTTTGATCAAGAATTAGATTCTTAATTTATGTATTTTTGTAGAATGTTATAATAGATTTTAATATTACAAGTGACATATGAGACCTATATATGGGATAAAATATGTCTAAGAATATTTTATAATTATTTGGAATCATTCTTGATTAAGATAACTAAATTTATGGCAGATTTATAATAATAAATGAATCCTCGGATTTGCTTCTCAATAACAACTCTTAACCTATGCACTAAACTAGTTGGAAGGGGGGACATGTATAAAACACTGAATTTGGTAACACTCCACACATGAGGTACTACTCTCTAACAGTTGTACAATGGCCATATGGAAAACTAGGTAGATTCTGGATTGGTTACTAGATGTATAATGAACATCTTGTATGAATTTTGATCTTCCCATATGTCACCAGCTCTCTGGTGTCCCTCACCACAAAAAACACCCAATGGATAACTTTTACCCTTCACAATGGTTCAATGAATTCATTTCTCCCTTTTATCTTCCTTCTATGATTTTCATAACATGATAAAAGATAGTTCTAGGACCATAACATTATCAACATGATACATTTGAATATACATTAATATATTCCTTTAATCCATTAAATTTTTTAAAATTTTGATATTAAAATTCACTCAAATCATAATGTTAGAGACAACAAATATTTTTTGTAATGATGAAAATACTAAGAGAGAGAGATAGAGGGAGGGAGAGAGGGATAGTGTGTGTTATAACAATATATCCATTTTGATGATCGTAAACACTAAAAAACAAATTTATATAGAGGGTAAATCTAGATTGAAGGATATCCAAATGTATTCAACATGTCCATTTCGTCAAGACATTCATACCATATATTAAATATACTCATTAAGGAAAAAATCACATATTTTGAATAAGAGTATAAAAACTAAATCCAAATTTTTTAAATAATTATTAAATGACACATGTAATATTTAATTTCTCCCCATTTGTGATAAAAGTAAATAATTCCAATAATTCCAAAATAAAATCTCATGTTCTTCCCATTTGGTATTATTAAATATAACTACAAGATGTGTAAGAAGTAACATAAAATGTAATATTTTAAGTAACACTAAATAGATATTTTAAAATATTTTCTAAAATATCATAGTAGAAATTAAAAGTAGAGTTTTCAAGAAAATATTAAAAACAATGGAACAAGAGTGGTAAAAACAAAAAAAAATTAAAACATTTCTTATATTCTAACACCACCACCCCAATATGACAATTTCTAGAGTTGGTGTCCTAGAACCAACTTTGTGAAATTTGATTACATGAATTTTTTATTTGTTAATTTTATGTTAAACTTTTTATTCTGTATTGATCATTATCATACATAACTTATTATAATAATGTCCTAGATTATTTTTCTCATATATAAGGTCAGAGTAGTTTATCAATATGATAAGAAACATGAAGTGAAATGATAATATTTTTGATATAGTTCTATGGTTGGGTAAAATATTATGATAGGACACATAGTATATAGATTTTCAGGTGTGAGTACTTGTACTAAGATCAGACTACTTCTCATGATTTTCACAATTAGTAATCTCCAATCAGGGATATTATGAGAACATACCCACCAGTAGGAATTCTACATGGTTTGGTGTCATTATATATTCCTACATGTGATCATGTGTAATGTTCCTTATACATTAATGTTACCATTAATTCATTTCACGACTTGCACACTTAAAATTTCATATGAAAACTATCATGCCATACGTTGGCAAGAATTCGGGTACGTCGGGTGCATCGCTAATAAAATTTAATTAATAGATAATTTAGGGAAGGATTTGTCTCCTCCATCTTAATGGAATTTGATATCTCATCCTTTTTATTGAACTAATACCATCAAACTAAATTCAATGGATATGGTGTAATGAAGTGTTTATTTCATATAGTCAATGAATGATATAATGAGCATATAGGATGATGAAATTGTTACCCAACCTTCTTAATAAGATATTTTGATAAAGGGAAAGTATTATATAGTGATAATTCAAATGTGTTTGTCATCATTGTGACTTTAAGTTATTTCTCTCAGGTGACTTGACTCGTTTCTAGATAGTAATCTTTAACTTCAGGCATGCTGGCCTAATTCCAATGAGAATGAATCCTAGTGGTTCACACACAAAGTGTTTCTTTTAGTCTTTCTTATTATTCTATATTAATTTCATTAATTGAATAAATATTTTTCTCAAGGTAGAGTAATAATTCTATTCATGTTATATTGACCACATAAAATTTTTTTAATGGTTGGGGCCGAATCCTCAATTTTTTTTTGAAAGAAAAGACCTCTTTAGACTGGGTAGAGGGAGACTCATTACATAGCCCGAAGGCCCAAGGCCAAGTGGCTTGAATAAAAGGCTTGAAAGCCCATTTTTTTGGCCAAAATGACCCCTCGGTGAACAGTGTTGCTATAGTACCTACGCTGCTACAGTACCTGCTACAGTGCCGCCACCGCTACAGTATCTACTACAATCCCTCTGTCGCAACAGTGCTACCGCTGCTACAGTGCCGCCACTGTAATAGTACCTGCTACAGTTCTGCTACATTCCTGGGAAATTCTCCCTTGCCCGGATTTAATCCTAGGTCTTTTGGATGCCAAGCAGGAGCCTGTACCCAGATTTTGAATAAAATAAATTTATTTATTTTATTGAATATTTAAAAAATATTTATTTGGTAATTTGTGAATAAAATATTTCTTTAAGAGAATGAAATATTTATTTGGGTTTTTAATAAAATTCAAGGGGAATTCAGATGGACCAAGTCCATGTCCGATGATAAAAAAATCATTTAGGAATTGGTAAATATTATTTATTCATTTTTCACAAGTTGAGGCACCACAAATTTTAATTATTATTATTATTATGTGGATTGATATTTCATTATTTATTATAATTATATTTAATGGCTGTTATATAACAAAATTTTGTAATTGTGTTGTGTAATTCATTCAAAAAAAATTCCATGATTGGGAATAGAGAATTTTTGCAAAAAAGAAATTCGATCTCGAATACTCCTCCTATCTACCTCTAAGAATGAGAAACCCAAAACATAATTTCTTCAAGTCAGAAAAAAGATCAATAAAGAAGGATTAATGTAAGACATTCTATTTTCATTGCAACCACCTAGAGAATGATTGGAATTTCTCAGAGACCATTAGAGAAGGTGTGGATCACCAATATAGTTATTATACCCTTGGATCCTCACAAACACAGTGAAGGAAATCTAGAAGGGCCCTTTTGGATGATCACAAATCATCTATGAAGAATGTTCCTAAGTCTAGGTATTTATTTCATTAGGTATTAAAAAAAATATTTATAAATTTGACATGAAAGATCCTCACTCTTCACTTCAGATAATTTTTATTAAAATAAATTCTAATATATTTTATTCCACTTAAATGATTCACTTCACCTGGAATCAACAATTTGTATCATAGGGGTCATGTATAAATTTATAATTATTTATTTGATTATTGATCTATGAAAAATCATGGTTAAATTATCATTTCTAGATATTTTTCATTTAATATGATTTTAATTAAGATGTTATATAATTTTTTATCATGTTCGCTCATTATTTAATTTTCTTAGAGTTTTAAGAACAAATGAAGAATGACAAGAGATGTCATAGGAAATTGCCCACTCTTTGGATAGTAATGTTTGGTTAGATGGTGTGCGGACAGAGCACATGCCGTATACCCATGTGCATTATATATAGATGTGCTCAGAAATTAAAAATAGGTGGAGATTTTATGGCACATAGCTTATGGATTGAGCCAACCTGGAATGTGGAAAGTGGATACTGGGTGTGTAGCTGGAATCAACATACCGTA
The DNA here is from genome assembly GCA_963277665.1 of Viscum album. Lineage (NCBI taxonomy): Eukaryota > Viridiplantae > Streptophyta > Magnoliopsida > Santalales > Viscaceae > Viscum > Viscum album. The sequence goes on along the minus strand of OY728125.1, from coordinate 166,599,233 downwards.
TTGTCTAGCCATGTTAACATTCTTAATCCCCATGTGTGTGACTTAGACATACGCAAACCGAGGTATATATCATGTACTTGGATTCATAAACCATGATGTCTCCCATTAATGTAAAAAAATTAAAAGTACATGAAATTTGAAAAATTGTAGTATTAAAACCTTAATTTTTTGATTAGCACATCTTTTTGTGTTTTAAAATTTTTTAATGGTTTTAAATAATTATAAATTATCAATTAATTTACTATAATGAATATTTCATTAATGGTTCTATTGTTTATTTTTCATGATTCCCAAACTGATTTGTAATTCCAATTAAGTTCGGATGATCATTAAGATGAAAATGAATTAATTAATGTATTAATTAATTAATAAAATCATCTTCATATTAATAATAAATAATGAATAGAGAAATAAATTCTAGCTCGATAATTTTTGTGTATTCATTCCATGTACGATTGATCATGAGGTTGACCGAGACTATGTATGTCTTGGAATTTATTTAATTATATTTTTTTCACAGTTTTTCAATTATTTAAAATTTAAATTATAAGATGGAATGTGATTCATCCCTCCCTCTAATATTATGTAGGACCAACATGTCTTGGGGTATTTATGTAATTCCCTTTAACCAATTATGTGGTTCACCTAACTTGCGTGTGAGTAAGAAATATTTGTAATTTACACTACAGGAAATTCCACTTTTACAAACACTTATTTCCCAATGGTTTAGATAAACCTTTGGGAATGGCTATTTATACAAATAGTTTTCTTTAAACCATTGGCATAGAAGATTTTGTAAATATTTTAACCAAAAGATTGTAAAACCATTGGTATAGGCCTTATTATAGGCACTTTTACAAATGGTTTATGTGAACCGTTTGTATAGGACTCACATTTTTCCTAGTTTTAGCAACGGTTTATACAAACCGTTGGGGTGGGCCTTACTATATATACATTCCCAATGGTTTTTAAAAACCATTGGGAATGTTTTCCCCTAAATGCAGATCAGGCTTCTAGTTCCCCCTCAGCTAAATTGCAGGTCCCCCTCCGCTTGATTACAGGTCCCCCTCCGCTCGATTGGTGCCCTAAATTGAATATCCCTCTTCCCCATCCTGCCAAACTTCTTCCACTGATCGATCCACCTTCAATCAAGAAAATATTTTCTTCTACACTTCAAATCTGTAAGTGATACCATGGTTTTGTTGTTCTGCAACTATTTTTTATACCTTGGTTTTATTGTTCTGAAATTATTTTTTTCTTGTTTTGATCTGGCAGAAAGGATTGCTCTGTGGACATTAACCATGGTTGTGGGTGGTCATTTATGATTTAAGATAGTATGCCTTCATTTTACTTGATATATCTAATATTATTATTGATTTATGTTCAATTTGATTATCTTTGAAAAATTATGTTGTTTAGTAAGTTTTTTAATGGTTGTAATAATGACTATATGTTATAAGGGTTCACATGGTTTGTATAAGGGTTCAAATGGTGTCTAAGATAATCTAATGTCCTGGGAATGTGCACAGAGTACATGACTTGGATAGCCATGTAATTATACATGGCTAATCCCTTATAGTGAAAAATATGTTTGGCCAATGGGTTGCTGAAAACGTCCCATTTAAACATGCCATTGTTTCATGGGTATGCCATATGATGTATTGGCCATACTATAGCGTGGATAGTAATTAGCTCACCCAAAACACATTCATCCCGGAAATCCAAGACTTCATAGTTAAATGGAAGAACTGATGTTCTAATAATATGCCTAAACCAGTTTCTAACTCACCTCACCTAAACATAAACTAGAACACTGGTTAAATGCAAGAACTCATCCTAAACATACACTATAACATCGGTTAAATGGAATAACCCGTCCTCATTACTGAATTCCATACACGTATGGACAAAAAACCATCATTCATGAACATCCCTACAATGCATAGGATTTTCACAAAAAACATGTCCCTTAAATGTCATGAAATTCTTGTCAGAACTGATATAAAGTTGTCATGTTTACAGGTGGAAGCTTAATATATTTGAATGATATATTCTCATAACTATAGATTGGAACCCCATTAAGTGTTTTGAGGAAAAACCAACTCCACACATGAAAAATTAGATCATTATCCTTCAAAAAACCAATTCAAATATATAAATAGTGATTCCTATTAGTATCATTAATATATTTCCTTAGGAATTATTAATCTATTAGGGTGTTCTCCCGATACCTCCCTTGTTGGCTTTAAAATTCAATTATCCTCATTTAACACCAATTTGAGACATCTCTTAATTTACAATTATGTGGTGGTTAGAGGATATTCTGAAAACTTTATCTTCTATATGAGTTGGATCTATTTAATTAGAAATTTTAAAACCGTCCATAAAAATCCAACTTCTAAAACTTTAATTTTCTTTTATAAACCCACATATGTAATTTTAGAACTACCATAAGAGTCTTATTACACAAGAAAACATTATTTTATTCATCCTTGATGGTCGTGAACTACATCGGAATTGCAAAAAAAATATCATCATTTTTAGCATTTGGATTAGAGGCATAATATTTGAATTTGTTTGAAGAAAAAAAGTCATATTTAAGGTATTTCTAACTTCAATTTCATGTATACAGGGTGGGGAGGGGGAGTGTGCAGGTGGGGTGGGGGATGGGGTAGGGTGGGGGGGTTTTCCAGGTGGGGGAGTTGGGCTGTCCAAGTGGGTTCATGGTGGGCCAAGTGTCACATCCATTATTTAATTATCAGGTAATTTTTATATTTTTTTTGTATTTTATTTTTCATTTCTATTTACTTCAGCGTTTTAGATTTAATATAGTATTTTTAGCTAACGATATGTGGTTCATGGAAGGAACATAGTTCAGTAAAACTACTCCACATCCCAAGGAAAATAGGGTACCTAGGACAACATTTTTGATGTGTACGAGTCAAACCCGCCTCAATTAGATTCACGGTGGGTCCGATATCACTTAAAGTATCCCACTTTTATTTGAAATGGACAACATTTTAAGTGAATACAACTGACATATGGAAAACCAATCAAACGCATTTGGATTGAGTTGATAATTTAGGACAACAATCCATGGGTTATTTTTGATGTGTACGAGTCAACCCCGCCTCAATCCGATGCACGGTGTGGCCAGTACCACTCAATGTGTCTCACTTTTATTTGAAATAGACTGGATTGTAAGTGGAAACCACAATTGGCATATGGAAATATGACTAAACACATTCAGAGTGTGTTGATACTTTATCACAATGATCGATGGATAATTTTTGATAGGTATGAGTCCACCCCACCTCAATTCGAGGCATGGTGTGGCTGGTATCACTCAAAGTGTCTCACTTTGGTTTGAAATGGAAAACATTTTAAGTGAAAACTACAAATTTCATATAGAAAACTGACCAACCGCATTTAGAATGTGTTGATACATTATCACAATGATCCATGGGTCATTTGTGACATGTAATAGTCAACCCCACCTCAATCCGAGGCACGGTGTGACCGGTATCACTCAAAGTGTCTATCTTTTATTGGAAATGGATAACATTTTATGTGAAAAAAACTCACATACGGAAAATAGATCAAACACCTTTTTATTTTTTTTTTATAATTTAGGAAAATGATACATGGGTCATATTTTATGTGTATGAGTCAACCCTACCTCAATCTGATGCACGGTGTGGCCATTACCACTCAAATTGTCTCAATTTTATTTAAAATGTACATGATTTTAAGTGAAAACAACAACTGGCATACGGAAAACTGAAAAAACGCATTCGGATTGTGTTGATACTTTAGCACACTGATCCATAGATCATTCTTGATAGGTACGAGTCAACCCCAAATCCATTAGTGTCACAGTGTGACCGGTATCCCTCAAAGTATCTCACTTTTGTTTGAAATGGACAACATTTTAAGTGAAAACAACAACTGGCATATGGGAAACCGATCAAATGCATTTGGATTTTGTTGATACCTTATCACAATGATCCATGCATCATTTGTGATGTGTACGAGTTAACCCTGCATCAATCAGAGGGATAGTGTGACTAGTATCACTCAAAGAGTATCTCTTTTATTCGAAATGGACCGGATTTTAAGTAAAAACAAAAACTTGCAAACAAAAAACTGACCAAATACTTTCAGATTGTATTGATACATTAGGAAAATGCTACATGTGTCATTTTTGACGTGTACAAGTCAACCCCACCTCTATTCGAGGCACAGTGTGGCCGGTATCACTCTAAGTGTCTCACTTTTTTTTTGAAATGAACAATATTTTAAGTAAAATCAACAACTAGCATATGGAAAATAGACCAATCGTATTTGGATTGTGTTGATACTTTAGGACAATGATACATTGGTCATTTTTTACATGTAGGAGTCAATCATGCCTCAATCTGAGGCACGATGTGGTGGAATCCTACTCTGATCAATAGATCGCACCATACTTTTATCATTTAGTGTTCATAGCCTTAAGAACATTAATAGTATTCTCACTAAGGTCAACACACATACAGTTCCATTCTTCTATACCATCGCAAGTTGAACTTCTGATCATTTTAGTTTTTCCTTAATTATAAATCAATTACAGAGTTCCATACTTTACTCCTTTTATAACAACCATGGAACCCTGGGTTAGTTTCCATACCCCATTTTCAAATTTAGTTTCATAGCATGCATCATCAAACTTTCTCTTTATATTTAGGAAGAATAAAACCACTCCCAAGTAAAATCCATTTTCATAAATTTTTTATTTTATAAAAATGTTTCTTTTGATTGAGGATAGATCATATTTTGGTGTTCTTTCGTTGTCAAATGATCTTATTATGATCCTCAAAAACCTAAAAATTTCACAAATTGAGGGGTTTTAGTTCCCAAAATCATGAAAGTGTAGACAGAGAATATACTGCCACTTGTCAATGTCCTGTGGTAGGATGGTTTGGCTAAAGAAGGTATTTGGGGAATGATTCGGTTGGATCCTATTTTTTTGAGGATATTGTTTGTCGTCACTTTTATTATCACTATTAAGAATGATAGGGTCTCATAAATTATTTTTATCATGGAATAAAGAAGTGTTCCCTTACATTTACCTGTAGAACACCATGTATGACTATAACCCATCCTGGAAGGGGACTGTTTTTTTTCAACCTCATATGCATCATGACACACTCTGGATCAGACACATGTTCAACATCCACTTGCCTGAATGGCCCAAAGGAATTTTTTTTATTATGGATAGTCCCACTTTTAATGGTTTAAGGGGAACCCGTACATGACCCGTAGGCCCAAGACACATGTTCACTATTCATATAAAAACTAATACCCAAGTATATTATGTTATTACCACTATAGAGAGTACCAAAAAATCCATTACCATTCACCCAATATCTTACATTAACACCCCTACCTCCTTCATCTTCCTTCTTAGCACATCAAAAATGACATTTCCATTACAAAGAACATATTCCATTTCAAATTTGAACATCAACATGTATATTATCCAACACATCTACGAACGATTTAGTTCACATTAGAATAAATTATATTACTATGACATTCAGTTTTTATATATAACATGTCCTTAAGCAAAGTGGTGGTGTCTTTGAAATTTTCACTCATCTACGATAGTCGCAAACTTTTTTCCATGAGTTGGGTAGTTTCACTCATGTGTTCATAAGTGATTATACTCCTATGAAAATAAATTTTAACCATATATAATAAAAAATAAATGTAAAGCATCAAAAATCATTTTATACCCAAATCTAGGATCAAAAATAAAAATTGGTATTTGAGCCAATTTCAAACTCATATTCAACTCTAATAAGTATTTCTCAGACTATTCTATATATTATAATTTTATATGGAGGTGGGGGTTGTGATGGTTGACGCTTATGTAGGGGTGAGGTGAATTACTAATAGAAGAGTGGTTGTCATATAAAGATTTAAATTGGTGTAAATAATGTTTGAGTTATTGAAACTGTAATTAAAATCTAATGGAAGATGGTTTTCATATGAATATTGAACTTGGGAATTTTAGTACATGACATGGTTGGAAGAGTTTGATGGTTTTATGTGTTTTTTGTGATATTTCTGGTGTTTTTATGTTTTTTCAAGTATTTTTGTATGTGATTTTTGGGCTAATTTGTATATAGGTGTATAATGGGGGGCTACTATAGGATATTTTGTGAAATAGTTATAGAAATACACAATACCAACATTTTGTAACCATTGGTAGAGGTGTAAATACTTGAGACATTTACCAATGGTTCTTAAGAACCATTGGTAAAAGTCTAGATAATGTTTATCCCAATGGTTCATAACCATTGGGATATCTCACCTCTATACCAACGGTTTACATAAAAACGTTGGTATAGTATAGATTTATTCACATACACCAACGATTTCTTTGAAACTGTTGGTATTTGTCAATTTTCACGGCTTACTTGGCTACAGTTTGTAAAACCTTTGGTATAATTTATACCAACTATTTTTTAGCCTATACCAATGGTTTTCGACCGTTGGTATACCTTTTATTTCCAGTAATGTTATGGGTCATTCCAAGGCACGTAAATATGGTTCTATATGGAACCATAATGAGGCCAGCTCGGTGATACATTGGTGGACATGTGGAATTTGGTAGGTCATGCCATGCCAGACATAAGGAGTTAATTCCCCTAGTTCATAGGTTGTTTTATGTCCACTCATTAAATCTACCATTAGATAATCTCCTAATCAGGTCATTTATTTTTTCTTTAGAATTTATTAAAATTATTTTTATCAATTCAATATCTTGATTATATAAATGAATGTATTAATATAAAAATAATAAACATAAATAAAATTTATTGTGCGTAAATGTTTTATTTAAAATGTTTTAATTAGTTATGTAAACATAGACATAAATTTTAACAAGACATGTAAAGGATAAAAAAGAGAAAAATTTATGCAAAATAAAATAAAATACATCAATAAAATATTAAGTCATACTAATTCTTCTGTTACATAATTAGTATCGGAACTCAATAGAACTATTTGATTGACCAGAACTTGTTGGGACACTTAATTTTATCCAGAATGTTTTAATTAAGGATTCAGGTTGACATAAAAATTTTACATCAAGAGGAGTAGCCATTTCTAGACTTGGTGTGATTTTGGATGCTAGTGTTAGGAAATTCCAGGTCATGGTGTTTGGATTGGTGACTCCAATCAATGGATCAGTGAGCTAAATACCCATTTTTGGAAAAGACTTGCCTACCTAAATTCCATCAAAATAGCTTTACCAACCCCTTTTGGTGTTATGTTAATGGTAATGTGGATCCCTTCCACTATAATTTTATATCAACTATACATTCCATGTATAATGGTGTGGTCTATTTGGTATTGATAAAAAGTGGGAGATTTAATAAAATTAATTAATTTATTATTTCTCACAAAATTTGTAATCATGAAATGTACTAATAATATAATATTTTAATTAAATAATAAAATGAAAATCTCTTCACCCACACTATCTCTGTGATCAATATTGGATAAATACAATCTTCTCACTATCAGTAATTTCCAGGAGTGGTATAGACACCATCAGTTTTTTCTACTTTCTGAACTGCAATCCTAGGTTATAGAATCCTTAATACATGATTTTTCTACTCAAGAGATTAGTAATAAAGAGTTCCTAGTATATTAAAAACATATGAATGATTCAGTTAAAGTTCTATGTTTTATTCATTCATCTATGTCTGGTGAACTCATGATGTCTCATGAAAATTTGGATATGTATATCATGCTTCAGAACCCCTTGTGGTATTTACCAAGAGAGAGATAAACATGAGCAGTATGAGATTTCCTAGGTACTCTTTCCTAATAATATTAGAGAGGGTTCCTTAAATATGCCTCACATAGTCAAGCTCATTGGCTACATTGAGTTCCTAAAGGTTATAGACCTTAATCTCCTTGAAAAACTGGGAACTTATCTAATTTTGGTATCATCCCCTCAAATATTATCCAATTTGGTTTTGAAATTTAATATGAACAATATTGAGAATTCTCTTCTAGATCTTCTTATCCTGCTTCGCGAAGTTGATACAGATATGAAGAATGAAAATAATTTTTTCCTTATTGTGAAAAATGGAAAGCGAAAGCAAAGATATTTAATACCAAATCTTCTTCACACCCTTCCAAAAAAAGAAGATAAAAGGGGAAGCAAGAGAACAAGATATTTTCTGTTTTTCAAATCGAAAAAAGGGTCATTAGAAGAAAATTTTCACCATTCTAAAGAATCAAGGAGACGGTTCATGTTCATGTTTTATCTAGTGAAATTCACTATTTATAAAAATTGGGTAATAAATAACTCATGTGGTTCCCACACATGTATTAAAATTCTTGAACCAAGTAGATTGAGAAAAATTGACCATGGGGAGGAAGTTCTATGATCATCCAATAGAGCTAAACATTCTATTTTTTATTGGGTATTACCACCTCATAGTGATAACTGAAATGATCATCATTTTAAATGGTTGGTATTACATGCCATCAGTTACCAAAAGTATCAATTCTGTATCAAGACAAGATACAAAGTGATTCATTATCAAATTTGGAAATAAATGTTTATTCATTCATTAATATTGGATTTTTTGTGGTAAGTAACATTTAAATAATAGACTTCGCATGTTGGAATACATGAACCAAGAAATAGAAATTGATAACAAAGATAATTCTCATTACTCATACCACACCCAACATTGGCATCCCCATCTAGGTCATTTAAATGATAAAATCTCTATAAAATTATATTAATATAGATACTTATATTATTTCAAACTAAAACCAATTAGTGTATGTCATGCATGTTTACAAGGAAAAATGACTAAATCCCCATTTAGAGGGAATGGTGATAGGGATAAAGAGATTATTGAATTTGTTCATATAGATGTTTGGACCATTTCTTGTTGAAGCAGTGGGTGGGTACACATAATACATAACATTTACTAAGTATTTTATTAGATATTTTTATAGTTACTTATTATGGTATAAGTTAGATTCTTTATATAAATTTAGGGATACAATAATTATGTTGAGAAATATTTTGGTAAGAATATTAAGAAACTCCACATAGACCATGATGGATAATTTATTAACCAAGACTTAATTGACTACTTATAAGAGTTTTGGATCCCATAAAAACTCACTTCTCCATGCACATCTTAGTGGAATGGTGTAAGGCAATGGATGAACTAGACCTCTTTGAACATGGTGAGATCAATGATGATCCATGTGAGTCTTCCATTATCCTTTTGTGGATATGAGTTGCAAACAAAAACACACATAATAAACCAAGTACCAACTAAATAGATAAATGGTACTCTATATGAATTTTGTATTGGAAGAAAAACCACATTATCAAGTTTACATGTGTGGGGAGTCAAATAATTTTTTAAGGCCTCTTAATGTAACAAACTTGAATTTCAAGGCACAATGTATACCTTTATAGGAAACACCAAGAAAATAAATGGATATTACCTATATTCCACCTAGAAAATAAATGTTATAGTGGAAAGACACACCATATTCCTTGATAGGGGGAACATCTCCAAAAGATATAGTGGGAGTGAGATACACATTGATCATGACAAGGCATAAGGTGCACAAGAGTTCGTACATGAACATATTCCACAAAGCCCCATGGAAGAAGAAACTATTATAGAGATGCTAGAACATTATAAGAGTACAATAGAGGTTATATAACTAAAATAGTATGGTTTTTCAGTGAACCGGGATGGTGACTCATTATTAGTGGATAATAATGATCCTATAACCTACAAGGAAGTTGTACGGGGAATAGATGTTGAAAATTAGAAAGAACCAATGAATTATGACATAGATTCCATGTACCAAAACCATGTCTGGATTTTTGAAAATGTTTTATTGGATGTAAAACCCATTGGTTGAAAATGGATATTCAATAATAAAATTGACATATAAGGAAAAGTGAGTACCTATAATGCACAAATGGTTGAAATGTGATTTAAATAACATCAAGGCAATTACTATCTTGAAAACGTTTCACCAGTTTCAATACTGAATTCCAACAGAAGTTTACATGCCACTGTGGCTTACAATGTCTATGTGATTTGGGAAAAGGATGTCAAAGTAGCCTTCCTTAACATTAACCTTGAGAAAAAATTCAATATGACACAATATGATGGTTTTTTGACTCTAATAGATTCAAATATGATATACATGATGAAAAAATCCATTTATGGATTAAAGAAGGAATCCATGCCATGGAGCATTCATTTTATTAAATCCCTAATGGAATGCGGTTTTATAAATAACATATGTGATCCTTGTGTCTACAAATGGTATAGAGAAATTTCACTCATTTTATTAATAGAATATGTTGACGATATATTACTTATTATAAATGAAATACCATTTTTACAGTCTACTAAGGAATGGTTAATGAAATAATTTTCCATGAATTAATTGGGTAAGATAGTATATATTCTTTGAATCATTATCAATTGTGATAGATCCAAGATATTTCTTAGCTTATATCAATGTACATACATTGAAACAATACAAAAGAGATTCAGTATGGGACAATCGAAGTGGGTATTTTTCTAGTATCACATGGAATTCATATTTCCAAGAAAACGTGTCCCCAGACACATGCCGAAAGAAATAGAATATCATGGATTCAATATGAATTAGTGATTGGGTCAGTTATGTATTTTATGCTATGTACTAGGCTAAATTCCATCAGTGTAGTATTTTTGGTAGGATGATATCATGTGGATCCATGTGACCTCCACTGGATGGCAGTCAAGATCATCCTTACGTATATGAGGAATATTAAGGATATATTCTTTGTTTATGGAAGAGATGATGAACAAGTCCTCATAGGATACTCATATGCTAGTTTCCAAACTGATCAAGATGGCATGAAGTCAAAAACAATATACATATTAAAATGTAATGGAGGTGTCGTGAGTTAGAAGCACTCAAATCGGGTTATATTCATATATTCTATAGTAGAGTATGAGTATATTTCAGATTTTGGGGAAGCTAAATAAGTATTTTGATGCATAATTTCATCAATGATCTTGTGGTGGTACCTATTAGTAAAGATCCTATCACACTCTAATATGATAATATTCTAGCAGCAGTTATCACAAAAGAGCCAAGGTCACAACAGCAGATGAAGCACATAATTCATAAGTATCATCTCTAGAGATATTTTTCTAAAATACGCGAGGTTGAAGAAAGAATTAAATCAATGGAAGTCAATGAGTTGGACCCCTTTACAAAAGCCTTGGCTTAGAAGAAACCCGAATATCATGTGAGGTCAAGAAAACATAATATCAAACGTAGTCAGCCCTATTCCAAGTGGGAGTTTCTTAGTGTTAGTGTCCTAGAACAAACTGTCTGTACTTTGATTTTGTGAATATTTGATGTATTAAATATCAAATTAAACATCTTATAACATACGGGTCATTGTTCTGCATGACTATATGTAATAATGTTCTAGAGTATTTTTCACATTGATTAGGTCACACTACTTCCCCACAATGATGATAACCTTAAAGTGCATTGATAATATTCTTAATTTAGTTATTGGGTTGGATAACATAATATTATGATATACATAGTATATAGACCTTCTAGTGTGAGTACTCATAATAAAATGAGTCTTCTTCTCATGTAGTTCGCACTTGATAATCTCCAAGATGCGGTATTTTGAGAACAAATCTTCCAGTAGGAATTCTGCATGTTTGGGTGCCATCGAATTTTCCTATATTTGAAAGTGTTTAGTTGATATTAGACCATAAGATTATCAATAATACATGTCATGACTCACACACTTAGATTTTATGACAAAAACCATCTTACCATGTGTTGGAGGGAAGTAGGGAACACTGGATGTGTCACGAAATACATGTTATTAATGGATACGTCAAACATGGATTTGTACCTTCCATATTTATTGAATTTGATATCTCATCCCACTGATTTAAATAGAACTATCTCCCTAAATTCTATAGCCATTGTTTAATGATGAATTTATTTCAGATATTCAAAGTATGATATTTCGAGCATATAGTTTGATGACACCATCATGCAACCCGCTTGATGAGATTCTGTGATAAAGAGATTATATTATAGAGTGAGTCTTCGTATGTGGTTTTCATCATTGCAACATTATGTTCATTCTCTTCCTCTCTATGACCTGTTTCTAAATAGTAACCTTAGAATTTAGGCTAGCCAACCTAATTCCAATGAGAAATAATTCGATAGGGTCACACACTAAGAAATTATGTTTGTCTCGATAAAATTCTATTTTAATTTATTTAATGGAAAAAATATTATTCTGATGACTGATGAATAATTGTATTCAAGTAATACTAATCATGTAAAATAAATAAATATTTATTCAATAGATTGTAAATAAGATATATTAATTTATTTTATTGAATATTTAAAAAATATATATTTAATAGTTTGTGTAAAAATTATTTATTTAGGAGAATAAAATATTTATTCTCGGGTACAATAAATTAAAAGGAGTTTGAATGGTCCATGACTATGTCTGGTGATAAAATTATTATTTAAGAGCTGGTAAATATTATTTATCCTTTTTTCATAAGTTGGTGAACCACTAAATAATATTATTATTTTTTTATTATGTGGAATGGGATATCATTAATGGTTATAATTATATTTAATGGTTTTTATTCAATCCAATTTTGTAACTAAAATCTCATCTCTATAATTAGATGGGTATGTCTATTGTGTAATTGATTCAAAACCAATTCCATGTTTTGGAATAGATAATTGTTGTGCACAAAAAATTCTCTCTTGAGTCCTCCTCCCCCCCCCTCTCATGAATAAGAAAAAGAAGGGAGACTTTTTTTCAAGGGCAAATAACGAGCGATCAATAAAGAACAATGCAAGATATTCGATTTACCACACTAGAACCAAGAGATAATGTGGAATTCCATAGAAACCATTAGAGCATGTGTTGATCAACACTAAAGGGATTCTACCCTTGTATCCTCACCAATACAATGAAGAAAATTTGGAAGGGCCTTTTTGGATGATCAATAATAATCTACAAATAATGTTCCTAATCCCAAGTATTCATTCCTTCTGATATTAAATAAATTAATTATAAATGTGACATAAAAGATTGTCGCTCTTGGTTTTAGGAAATGATTATCAAATGAAATTTTAATATATCATCTTCCACCGGAACACATCCAATGCACCATGAACCAAAAAATATTATATAGAGAGATAGAGTAATGCGTTAGAGTTTCCCACCATTAAAAATAATTATAAATTTTATGGATAAAGGAATAAAAATGAATGATGAAAGAAGAAGAAAAAATATAAAATGATATTAAAGAATTTGGTATATAAATTTTCTAGAACACTCCATCCATAAAAATAATGGTTTAACCTCCATTGATTGATTCCATAATTTACAAATGCACAATAGAGTTATTTTCAATGTTAATAAATTCATTAAAACTATCCTACCAATTTTAATTTTTAATTAATACACAAAAAAATGTTAGAGAGACAAGAATATGTTAAATTTTTTACTCAACCATAAACATACATTAAGAGGAAAAAAGAAGAATTTTAATTTAAAAAGAAGTAGAAAATATACATAATTTCTCATATATGTCTTCAATTTTATGTTTATTAATCATTTTTTAAATAGATTTAAAAACTTAATAGTAAAATTTTAATTGTTTTTTTCGGAAATATGTCTTTGAAAACTGAATATCAGATAAAATAATTTTTAGTTGTAAAAATTAATTTGAATAAAATATCCTCTTAAAGAAACATTGTTAATATAAAAGATATGTCTCCCCCTCAAATGAATTCCTAAGTGATAAGTAAGGATCATAACTTATTGATAAATAATAGAAAACAATGGAAAAATAAATCAATAATTTCATGATTTGTTGATGAAATATAAATGGATTTAATGAAAATCATGATTTTGAAATAAATTGAAAAAAAATAACTCTAGTTAGCCATGGTAAAATTGAAATCGTAATCGGATTACCATTCCTAATTAAACATAATTAAAATTAAACTAATAAAATTCTATAGTTTTAATGAAAACATCTTCTACTTAAAAGTCTTATGTAACAAATTCCAACAATATATTACCCCTTTGGATGTAATTTTGTATATTAAAAAAACTAATAACATTATGATTAATGAGACAGTACTAGATATGTTTTTTTAAATAATAATGGTACTTGTATTATTATATCTACATGTGATATAGTCAAATGTAAGAAAAATTTCCAAGAATGTTTGTTTCATCTATATAATTTTTTTCACAGAAAATCCCAATATATATATATTCCACTTTTTCTATTGAAAGATGAATATGATTTCTCTTATTACTAATCAATTATATGAGGTATTTTTCAAGTAGTTCAAAATTCCCACTTTTGATTTTTCTACATAGTTAGAATAATTCAAAATCAATATATTAAAAACAAGTTAATTCAATATAATTTTCATTATAGACGAAACAAAAAAATGTTTTTAGTTTCATTTTTTCAAAATTTAAATCCTTTAAATTTTTTTAATATTTTTTTCCTTTAGATTTCATGGAAAATGAGAATTGATAAAAACACTGAACATGATGTCTAGATGTGTCGCAGTAAGATAAAGTAATATACCATTCACACTTCTATATAAAATTTTGTCAACTAGTTTACAAGCTTCATCCAATGATAACTTTCAAGTTATACTCATCGGTATACTAATTTTTGTAACATTCTCCATTTTTAATACTTTTATTATTTCATTAGTGTATTTTCCATGGTATAAAGATATAGAATAATTCCTTGTAGGAATATAAAAAACAAGAAAAAATTGAGATTACCCATAAATCCCAATAAAAATTAATTATTCACTAAATTAGAAAATTCAATACAAATATATTCATTTTTTGAGTTGAAATATCATTGTCATTGTAAATTTATACAAGTAACAATTCATTTGATATGTGTTTTAGAAAAAACATTATAATTTTATTGTTGAATTTTATAGAATATATAATTTCATAATAATTCATACTAATCCTAAGGGGATTGTTTTTAATTATAGAGATATTTAGATAATTAAAAAACATAATTTTCAAAATAAAAATTTTCAAAATGAGGTTTTTGTATAACAAATACATTTTCATTAATAAAACCATTTAGAAAGTGGTTTCTGACATACATCTGAATTATTTTAAAATTTAAAATAGATCTGAATAAAAATAAAATAAAAATAGATTTTAATCGATTAATGGGTGAAAGATTTCCTTCATAGTTAATTCCTTTTACTTTTTTATTACCTTTCACAACTACATGGGCTTTTTTCCAATAAATTACTAAACTCAACCAACATATTCATTAAAACCCATTTAGAGAATATGATCGGAAGATAATTAGGAATTTCCATGTGATTTTAGATATCAATCCACGATAAGTGATTTAGTGATCCATTTAGGGAAATAAAAAACTTTTCCTTGTCAAGGGAAAAATTGATATTTTAGGGTAATAAGTGTGGGATGAGTGAAGGATGTTCAACCTTATTTTGGATTTATCTTCGAATATGAGTTATCATTTTCAAATACCTAAATAAATTTTCTAGGGGATAGCATTTATATTTTTTAAAATATTTAGGAAAATAAATTGAATGTTATTATTGTTAAACTCCAACATATTTAAATTCTATCATTTATTTAAATTAAAAACATTTTAATAACACTTTAAGGAAATTATTTAGGAAAATTTTCATTAAAAACATAAATTTTTTCTTATAACATTTTTTTACTTTATTTAAATACATGGTATGCATTTCTTAAGTTTTAGTACCCAATAATGATTACTTTAGTAGATTTTAAATAAATATCCAAATATTTTCTTTTTCTTGAGAATAATACATTTAAATCAAAAAAAATCAAAAAAAGTCTTTCTTAGTTATTTTATTTCATCCCATGTTTATAAGCGGTATTTTTTATAAAACATATTAAAATTTCATTATTAATGAAAAAAAAGTATTATATATATTCTTGACATAAAAATGAGGTAAATTAAATTCATTTGAAAGAGTTTATGTGATTTATAAGACAGTTCGATTTCACCTTTCTACGATCTTATTTTTTTATGGGTTCGAGGATATAAAAAATGATTATAGCCTTGAGAATAGAATAAATCATCAAATTATATATTGTCTAATTCACTACCATGAACACTTATAATTGAAATTATTTTATAAGATATTTAATTTTTTATTATTTTAGAGAATGTGATTATATTTTGCATTGATTAACATATTTTAGATAAAAAGAAACTCCAAGTGAATCTTTTAAAGCCATCAAGAATTAAAAAATGTTACGATTTAAAACCTAGACATTCAATTTTATATGGTCTGAATAAATAAATATAAATTAAATCAAGAAATTTTCAATAATAAAATATTTCATAAATTTAAAAGAACATTTGTGCTAAATATCATATTGGATTTCATTAAAATCCATGTCATTTTGAAATGTATTTTGGGTAAATAATAAACTAGTTTTTAATTTATGTGCTTGACGAGTAAGTTTTTGTTCTAGTTACCACAAAATCATAAAAAAATACATGAATCACTGAATTATGAACTCAAGAAATTTATTTCTTACCTAGATAGTGATCTTAAATTGATTGCATAAACATTATGAAAATAATAATTAGAAAATAAGGAATTTAATTTTGACTTAATGATTTTTGAGAAATTACTTTTGAATGAATTTTCAAAAATGATATAACAAAACTGGTAAATTCTATGAAAATTTTGTTTCAAGTGTTTTAAATATATATATTTTTTAATAATATTTCATTTAGAAAAATAGATAGCACCATCAAAAAAATATTTTACCCATAGAGTTAAAAGTGAATGTGACAGGACCTCCATTTAGTTTATTAATTTGAATGAATTCAAAGATTTCCCCATGTATATATTTTGAGAATCCACCATGTATGTGCCATGATGATTCATTTTTTCTTCAAATGACACTTATCCAATTAAATCAAATGACAAAATATTTTGTTACCCAAACAAATGTGCGTCCACTAATGTTATCCAATAATGATTTATATATCCAAATCTATTACATATTATATTATCATTTATAAATTATATGTGAAATCACTATTCATTTTGGTCACCCATATCATGAATTCTTGATATTAAATTAATAAATTATATTTTCATGTCTTTTAAAATAATTACAATACTTATCTTGTGAGAAACCATTAAGAAAATTGGGATATATATATTTTTTAAGGTCCTTCAATGATTTGAGAAATGAACACACAAAAATTACATCTTTTTACTAGTTATTTGGTACTCATCAGCCATATTTTTGAACATCATTATGTTTGGTAATTTTTAGGGGTTCATTAAGAGGAATTTAGAAAATGTTTGAGGCTCATTGGGTTATTAATGGTTGGCACACTATTTTCCCATACCATATGCCCTCCTGGTGTAAACTATGAATGCTTGGATAGTAGGGGATTTCATGGTTTGTACACCATTTAAGAAACTATGTTACCACCAAGTAGAAATGGTTCACCCTTGTGTAGGGAAGAACTATTAGGGTGAACTATTTGTCTAACCATGTGGCCCAGCCCAGATTATTCTGCGTGTATGAAAATTTTATTCTGAAAATTATTTTAAATTTCTTGAGACCCCATGTTTAACCTCTTATCAACCCTCATTTGACCAATTTTGTTTTAGGCTTTATAAGCTCCCAATATCAAATATTGGTCTCTATATCCCCCTTCTTTGATGTATTGAAGCATGGGTAGAAGATCTAATCCATATCATGTAAGTGGTTATCCTCATATTCTTTATCTTCTGATTTCACCTTCTTTCATCTTTCATCATTGTTAGAACATCACATAATGGATGGATCTAAAATCTATTTAATTTAATCGTGATTCTAGGTTTGATTTATTTATCTATATTTCCCTCATTCAGCATTGTAAAATCCTATTGTTTGTGTTGTGCAATGGGATCTCTATGATTAAAGTTATGTGGTTCCATTTTACATTAAAAAATATTTAAATCCAGATTTTTTTTTGATTTTTTTGAAATATTTTAAATATAACAATTTAAACCCAAATTGAGATTTGGAATTGGAATTTGAGTTGTGCTGGATTACTTTAAAAATCCCAAAATTCAAATGAAATTATAATTTAGGGCATATTTTGAAATTTATAGAATATATGAAGTGATTTGAAAATTGTTTTCAAAAAATTGAAAAATTTGTAGTAATTAAATCAAATGATTGGTTTTAATTAAAAAATAATGAAATGATGAAAACCCCATGTTTTGATTTTGATATTTATTTTTTATATTGAAATGGATAATTTAGAAATTTGATTGTAAATGATGATTTCATTTTAAATGATATTATTTTATAATTAATGATCGACTGATTGAAAACATGAAATCCTTGGTAGTTAGTGGGTTATTTTGGATAATCGTGATTGGATGGTAATTCCCTAGCAGTAGATTTATGATGAGAAATATAAGAAAACTCATTTTAGGTATATCTTAACCCTGATGGGATGTTGATGGGTCTTATTCATCCTGATCCCGAGGGATATGTGTACACCTATTTTCATGATCACTAATATGAGAGGTATGAAGATCCTATAACCATGCATTATCATATCATATGCAAGATAACCATGGTTCTTGTTGTCACACCTCGAACGACACTTAATTTTAAATTTAATTATTTTTGGGTCTTACTTTTGAGATGCGGTTTGAACAGGTTCTATTTTAATGATATTAGGATTTTATATGGGCGCACGATTTTACGTGCGACCATGTGTAGTTCCCCACATTAATAAATAATGTTTTATGATTAAATTTATTATTACATGGCCATGGAACTGTGCTCGTGACTATCCGCGCATATGTGCACGGTGTCCAGGTGAATAATTAATGCAATTATATTGTGACTAGTTTTTAATACCTTAGTTTTATTATTATTATTATTATTATTATTATTATATCGATGTTTCAATTAATTTATAATTATTATTATTTCAGTTAATACTTTAACTTGGTCATTCCTATTATTTTGGTTTTATTATTATTTTTTTATTAGTAATAAATTTTTTATTATTAATTATATTTTTTCTTTCTTATTATATTTATATTTTCTTTTCTTTTTCTTTTCTTTTTTCTTTTATTTTCCCTTTTATTTTTTACCTCCCTTTATTATTTATTTATTTTATTTTATTTCCCTTGTTTTTCATTTCTCCTCATTTTCCATCCTCTCTTTTCCTCCCCCTCTCTCCCATCACACAATCTCCCCTCCCCCTTTGAACCCCAGTGCAACGCTTCACCCTCCCCTTCAATATCCCTTTGTGCATGCCCCACCTATCTTCAATCATGGAATCCCCGCCTTTTTCTATCGCAATATCACCACCGACTTGCTTCCCTACACCCCGACTAGCCTCCTTCGGCGAACAACCTCCCTCACGCCGCTACTCTCTCGGTCGAACCACCCAAGTCGTCTTCCTCCGATGAACCATACCATTGTGCCCTCTCTCCCCCTGCACCCTAGATAGCCTCTTCCAGCACACCAAATACCCGCACTCAGCACCTCCCCTCTTGAACCTCTTAAACAGTGCCCCTCCTACTCCTGTCTCGCAGAACCTCTCTGGCCACCTCACCCACGTGTGTGGCCTCCCCTCCTCCACCTCGCACTGCATAGTCGCCACGCACCGGCATCAGCGACATCGCTGCCTTTTTCTCTATCGCACTGCACCACCGCTCTCTTTTCTGGCATGTTTTCTGGTGCTATGTACCTTCAATAGTCTTCCCCTTTCCAGCCTATCCATCATCACCATTATCGTAGGTGTTTTATACGTCATTTTTCTCTTCATTCAATTTTATTAAGATTCAGTTAGAGTATATGTTTGGAGTTTTGTTCATTTAAATTGTCATTTGTCCGATGTTTTGGTTTATAGGTTCTAATTGTGTCGTTGTGGTGCATTTTAGGGGTTTCCACAAGATTTGGGGGTTCATGACATTCTAGGTAGGGGGTTCCAGGTCCAATTATTATTTTATTAATAAATTTTCCAATTTAATTTGATTAGAGTGTTATATAATTAATTCATGTGGTGGGAAGTTGATTTTCCTTGAAGTTTGATGTGCCCGCAAATTGTTTAGTAGCATTTCATCATAATATATGTACATGCTACAAAAATCTCATCTCTTGTTAGTTGTTAGTTTTTTAATTGGTGAAGTTATTTTTTTAAGAAGTGCAAAGGGTGAAATTGGCGTTTTGGTGTTGCATCAGTATGAATTCTTTCTTAAAAGAGTATTTTGGTGGGATTTTGTTGTTTTAGTCGTGCATCATATTTATAAAAGGGGTAGAATGATTTTCTGATGATTTGTTTATCTGTATTAATGGTCTTTTCAACTGTGTGGGTGGATTCTTTAATTGCGTGTGTAATGAAAATTGTGTTCCTGAGGTGACATTTTGTGCGTGTGGTCATGTAAGGGGGTTTGGGTTGATCTAGTGTGTAAAGAGGTGTTTTCTTCTTTAAGATTTATTTATGAAATTTAGATTGTTTTATTAATTAATTATTATGTGTGAAAAATTATTTTAGTAAAATTGTGTAAATGTTTTTTGTTTCTTAAAGTCATGCGACATGTGTGTAAATTATTTAATAAATTTTTTTAGTTGTGTGTATGATGATGAAAGTGATTTCATTGACTCGGTAGTTGTTTTAACTGGTTATTTAAGTGATACCGATTTAGTTTTGGGATATTTTTAGTGTGTATATTATTTTTAAATGGTTTTTTGTGTGTGTGAGTGTAGTGTTGGGTAGCGATAACATCTCATTTGTTTTGTTTGATTATGTATGACATATTTCATGAAATTTGAACTACTTGAACACAAATGGGAAGCCTGTTTAATAGATGGGAAAACTAGATATAGTGTGTTAGTGTTCTGAAGGTGACTTGACCTAATTTCACTGGCAGGATTGATGATTGCAACACTAACTAAACATATGATTTTCTGAGGGTCGTGGTTTCTAAGCCACAGTTTCTGAGGGTCATGATTTCTAAGCCATGCTACACTGAGACAAAAAGATCTAGGTACCAATACTAGCTAACACCAATGAGGACTCTCCCATATTTAGTGCTCCATGGTTATTTTATGCTCATCGGTGTGACACTTTGGTTATTTTCAAGGTAAGTGTGTGTGTTTTTTAATTTAAGTTAATCCTTATGAAATTGTTTTCTATAAATCTATTTCAATAAAATTATTCAAGAATTTAGTTTTTTTCATTATTTTAAATTTCAAATGTATTTTTCATTTAAAAATTATTCATGGAACCTCTTTCCTAGTGTCATCCTATTGGGACCTTGGCTTACACCCTACATACTACTTTGGGTGTATGTAGATCCTATATCATTTGTATTCTAGGTTGAGGAATCATGAATAGCATTGGTTGTCATATTTGTAGTGGCATCCTCGTGTTGGCTTGGTTGAGGTGGCTTGGGGATGTGCCTCCTCGGGTCGCATGAATTTTTTAATTGGAGTTTTGTTTTTCCATGGTTTTAGCCACTTTTGGGTTTATAGTTCATGATGTAAACATTAAATTTGAATTTCGTGTAAGGGTCTGTTTGGTTGTCTGATTTTAGTTTCAATTTATCCATCTTGATGTTTTATTTATGTTTCTTCATTTGGGTAAATTGTTCCCATGGTTTATTTTTGCTACCTGGGCACCTTTGCCAGTTTGTGGTGATCAAGATTGCCCTTCGAGCCATGTCGTGGACCGGGATGAGTGTCAGGTCTGATGGAGACCAATCCTGGTTCGTGATACTTTTTGTGATTTTTTATGTGCACGTATTCCATTGTATATGAAATAACTTTACTCATGCATCTTTATTTATATAAAATATTTTATATGAAATACTTATTTAAGCCATGTCTGAAATCCTTGACATCATTTTGAAATAAAATAATAATTTGATTTAAATATGAAAAATGTATTTCAATTCCATGTTTTATTTTAATTGAAATCCTGGTTTGTTTTATTATTATGGTGTTTATTATGTAACACATGGTGGGACCATACATGGATTTTAATCCCACACCCTACCATTACCATTAGGCATTTGTATATTTCCATCTACTAGGTCTGAGAAAAGGGAATGTTCAACATATTGGTGGTGGATGTTCTTGATCCTTTATTATTGAAATTATATTTCCTTTTGTATGTTTTTCTTTCTGATGAGTAAATTTATGATATATTTTTATGGGTTATTATATACATTTTATTTTTTATACATTCTCAATTTTTGAGTATTGATCATACTTACTGGTTTCATTATCTTCTACTATTCTTTGTGCTAAATTTGTTCCCTATTTCATTTTGAATGATTCCATATGCTAGTATTCATCCAATAGGGATCAAAAATTCCCTTATACTCCTGTAAGTTCCTACTTGGTTATTAGGGAATTAATGAATTTATAATGGTTTGTGAAAAAATGGTACTAAATGTATAGTTTTGACATATTTTTTTTATTATAGTGTCCAGTTTGGAGATATCTTGTTATGACATTTTTGGTAGTTTTGAGAAAGTGTGTGGATGGATCTTATCATAATGAACCATAAGTCTCCATAGCTGGTATGAGAAAGTAATCTTGGGTAATTAATTTATCTTGTTCTAGTATTTACATTGTTTTAATATGGATATATTGAAATCAAAATCATGATATCTTATTTGATATGATTAATTTTCACATTTCTGTTATGTGTGTAGTTGATCTGACTAACCTTAAGATGTATTCCATGTTGTTTTTTTATGTTGTGTAGGATCATACCTATTAGAAGATTTGTGAATAGGGTCAAGGAGGAAGCTTCTGTTGAACCGTAGTGAGTGAATCCTCATGTGGACTAGATTATCATTTTGATTATTGTGTGTGTCATCCATGATTTGGGACAGGATTAGGAGCCTACTCAAATTTATGCTCTAGCTGTGGCACATTGGAGGGGAAAACCTATAAATGTACTCCGGAGTTCCTTTACTAGTATACAATATTTTTCGAGGGTAAAAATGATCATAAATAGGGTTGGTATTGGTTGAGATATGTATATATTTTGTCTGAGTTCATGGTAATGACTGATTCGATCAAGGTGAAATGTTTCCCCGTCAAGTTGGAAGGACCTGGAAGAAGATATCTAGACTTAATTGTGGTGGAAAATAATCATAAGGGTTTGAGTGTAAGTATATTAATGTTCCATTAATTGATTAGTTAGTTACAGTGTTAATGGTTTATTCTAAGGCTATAGATATTTTCAAACATGAGGATTATGAGAGGACTGTGACACAATATGAAAAACTATTTTCCATGATTTGGATGTTTTCACCTGAATCTGTATTGAAATATATGATGAATATGCGATGGTTCAAGATGGTAATTTGATGTGATATTGATTCTAATTTTTCATCTAAATATATCTTCTTATACAGATGTTCTAGATATGATTTTGATGGTTTAGCTTGACCTGTCTAGAAATTTAGGGGTAACTGGAGTTCCTTTTTCTCTTATTCATAGTTCAGTGAGTTACATTAAATAAAAGAAGAATCATGATGAATATCATGGTGTATCTTGCTCTTAGTCTTCTTATAGACCTCTTGAAATAATGTGTAGAAGCCCCTTGACATGTTTCATCTATTTAAATATGGGGAATTTTAAATGGGTTTTTACTATGGCTACCATGATTTAAAGAACCTATAGATTCTAATGCTAATTGAAAATGTTTTGTTATATCTTATTTTCTCCATGTAGTAGAATAAGATAATCATCACCTAAAATTACTGAATTCCATTTTGATTCTTCAAGGACAATGGGGTTCCAGCCACAGGCATATGGAAATATGTTTCTTCGTGTAGTGGAAGAGTCTCATGTTGAATCTTATACGAATAAACCTATCATGATAGGTTCCATCACTAAAAAATCATATTTAGTGACTGATTTATTCGATACTAGTGCATTTCATTTGTTTATTTCGAATCGTAATGTGAACATACTAAATATCTCTATGGATATTTTATCTAATGTGATAGATATTACTAAACCCCTATGAATGAAGAGAGGGAAGTGTCTCCATTGTCATATATGTATTTTCCATTTATCTGATATTGCACTTACCTTGTATTCAGAGTTAATGAAATGAAAAATCTTGATGTAATTTCATGGATGGATTGGATTACGGCTAATGAGGCTGGAATTTATTTCTATTTCTAATGGGTCTCCATTTCCTCACTTGATGGCGTGTGTTGTATATTTCAGGAAGAATGGGGCCTAGGGTAAAGTATAGCCAGTCCTTATCCAAAGTTGTGGAAAGTAATATCGGTGTTTTATTTTGACCTAGAGTAGATCTCTTTGGGTGAATAACTCCCACCAAATTTCACTGTGTTTACTAATGTCTTTCCTTCTAATTTTAATGGGTTTCCACTTGTATGGGAGATAGAGTCCTCAATTAATTTCATTCTTGGTCCTCAACCTGTATTTATACCTTCTTACCACATGTCCCCAGTTGAAATGAAATATTTTAATACTATGTTAGATGATCAATTAGAGAAAGTATTAATAAGAACATGATTGTCACTATGGGAAAGGCCTATTCTCTTTTCTAAGAATATCGATGGACCACTTATCCTATGTGTTGATTATCGAAAACTCAACTGAGTGATAATAATGAATAAGTATCTATTACAATATATTGATGATATATTTTAAAAGTGCACGGGGGTAATGTAATTCTAGAATATTTATCTTTGATCTAGTTATCACCAATTGATAATAACATAATATATTATTTTTAAATCCACCTTATGGAGCATGGAAAGTCATTAGGAGTATCTTGGAATACCATTTGGTTATAAAATGATCCTTCAATATTTATGACATTGGTGAATAGTATTTTCATGGGTATCCTCGTACATTCAAGGTGGTTTTGTGGATTAAATTTTGGTTTACTCTTAGTTCTAGGAGGATCATGTAGACCATCTGAGAGAAGTTATGGAATTTTTAAGAAATCACTAACATTATTCCATGATATTGAAATGATATTTCTCAATCCGGGAAGTGAATATTTGGTACATGTTTCCTCAAACATGGTATCTATTTTGATCCTGAGAAGTTTATATCAATTATAAAATGATAGAAACCATGTAATGTTTAAGAGATTCTGAGATTCTTTGGTTTACCAGGGGTATTATTGTTAGTTTTTAAATTATTTTTCCATGATGTTTTCTCATATGATAGATCTCACATTGAATGGGGAGAAATTTATTTGGGATGGAAAATGAATAAGTTATTTTATGGAGATGAAGTTTATTTTTTTACTTCTATAATGGTGTTTACTCTTCCCAAGTCCAAACATGGATATGTGGTCTTCTGTGACACATCAAATTTGGGTTTGGGTTGTGTTCTTTTATAGGGGGATCAATTGGTGGCCTACAACTCTCTGAAACACCGAACATATGAGAAGAAAAATCCAAACCATGACCTTGAACACACATTTGACATTCATTTTATTAAGAGTGAGAAAAATTACCATTTCATAGACAACTTTACCATTTTTTCTTAACATAATATAATGAGTTATTTCTCCTATAAAAAATATTTCAATCCCCAACAAAGGAATTGGGTGGATTACCTACAGTATTTTGACATTGAAATTATATATACCATAGTGAATGATAATTTTTTACTAAATACTTGAGAATGAAACATTCAAACTATTCTATGAAATAATCCTTGGATGAGAGGAACTCCATGGATATTTTTTCAATGTTTCATATAAGAGTTTGGGAAATAGGGAATGAGGTTTTCATGGAATGTTTTTAGTTGAAATATCATCTTATCAATATGATTCATTAAGAACCACATATTGATGATAAATCTCATAGAGTTGGAGACTCTATTTATGTCGTGGAGACTATTGCGAGTGTTTTATCTAAATCTTGGGTATTATATGGTTTTTTAATTGGTTTCTTGTCATTATCCATGAGAAATAATTAATTTGGGGATTTTCATAATTCCCAATGTGATTTGTGCCCATGAACCACCTATATGTTCTATGATATGTGGTGATGATTCTAGTGGAAAGGTATAATAAAATACATCACCTACTTTGATTCCCACTGCTACACGTTCCTACAAGCCAAGGATAACAACAAAACACCATTAGGGATTCTTCAGCAAAATCCAATTTGAAATTATAATTCGGAGAAAATATCTTTTTAATTTGTTATTTTTTCACATACTAACTAAAGGAAGCATAAGATATCGGATGTGATCGATAGGATGACCAAATCATCACACATTATAGTAATTTATGACACTACAAAAGATTAGAAGTTTTTAAATAACTATGTGAAATGGATTGTTCATTAATATAGGGTACTCTATGATATAGTCTCTAATAAAAATACTTGTTTTACAACTCACATTTTTAGAGGCCTCCTAGTGGAACATGGATCTCAGGTTTGTTTGAGTATGAAATGTCATCGAAGTCAGATGGAATGACAGAAAGGGATATGAACATTCTTGAATATATACTTCTTGCAAGAATACTTTATTTTGGTGGGGGTTGGGATGACCATTTGGGACTGGTTTTGTTCCCTTCTAACAATAGTTACTATTACGTGATCCGAATGGATGCTTTTTAGGCATTGTATTACAGGAATTGTACATCTCCATTATGTTGGATAGAGATTGGTGAAGCTTCCTTTGATCGACTCATTCAGTCCAAGGGTTGAATGTATAAATTTATTTTATTTTCTATAGAATGTTTATGTCACAATGATGGTTTAAATACCATGTTTATCATCATCAAATACCATTGGTGTTTTTAGTTAGTAACTAGGTGTTTTGGAATATTTCACACTATTTGGTTCAACGATGGATGGGGAGGAAACAAAATCTTGTTCCTCATTTTGTGGGACCATTTGAGGATTTTAAGTTGGTGGGGAATGTTTCATAACATTTATAAATTCCCCCAAAATTTACATCGATACATAATGTGGCCCATGTATCACAGCTTTTAATGTTTCTTTTTAACCCATCTCGTTTTTGGAGAATGGAGGATATTGATTATCGACATGATTTATTTGTGACTGAGCACCCAATCAAGATAGTTGATTCTGATACAAATGTACATAATAGTAGGATGATACATTTGTACTATGTTCTATCATATAATGGTTACAATTATCATGGGAATTGGGAGAGAGCATCACTAATGTGAGAGTAGTGGCCTAATATTTTTTATATGGAATCTTTTGGATAATATTTTTTGGGGTAGAAAGTTTCTATAGTGGGGAGGTTGTAACATATTGTTACTAGTTTTAAGGTACTTCATAGCCACATTTATATCATGAATTGGTTGGTTCGTGTTTAAGGGTGAATTATGTGGAATTTAATAAACTTTTTAGGCTCTTTGGGTTGTGCATGGTTGTCGCACAGTTTTCCCAAACTGTGTGCCCTCCTAGTGAAAACTGTGAAACCCTAGATGGTATTGGTTTTCTTGGATGGAGAATTATTTTAAAAACATTAAATACAATAATGATAAATTGTGAACACTAGTGTAAGTGATCATGGTTATGGTGCATAATTTTTCTAATTGTGTTGTTCTATCTAGCTAACCATGTGGTCACGACTTTTTGATTCCGAAAATTATTTTAAATGTTTTGAGACCCATGGTTTAACACCCTATGGAATCTCATTCATCCTAATTAGATTTTATTAGCTTTAGAGTCTATCAAGAACAAATTTTGGCTCCCCAAACACATTATTTAATTGATTGAAGCACCAGTGGTAGATCTGATCCCTCTCTTGTAAGTGGATCTCCAACTATTTATTCACACCAGATCTCTCCTTCAGTCCACATTTGATTTTAATAGATCATCACACATTGGATGGATTTGTACACAGTTTAATTTAATCATAATTATATGTTTCATTTCTTGATCTCATTTTCCCTCATTCTTCATTGAAAAATCTCAATACGGGAGTTTTGAGTTGTGATCTCTGGTATTAAAGATATGTGGTTCCATCATAGATTTCTCTATGGAATTAAAACAAGATTTTCTGTATTTTTTTTAAAATTATTTAAATTGATTTATGAAAACCCATAATGAGATTTTGAATTAGAATTTTAGTTGGCATGGATTTTTGTGAAAATCACCCAATTCCAAACTGTGCACCATAATTTTAAAATGAAATCATGTTTTTTAATATAAAAAATCTATTTCCCTGACCTCATTTATTTAAATTTAATGAATGATTTTGTTTTTAATTATTTCATCAATTATTTAACTCTTGGTGAGACCCTTCTGAGATTTATACCTCACGCCCAACATTTTCTGTAACACCCCAATCTTCCATGGTACACTTCTCATTGAATAATACAATAGCATGTGTCATACGCAACTTCGAGTTCTAACACACCACAGCCAATCAAACTAGCCATTATGAATAGCAATACCAAATTTTTGAAATTTTATTAATTTTTTATTTCAAAATGTACTTCATTTTGGGATTCAGAGTATCGAAATTAGCTTAGGGTGAATTTTTGTTATTTTTCTGAAAACATTTGATTTTTGATGAATAGTGAAAATCACTTAGTTATAGTTTAAATCATTATTTTTATTTAAATAATTATTTATTTTATTTAAATTTGTTTTAGGTAAAAATAGATATATTATGCCTATATAATTTCAATGTAATTCATTAGATTCAGTTTATAATAATTTTAGAAATATAAAAAGTTTACTGAACATTTTAATGTCTTTTACCCACCTTCTAGGAGAATTTTCAAAATTACATAAAACATAATAATACCGCTTCTGTGAGTTGAATTTTAAAAATCTAAGAGACACAGTTGATATCATTATTTGAAATGTGGTTCAGTAAGATGAAAATAATTTTTGGTGAAAAGTAACTTTTTACATTTATTTACCACAGTTAAAAGTAAATAGGGTAATTAATGGTAAAAACAATATTATTATTACCCAAACACATGTCCTAATTATATTGGATAAGTGAAATTCGACCACAAAAACCGTAGGAATAAAATATGATCATTTTGGTCCACTTGGATTAGATTAGGATATATATTATTATTTAATTCAAAAAAGAGTTAAAAGTGTTAAATTCAATGTTTAATCAATAAAACATTTTTAATATAGGGTTGCACAAAAGATAAATTCAACTATAAATATTCATTATAAATATAAAATTGTTTCATACATAATGGTATTTTATTTATATTTTTTAGACATTATATAATTAAATTTATTCATGACTCAATGATGATGCAGTAATTACCGTATTAATGAAAGATTAAAATAATTGATATTATAAATATCCAAATAAATGTAATTTGAGACTTTTTATAAATTACACTAATATGTTGGTTAATATTATATATTAGGGTTAGTTAGATGAGTTTTTTTCTAAGTAATAATGCAGTTATGAATTTATCAAAAACAAAATACCAAATAGTGTCAAAATTGACATAAAAGAGTTTTTAAAACAAATATTATATTACTAATTGATATGATATTCATTAAAATCTATGTTTTGGAAAAAACACATATATAATTAATGATATATCATTAATGAACCACTTGGGGTTCTCTTGGTAGTATATATTATGTTTATTAACCGTATAATATAAAAATACAATGACACATGGTAAATGTCAAACTATTTAACTAAGAGTTAAATCTAAAATATAAGGTTAATATATTGACCCAAACATATCTAAAACCTATTGGTTGGGTGGTTATATACCCATAACCACCTTATCATTTTAATAATTCATTTCAAATCCATTAGAAACTGAAAATTATTTTATTATAAAATAATATTTCTAGCTTTTCATAAGGTGCCCCTCACCCCTCTTATAAAAGGGCACCCTGCCTTCTCTCTAATTCACACCTTCAAATCCCTTTGGCTCAGCCAACCCCAGCCCAAATACCATCTAAAATTTCCTCCCTTCATCCTAGAGGACTTCCTTTATTCCTAAATCCAACCTAAGGAGTCCTTTTGATCAAATCAAAAGGAATAACCTGAAGAAGATGTAAATATTTAATCACCTCTTTCAAGTTCCTTTCTTCTTCCACATACTCATTCATTGTGGTTTCCATTATAAAATAATAAATCTAGTTTTTTCTATATACTATGAATTTATTCTAAATATGGCACAACCATACTCATTATTTTATCTATCCTTTGAATGAAATATCACCATATGTGCATATGTACGGCTTACTGTCTCCACGTCATTGTGTAATTGTTATTCAATACATATTATTTAGATGGGTATAATAATGATGTGTAATTTATGTAAATAATAAATATAACATAATAATTATTTTGTATATATGATATACCATCCCATTATATATTATTTTAATATCAAAAGTATGATATTGTCGCTCGTACGTACATACGGATTACCATCTCCACGAACGTAATGAGATTCATTCCCCATCGTATCAATTCAAGAATACTTTTCATTATATGATTAAAAATAATGTTTAAAGACATAATATAATTCAGAATAAGAATAATATACATCCTATCCATAACAAAAATTACTTACGTAACGAAGCATATAATGGAAAACGAATTAGTAGTCACCTGAAACGACGATAGTACTAAAATATTATTAACAGAGCAATAATAAAAGATAATATATGATATCATATTAATGTATATGATTATTTTATAATTTAATAACAATTATTTCACCATTATACAAGAGTTTAACCTACCCTCTACCAAAGAAAAGTATAAGGTAAGGATTAATTTCACAATCTCTTCATTATCCGAGTTTGTTTATACGTAATTATCTACTGGGACTTCTTTTTCATCCACATCCGTGTTTCATAAAAATGTTTTTTAAAAAAATTAATTATTACTAGAAAATGGGTTATAATAATTTATACCCTTATTTGACCTTATACGTTTTGAAAGTTATCTTTCCTTCGTTTTCCAAACAATGTAGTTTTTGACCTTTTCAAAAAAGTTAAGGTAAGAATGTTTTTTTAACTTATACAGTGGGTGTGGCTATTTTCCACCTTTATAACATTGTCGAAGCTTCCCTTACAAGCTTATAAGAATATTCTCAAAATAATTTTTTTCTTAAATTATTTCAAAATAGAAAGATATATTTCTCTAAAAAAGGGTTCAATTTCATCTATCTCAAAATACTTTAATTGATTTTAATCTTATTCGAAGTTGATTTATTATGATACAAAACATCTATATTGTATTTAGGTTTTGTGAACTTTTTGACTATAGATGAGTTATTTTTACACCATTCATGGTTTATGGATAAATTATTGACATTTATTATGCTAGTTTTAATACGAATGTTTATGTTATGTTTAAACCTTTTCATATGAGGAATGCATTGGACATAGTAAGTGGCAGGTGGAGCCCACTATAGCTTCTCGATGCATCGGTAGGTCTCATGAGACAAACTAGTGTCTTGGAACAAGGCCTTGACAAAATATTATTTGTAGTCTTGGAATAAGACCTTGACTATGTTGTTATGAACGTCTGGCATTATGCATTCCATCATTATGAAAGTGTCTATTGATATTGCATGTGATTATTCGACTTGTAAAATATTAATTGAGTAAGTAAATGGAATTATTTTGGTTAATATTTGTTGTATTATGACGAAGTTTATATTGAAAGAGATATTTTTTAGTGTTATAAATTTCCTTAAATGTTTATGCTTATTTATGATAGTTTCTGCTAAATTGTTATCCTTACTAAGCATTTGAGCTCACCCCTTTCTATATTTTATTTTTTCTAGGATGCAAAGAAAATTATTATGACTGACCTACAGGGATAGTATATTGGATCTCAGTGTTTCCCGTAGAAACAATGGTGTCGTAGTTTTCCGTTTTATGAAGTAATGTAGACCTTATGAATGTATCTAGTACTTCCAAGGCAACTAAACTAATCGGTATTTTGAGACTTGATCTTTTGTGATCATGCCAATGATACATAATAATGCACTGAATCTAGGTAACTAGGGTCGGGGTGTTACAGTTGGTATCAGAGGACGTTTAGTACAAACATTGTAATCTAGATTTAGGTAAACTCTGATTAGAGAACATTACCCTAATATAGACTTTGAGAATTAGTATAGAATAACTTCATATAATTTTGTTATGGTAGAGATTTTGTGAGTTTTCCAAGAAATACATCCTTGTCTAGATACGAGATGGTAGAGGCTACTCTGGCACAGATGTACCCAAGGGTAAAACCCTAAAACACAACTTTGATCTAGACTCGAACGGGAACTGGTGCACGACAACGAGCCTTGTTGCACTCTTGGTTATGACACTCTGGGGGATATTCTTTGGATAATTATAGTTTTCTTCACAAACCATTATATAGGGTTTATGAGTATATACTTACTCAAAGAAAACATTTTTTATGATTATGGATTATATCCATAAACTGTTCAATTTATGTTAAGTGTTTTACAAGCTTAGAATTATGTATTTGGATTGATAAACTAATCTATTTTATTTCATTGTTTAGAAATGGCATCTAGTGGAAGGAATGGAAACTATATCATTGCACAAACTCCATGTATGGATTTCTGTCCTACTCAAGATAATTATAGTGGAGCTGGTGATGCAACTGGTGTTGATCAACTTATCACCATACTGGGACAACTCACTCGGGTTATGAATAATAACCTTACCCATATAGAGATCCCTGATCCACAGCGTGGATGATCAATGTTATATCACATCATGAGGAAACAACCACCAACATTAAATGCGGGAACAAATCCACAAGTATCTGAGCAATTGATAAATTCCTTAGAGAATGCATTTCACACTTTGGGGAGTAGCGAAAGGGAAAAAGTAGTCATGGCAGCTTACAGTCTCATTGGAGATGCTGATCAATGGTGGTCATTTATTCAAAACACAAAGGAATATGATGAAGTATCAAATATGTAATGCAAGGGGTTTATTGAAATTTTCATAGAAAAATACATTCCTCATGGCCATCTAGCGTATATGGAAATAAAATTTCTGAGTTTGACCCAAAAGGAGGATAAGAATGTCACAAAGTATGTGGCTAACTTTACATGGTTAGCGAGGAATGCTGCAGACTATATACGTAACCCAATAATTAAAATTGATCAATTTTTTGATGGGTTAAAACCATTTTGATGTCCAGAATTAGTCTCAAAATCCTTCTCATCATATAAATACATTGTCTCCTTTTCTATCAATATTGAAAAATAATTCTCCAAGTCATATGACTTTAAATCAAATCAAGAAAAGAAGTGATCTTCCGAACATTCAAGAAATTTAAATAAGGGGAAGAAGGGAAAAGTGGAATATCCATCCTACAGTAACTGTGGGAAGAAACACCCTGGTACTTTCCTGAAGGGAATTTTAGTCTGTTACAAGTGTGGGGAAAAGGCCACCAATCTCATTATTGCAAGGAGAAAAAAGTGGTTGTCGCTATTGAATGATACAATGGTAGAGAAAGGGGGAATTATTCTCATGGATATCCTAATATACAAGGAATGTTACCTCAGAAAAGGCCAAGGGATCAAGGCCAAGCATATGTTATCAGAACTGCTGAGGTTGAAAGCTTTAAAAGACGTGGTGGTAGGTAATTTAATGGTTTCCTCAAGTTTAGAAAATGATTTATTTGATTTTGTATCATCACACTGTTTCATATCTTCCCGGTTTACTAAGAAAATTAGATATTTCCAATTTGATTTAACAAGGTAGTTGTCATTCAAAACCCCTATGGGAAGTATCATTGAAACAAAGTTTTTTAAATCATTCCCCATTAGGGTATATAAATGTTCTTTATTTACTGATCTCATCATCATACCCCTGATCGAACTTTTTATAATCCTCGGTATGGATTGGCTTTTAGACCATGATGAAAAAATATATCGTAAGAAGAAGGAGGATACTATTTTTGATGAAGATGATAAAGAATACCTTATGTTTAGAGAAGAATCTTCACCACCTAATTCTTATCTAGATCCACCCCCAATAGATCAACTAAATTCAATAATTTTGGAGGAAGAGAATAAAATAACTATGGGTGAGGAAAGTAATTTTCAAAAAGAGGAGGTACCTATTGTGAAAGAATATGTTGATGTCTTTCCAGAAGATTTACCTGGACATCCTCTAGAATGAGAAATTGAGTTTTCCATTGATTTAATTCTTGGATCAAGGACCATATGAAAGACCCTTTATAGAATGGACATTGTGGAATTAGTGGAACTAAACATGCAACTAAAGGAATTGAGTAATAAGGGATTTATTCTCCCTAGTGGTTCTCTATGGAGAGCCCCTGTTCATTTTGTTAAGAAGAAATATGGATCTATGAGGTTGTGTATTAACTGCAGGGAGATCAATGTTATAACGATAAAGAACAAGTATCTGCTACCACGCATTGATGATTTATTCGACCAACATCATGGAGCTCAATACTTTTCAAATATTGACCTTCGATATGGATATCATCAATTTTGTGAGAAGAAGGAAGACATTCTGAAAATAGCATTTCGAACCAGGTATGGGAATTACAAGTTTATAGTAATGCCTTTTGGATTGACTAATGCACCCTTTGTCTTCATGTATCTAATGAATAAGGTTTTTAAAGAATATATTTATGACATTGTAGTGGTATTTATTGATGATATCTTGGTACGCAGTTTTATTGGTTTAGCGGGTTATTATCGGCATTTCGTCCATAATTTTTCCCGATTATCTAACCCATTAACCAAGCTCACATGTAAAGGGGTGAAAGTTTTTTGCACAAAAGATTATGAATAATGTTTTGAAGAACTTAAGAGAAGATTATTCAATGATCCTATCTTGACTCTACCATCAGGGAATGATGGGTTTGTTATTTATAGTGATGCTTCAAAGAAAGGATTTG
The DNA here is from genome assembly GCA_963277665.1 of Viscum album. Taxonomy (NCBI): domain Eukaryota; kingdom Viridiplantae; phylum Streptophyta; class Magnoliopsida; order Santalales; family Viscaceae; genus Viscum; species Viscum album. The sequence goes on along the minus strand of OY728125.1, from coordinate 166,564,138 downwards.
TTATGTCCTTATGCAGAATGATAGAGTTATTTCATATGCATCACGATAGCTAAAAACTCATGAAAAAATATATCCCACTCATTTTATCCAGTTATCAGCTGTAATATATTATTGGAAGATATGGAGATATTATCTCTATGGTGAAAAACGTGAGATATATACCGATCAAAAGAGTTTGAAGTATATGTTCTCACAAAAATAACTCAACATGAGGCAAAGGCGATGGCTTGAACTACTCAAGTATTATGATTGCACTATAAACTACAACTTGTGGAATGAAAATAATGTGGTAGATGCTTTGAGTAGAAAAGATCATGGAGTTGTTAACTAGATGAGAGTTGAAAAGGATCCTATATACATGGATCTAGTAAAGATGGATACAGGAATCACCAAGGAAGGTGAAACATCAATACTTTTTCAAATGGTTGCCAAATAATCTTTAATAGAAAGGATAAAGAGTTCTCAGACCGATGATGAAGCGTTTCAAAAGAATATTAAAGCTGTGAATGATGGGGGATTGAGTGACTTTGTGTATGAAGATGGAATTTTGAAATTTGGGAAGAGACTTTGTGTTCCCGATATACCTAATCTAAAAAGGGAATTGTTGGATGTTTCTCGTAGTTACAATTTCTCTATACACCCTGGTATCACCAAGATGTATAGAGATTTGAAGAAACATTTTTTTTGGGACAACATGAAGAGGGAGATTGTTTATTTTGAGTCAAGATATATGGGTTTTCAACAAGTTAAATATGGAAGGCAACAACCTGGAGGAGTCATGCAATCTCTTCCTATACTTGAGTGGGAATGGGATGATATCACGATGGACTTTTTCTAAAGGCTACCAAATACTCCTAGAAAGAACAATGCAATATGGTTCATTATTGATCGTCTTACCAAGCCAGCACATTTTCTTTCTATAATAGAAGATTTACCACTTGAACCTCAAGAAAGACTCTATATTAATGTAGTTTTGAGACTTCATGGACTACCCTCTATCGATTGTTTTTTATCACGATCCATGTTTTACATCCAGATTCTGGAAAAGTCTTCAGAAAGCCTTGCATACTGAACTTCATTTGATCACTACCTACCACACCTAAATTGATGGACAATCAGAACAGACTATTCAAACCTTAGAAGACTTGTTGATATCATGCTCACTTTACTTTCAAGTTATATGTGATCAATATTTACCTTAGGTAGAATTTTCCTATTACAATATCTTCCATTCAAGTATTCAGATGGAACCATATGAAGCATTATATGGAAAGAGATGTCTCACACCAACCAGTTGAGATGATGTTTGTGAAATAAAACTCATAGCCTCAAAAATGGTGGAGGAAAGGATGGAAAAGGTGAAGGTGATCCAAAGCCACATCAAAGAAGATCAAAGTAGGTAGAATAGCTATGCTAATATCCGAAGGAAGGATTTGTAAATTTAGGTAGAAGATCATTTTTTCCTAAAGGTATCTCCATGGAAGGGTGTTTAAATTTCAGTAAGAAGGGAAAATTAAGTCCTAGGTAGATCGAACCTTTCAAAATTCTAGAACAAATTTGGGTTATAGCTAACCATTTGGAAATGCCAGCAAGTCTCTCCAAATTTCACGATGTATTCCACATATATTGTTGAAAAAATACATGCCTGGCCCAATGCATGTACTCACCTATGAGAAATTAGAACTAGAACCTGATTTGTCTTATTAAGAAGAGCCTGTAAAGGTTCTTAATACAAGAGAACAAGTGCTGAGAAACCAGATGTAAAGACACTGAAATTTTATGGAAAATTAATTTCTAAAATTCTTTGGAATTTTATGAGTCCGCATTTTCTGACGGCGCCTGATTCCGAGGCCCGGTGTCCCCAGAATCAATTTCTGAAGTTTTGTTTGGGTACGTTTAGTAAAAGTACATGTGGGTTTTTCTATCATTTGAACCGGTGCTCAGAATTGAAATATGAGGAAACCAATGAACTCGCAACGCCGGTATTCGCTTAAGGAGACCTTTACCGCAGTTGGGTCTGGTCGAGAGTATATGTTATATTTTGTGGATTCATAATAAATTAAATAAAATTGGTGTGTTAAAAAAATTTATTTTTAAGTGGTGGTTATTTCCTCAAAAGAGTAGTTGGAGGTGGGGCCCACACCCCTACATAACCTCCCATGAGAGGATAATGTGTGGTGGGGCCCATATGAGCCCCTAACCCTTCATCTCCCCTTTAACTCCTTGAAAGCCCTTAAAATTTGAACTCCCACATTATGGTCGAGCCTCTCTACCTCCCTACCCTTAATTGTGCCAACTTAATTATTTAATTAATTGGATCCACTTTTGAAATGAATTTGAAATTGTTTTTCCAACATTAAAAGAAGGGATATCATTCTTCTCATTTGGATTGAAGAAAATTGTTTCGGTGTGACTTGGGAGGATTTAGAGGATATCATCCTCTCCAACGAAGACCACGAGGAACTCGATATTCTCCTGCACTTCTACAATCGGGGCAAGAAAGTGAGGCGACGCCACAAAAAAATCCATCTCCTCTCCTCTTCCGCTGCATGACTGGAAAAGACGCCATTGTCACCAATAAAAATGTTCTTTTTCCTCCGACGTTGATGGAACAATATTCGTCTTATGGGATTACATCATCCGCGACGCCCGACTACTGCGACGCTCATCTTCCGTGGCTCGTCGATGTGCAACATCAAATAAGAGGCCGTGGGTTTTTTATAATTTTAAGTGAATAAAATTATTTCTTTTTCTGGATGAATTCATTAGATTGTCTTCAGCCATTTGATATTGCCTAACGCGAAGGGCGCGGGACGAATGAACACGGCTCGATGACCCTCCCTTGGTTAATGATTATTCTGGAAATGATGATTGGAGGCGGCGGTGACCGGAGGTGACAACGACTGAAAGTGGCGGCCGCAGACCAGCCGCCTGGGGGAAAACTGGGCCCGCAACCGCGGGCCGTTTGGGCTGATGAACCAGACACCTACTACCGGATGGGCTAGTGAACCACGGTACTTGCAGGTGCCGCATGGAGGAGGTGTGGACCACATTATTGGGCCGCTTCCTAGACGAACCGGCCGGCTATTACTGGCCAAGCAGGAGACTGCGGCGCCGATTGGCGCTGTGCTGTGGAGAAGACAACAGCCTGCAGGGGGCGGGACGCATTGGCTGGTGAACCGGCCGGCTGTCTGTCGGCCGAGTGGAAGAAACTGCAGCGCCGCATTGGAGGATAGCGGCCCTCTGTGCGGGCCACTCGTGCCGGGAAAACCGGCCAGCTTGATCCGGTCGGGCAGCAAGTAGGGGCGGCGCCACTCGGTGCTGCTGGGCGAGCCGAACCGGCCCGCGACCCGGGTCGGGTCCGCGGGTGGGCCGCGCCCCACCAGGCCGGGCGGACCCCCTAACCAAGTCAGAACCGCCGAGCCGGGTCCCTGGTTGGGTCGTGCCCCACCGTGCTGGGATGAACCCCAGCCGGGTCGAACCTGCCAAAGAGAGTCGGGCTGACCCGCCAACCCACTGGGCTTGACGGGTCGGGACCAATTCTCTTAAACGCGAATAACTTCTAGACTGCACGTCTGATTTGTGCGCCGTCTGTGGCACTGAGATCCTCATGAAGATATAGACCTTTTGAGATACTATAAGTGTGTTTTGGACAACTTTGGAAAATGGACAACTTTGGAATAGGCATAATTCCAACCGGGCCCCTGGAATGGAAAAGACCGAAACTCTCAGACCAGGCATCTGATTATCGCGTTGGGTTCCTTTTGATGAGACAGAACATCAGGATACATAAACTCTAACTTCGTGATAGTTGATGTATCGATCCCTTTTATTTTGGAGTGGTCCTCCCGGAATTGAGCGTGTTGTGTGGAGGAACACTAGGGCTGGCTGTGACTGCGACGACCACTTTACTAGGATCCTCCGTGGGTTCGACAGTGACGACTACTGTACCGGGACCCTCCATGGGTTCAACAACGATGACTACTGTATTGGGATCCTCCCTGGGTTCGACAGCGATGACTACTGTACCAGGATCCTCCGTGGGTTTGACAGCGATGACTACTGTTCTTGTATCTTGTGTGGGTCTGACAGCTTAGATGAATCAGTGACTACATCTGATCATTTCTATCTCTATACAAGAGATTTATACCTATGTGAGATGATTCTGGACTTTCAATAATTATCGACAATGATATTTTTTTTGCTTCCTGTGTGGACTGGGTGGTGTTTGGGCACGAGAGTTGGTGTCGGGCTATGGTTGATAACTTAGGTATATGTATGTTCATATACCTAAGTAGGGTTGGTTGATACTTCATGATTGTATCTTTACTTTTTGTTTTGTCATTAGTAAATTATGGGAGAACTTTGAGGGTCTCAGGGTCCCTACTGAGTATCGTTATACTCACCCCGACACAGGATATGCCCGCACTACGTTGTGTTGGTTGCAGATGATAGACAGTACTGATCGAGGTAGAGAGTTGTAGAGCTGGATGTTACTCGGAGGTGGACCACATGACAAGATTTACATGGAGATGACAGATAGACCTAGGCACTAAGGAAGCCATATTTACCCACCCTACTGGTTGGATTCCAGGAGGATGACTCAGTAGTTTCTATTTTACTTTATTACAGTTGTACTAGCTTTTCAGTTGTACTGTACTTTACTATTGGGCTTGTATTTCCGGCCCCCTTTCCTTTCAGCACTATCTTTTGTATACATTTTTACTTAGTGGTTATTTTCAATTGCGTACTTTTTGTATTTTTTTATATTCTAATGGCAATGCCTTCCCTTTTTATCAGGAATTCTGTCGTTGGTACTAGTCGCTAGCCCCTAGCCTATGGAAGGTGGGATTGGGGAAGTCACGGCATGGGCCCTGAGGACAGGTCATGAAAAATTGGTATCAGAGGAGTCAGTTCTACCACAAAACTTAGGACTCTGATCATTCTTTTCTGTGAAGAAATAGTGTTAAGAGTATTGAGTGTGGTTTTCAGTCCAGGGAATCCAGTGTTTGTGTGGCGGCTGACGTATCCATACACCAGGACCATGACCTCTGATTCATGACTCAGTGAATGAAAGAACCTATTGCGTGTGTTCTTCCTTTGAAAAAATCTTCATTGTGATTACTTTGTTTCAGCTCAATGGGTATATTGTTTTAACCATGGTGCACCTGTTACTTTTCAGGATGACCCCACGAAGGCAGCCAGCTGGGGTTCCGAGTTACACACAATATGGTATCCCATCGAGCGACAAGGCCTCGGTGCAGGGCCCCATCACAGCGGAGGTACCAGCGGTACCACTATCCGCTGGACCACTGATACCACCAGCCCCATCAACAGAGAGTGCACGCCGCTTGAGTGGGTTTCACGAGTTCCAGCGATAGAGGCCACCAGGTTCCATGAAGAGACAGACCCACAGGCAGCTGAGGATTGGATGGAGGCTATCGTGAGAGTTTTTAGATTGGTAGGGACACCAGGCGACTTTATAGTGATCCTTATCGCGAGTCTCTTGCATGAAGCAGCAGGTAGATGGTGGAGATTGATGCTACAGGTTTATGATGTGGTATCTTTACTTTGGACAGACTTTGAGAGTCTCTTCAGCTCAGAGTTTGTTCCAGCCACCCTTTGTGTGGTTCAGATTCAATAGTTACTACATCTGTAGCAGGTCAGCATGATAGTAGCTCAGTACTCAGTGAGGTTCACTGACCTCTTATGCTACTCCAGGGATATGGTACGGGACCCATTATTCAAGGCTTGGAACTTCGAGCAGGGACTCAGGCATTAGATCAGGACTTCGACATTTCCCCTCAGAATCCTGATGCTGGCGGGGGTTCTGGAGAGAGCCCTTCTAGTGGATAGTTTCATCACTGAGCAATCCCTAGTGGTGAGACCCTCCACAGGAAAACATGTAGCGGAGTCTTCTACAGTCGGTAGTAGACGATTGACACAGAGGTACAAGTGCACCAAGACATCAGGTGGGAGACCTCAGGATACAACTTCGGTTTTGTGGGGAACACGATAAAGATTCATCCATACGAGAAGCCGGTAGTGCAATGCACGCGGTGGGCAGGGTCACATTGCTCGAGACTGCCCGACCCGCCATGCGAATGAGCAACAGATAGTAGAGCGACAAACCATGCAGAGGCAGAGGTTTTACTGTGGTGGTCCGCAGGGAGCCGTCAAACATGGAAGAGGAGCTATCCGAGCAGCGGGTGGTGGACAACGTTTCGAAGCTCTACCACCACCACCACCACCAGGAGGTCTACCCCGACCATAGGGGGCGGGCGGAAAGAGGCAGGCTCATCTCCAAGCAGTCGAGGCCTACGACCACAGCACACCTGAGAGGATTCAAGGTACTATCTGTGTCTACTCCACCCTTTCTACAATACTTATAGACACATGTGCGAGTCATTATTTTATTATTGTTTCCCACGTTCGGAGCATAAGGATTCTGAGAGATCTGTTGGCTCGATCCTTATGACTAGAGACTCCTATGGGAGAAGACTCGATGATTACGCACTGGTGTTGGCAGTGTGAGCATACTCTAGGAGGAGAGATCTTCAGTTGGGATCTTCATGTAGCGGCGTCGAGGCCTTACGACATCTTATTTTGTATGGACTGGTTATCCATAGTTCATGCTCAGATTGACTGTATTAAGCACAAGGTGTGGTGTATATGAACAGATGGGACCAGGTTCACCTTCACCAGTAAGAAGGGAGCATTTGTAGCGCAGGATGGACTTACGTGGAGGAGGGTGTAGCCGATCACAAATCTGTTGGCTAGTCTCATCCTCGGAGCGTTTCATGTGCAGAGTCCATGTTTTCCTGTTGTAGAGGATCAGTTCACGAATGTTTTCCCTAACGATGTTCCAGGACTACCTCCTCCCATATAGGTAGACTTATACATTTACCAGTACCCCAGGACTACATCTATATCTACTCCAGCACATTAGATGGATCCCACAAAGATTCTTGAGCTGCGGGTATAGCTAGAGGACTTACAGGGAAAGGTATTTATCTGACCCAGTGTTTTACCCTGGGCATCTCCAATTTAGTTCACCAAGAAGGCGGATGGGAGCTTGAAACTGTGTGTCGACTAGCGTCACCTGAATCAGGTGACTGTGAAGAACAAGTAACCACTCCTGAGGATTGAAGACCTCTTTGATCAGGTCAAGAGAGCATGATGGTTCTCGAAGATAGACCTCAGGTCACGCTATCACCAGCTCAGATTTCGAGATGATGATGTGAAGAATATAGCCTTCATGAGTTGGTATGGCCACTACAAGTTCATGGTTATGCCCTTCGGCATAACCAATTCTCTGGAAGTGTTCATGAGTCTCGTGAATAGGATCTCCCATCCTTACCTCGATCGATTTTACCTTGTCTTCATCAACAACATGCTGATTTACATGACTACTGAGGGGGAGCACACCTACCATTTGCGGGTAGTACTTGACACATGCCGAGAGCACCATATTTATGGTAATCTCTTGAAGTTCTAGTTCTAGATTCGAGAGGTTCATTTCTTGCGACATGTCAACTCAGTGGCTGGAGTTGTAGTGGATCCAGTGAAGATCGATGCAGTACATTCTTTGGAGCCACCCAGGAATGTGACGGAGGTGTGGAGTTTCCTAGGTCTGGCTGGGTACTATCGTAGATTTGTTCCAGACTTCTCTAGAGTTGTAGCACCACTATCAGCTTTGACGAAGAAGGGGAAACCCTTTATGTGGTCAGAGAGATTCCAACAATGCTTTTAGGAGGTGAGGTAGAGGATGACCAGTGATCCCATCTTGAGGCTACCGAAGGTGGGTGTTGGGTATGTAGTTTAATGTGATGCATCATGGACTGGACTTGGGTGTGTCCTAATGCTGGAGTGAGCAGTGATCATGTATGGTTCAAAGCAGTTGAGACAGCACAAGAAAAACTATGTTACCCATAACCTTGAGTTAGCACCACTGGTCTTCACCTTGAAAATGTGGCAACACTATCTGATGGGCGAGCATTTTACAGTCTACTCTGACCACCAGAGTCTCAAGAACATCTTCTCATAGAAGGACCTAAACCTGAGATAGTGGATATGGATAGAGTTCCTCCAGGATAATGACTTAGAGATATTCTATAATCCTGGGAAGGGGAATGTTGTAGCAGATGCTCTCAGCAGGAGATCGGGCATTTAGCTGCTAGGAGAGGCGACAGAGTAACTGGCCATGTTGCAGAAATCCTTTGTGGATAGAGATGGAGGAGTCTTTCTACAATCTCTTATAGTCACTACTCCACTCCTTAAGCGAGTCAGGGACTCACAGCATCGAGAAGTTGACTGTGAGACACGACGTGCTCAGATATTCTCAGGGTAGGCACCTGATGGGTTTTCTGAAGGTGGCGAGCACGTCATCATCTTCAGGGGATGTACCATGGTACCATTAGCACTACAGGAGGAGGAATTGAGAGAGTTAAACACTTCCCCTCTGGCGGTATATATAGGATTGGAGAATATGTATCAAGACCTCAAACGATAGCATGGTGGCCAGGTATGAAGAATGAAGTAGTAGATTTTGTCTCTCGATGCCTCACTTGTCAGCAAGTGAAGGTGGAGAACCAGGTTCCACCAGGCTTGGTTCAGCACTTAGAGGTTCCAGAGTGGAAGTGGGATGGGATATCCATGGATTTCATGATGGGGCCTCCACATACATCCAGAGGAAACAAATCTATCTGGGTGATCGTAGACCGACTCACCATGTCATCCCACTTCCAACCGATCAGAGAGCAGGGCTCAGAAGAGAGCTTCAGAGGTCTCTACGTTCAGAAGATCAAATGACTTCATGGTGTGACATGGACTATAGTCTTTGATCGATATGATCATTTCACTTCACATCTATGGAAGGGGTTACAGGAGGCTTTTGGCACCCAGCTTCGCTTAAGCCCCACCTTCCTCCCCCAGACGGATGGTCAGACTGAGAGGACCATTCAGACTCTCGAGGACATGCTTCGTGCATGTGTTCTCGATTTTGGTTGCATCTGGGTGGATCACTTACCCTTGGTAGAGTTTGTGTACAACAAAAGCTACCACTACACTATCAGGATTACCCCTTCCGAGACACTGTACGACTGACCTTGTAGATCACCTCTGTGATGGACTGACCAAGTGGACTCATCACTTGTAAGACCAGAGATGGTGCAAGCTATGACGGAGAAGGTGCAGATCATCCATGAGCAAATGAAGACTGCACAGAGCAAACAGAAGTCCTATGCTGATAGGAGACGAAGACCACTGGAGTTCGAGGATGGAGACCATGTATTCTTACGGCTCTCACTTCGATGTGGTCAACAGAGATTTGGCCGAGGTGGCAAGTTATCTCCACGATTCATTGGTCATTTTTAGGTAATCATAAGGGTAGGTGAGATGACTTACTGCCTAGCCCTTCCACTTCAGTTGCACCTGGTGCATGACGTCTTCCATGTATCTCAGATGAGGAGATACGTGCACAACCCGTCCCATATCATCGACCACCGGGAGCTAGACATCGATGAAGGGGAAACATTCATGGAGGATCTAGTGGATATTGAGGATCGACATGAGAGGGTCCTGTGTGGACGGTCGATTCCTCTAGTGTGCGTTCGCTGGTAGCACGAGGATCTGCAGGAGAGCACATGGGAGTAGGAGGATCAGATGCCTGTTCAGTACCCCTTTTTTTCCTAGTATGTGTTGTAGCTTTACGAATACGTAAATCACTAAGGTGGGGGTAATGTAAAGACCCAGAAATTTAAAAAACAATTATTAAATTCTTTGGAATTTTACGAGTCTTTAGTTTTTTACGGTTCCAGATTCTGAGGCCTGGTTTTCCCGAAATCAATTTCTGAAGTTTTGTTCGTGTACGTTCAGTAAACGTACATGCGTGGTTTTCTATCCTTCAAACCGGTGCTCGGAATTGAAATCCGATGACACTGACGAACTCACATCACCTGTATTCACTTAATGAGAACTTTACTATAGTTACTTTTGGTTGAGAGAAGAAGTTATAATTTGGGGATTCCTAATAAATTAAATAAAATTGTTGTGTTACAAAATTTTATTTTTAAGTGGTGGTTATTTCCTCCAAAGAGGTGTTTGAGGTGGGGACCACACCCCACATAACCTCCCATGAGAGGATAATGTGTGGTGGGGCCCACAAGAGCCCCTAACCCTTCATATCCCCCTTTATCTCCTTGAAACCCCTTAAATTTTGAACTCCCACATTATGGTGGAGCCTCTCTGCCTCCCTCCCCTTAATTGTGCCAACATAATTAATTAATTAATTGGATCAACTTTTTAAATGAATTTGAATTTTTTTCCAACATTAAAAGAAGTTATTTCATTCTTTTCATTTGGTTGGAATAAACTTGTTTTGGTGGGAATTGGGAGGATTTAGAGGATATCACCCTCTCCAATGAAGAACATGAGGAACTCGATCATCTCGTCCACTTCTTCCACTGGGGAAAGAAAGTGAGGTGACGCCACAAAGAACACCATCTACCATCCTCTTCCTCTGGGTCAAGGGGGAAAATTCCGTTGTCGCCAAAGACAACGTTCTTTTTCCTTCGATGTTGAAGAAACGATATCCGTCTTATGCGACGTTGTCTTCCGCGACACCCGACTACTGCGACACTCATCTTCCACAGCTCATCGATGTGCAACGTCAAATACAAGGTAGGGGGTTTTGTATAATTTTAAGTAAATAAAATTATATCTCGTTCTTGATGAATGCATTGGATTGTCTTCGGCCATTTGATATCGCCTAACGTGGAGGGCGCGGGCTGAACGAACACGGCCGGTCGAACCTCCATTGATTCGTGATTATTTTGGCAATGATGACCAGAGGCGGTGGTGATTGAAGGTAGTGGAGACCAGGGGAAATGGTGACTGGAAGCGACAGCCATGCATCGGCCGCATGGGGAAAACATCTGTCCGCAACCACAGACTACTTGGGCTGAAGAACCGGCCGGCTACTGCCAGCTAGGCTGGTGAACCGCGGAAACTGTATGTGTCGTGCAGAGGAGGTGCGGCCTGCATCCCTGGGCCGCTTGCTGGACGAACCAGACAGCTACGGCCGGTGGGGCAGGAGACCGTGGCACCACTTGGCGCCATGCTATGGAGGATACTACGGCCCACGCTGGGTGGGCCGCTTCGGCGGGCGAACCTTCCGGCCGCCTGTTGACCAGTCGAAAGAAACCATTGTGTTGCATGGGAGGACAACGGCCTGTTGTGAGGGCCGCTCGTGTAGGAAAAACTGGCATGCTTTGGCCTGCTAGGAAACAAGAAGGGGCGGCATTGCTCGGTGCCGCTGGGCGAGCCAAATCGGCCCGCGACCCGGTCTGGGTTCGCCGGTGGTTTGCGCCCCACCAGGCCGGGCTGAACCCCTAACCGGGTGGGACCGGCCGGACCGAGTCCCTACGTGGGCCATGCCCCACCGGGCCGGGCCAACCCCCAGTCGGGTTAGACCCACCAAACTGAGTCGGGCCGACCTGCCAGCCCACTAGGCTTGACGGGTCGGGCCCGTTTCGCTTAAACGCGAATAACTTCTAGACTGCACGTCTGATTGACATGCCTTCTACGACACTTGGATCCTCGCGACGAGATGGTCCTTTTGCAATACTCTAATTTAGTTTTGGAAAAATTTGGAAAACATTCGAGTTAAGAATAGGGATAATTCCAACAGGGCCCTGGAATGGAAAATCCAATAACTCTCAGATCGAGCGTCTGATTGACGCGTCGTCTATCGCGTTGGGTTCCTTGTGATGAGACGGAACTTCGGGATACATGAACTCTGACTTCATGATATTTTATGTATCGACCACTTTTCTCGAGGAGCGGACCCTCCCGAAATCGAGCGTGTTGTGTGCGGGAACCATAGAGATGGCTACGACTGCGACGACTACTGTATTGGGATCCTTCATGGGTTCGACATTGATGACTACTTTATTGGGATAATCTGTGGGTTCAACAGTGAAGACTAATATACTGGGATCCTCAGTGGGTTCGACAGAGGGGACTACTGTACTAGAATCCTCCGTGGGTTCGACAGCGACGACTACTTTACTGGGATCCCATGTGGGTTCGACAGCGATGACTATTGTTCTTGTATCTTATGTGGGTCCGACAGCTTAGATGAATTAGTGACTACATCTGATCATCTCTATCTCTATAAAAGAGTTGTATACCTATGTGAGATGAGTATTTACTTTCAATCATTACCAACGATGTGATTGATTTTTATTCCTGTGTGGACTGGGTTGTGTTTGGGCTCGAGAGTTAGAGTCGGACTGTGGTTGATAACTTAGGTATATGTATGGGAATATACCTATGTAGGGTTGGTTGATACTTTGTGATTGTATCATTCGTTTTTGATTTATCCTTCATTGATTCTGGGAGACCTTTGGGGGTCTTGGGGTTCCTACAGAGTATCGTTATACTCACCCATGCACGATATATGCTCGCACTACGTTGTGCAGGTTGCAGACGACAGACAACATAGATCAAGGTAGAGAGTTGTAGAGCTGGACAGTACTCGGAGGTGGACCACTTTGAGAGACTTACATGGAGTTTTCAGACAGACCTGGCTGCTAAGGAGGTCATATGTACCCACCCTTCAGGTGGGATCTCTATTGGATGACTCAGTAGTTGCTGTTTTACTTTACTGTAGTTGTACTAGATTTTCATTTGTACTATAATTTACTGTTGGGCTTGTATTTCCGGACCCTTTCCTTTCAGCACTATCTTTTGTATAAAGTTTTACTCAGTGTTTACTTTCAGTTGCGTACTCTGTTGTATTTGTTTACTTTCTAATGGCAATGTCTTCCCTTTTTATCGGGAATTACGCCTTTGGTGCTAGTCACCAGCCCATGGCCTATGGAAGGTGGGTTTGGGGTAGTCACAGCATAGGCCCCAAGGATGGGTTGTGACACTAGACGACTTGTCTGGTTAAAGTTCTATGGAGAAACCATAAGATGGAAGATGCAACGTGGGAACCTGAGGAATTAATGATGAAGAACTACCCGATTCTTTTTATGAAGTAATATTCTAGAAATTTTGAGGATGAAATTATTTGAAGGAGGGGAGAATGTAACACACCAAGCATCCACGGTACACTTCTCTTTGAATAATACAATAGTGTGTGTTGTACGCAACTTCGAGTTCTAACACACCACGCCCAATCAAACTAGCCATTATGAATAGTAATACCCAATTTTTGAAATTTTATACATTTTATCTTTAAAAATGGACTTCATTTTTGGATTTGGATTATCGAAATTAGATTAGGCTGAATTTTTGGTATTTTTTTGAAAACTTTCAATTTTTAATGAATAGTGAAAAACACAGAGTTATAGTTTAAAAAAGAATTTTAATTTAAATAATTATTTATTTTATTTAAATTATTTCAGTTCAAAATTGATATGTAATACCTATATAAGTTAAATCTAATTCATTGCAGTCAGTTTATAATAATTTTAGATATATAAAAATTTTATTGAACTTTTTACCATCTTTTTCCCACCTCCTAGGAGCATTTGCAAATTTACATAAAACATAATTTTACTGCTTCTGTGAGTTGAATTTCAAAAATCTGAGAGACACTTTTGATATTAGTATGTATAATGTGCTTCAATAAGATGAATATAATTTTTGGTGAATAGTGACTTTTCAATTTTATTTACCACGGTTAAAAGTAAATAAGGTAATTAAGGGTAAATATGATATTATTATTACCCTAACACATGTCCTAATTCTATTGGATAAGTTTAATTCTACCAAAAACAACATTAGGAATAAAATATTATCCTTTAGGTCCACTTGGATTAGATTAGTACATTTAATATTATTTAATTCAAAAAAGAGTTAAAAGTGTTAAATTCAATGTTTAATAACTAAACCATTTTTAATATAAGGGTTAATGTAAAATAAATTCGACTATAAATATTAATTATAAATATAAAAATCTTTCCTACATAATGGTATTTTATTTATATTTTTTATACATTAAATAATTAAATTTATTTAGGACACAATGTTGATGCAGTAATTAGCGTATTAATGAAAGATTAAAATAATTGATATTATAAATATCCAAATAAATATAATTTGAGACTTTTTATGAATTCCAATAATTTTATAGGTTAATATGACATATTAGGGCTGGTTATTTGAATTTATTTCGAATTAATAATGCATTTATGAATTTAGAAAAAACAAAATACAAAATAATGTAAAAATTGACATAAAGTCATTTTTAAAACAAATATTATATTATTAATTGATATTCTATTCCTAAAAGTATAAGGTCCATCTAAAAGACATATATAATGATAGGTGTACCATTAATTAACCACATAGGGTTCTATTGGAATTATATAGTTTGTTTATTAACCATATAATATAAAAATACAAAGAGACATGGTAAATGTCAAACTATTTAACTAAGAGTTAAATCTAAAAGATTAGGTTAGTATAGTGACCCAAACATGTCTGAAATTTATTGGTTTAGTGTTTTTTGACCTATCCCCACCTTATAATTTATATAATTCATTTTTGAGCTATTATAAACTGACAATTATTTTATTATAAAATAATATATCTAGCTTTTACTAAGGTGACCCTAACCCTTATTATAAAAGGGCACTCCCCCATCTCTCAAATTCACAACTTCAAAGCCATTTGGACTTGCCAAACCCTACTCCAATACCCTATAAATCGTCTTCACTTAATCCTAGAGGCCTTACATTTTTCATAAATCCAACTTATCGATCCCTTTTGATCAAATCAAAAGTAAGAACCCAAAGAAGAGGTAAATATATCATCAACTCTTTCAAGTTCCTTTTTTCTTCCACTTCATCCATATTTGTTGTTTCCATTCTAGAATAATAACTACAGTATCTTCTATATACTGTCATGTTATTATAACTAAGTTACAACAATATTCATTATTCTATCCATCCTTTGAATGACATGTCACCATACGTGCATGCGTACGGCTTACCGTCTCCACGTCGTGGTGTAATTATTATTCAATACATTATTATTTGGATGGGTATAATAATTATGTGTTAGTGATGTAAATAATAAATATAAAAGAATAATTATTCTATATATTTCATATACCATACAATTATATATTATTTTAATATCAAAAGAATTATATTGTCGCTCGTACGTACATATAGATTACCGTCTCCACGAACGTGATGAGATTCATTCCCCATCGTATCCATTCAAGACTAATTTTTATTATATGAATAAAAATAATGTTTAAATACTTAATATAATTTTGAATATGAATAATATACATCCTATCCATAAGATACATTACTTATGTAAAAAATCATATAAAGGATAACGAATTAGTTAACACCTGAAATGACGATAATACTAAAATATTATTAACAAAGCAATAATAAAAGATCATATATGATATCATATTAATGTATATGATTCTAGTATATTTTAATATCAATTATATCACCATTTTATAGGAGGTTTTCCTACCCTCGACCAATGAAAATTACAAGGTAAGGGTTAATTTCACAATCTATTTATTATCCAAGGTTTTTTATACTTTATTATCTACTAGGACCTATTTATCATCCACATCCATGCTTCTTAAAAATGTATTTCAAAACATATTTACTATTTACTAGAAAATGGTTTAATGTAATTTATACCCTTATTTGACCTTATATGTTTTGAAAATAATCTTTCTGTCATTTTCTAAACAAGTTACATTTTGACCTTTTCGACAAATTTATGGTATCAATGTTTTTTAACTTATACAGCGGGTGCGGCTATTTTCCACCACTATAACATCGTCTAAGCTTCCCTAACAATATTATAAGAATATTTTCAAAATAATTTTTTCCTTAAATGATTTCAAAATAGAAAGATATATTTCTATACAAAAGGTTTTGATTTCATCTATGTCAACATCCTTTCATGGATTTGAAAATTATTTGAAGTTTATTTATTATGATACAAAACTTACGTATTGTATTGAAGGTTTTGTGATATGTTTGACTGTGGATGTGTTATTTTTACACCATTCATGGTTTATGGATAAAGTATTGACATTTCTTATGATAGTTCTAATATGAATGTTTATGGTTTGTTTAAACCTTTTCATATGAGGAATTTATTGGACTTAGTAAGTGACAGGTGGAGCCCTCTACAGCTCCTTTATGCATCGGTAGGTCTAATGAAACAAATTAGGGTCTTGGAATAAGGCCTTGACAAAATATGTTTTGTAGTCATGGCACAAGGCCTTCACTATGTGGTTATGAAGGTCTGGAATTATGCATTCCATAATTATAAAAGTGGCTATTGATATTGCATGTGATTATTCATCTAGTATAATATCCATGAGACTAAGTAAATGTCATTGTTTTGATTTATATTTTCCATATTATGATTATGTTTATGTTGAAAAGGATTTTGTTTTAGTTTTATACATTCCCTTAAATATTTATGCTTATTTATGAATGTTTCCGCTATATTGTTATCCTTACTGATCATTTGATCTCACCCCTTTCTATGTTTTATTTTTACAAGGATGTAAAGAAGTATATTATGACTGACCTGCGGGGATAGTCTATGGGATCTCAGTGTTGTATGTGGAAACAATGTTGTGGTAGTTTTCCATTTTATGATGTAATGTAAACCTTATAAATGTATCTAGTACTTCCAAGGATATTAAACTAATTGGTCTTTCCATACATAATCTTTTGTGATCATGCTAATGATACATAATAATGCACTGACTCTAGGTAACTAGGGTCAGGGAATTACATTAGTTTTAGGAATTTGTTGATTTCCTTATTTTAGGTCCATGAAAAGGGAATGTTACACTTGTAGGTAGTGTATGTTCATGATATTTTAGACCTAGATTATTGTTTCCTTCAGGATGATTTTCTTTTCACTGATTACATTGAAGATATACTTTTTTGTGTTTTAATATACGTATTTGGTTTCTAGTACTTTCTCTATTTTGGAGTGTTTATCATACTAACTTGTTTTTTTATCTTACACAATTTTTGTGGAAAATTTGTTACCTCTTTTTTCTTGTATGATTCCAGGTTCTTGTGATTAACATGATGTGATCGAGGACACCCTTATGACCCATTAAATTATTTCCTATGTATCATGGAACCAGTGTATCCACGTTGTTTATTTAAAACCCTTTCTTTATCCATATCTTTTTTATACCAAAATATTATTTGTATTATTTTTAACACGAGTGAATTTGTAAATAGTTCTTATGAGTTCGTTGACTTTAGATTCAACCTTTTATACACTATTTAATTCATAATTTTCTATGATATTTCTTCCTTTTCCACGAATATTTTTTTCTTAACATTTTGAATTCATTCCTTTAAATTAATTACTTTATTATATTTTTATCTATTTATTTTTTAATGATGAATTTTTATAACAACTATTTTTTAGTTGATCAAAATAATAATTTAAGACATCATAATTATGGTTACATGAGAAGAAATATGAAGGATAATAGGGGAATGAATTGATAGAAGAAGTGGAAATGGATGAAATGGTAAGAAGAGAACTAACCAATAAATATTTGAAAACTTGTTCCATAAGGATTGTAGGGATTGATTCACATCAATAGTTAGAGGATATTGAGTTCATAGATACATCAAAGTAACTCCAGATTGCAACTATAATATCCTTCTTACCTTGTTTATTTTCATAAAGATGCTTTTTGTAGATGGGTAATTCTATCATGATGTGACCCTTTTTCTTACATTTATAATATATCATTTCTAGTTCCATTTTTTTCTTAACTTAATGTTTTGATTGGATGCTTTTATTTTCATGAATAATTTGTTCATTTTCTTATGGAGTTGACATAATTCTTGAAATTAATCTCTAGATAAATCACTAGTAGTGGCATTTTAGGTTATTATATTCTTTAAATCATTGGATTTTTCGATACCTTATCATATTGTCATTTTTTATTAATTTCATACTTTATTAGGGATTTGATAAGTTCCTCAAGTGTTGTTTTCATCAAATCCTTTTCTTCTAGTATAGGTGTGTATTTGGGTGCCCAATTTATTATCAGGACCCATATTATCATTTATACGGAGATTTATATAGATAAATCATGACCAATAAACTATAAACCATTGTATGTGTTAGTAATATATGTAGAAAAAATTGTAATGGATTCATTTGGATCTACTCAGAATCTTTCAAAATCATTTTTTACATGTTAATATAGAATTGTACACATTATTGGTCACTTCATGAAAGACATCTATGAACTTCCATATTTCATATATAGTTTTAGTTGTAACAAAATGATTTATTTCAATTTATTCATGACTAAAATGTTGATCATTAATGGATTCCCCAATAAGAGAAAATGATTTAATATAATTTTGTATCTACTTATCTTCAAGTTTGTTATAATGTTTATATTCTTGTATATATGTCAATTAGAAATGGATACATATGTGTGAAAACCCCTATTTCAAAATGTTTTTTATCTTGTATTATTATATAAAGAAGGAGTTCTTGTTGAGTTTCCATGGAGTTTTTTCTTGAAACATGAATATATCAGGGCTTTATGTCTATGCATAATTCAGGTACATTGTTAGAGGAAAAATATGTATCCTCTCTTCATGTAGCGCCTTTTCATTTCATTTTGAATAGATTAATGTTATTAAGCATGGGTTGCACATGGTTATGCCCAAACATTATTATCCCCTAGGTGATACCATTCTGTTTCTCTGGTGTGTTTGGAGATTGGTGCGGAACTTGTACACCATCATTTTAAACCATGTCGAAAGCATGTGGTTTAGATCATCTTTTTTTTAATAAAATGTTTCATGTTAGGAGAATATTTTATCATATTGTATGGTGTTTGGTGATCCATATGAGGGGTTTCTCACCTAGGAAGTGGCCAATGCATGGTTGGAAACTAAATTCGAAAACCATTTGGCTTACCTTGGTGGTTAATTTTAGGGATTTACCATATTTTCCTCTTGAATTTAAAGGCTTTACACCCTTAATCCCCCCCATTTTCATTGTAAATCCCTTATGATCCATTTATGGGAACCATATTCACCATTCTATTCATTATTTCTTTCTCTTTGGCATTTTCCAAGTAGTTTTGAGGTACTTATTCTTCTTTTTCCCTCTTATTCCCTTCACTCTCTTTTATCATGATTTCATAATTCCCTATTTAACCTTGATTATGAGAGGTTTAATTTAGGGTTTTAGGTGGACCTAATGTTTGGTGTTTTGGTATTTAGGGTTTATAGATGTTTTCAATATTCTATTGGGGGTGATCACCATTGGGGTGACAGATTTTGACTTGGTTTTTTCTTCTTCCATGAATTTTTTTACAAGTAAATAAATCATTTTTTATTTAAAAGTGATATTTTTCTTTTAAACTCCTTAATTAATGTATCAATGATTCTATTGTGATATTTGAGTCCATTATAGGGTGAGTGTTTTGGTGGTGAGAAACTAGAGGTTGTATAGAGTTGTTTTAGGCTAATCTCGAGTTGGTTTGTTCCTGTATTATTTTTGGTTAAATCTATATATATTGGTCTTTGTTGTATCCTACTATTAATGGATAATATTTATATTCATATGAATAGGATGTATTAGTTTAGTTTATTATGACATTTCTGGAATGTTTAATTTTTTCTCTCTTCTATTTATATGATCTACCGTCATTTATCTAGGATTTGGGTGAAATCATTTCCAAAGGGTTTCATGTGATGCTCATGAAGTAGTTTCTAGTTTATGAGGACCAAGAATGTCCTTTGGACCTTATGGGGAGCTGGGTCAGTTGTTGGTATTAGGTGAATCTAGGGTCGTTTCATTAGAAAATAGTATTAGGGCTTCAGTATCCTTTAGTATGAGCCTAATCTTCTTGTGTAGCACCTGTTATTTGGGGATGTCCTATTAGAAATGAGATTAAGCTTATTAAATCCTGATAGGTAAAGGTGGGGAGAGTCTTGCTATCACTTTCTCACCCTTAGCCTTAATATTTTGGGGGAAGGAGGATTTCAAATTTTGAAATTGAGTTTTTTTTTGAGGATTTTGAATTGAATTATTATTTTGATCCCATTTCAGTATATAATTGATAATGGGGGTCATTCATTTATTGGTTCAAAATATAGGTGGAATTTAGCTGTAAAAAATAGATCTCATGGAATTGAAAACCATGTGGTCTTTGTATGGTTTACTATTCCTCTACTATAGAGCATGTTTCATAATTTTCCGATGGCTATCCAATCCTAGTGGCCAAAATTTCCTCAACACGTTTTCTTCCCTAGTTAGCCCATAATGAATTCTCTTGATTTTGTATCACTCCAAAAGTTATTTTTACAAGTTTGGTATGTATTGAAGTGTGTTTTCAGTCACATTGTAGATGTAGTTATTGGGAATTTCTTAAATACTTATGTTGTGCTTTCATTGTTCACTATTTTAAATAGATTTTTTTAAAATAATGGGAATTTTTGAAAAGTACATTTTTAAAACCCTATTTTAATGAATAATGGGAAAAAATATTTCATTTTGAAAAAAAATTTAAAGTTTTTTTCAAAAATTGAATTTATTTTTGATAGAGGTTGTCCATGTACATAGATTTCAAAAAGAAATATAATTTTGAAAGAGATTTTTGTGACTTGAGTTATTGGGGAAATGTTTGTGTTGTTGACCAAGGTTATTTCCATTTTTAAATTTTTTATTATCTTCGTTCTCAAGAATACACAACAGTGGAGGGTGATTTATAAATTACTTGTCAGAAATTGACATTTCAAAAGAAAGGGACATTTTCTTAGTGTGAATTTTTTGATGTCGTTTTTAAGATATTTTTATTTTAGCCTTGATTTCTATCTTGAGTAGGAATTTTCGGTTTATTGTTTTGATACATAAACTTATGTTTTTCAAGTATTTATTAATGTTGTCCCCTGTGATCATTAAAAACATTTCTCTACTTCTGGTTCCCAACCAATCTCTGAGTGGAGTGGTGGATGTCGAAGATTCTTTAATATCAAATCCCAAAATATACCTCTCAAATCAATATCTGACTTCATTCATTGGTAATCTAGTGTCATTGGAAGTGGTGAGTTGGTTGGATGATATTGACATAATCCTGAATTCCCTTGGAACACCTAAATATTCATAGGTGAAAGTTTTTGAGATATTTCTTATTTGTTTTATCTGAGTTTGGTTGGAGTGAATCATTCATATTATGATATATGATGGTGGTCCATAAGATATTTTTATGTCTTTATTTTTTAAAACGGTTCTTTATTGTGGTTTGATATTAGATAAACCAAATTTTCTCATGATACATCATCATTGGGATTAAATAGTAAAGTATTAGGTCCATACCTTATTAATGTTGGTTATATTTTTCTCGAAATATCATCACCAGTAATTTTGGGAAAGCATGTTTCTTTGGATGTTTTCTTTTCCTAGATTTTGGTTTAGCTTTATATTAATCTAGTTTGATATAATTTTAGGTTATTTTTTATAACGGCATTTGAGTTGAAGTTGGACATCATATGCATCCTATGGTGGCTAAATCATTAATTTCATATCAATGGAGAAGGATAACCTAAAAACTGAGGAGTATAAGTAGTATTACCCAAAGCTAGTGTCTAGGAATCACTCAAGTGGGAAGATAATATATCTTATGTTCTTCCAATTATTTTATCTAGATAATGTTAATACATATTTTCATAACTAGCATATATGTTTTCTCAATAATAGTTATTTAAGTCATATTTAGATGCTTTAATCCTAGTTTTTAGAAGACATCCCATGTTTAATCATTCTAGATTTGTGGTTTTTGGAACCTTTCATTTGATGGTTGTAATATTTTTTTAGATTCGTGGATATTGTTGTTGGGATCATTCGTATGGTACCTTGTGGGTTTCTCATTTGTATGGATTTAATTTTCAATATTTAATTCCATGTCTTATTTTTGGAATTCTCTCTCCACCTTATACCTCCCCTTCCCTCTTGGGTGTAACATCCCGAGATTTTATGAAAAATATTATTTTTAATTTCATTAATGTCTTGTGTTGTACGCTACACCAAAAGGATCTTGCACAACACGTATCCTTGACTTGCCTTTCATTACACGCAATCGCGACCTTCCTTGATAGCGTGTGTAGTACGCAATACCGAGTTTCACTAAACAACGATATGCTATTAAAATATTATTAAAACTAGCCGTTATGAATAGTAATAACCACTTTTTGAAATTTTTTAAATTTTATTTTTCAAAATGGACTTCATTTTTGGATTCGGGATATCGAAATTAGCTTAGGGTGAAATTTTGGTAATTTTCGGATAACTTTCATATTTTGATGAATAGTGGAAATTACTAAATTTTAATTAAAAACAACTTTTTCAATCGAAATAATTAATAGTGATAAATTATTAATTTTAGTGGTTTTAAAGTATATTTAGAATATATTTTTACAATTTAATACAATTTTGGTCATTGGATGTAATTTCACATTTAAACCAGTTATAAACAAGTGTCAATATTTTGATAGTTATTATCTCTTAAAAACACGCCTTTTTTTTGATGACGGGAATTAATTTTTAAATTAATTAATGAAACTGATATGTTTTGAATTTGGTAAAATATAAATCATTTTTGAGTTCATAATATCAAATATAGCATAGTCCTAATTTTTGGTATTTTTCTGAAAACTTTCAATTTTTGATGAATAGTGAAACCACTAAGTGGTAGTTAAAAAAACTGAATTGTTCATAAAACTTAATTTTACCGCTTCTGTGAGTGGAATTTCAAAAATCCGAGAGACGTGGTTGATTTCAATATGTAAAATGTGGTTCAATGAGATGAAAATAATTTTTTGGTGAATAGTAACTTTTTACTTTTTTTACCACGATTAAAAGTAAATAGGGTAATTAAGGGTAGAAATGATATTATTATTACCCAAACACATGTCCTAATTCTATTGGACAAGTGTAATTCGACCAAAAACAAACTTAGGAATAAAATATTACCATTAAGCCCACTTGCATTAGATTAGGACATTTATTATTAATTTATTTAAAGAAGGGTTAAAAGAGTTAAAATCAATATTTGTTTACTAAATCATTTTTAATATGGGGTTATACATAAGATAAATTCTATTATAAATATTAATTAGAAATCTAAAAAGATTTCCTACACAATGGTATTTTATTTGTAATTTTTAGACATTAAATAATTTAATTTATTTATGACACAACGATGATGCAGTAATTATCTTATTAATGAAATATTGACATAATTGATGTTATAAATACCCAAATAAATATAATTTGAGACATTTTATGAATTAAACTAATTTTGTAGGTTAATACGACATGTTAGTATTGATTTAATTAACTTTTTTCGAACTTATAATTCTTTTATGATTTTCACAAAAAATCAATTACTAAATAGTGTCAAAATTGACATAAAATAGTTTTTAAAACAAATATTATATTATTAATTGTTATTTTATTCCTAAAAATCTACATTTCTGCCAAATGACTTAGATAAGGTTATATATATTAATAATAAACATCTTGGGGTTCGTTTGGATTCTTATAGTTAACCTTATAGTGTAAGAACACAAGAAGACACGGTAAAAGTAAAATTATTTAACTTAATGTTAAATCTAAATGATAAGGTTAAAATAGGAACCTAAACTTGTCTAAATTCTATTGGATGAGAGGATTTAGACCCATCCCTACCTTATCCTCGAAATAAATCAATTTGGAGCTATTTAAAACCGAACTTGACTTTTTAATAAAATAATATTTTTAGTTATTCCAAAGGTGCCCCTCTCCTCCCTTATAAAAGGGCACCTCCTCCCTCTCTTCCTCACACCACTTTGAGCCTTCAAGCTCGGCCAACCCCTGCCAAATTATCTTCTCCACTTCCCTAGAAAAATCATATAGGTTCTTGTCTTCCTCAAAGACCAATTTTAGTGCCCTAAAAGGAGATCTCAAAGAGGCGCTTCAAAGAAGAGGTAATTTCCGTTACCGATTCTTTCAACTTTATTTCTTCTTCCAATTCTTCTTCTTAGGTTGTTTCATTATGAAGTAATAACATCAGTATCAATCATATAATGATATGTTATTATAAGTATGAAATAACCCTATTTAATCATCTATCCATCCTACGAAAAATGAAATCACCGCGCGTGCGTACGTACGGAACACCGTCTCCACGCCGTGGTGTAATCTGTTTTTCCACCAACACCTTACATGGATGGGTATTATGGTGTAAAGAATAACTATACATAGTTATTATAACATCATAATGATTCTGATATATTGTATCATCCACTCCGATTCAATTCAATAATTATGGAAACGATATCATCGCTCGTGCGTACGTACGGAATACCGTCTCCACGACGCGATGAGATTCATTCTCCACATTAACCATTCATGAATGATTATAAAGTATATATAATGAATAATAATGAAATATATGACATGATAAATCTACTTGATTTATGTATATATATATATATATATATATATCTTTATGTCATCTACTTACTTCTATTCAAGACAATAAGGAAAGGAAAACAGCGTTCATGCGTACGTACGGACTACCGTCTCCATGAACGGTGTGTTTCATTTCATTTATCTATCTATTATATATATATACTGAATATATATGATATATAAATCATGTTTTATATTCTTTAAGTAAGTAAATCATGATATAAGTAATAATAATGTCAAGAACAACAAGTCCAAACACCTACGACAGATGAATCGATTTTACCCAAAACACACTTTAACATGGAATTTACAAAAGAACGGGTAAAATAAAGTCATAAGTGAACCATATATGATATCATAACAATTAGTATGATTCTGGAATAAGTCAATGACATTATTTAAATCATTATACAGGAGGTTCGGAAACTTACGAAGCAAATAGGACCTAAGGTAAGGGAAATATCACAATCTCATTTTTATCCGAGATTGTTTGTACTTTGGTATTTAATAGGGTGTATTTTATCATCCACATTTATGTTTCCTCAATATGTAATGTTATTTACATCCACCTAAAATTGTTTAAATCCTATTTTACCCTTCGGTGAGTTTTTAGTAAAAGATATTAAAGGAATCTTTTGTCGTTTTTCGTACGAGGTACTTTTTGACTTTTCCGATAAAAGTACGAGAAGAATGATTTTTTTAACTTATACGACATAAATGGATTTTTAAAACATTATTTCCAAGAAGCTTACTTTACAAGTTTTCAAGTTTATTTTTAATCAACTTCTTTTAGTTTAAAATTGTATGACATGTTAAGGAAAAGTTTTTTTGAAGTAGAAAGGATATTTTCCTCAAGAATGAAGTTCAAGTGTTTTATCAAAATTATTTTCCATCTAAGATAATAAAGGGTTCTGTTTTTATCCCTATTATTACATTGATTTGGTTATGTTGTGATGGAATTATTTTCATGAATTCCTTTATCGTATATGAATTGTTTTATGATGTCATAATGTTTAAGATTCCCATTTTTATTACATGGGTTATGCAATGATGTATGATTTATGATTTTGTGGCACACATAAGAATGGTATCATTATGAGATGGGTGGGACCTATATATCCCTCCAATGCATTGTGTAAAGACTTTATATCTCATGAGATCGACATGGCTGGAACAGTAGGTTATACCGGTTCAGTGAAACATGTCTGAAATGAGGGTGACTCGGTTCAGAAAGGGACTTTTTCCACTAAGATAGTCTTGGCAATGAGTCTTGACTAACAAGAAATGATTCTCTATGATTATGTGTGTATGCCACAATGTTTCATGTTTTAAGTTATGATTATTGTGATTACATTTCACTGCCAGGATTTATCCCATGTTATGAAATTATGCTCTCTTTTGCAGGTTAAGATTTTCAAAATGTTATGTTCTTATGATGTGATTGATATTTCTTTTGTTTACCCTTATTGAGAATTTGAGCTCACCCTTTTATGTTTTCTTTTCCCATGGATATAAAGAAAGGTTTTAGGTATAAAACAAGGAAGATCTTTATGGGAGATGTTGAAGATCTTTCACCAGGATTAGAAGATTATATTCCGAGTTTCCAAAGACACTAAACTATTACGATCCTTGTGTGTGTGTTTTTTGTTATGTACTAAGTATTCCGCAAATGTAAAGTAATGTCAATGTACGTCAGGCTTCGGGTCTCTACAGTTGGTATCAGAGGAAAGGTTTAGTCAACCATTGGAAACTAGGATGCGAAAACGTTAGTGAGATCCCTTGAGACATTTCTAAGGTATGTCTAGGGAAGTCCCTAAGGATAAGTATACGTAAAGGATATAGTACTAGAACTATGGTAACGATATTAGATTAAACCAAAGATGTTAGATATTGAAGTTACTCCCCCTTTATTATGATTTTTTCCTCTCACACTATTCTTTTTGGGTTTTAGAAAATGGCTGGAAACAAGACGATTCACGATAATGGAGGATATTATGGACAATGGAATGATATTCTTCATGAGCAACCAAATGACATGGGATTTGGAAGTCCAAACATCATTATTATGCCAAATCAGCAATCTAATAATATGATCAATAAATAAAATTTGGTAAATTTCCTGACTCAGCTAATAAGAGAAAGATGGAGTTTCATGATGATCATAGAGGAAAGAACGTTCAATTTCCCCTATGTAAATCATGTGGGAAGAGGCATCAAGGAGAATGTTTCAAAGGAAATGGAAGATGCTTTGGGTGTGGAAAAGAAGGACACAAAGCCAGTAAGTGCAAAAGAAAAAGGTTCAGTTAACACCAGGGATGAGGATAATGGTATTGCTACGACATCAGCAATGGTTAAATGTTTTAAATGTGGAATGTACGGGCATTATGCAAACCAATGCCCTAAGGGAAAGTCTCATGAAGAGAATCAGTATGGTCGTATGGGTAGTATTTATGTGGATGATGATGAAGAGACTACAAATGATATGTGAGATGAAAGAATTGTTGAATCTTGGTCAATGGTTTAAGAATGTAGTGGAATGATTACATGTTTATCATGTGTAATGTTGTATAAGTAATCTCATGCTACTATGGAATAAAGAGACATCTATGGATTGTTACACTGTTGTCTTTCCTTGTGTTTTTAAAGTGTATGATTAATGTTATCAGTATCCATGAAAGGTTATTCAGATATTTTTGGAATGTAGATGATATGCGCATAATGAAGGGATAAGGAAAAATTAAATGTTTGATAGTATTAATGAGCTCATGACTGATATAAGGAGAAGGTTATTTCATGGTTTGAGTATATAGAATTTTCTGATTTTGGTATGTGGAAAGAGTTAACTTTTGACAGCATTCATGTTTTCACTAAGGTTCAATGGGTATTCATTCTTCAAGAGAATACATGATTAAGGTATTCACATGTTTGTAATTTGACCAACAGGATATATCTTATGATATATGGGGGATAAATGATGGCATTCACGTGATTGTTCTGTGACATTTCAAGTAATCATTTTCTTTATACTATGAGCTTGGACCGAAGTATTTTAGATAAGCCTGAAGATTAGAATGGATTATGTTGGACATAAGTTAAGATAAAACGTTTTTCGATATTATTGATGGGATGTTATAGTAATATAGCTTTAGAAAAAGGAAAACCTGCAGGACGGGAAACATCCCATCGCGTCGGACAAGGCTGTGGGAATCGAACCCACAACCGGAGTGCGACTGGCCTTTATCGCCTACCACTGGCCTACAAGAAGTCCCTGTTTAGTAGAAACTAGTTTTATTATATTAAGCAGTATGATATATGAAGTATAAGTCCATTTTAGGAACCATATATGATTAATCTCACTATAGAATGACTTATGTATATTTAATAACTTTTGTTATCCTTTTGTTTGAGACAGATGGAATGACCCGTCATTCTATCACATGATCTGCTAACACTTCAAGAATTACAAAATCAACTTCATTTATTTAAGAGATGAAGTAGAAATTGTTAAAGGCACGAACAATAGTGAGATTGTACCAAAATAAAGTAAGTATTTATTCTAATTCAAATTCTTCAAATTTAGGGAAACGATCTTGAAAACCAAAAATGTTGTCCTAGTGCTCTTATATCTGATTAATCAGATGGTACCTTAGATTGTCACAAATTTATGGATTTGTGATTGTTGGCTTTTCCATAGCCATGTTCTCTACCACTCTCCATCAGAACATGATGGTTAGATTTTTCTTCCATATCCATATTTTCACCTATGTGGAAACCCAGTACTTAGTTTATTTGGGTAACCGTTACGTTTCATACTTTTGTTTTTAAATATTGGTTTTGGTATTCCTTTTTACGATGTGGGTTTCGATTAAAGAAACTTTTGAATAGTAAACCATTTATAACCCTGACGAATTTCGAGGGAGAAATTCATTTTAAGGGGGGTAGAATGTAACACCCCGAGATTTTATGAAAAATATTCTTTTTAATTTCATTAATGTCTTGTGTTGTACGCTACACCAAAAGGAGCTTTCACAACACGTATCCTTGATTTGGCTTTCATTACACGCAATCGCGACCTTCTTTGATAGCGTGTGTAGTATGCAATACCGAGTTTCACTAAACAACGATATTCTATTAAAATATTATTAAAACTAGCCGTTATGAATAGTAATAACCACTTTTTGAAATTTTTTAAATTTTATTTTTCAAAATGGACTTCATTTTTGGATTCAGGATATCGAAATTAGCTTAGGGTGAAATTTTGGTAATTTTCGGATAACTTTCATATTTTCATGAATAGTGGAAATTACTAAATTTTAATTAAAAACAACTTTTTCAATCGAAATAATTAATAGTGATAAATTATTAATTTCAGTGGTTTTAAAGTATATTTAGAATATATTTTTACAATTTAATACAATGTTGGTCATTGGATGTAATTTCACATTTAAACCAGTTATAAACAAGTGTCAATATTTTGATAGTTATTATCTCTTAAAAACACGCCTTTTTTATTGACGATGGGAATTAATTTTTAAATTAATTAATGCAACTGATATGTTTTGAATTTGGTAAAATATAAATCAATTTTGAGTTCATAATATCAAATATATCTTAGGCCTAATTTTTGATATTTTTCTGAAAACTTTCAATTTTTGATGAATAGTGAAACCACTAAGTGGTAGTTAAAAAAACTGAATTGTTCATAAAACATAATTTTACCGCTTCTTTGAGTGGAATTTGAAAAATCCTAGAGACACGGTTGATGTTAATAAGTAAAATGTTGTTCAATGAGATGAAAATAATTTTTTGGCGAATAGTAACTTTTTAATTTTTTTTACCACGGTTAAAAGTAAATAGGGTAATTAAGGGTAGAAATGATATTATTATTACCCTAACACATGTCCTAATTCTATTGGAAAAGTATAATTCGACCAAAAACAAACTTAGGAATAAAATATGACCATTTAGGCCCACATGGATTTGATTAGGACATTTATTATTAATTTATTTAAAGAAGGGTTAAAAGAGTTAAAATCAAAGTTTGTTTACTAAAACATTTTTAATATGGGGTTATACATAAGATAAATTAGATTATGAATATTAATTATAAATCTAAAAAGATTTCCTATATAATGGTATTTTATTTGTAATTTTTAGACATTAAATAATTTAATTTATTTATGACACAACGATGATGCAATAATTATCTTATTAATGAAATATTGACATAATTGATGTTATAAATAACCAAATAAATATAATTTGAGATTTTTTATGAATTACACTAATTTTATAGGTTAATATGACATGTTAGTATTGATTTAATTAACTTTTTTCGAACTTATCATTCTGTTATGAGTTTCACAAAAACCAATTACTAAATAGTGTCAAAATTGACATAAAATAGTTTTTAAAACAAATATTATATTATTAATTGTTATTTTATTCCTAAAAATCTAAGGTTCGTCCAACATACTTATATAAGGTTATATATATTAATAATAAACAACTTGGGGTTCGTTTGGATTCTTATAGTTAACCTTATAGTGTAAGAACACAAGAAGACACGGTAAAAGTAAAATTATTTAACTTAATGTTAAATCTAAATGATAAGGTTAAAATAGGAACCTAAACTTGTCTAAATTCTATTGGATGAGAGGATTTCGACCCATCCCCACCTTAGCCTCGAAATAAATCAATTTGGAGCTATTTAAAACCGAACATGACTTTATAATAAAATAATATTTTTAGTTATTCCAAAGGTGCCCCTCTCCTCCCTTATAAAAGGGCACCTCCTCCCTCTCTTCCTCACACCACTTTGAGCCTTCAAGCTCGGACAACCCCTGCCAAATTCTCTTCTCCATTTCCCTAGAAACATCCTATAGGTTCTGGTCTTCCTCAAAGACCAATTTTAGTGCCCTAAAAGGAGATCTCAAAGAGGCTCTTCAAAGAAGAGGTAATTTCTGTTACCGATTCTTTCAACTTTATTTCTTCTTCCACTTCTTCTTCTTAGGTTGTTTCATTATGAAGTAATAACATCAGTATCACTCATATACTGATATTTTATTATAAGTATGAAACAACCCTATTTCATCATCTATCCATCCTACGGAAAACGAAATCACCGCGCGTGCGTACGTACGGAATACCGTCTCCACGCCGTAGTGTAATATGTTTTTCCACCAACACCTTACATGGATGGGTATTATGGTGTAAAGAATAACTATACATAGTTATTATAACATCATAATTATTCTTATATATTGTATCATCCACTCCAATTCAATTCAATAATTATGGAAACGATATCATCGCTCGTGCGTACATACGGAATACCGTCTCCACGACGCGATGAGATTCATTCTCCACATTAACCATTCATGAATGATTATAAAGTGTATATAATGAATAATAATGAAATATATGACATTTTAAATCTACTGGATTTATGTATATATATATATATGTGTGTGTGTGTGTATGTCATATACTTACTTCCATTCAAGACAATAAGGAAAGGAAAACAGCGTTCATGTGTACGTACGGACTACCGTCTCCATGAATTGTGTGTTTCATTTCATTTATCTATCTATTATATATATATATATACTGAATATATATGATATATAAATCATGTTTTATATTCTGGAAGTAAGTAAATCATGATATATGTAATAATAATGTCAAGAACAACAAGTCCAAACACCTACGACAAATGAATTGATTTTACCCAAAACACTCTTTAACATGGAATTTACAAAAGAACGGGTAAAATAAAGTCATAAGTGAACCATATATGATATCATAACAATTAGTATGATTCTAGAATAAGTCAATGATATTATTTAAATCATTATACAGGAGGTTTGGAAACTTACGAAGCAAATCGGACCTATGGTAAGGGAAATATCACAATCTCATTTTTATCCGAGATTGTTTGTAATTTGGTATTTACTGGGGTGTATTTTATCATCCACATCTATGTTTCCTCAATATGTAATGTTATTTCCATCCACCTAAAATTTTTTAAATCCAATTTTACCCTTCGGTGAGTTTTTAGTAAAAGATATGAAAGGAATCTTTTGTCGTTTTTCGTACTAGGTACTTTTTGACTTTTCCGACAAAAGTACGAGAAGAATGTTTTTTTTAACTTATATAACATAAATGGATTTTTAAAACATTATTTCCAAGAAGCTTCCTTTACAAGTTTTCAAGTTTATTTTTAATCAACTTCTTTTAGTTTAAAATTGTATGACATGTTAAGGAAATATTTTTTTGAAGTAGAAAGGATATTTTCCTCAAGAATGAAGTTCAAGTGTTTTATCAAAATTATTTTCCATCTAAGATAATAAAGGGTTATGTTTTTATCCCTATTATTACATTGATTTGGTTATGTTGTGATGGAATTATTTTTACAAATTCCTTTATCGTATATGAATTGTTTTATGATGTCATGATGTTTAAGATTCCCATTTTTATTACATGGGTTATGCAATGATGTATGATTTATGATTTTGTGGCACACATAAGAATGGTATCATTATGAGATGGGTGGGACCTATATCTCTCTCCAATGCATTGGGTAAAGATTTTATATCTCATGAGATAGACATGGCTGGAAAGGTAGGTTATACCGGTTCAGTGAAACAGGACTGAAACGAGGGTGACTCGGTTCAGAAAGGGACTTTGTCCACTAAGATAGTCTTGGAAATGAGTCTTGACTAACAAGAAATGATTCTCTATGATTATGTGTGTATGCCACAATGTTTCATGTTTTATTTTATGATTATTGTGATTACATTTCACTGCCATGATTTATCCCATTTTATGAAATTATGCTCTCTTTTTCAGGTTAAGATTTTCAAAATGTTATGTTCTTATGATGTGATTGATATTTCTTTTGTTTACCCTTACTGAGCATTTGAGCTCACCCTTTTATGTTTTCTTTTCCCCAGGATATAAAGAAAGGTTTTAGGTATAAAAAAATGAAGATCTTTATGGGAGATGTTGAAGATCTTTCACCAGGATTAGAAGATTATATTCCGAGTTTCCAAAGACACTAAACTATTACGATCCTTGTGTGTGTGTTTTTGTTATGTACTAAGTATTCCGCAAATGTAATGTAATATCAATGTACGTCAGGCTTCGGGTGTCTACATTGGGTGTTTTCATTTTTTGTTGTGAGTTTCATTTTTTGAACACATTCTATTTGGGAAGAACATTCTAAAACAAATTGGTCACACTCATTCTTCTATGGAACCTTTTATAGGATCATAGTTTATATAATGAGAAAACCCTTGGATGAGAGATTTGGGTAACAGGGGTGTGTGATATACAAGTTGAGTTTGGTATACTTTTTAGTGTTGGTTATGGCCATTTTGGATGCACTGTTTGAGGGACATCAAGTTTTTATCCTTAGGTTAACCATGTTTCTTAGGAACATAGTTGTGATATCATTTTATTATTTTGATGCTTATTTTTGAAAATCATTAATTTTTTGGGTTTAGTAGTGTTTTCTGTTTTCTAGTGAGTTTTTCTCATGGTTTCTCAATTATTTGATGATGTGTCTTTCATTAGTTCTCTCTGATGTCACCATGTTATATAAATTATAAATAGTGGGGGTTCCCTATTAGATTACTTAGGATTTGTATGAATTTTTGTTTGAGGTTCTCATTTTGGTTTTTTGGAGAGATTTAGAAACCTTATAGTTGATCGGTTTGATTATTTTTTTGGATTTTAGTTGACATCTTTGAGGTTAAGTCACATTGATTGGTCCATTACATTAGGTCCACCTTTGACATTCAACTTTTCCTTTCCATTATCATTTATTATTGAATTTCAAGGGTTTTAAAGTGGCATGTATTGGTGTTTTTGACACCCCTCTATGTCATTTTGTTCATAATTTGGTGTTATTTTATGAGGTTGAGGTTCAGGTTGAGTTTTCAGGGCGTTTTAGTTTGGAACAGGGAAATACTCTCGGATTTTTAGTTTTCTATGGATGTGGAGCATGGTTAGATGGACACAATTTTGAATCTCTTAGAAGGGTTTCCTTTTAGTTTATTTTGAATAGTTCATGGTTTTTAATTAGGGGGTATATATGGTTAAGTCCAAAACATTTGATCCCCGTGAAGAAACTATGTGGGTTCATCAGTGTGTACGGGGTGTAGAAAATGACTTGAACATGGTTTGGTAAACCATAAAAAAATATTTTGGATCTTGTTTTGATAGTTTTCAATGTCATTAATGGAGTATGATTTTTATAACCATCCAACGATAAGGGTGAACTATTTGAGGGGTGACTAGTCTAGACAATGGCTATACCATTGTCAGCGTATAATTTACGAAATCGTGCTTCCAAACCATTTGTCTTTCCCAAGTGTTTAATTTATGATAATTTCTCATTTCCCCTCTTCAAATTGAATGGGTTTCACCCCAATTATCCCTTATTTTCCTCTTTAAAACCTTTAGAACCACTAAGGAACTCCATCTTCTTCATCATGTTGATTC
Organism: Viscum album; assembly: GCA_963277665.1. Classification (NCBI taxonomy): domain Eukaryota; kingdom Viridiplantae; phylum Streptophyta; class Magnoliopsida; order Santalales; family Viscaceae; genus Viscum; species Viscum album. The sequence goes on along the minus strand of OY728125.1, from coordinate 166,530,106 downwards.
CATCTCTATATTTGGAATTTTCCAAGTGTTTTTAGTTATTTCTTCCTCTTTTCCCCTTTTCTCCCCTATCATTTATCTTATTTTGGATTCCCCTATGGATGCAATATCTATTTTCTGAATTTTAGGGTTCTAAGTGGTTCCAATGTTACTTTTATGGTGTCTATGGATTATAGACACAATATATTTTCTTTGTGGGTGTGCTCGTATTTGAAGGATATATTTTTCTTCTTGGATTCCACTTATTCCAAGTGGGTGTTTCTATTAAGTTATTTCATTTTTGAATAAAAGGTGGTATTTATCATTATAAACTACTTATTAGTAAATTTATTTTTATAAGTGATATCATTACCTTTAATTGAAACTATTTCATTTTGTTTTGAGCTTGGTATAAATGGGCCTTCATGTGAATTTCTTATATTCATGTTTAAAATGGATAATTTAATGGTACTGAGATTTTTTGAAATGATATTATGGATTTTAAATGGTTTTAATTGAGTACATTCTATTTTGAGTTTTTTTTGTTTTCAATGAGTGAAACTATGTTTTAGGGAGAGTTTTTATTAAAGTGGGATATTGACATAAAAATTTTATATATAAAGGGGATCTTAAATGTATTTCAATAAGTGATTTGAAATGTGTGTGTGCTTACACATTCTTGAAATTCCTTAATTATTATTTTGATTTTTTTTTAAAATGATGGTCTTGGACATTTTTATTTTAAAGAGGACAACCGTAGTTTAAATAGTTATTTTGAATGTTTTATAAATTCATTAAATTTTCTAAATTGTTTCTCAAATTATATTTTATGAACAATTAAAGGTAATTTAATACCAATTGTTTTTGTAAACGACCATTTGGAACATTGGTTATAAAATAGTTTTAATGAGAGGCACCCATTGATTAATTCTTGATGTGTTTTCCACTTGTAGGGGTTTTCAAAATATCTATTAGATTCTTGTTACATCACTTTTTATGGAATGTGCTTATAATGTTATGGGTGAAGTTTACATATGTGTATATTCATTATTCAGTTTTATTAGTGAAGTTATGTTTTGTTATGTATTTTTTGTTAGACATTGATTCCAGGTTTTTATGCTTCGCTTCCTTATTGTGCATGGGAAACCATATACTATGTGTGAGAACTAATTTGTTTTGGTAGTTGGTTCAAACGACAATAGTGTCCCCATAGTTATTTTATGAAAAAATGAAATGGATGGTGTTTTCATCATAATGAGTCTTGTGTGGGCTAGTTAGATTAGTTGTGGTTTTATTTTTAGTGCATGTTGGTAGCTGGTTCAAGAGTTTGTATACTCTTATGCGATTAGAGGAATCAGATGTTATAAATCCCATGGTATAGCCCTTGATACCTTCATCTTAAATATGGTTTATTGATATAGGTGAGTTTCATAAATTTCTTATATATATCATTTTTCCCGCATTCATTGTTATGGAACCTTTTAATTTTTATAGGGATATATTTTGTGATGGATAGTGGTTGTTTTCTGATATTGATCCATGTGTGTGTTGGGTTGGTTCCTTTGGAAATATGTTTTTCAATTATGTTTGGAAGATTTATTTATAAATTAAATACTCTAGTGTGGGTACTTTAATATGGATTTCAAAATGGGATATTTAATCTTCATATGGATTTGGCTGGTGATATAATTATATTTTACCATTTTCATCTAAATTAACGATGTGGGTTATTTTTTAGAAATTTCAATGTGAGTTTAGTTTTGAAACATCTTAGGTTGGTGGAAATGTTTTCAATATAGGTTTTTCAATTTGTGAAATCAATGTGAAATGTTTTGGAATATGATTATCGATTTTTTTTCTTTGTGTTAAATTGAAAAGAATACTTTCTAGATTTATTTTAATACCAGCATTGATGTGTTTCCTAATGAAATATTTTTCATAAATTTTTTGTGATGTGATTACCTAATGTTTAATTTATCTAACATTTAAATATTTTAGTTTATAGATTCTATGATGAATTTTTTATGATCGTTGAGGCTGATGAGGGGTGAGTTGGGTGGTTATGAGAAACTATAGGTTTCATAAAGTTGGTTTGAGCTCATATTCATATGGTTTTTCTATTTTATTTTTTTATCTCCTTATTTATTATTCTCTATTGTATCCCCATATTTATCAATTGTGTTTCAGTACATGCAAATGGGATAGATCATTTTAGAATATAATTATCTCTTTGTCTTGTTTATTTATTTTGGATCATATACTTATCTATTCCACTATCATGTTTTTATAATTTGGGAGAAATCATTCCAGAGACAATTCTTGTGATTCCAAGGAACTAGTTCCTAGCCCTTCGAATCTAAAATTCCCGATGAGCCTTATGTTGATTTGGGTCAAGTGCTCAGTTTTATGGAATCTTTGGATGGATCAATATATCAATATACTAAGAAAAGACGACATTGGATTCTTATAATAGGAATAATTTGGGCTATTTAAATTTAGGTCATAAGAATAACTATTGGAATCCATTTTAAAAATATAAAAATATGTAATAAATTATGATTAAAAACACAATTTAATTAAAATTTTATGTTTAAAACACAATTTTGAAATGGGGTATTTTTAATAAAAAGCACAAATACATGATTTCATATCAATTATTATTCATAGAATACTGAAAATAAGGGTTAAATTTTCAATTTAATAATTTAGAAAAAACCAAATAGAAAACATAATGATATAGATATATTAAATCAATATTGTTTACATATTAATATGTTAATTTCTATATAAATTAACAATTTATATAAAAAATAAATTGTTGTGTTGATTTTAAGAAATTATTTGTATAAATAATGAATGATATAAAGTGTAAATTGGAAGAAAGAGAAAACATTGTTTGGTAAATGTGATTAAAAAATGTTTGGTGTAATCCCCTACATCTCCTCACCATGGTTTTCAAGGTTTTTTATTATTCCCTTGATCTTGGTGGTGATCTGGAAGGTCATCCCTCATAATTATGGTTTGTGAGAACTCTCTTGAAACTTCTCGAGTATTATTGGAACATATCCCTTACTTTTTAAGTTGTTTGAACCCATTGTATAAAGAAATGGGAAGAAGGATCTCTTGGTCCAAACTTATTACAATGTTTCTACCTGATCTCTTGAAAGGATTTGTACAATTACGATGATAGATAGAGGTAATATGGAAAAAATAGATCCTTATATATTATATGAAAAAAGTAGTTTTCACGTGATGGATTTATGAGATTGTTTTATAGATATTATCCTTTATATATATAGTACTTTATTCTAGGATTATATTCTCAATTGATTCATTGTTGGAATTGTACAAATTGAGGTAGGTCTTCTAAGAAACTATGTATATTTATTTATAGGCTCTAATACATATAGTAATCTTCAAAAATTCATCTAGGACATCGATGATAAAGAATAGTAAAATTATTTTATTTTGTCCCAAAATAAATACACACTCAAATTTTCTGTCTTGATCCCACTAGCTACGAAGTGCACCTCATTGGCTGGCTAGTGGTACACCTATATCACATTGAATCTGTTAACACTCAACCAGATATCCACAGTTGCTTGATGGACTTTATCAGAATTCAATGATTCTTTATTAGTAACCAACAAGACCTTTCTCCTCCTCTAGATACCTAGTATACATGGTATTAGAATTCTATTATAACCATATGGAACCAGATTTCCGGTGCTTCCTCAAATTCTCCTTTCATAACTTTGTCCCTTTATGATGCTTTCATGACACTATTATACCCTTGTATCTTCCTTCTATGATTTTCATAACAAGATAAATGATAATTCCATGCTATTAACATAATCATCATGATTATTTTGAATATATATTAATATATTCATTTACTGTATAACAAATGTATAATATATGATACTGAAATTCAACTAAATGATAACATTGGAAAAAATATATTTTTTGTGATCATGGAAAAACTATGAGAGATAAGTACAAAATGTTCAACCTATATAGAGTAACCCATTAATTATATGTATTGTGGGACTCGTGAGATATATTGGCATGTTTTACAAAGACCTTTTGCCTTATCATTCTTATAAATAGTGTGTTTTCCCACCATATATAGAGTATGTGTCCGAGATATATTTGATAATGTACTCCAATATTCACTATATTGTGGGTCCTGACCAAACATGAAATGTATTATGAAGAAATAAATCATGTGATAGTTATCCTGGCACTAAAAACCCTAGCCACCTATTAACCTAGGGCATGGTGTGCACCGTTACATCAACATGTCTTGTGATGGTAGATTTGATTTCCAAAAATCCTATCCAAACTGATCATTCTCCCACAATTATACTACTATATCCTATATCATTAATGTTCATAATTTCCCTCTCTTATTCCCCAATCGGTATCCACCTATCACCACTCACAATCCACCACTACTACCTAGGAATCCCATGTCATTTTGCACCTATACTACTAATACCACACTACCCTGCATCCCTTTACATGATTTTTTAATACCCCTTCACCATTTTAATTATTAAGTAGTGCTTCCCTAATACTTATACCATAAAAATAACAATTGTGTTCACCTAACAAATGTATATGCATGATGGATTCCAATTATAATCATTTATTATTGAAATATAGTTGAGGGATGGAAATTGTGTAGGGGAAAAGGGGGGCCTCCGAAGCTGGAACTATTCGTCCATTCATCCACACACTTGCATAGCCCAAGGATCCCATTTGTATGCTTAAAAACAAAATCACCAAAAAAATAGGGTGAGGTGATGGGGAATGGTGTTCAAAGTTGATCTTTCAACAAAATATCCAAAAAATGAGAAAATATAAGAAACACATAAAAAGAATTATTTTGAATTAAAAATTCCTAACATTAATCATTGTAAAGATAATTCAGGATTAAGAAAATAATCCAATACTTTTTTAATAATGGGGAATAAATGAATTATATATTATTATCTAAATTCCTGATCATTATCTCTATGAAATCTAATCTTCCTCCAAGACCTCACATTGTTGTCTCCTCTAAGAATTCCTATAAACTAAATCCCCTAGGATTTCAGGTTGCTTGTAGTTAATGCCTCATTTGGATATATTAAAACATTTTTATAATAATAAAATTTGTTGTATTTGGGTAAATTGTAAAGGTACACTAATGGGATGCTCTAGGACATGATTTCATAGCATAAATAACACCTCTCCAGAGAAAAACCCTACAACCCCAGTAAAAACTTTGTCATTGATTTTTCATTCATTTATCTAATTAATACATATTAATATTTTATCTTTATTCATATGAGGGGATTAAAAATAGTATTTATTAATTTTTAAGTATTTTTCTATGTCCTCATAATTTCTAAATATTTAAAGAAAATATGAAAATAATTTAAAAAATATTATTAAAAATATTTTAAAGGGTCTAATGAATGAAATATAGTCGTTTATATCCTCCCCAACATAAAATAGTTTCACCTTCAAATTTATATCCCACACAAATTGTTTAGAGTTATGACATCAGATCTAATTATCCCACTCCCATAATATCTCCTAAATATTTACATATATCCAATACATGCACACTAATTGAATAAAAAAAACATAGAGGGTATTATCTTTTCAGTTCATAACATCTACAAGATACTCCTTAATGTTTATTTCATCATCAGTTGACATCTCACTCAGTTGATAATTTTTGATTCCCTATAAACATATCACCTCTGTTAAGACAGATGGAAAAAATCTATCAATCTAATTATGAGGGTAATGATATGTAATAAGAAACATGAAATACACTATATAGAATATAAAATTTCTCAATCAACCACTATGATATCATCCTACCCTAGCTAAATATGCACATTTCATGTCATTGAGATACCTTCTAAAACACATAGTCTCGCTTCCATATTCAATTAACATAAAACATTAATGGAATTATATTATATTCATATACTTACACATCACATGAACCCTCTCGATCATCAACCCTGTCAACTCAATCAACACAAGTGATGACTCACCAATAACTATCCAACAAAGCAGTTACCTAAAATGTCTCCCATATAGGGCCTAAAAAATGTGTCACTCTAATAGTATAGTTTTAATAGACAACATTTAATAATTTTATGAAAACACAAAATTCATGAAGAATTGTATAATTAATATTACAATACATCAACATTATAGAATTATAAAAATAAATTTATTCAATAATATATTTAAAATACATATTGTGACAATAAATAACTTGAATCAGATTAATAAAAATTCATTTTGAATTTATTATGATAAAATTACTTTACTGTGTTTTTTTGAAATTATTAATTTTTTAGGGAATAATGACAAATATCACTTTCTAAAATAATATTACTTATATGACCTTACTTTGATATATTAAATACCAGAATGTCTATGTCTGTTGACTAACAAATTTATACATAAAATTCTGTTTTTGAATGAATATAATTCATGATTACTATTGTATTAAAATATAGATGAGATGAACCATATAATATGAATAAAAACACATTATTATTGTCATAAAATATAGAAATAAGATTACTATTGGGCATAATTACCATTAATCATTATATTAAATATTAAATTTATTCATTATAAAGTGACTATTAGTATTATTATATATTAAGGGAAATAATAAAATATATTTAATACATGAAGTTGAAGAAATGGGATCAACCAATGGGTTCATACATTATAAGGATCAGTTATATGATATTTTTAAGGACATGGAATCACTGGGGATGACTACTAAATTATCCCAAGCTAATATTGAACAACTAAAACTCATATAAAATAATTTTTGGGAGTTTGATTTATAGATATCACCACCCAGTCATTGTTCTCAAAACCACCACTAAAATTTAAAACTGTCTAACGGATTTCCCATAGTTTTTATGTTGGTATAAAAAGTTGTTATGCATCAATATGATAGTAGTGTAAAGGTTTAAATTTTCTTTTTATAAATGAAATCATGATTACTTAAATAACATTTTTATTTTTATTTTTCTAATTATAAAATGAACATGAATTTAGGATAAATATGATAAATAAAATACTGATAAAAATAAAAATTGATTGAATTTTTGGAAAATATATTAGTTCAATTAAAATATAATTTTATAATAAATTCTAGAATTTTCAATTAAATTGATTTTCATGAAATAAACATATAAAATACTATTTTTTAAAACTTAAATTTTAATATAATTGTATAATTTTTTAGGTAAATCTTATAGGAATGTGGATAATGATTATGTAAAAAAAAGATATTATTTTTTAATAAATAATTGTTTTTAATTAATATTTAATGTTTTCTAATTGAGAAATATTTTGACAATATAAATTTCATTTTTGAAATAATTATATTGAAAATGTTCAATGATATATTTTTTGTAATATTATAAGATAGTTTAATTATTGGGAAAAATTAAATTTCTTATGAATATATGATAAATATTATGAAATCATAAAAACATAATAGTTAGGAAATAAAATATATAAGGATATTTTTCAATAAAAAATAGTGTACTTTTTTAAAAATAATTTATTTTAATGTGGTAGTATTATTTTTCAAAACTTATAATGAATATTCTAAAACCTAATAGATATTTTAAGGAATTTAAAAATATTTATTTATTTATATAGATCCCTTCCACCACAGAAATAATATTATTTAATGATATTAGGTTATAAAACCAATAAAATATTTAAAAAACCCTCCTTGGAAAATACCTTTGGAAAAGAGAATGGAAAGGTAAAATGTTCTTAATTTCTTATAACATAGAGTATAAAACCTATCTTTATAAGTTAATTGAGATTTCCCCATATTTTTCTATAAATAATCATACATTAACCCATTTATTTTTATTAAAATTCATTGAATAATTAATTAGCTCTCATTTATCCTCTCTATATCACTCCAATAGAGTTCCCATGTTCTTGAAGAGCTCCAACCCAGCTTTAATAAGAAACCTCTAAAACTAATGGATTCTCTTCATCCGTCATTTTATTCATGTACATCCATTTTAATAAAAAAAATTGTTTTTAATTTTAATTTTAATTTTTCCCATGTGTTCATAATAATTTTATTTCTAAAAAAATTATGCCCTACTAAGGAGAGACTACCATCGTATCTAATTAATCCAATCTTTAATAATTTATGTAGAATCACTTTTTATCATAATTATCCATATGTTTTCTATGCCATACCCCTGTGTTGTGTGTAAAGAATTGTATTTTCATTAAATAATATTCACCTAAATATTACTCTTCTTAATTTATTATGTACTTACAGCTTTGAAACCCATACTCCATAATCATGGGTTATAAATGATGATATATGTTCATATACTATATGATAAATTTATAGCACATAAAGTTATACATATGAAACTTTTACCTCGATAATGATCCAATTAATTGATTAAATTTCTAATCTCATTAGAATCCATGTATGGGGAATGAGAAGTTAACCTAATCACATCATGTTATGATGTCTTTGCAGTTAGCCTCAACATATTCTTATGATTCCCCATTTTATATTATTTTTTAACTCTTATAAAGCCATGATCTTGTGTTATCATCCTATAATGTCACAATTCAATGTTTATTTATATTTTTATACCCTTTTTATTTTATAATGATATTTCCCTTACCTCATTACTTTTCATCATGTTCTGTTTTATTACTCCATTAGAGGTTTTTAAATATATTTCCATTATAATGATATCCTTTAGTTAACCTGTATCATACTAAGATTTTTTCATATACTAGGATCTCATTACAGAGATTTGAAATATTTTTTTTATTTTAAGTTAACACCTCATGTATCTAATTTTCTAAAGACTCTATACCTAAAGATTTTTAGGATTTTATTATACGGATCTCACGATTAAAATTACTAAAAACATTTATAACTGATATGTATTATTATATTATGAAACCTTTTTATAGAATATATATATATATATATTAAAATTAATATAATTAATTTAAAATTCAATGTTGAATGTATAAATCTAGGATTGAACTTTTGTAAATCTAGGTATTTCTTATTCAAAAAAAATATTATTTTTCTCTCTTCCTATTTTTAATAACGTTTAGAAAATGTCCCTTTTAGTTTTGGTGTTGTTTGAAAGTGAAATATGCCTCATTTTATTAAATAAAAGATAATTAATTACATGGAAATCGATTTTATACAATATTTTTGTATATAATCACTTTTATTCTTAAATATATATTTTTTTTCAAAATACAGTTTCTATTGTATTTAGTGAAAATTTTAATAATAATACTTTTGGCCACCTCTATAAATTGAATCTTAGATAATAGATTACATATCTTGAATAAAAAAATCTTATTTATTAATGGTTTCATTGTCATTTATATTCAAAATTAATAGTTACCATGGTAACTACTTCCACCACCGTAAAGGTAAAACGGGTTAAAGAGGGGGTTAAACTAACAGATAAAGACTGGAATATCTCTTCAGAAGGTCCAAATTTTATTTCTTTAGTGTATTGTAAACAATCATGATAATATATTCAAAATTGGAGAAACTTTAATCCACTTTTCCTTATAAATACATTTATAGTAAAATAATTTCTTAATATTTATAGGGGTGACACTCCTATAACATATAAAAAAACATCATTTCCTCATTTATAAACACCCAAATATCCTTTATACCAACATATTTAAATAAAAATACCCCTCAACACACTTATATTGGAATTATAGTTTCTATTATTCCAAAAATATACATCCTAAAATGCTTAAGTTATAAGGAAAAGGTTTATATCCCAGGTATGTGTATAAGTCTTAATAGAGTTAATTTAGTATTATTTACTATTTTAACTAAAATATATATTTTCAACACATAATAATATATTGAAATATATATCTTTAATATAGTAAAATGTTATTATGTTATTGGAAAAACTATTTTCTACCACCTTTCCATCTAATTGAAAATGGAAATATCTCTCACGCATACATAAAAATTATAATCTCTTCAATGTGATGCATTTTATTTTTCATCATCGCCTCATATAGATTTTTAAAAATATTAAATTATTCAATATAAATGATATTAATAATATAATAATTCTTTTGGAAATATAATATTTTATATATCATCTTACCCTTATATTTTTGGAAAGTGGAAATGTTTCTCACGTATACATGCACAATACCACCTCCATAAAGTGATATTATTCCTTTTTTCATCACTGCCTTACTTGATGTTATAAAAACATGTTTAATGTATAAATATTCTGAATATTCCATGATCAACATAATTTTTTTGATTGCACCTTGAACAAGGTCCCACAACTAGAATCGCTGAATTAAAACATGAATGGGAAAAGGAACTATCAACACCTATATAACTGATTGTACCAAATAATTATAAGAAAATGGGAAAAAATGTTATTGAGAAATAATATAAATAATTAGTGATATATATTTTTATATTATATATATAATTAATAAATTTATTGTTTTTGTATATGATATTGGAAGGAATTAGTCTTATATATAATCCAATATAATGGTTCATTGTTCAATATCGCTTTTAATAATGATAGATTATGAACTAATATTATTTGAGTAAATTAAAGGATATTTCTCTCTTGGAAACCATATTAGTTATTTTTATGTGTTTAATTATTATTTTTAAATTTATTCATTATATTTTCCCCATCTTTTGTATTAAAATCAACTATAAAATTATTTATAAAAAATGTTACAATATATCTTTTTTTATTTGAAAATATTTCTCTTCAACATAAATATTCATAATTTTGGATTAATAATTTTATTCAATTTATAGAAATGGTTTATTAATTTCCAATTATGTGATCTTTTCTTTTTATTATATATTTTGAAATGAATCTTTTCACCTTTTTCTGGAAGTACGATTTATTAATCTATTTAAAAATTATATAAAAAAAATATTATTTGTCAATTGATATAAATTTCCAATAGTCATATAATTTTTTAATTATAAATATCCATTATATATATATATATATATATATTTTAATAAACCCTAATCCCATTATTCTGATAATTTTTCATTTTTGAAGGTTACTAAAATAAAAGGGTTATTATTTCCTCACAATCTATGAAAAGGGGTTTAATTTTATTATTTGTATATTTTATCTTCCACTATTAATTTATTTACATATGAGTAGTTTAATTTTAAGATAATATTTTGGTAAACTATTTAACAAATAATTTTTAAAATTTACATTTCACCTACTTACAAGTGTTTTGGAAGAGGATGGTAAATTTTTTATTTGATAATATTATAAAATATTTATTACAATTAATTTTTAATTTTTAAGTTACATTTTTATTTTAAATTATCAAAATATATCCATATAATTAATGAAAATCATTTATGATGAATTTATTATATTTTTTACCAAATTTTTTATTTATTTTTTATATCTTATTTTCTTCATAATGAATATTCTATATTCCTTGATTTTATGTTCTCCATCACATTCCCTTATTATTTTGACATTATTTCCTTATTATTATATAACATGGATATATTTATCAACTCAATATTTTGTTAACTGTATAATTTCTAGATAAATTATTAATTTATGTACAATTAACAAACATTTTTCAATTAACATTGAAATATTTATATTCTATATTCATGATTCAATGATGATATTTATTAATTATCAAGTCATATTGATTTTTTAATGTATTTATAATTCTATTTATAATGAATAAATTAGAAATGTTCCGGTGATTTGTGTGTCCCATAATTATCTAACTCCTCGATATATCAATATGTCTCATGGAAAAATCAATGTTTAATAACAGAAATAATATTTTGATGCTTTGTTAATTTCCTACCCAATTATAGATTATTTCTTGTTCGAGACCTTGATGGTATATTAAACTAATTGGAATTATGCATTCCCTAATTATAAAATTATCAATTATTATGCATGTTATTAAAAAATTAATATTATGTATGGATAAATTTCATTCTCATGCAAGTGATTAAATGGAATATATATTTATTAACCAGTTTTTTATATTGTTAATTATTTTTATATTCAAGATAACATTAGATGTATGATATCCAGTACTGAGTATTTTTTTTCACTCTTTATTTTGTTTTATATTCTTCTAGGTATCAAGATGAAAAGATTGAATGATTGGTAATATAAACAAGAAATTATTAAAAATATATTTAAGATATATTTTTATATCCCAATATTATAAATAAATTATATAAAATTCTAGTTTCCCAGTAATATTAATCAATTTGGGCTCATGGAATGTTATATCTTGTATCTTGTACCAATATAATGTATCAAACACATTTTATTTGTTACTTGAGAATGGGATGTTACAATTAGGATTATAGAAAGTATAGATGTAACCATGAGAACTAGATTTCAAAATAACATTTCTTTTATGTGAATTATGATAAAAACATAAGAATATTTAAGAAATTTTTCTATATAGAAAATTTATAAGTTATGGATGAATATTCATTATTTTTTGTTATAATTAAATATATTCCATTGTTTTGAGATTACACCTAGCGAAATGAATGGGGAACGTATAAACACTAATAATCAATGTATGGACTTCACTATTGTTTAATAAAAAAAGATTGAATTAAAGCTAGATAGATTTTCACTATATTAAAGAGGTTTTATTATGTTTCAGCCAACTAACCTACATTAATATAAAAACAAATTTATTCTAAGAAGAGTGAAATAATATAGATAAATTCATGAAATAGAAACCCTCTATATTTTAATATAACTGGTATTATATTGGAGTCTGGGCAATGGATCAATTCAATCAAAACTTTTTTCTCATCCTTGGGAAGTAATGAGTGAGAGAAGTTTATTCCCATGGTATACTTATTGAAGTGATATATTGATCATAAGTGGTCATCTATTAAATATAGAAATGTAAAGTAGGTTATATAGATCATGGAATTGAATAATTTTATGAGTGTATTCATTGATAAATACTTTCCTTGATATTAAAGAGCTTGTATGTAAAAAATTTAAATTTAAAACTGAAATAAGACTAATGTGTTATTGATTATATGGATAACATTTCAATATTTTCTAGGAATTTTATACACTATATATGTAATCTATAAAATCAAATTGATCATTTATTTTATAGGACTAAACCATACCTATTAAGGGTAATGGTCTCTCAAAATTTTTTATCATATGATGATATAGTATAAAGTGACATAAATAAAGAGAAATAATGATGATAATTTTATATTTTAATGAAAATTAGGAAAAAAATATAATGAATGATTACTATGAAAACAAATGTGGTGAAGGAAAAAATATAATGGTTGGTCCAACTAACAAGTGATAATTACAGAACAGAAAACCTTCATATTTTTTAAAATCGAATGAGACCTAGTTACAATTGTGAGGATAAGGTTTATATAGATTAGGAATGTAAGGGAAATAATTAAGTAACTAATATCCAATTAATTAACCATAAAGATATATGGAATTATTAAAAACAATTCCCTAGTATTCATGGTAATCCATCTTAATAAATTGGGAAATTAAAAGATTATGTAATTACTACGGTTGAAGTTGAGGCTACCAAATATATGATAGAAGATAATTTGGTCATAAACTCAAAGAAAGGAAGGATTTATTTTATTTAAAATCATAAAACTTATTTATATTTTTATTATTTATGGAGAACATTAAATCATTTATATTCACCATGAGAAATGGGGTTTCAATAAAGACAACAAATTGAAATATTATTTCAACAAGTATATTTGTGTCGTTTACTATTATGGTGAATAAAAATGACATGTAAAATTTATTACCACACCTATGGTTGAAATTGGAATAATATTACATACGGATTAGATTTAAAAATATAGTGTGTAAATTTAATTCTGTGAGAAGGAAATTATAATTCATGGATTTGGTATTGAATTCCTTTTCATTAGATGAGATACTTAATTATTTGAGTCATGTTTGGATCTATATCCAGTGACTCGCCTTAATAAAATTCATAAATATGAATATCGAAAAAACCTATGAATTGGAAAGGAAACCTATGAATGGGGATGTACCTACTGTACAATATTACATTGATGTATTTTTTGAATAATTACCATGACATCCACCAAAGTGTGATGTTGAGTCTTACATTGAAATTGTTCTTTATTCAAAACCTATATGTATGTCTCTCAAAATAATGGACTTAGTTCAATTTTTGGAGATAAAGAAACAACAACAGAAGAAAATACCTAAGGTATTCATTCAGAATATTTTTTCACCTTTTAAAACCCTTATTCTTTTATTTAATAATAAATATGTGTAAATAAGGTTGTTCTTCATTTATAGGGAGATAAATTACATTACAATAAATAACATGTATCATATCCTTCGTATTAATAAATTTTTTAGTTAATATCAAGGATATAAATACATTTTAAAGATCAATATTAATTATAGCTATCATCAATTGAGTGTGGATAATGATGATATACCAAAGATGAAATTTTATAAGGTGTATAAATACACAAAATTTGAAATAATTCCCTTTGGATCAACTAATTCATCCTTTCTATTTATAGATATAATGTAATAAGTCTTCTTATATTATATTATTAATTTAATTTTCATATTTATTTATGATGTCTTATTATTTTCTAAAATCTATGAGGATCTTAAGGGTCTTTTATGAATAATTATTTAGACTTTCATAGAAAAAAAAATTAGATGGTAAATTTAGAAAGAGTTAATTTTTTTCTTTAGGAGGTTTTTTTCATGGATATATTGACTCTAAGGATGAGGTTTTTGTTGATAATTTTATGAAAAATATTGTAATGGAATATCCCAAACTGATGAAAAAAATAAATAAATTCAGTTTCCTTGTATTATCTAGTCATTTTAAATGATTCTTTCCAAAAATGTATCAATTGTATTAAATGTTGACTATAGTGACACCTGAATGAGTTATGTGGATACGGTTAATGTAATGTGGACAAATGTTTTTATGATTTTAATAGGATATTAGGTAATGAATTGGTATTTAATTTACCATCACTAACTAAATGATTTTAATTTATGGTGTTGAATCAATGAAAGGGAAAGTTTGTGTAACACCATGAGATTTTATGAGATATATATATATATATATTAATGTCTTATTTTATATGCAACACTAAAGGAATCATTCACTACACACAACACTGTCTTGGCTTGCATTACACACAAAAGCAAGTTTCCTCGATAGCGTGTGTTGTACGCAATACTGAGTTTCACTAAACAATGATATATTATTATAAGATTATGAACTAGATGTTATTAATAGTATTAACTGAATTTTTAATTTTATAACATTATAATTCATCATACACATTTTCTAGAATGAGATATGAAAACAAAATCAATTTTTCAAAAAAAGAAGTATTTTTCAACAAATGATGTCTTACCGCCTTTTGATAGCACACCCATTTTGAATATAATTATTGACAAGTTTTTATGTTCAATTTTACAAAATAAACTTCTAATATTGAATCAGGATATAAAAATTTACATTGGATAAATTATTGATATTTTTCTGACAACGTTCTTATTTTGATGAATAGTAAAAACACGCTAAATTTTTCTTAAAAACACCTTTTTTCATCAAGATAATTTATATGGTTAAATGATAAAATTTATAGATTTTAAAATATAAATAGAATATATTTTTACCATTTAATATAATGTATTTCATTACCATTAATTTTACATTGAATTCATAGGTAAAAACATTCCAATCTTTGGCAATGTTTTAACTTTTTAAACTCATTTTCGTAATAACAGGATTAACATTAAATTAATTACTATAAATTCTATATTTTGAATTTTGAAAAATTGATTCCATATTTGGACTTAGTGGGTCCAAATTATGTTAATAGGTTACTTTTTTTATATTATGAATAGTAACTATGATAATTTTTATTTACTACAGTTAAAGGTAAATCGGGTAATTAAGGGTATCAATAAAATGATAAAATTACCCTAACAGCAGAAAAAATTATTTTGTATGATTAAAAGTCGACCCATATCACCTAAGGGTCAGAATAGATTCGTTTCATGGATTATTGACCACGAATATGATATAATTATAATTAAAACCAAAGAATGTGACATAATATCACCCTCTTATATCTTATATGTGTAATAATTTTAATTTAGTGATAAACTTTATAAAACATTGAACATTAATAGTATCCAAAAGTATAATAAAATTATATACATCATGTGAATTTATTTATAATTTTTAGGGATTAAATAATTATCATTAATGATGACACAATAGTGATGTTGAAATTATTTTATTGATTAAAATATAAAATAAATGGTTATAAAAATATTAAAATAAATATTATATTAACTATTTAATGTAATAAAAGAATTTTTTAGATGAATATGACATTTTAGGAATCTATTAAATATTTTGGATTGAATATATCCTCTCTATGTATTTTATTTATAATTCAAATAAATGAATAGTGTCAAAATTGACACTATTGTTCTTTTATAAAAATAACATATTATAAAAAAAATTTAAATCACAAAAATATTTAAAAATAATAAATAGAATTTTAAATGGTCTAAAATGTCGTAAATAATCCTATAAGCAAAAATTAGATACACATAAATAATTATTCAAAAAAATTTAAAATTTATAATATTTTTACTGCAAATAAAATTAAATAGATTAAATAAAGATAAATCAATTTGATAAGGTTTAAAATAAATTACCAACATGTCTAAATTTTATTGTATTATGATATTACAACCATATCTAATCTCATATCAGAATTGAGTCATTTTGTGTGGTTTTTAAGTGGGGTTTTAATTTATTATAAATAAATATTTCTTTTGTTTCCAAAGGTGACCCTCTCCTCCCTTATAAAAGGGAACCTCCTCCCTCTCCTATTCCCAAATTTTGAGCCTTCATGCTTGGCCAAACCATGTCCATTTCTATTATAAACTTCTCTAGAAACCTACTAGAGGTTCAATTCTTCTTCAAAGACTATCTTTAGTGCCCTGCGATGAGGTTTAGAAGAGGCACTTCGAAGAAGAGTAAATATACTTTACCAATCCTTTCAAATTTATTTCTTCGTATACATATTCCTCTTTATTTGTTTCATCATAAACTAATAACTTCAGTATCAGTCATATAATGATATGTTATTATAAATATGAAACAAACCCATTTTTCCTGTTATCCATCCTATGGAAAATGAAATCACCGCATGTGCATACGTACGGAATACCGTCTCCACACCGTGGTGTAATCTATTTTTCCACCAACACCTTAATTTGATGGGTATAATGGTGTAAAGAATAACTATATATGATTATTATAACAAGATACTAATTCTGATATATTCTATCATCCACTCTGATACCATTCAATAATTATGGGGATGATATCGTCGGTCATGCGTACTTACGGCTTACCGTCTCCACGATGTGATATGATTTTTTCTACATGATCTTCATTAACCCATGATTATTTAAATGAATTGAATCAATAAATATGATATATATTATACTAATACCATTCTGTAAATGATTTTACTATAACCTAAATAGAGGAATAAGAATTTATTCGACAAAATACGCAGAACATAAAGCAATGAACACCCGAATAACAAGTAGCAATGAAATATTACTAATAAGAAGATAGGAATATGACCATATATGATATAATAAAATTAAGTATGATTATTTAATAATTAAATGAAATTATTTAAAACATTATATAGGAGGTTCAGATGCGTACAAAGCATATCGGACCTAAGGTAAGGGAAAATCTCACAAATATCATTTTTTTATCTGAGATTGTTTATATTTTGGAATTTACTAGGGAATATTTAAAATCCACATCCACATTTCCTGAATATGTAATTTTATTTATATCCCTTCTATAATTTTTTAAATCTAATTTTACTTATTGGGGAATATTTAGTAAAATATGTGAAAGGAATCTTTTGTCATTTTTAGTATGAGGTACTTTTTCACTTTTCCGGCCAAAGTACGAGAAGAATGTTTTTTAAAATAAACGGCATGAAAGGGTCTTTATGATTTCATAGAAAATTATTTCCATGAAACTCACTTTAAAATTTTTCAAGTTTATTTTCAATCAGCTTCTTCTATTTGATAATTTCATGACATGTTGAAAACAGAAAATGTTTTTGAAGAAGAAAGGATATTTTCCCCAAGAACTAAGTTCAAGTGATTTATCAAAATTATTATCCTATTAAGATGTTATAGGGATTTGTTTCTATCCCTATTATTGAATTTATTTTCTTATGTTATGATGGAATTATTTTTATGAATTCCTTTTATCTTATATGGATTATGTTAAAGAATCCCATTCTATTACATGGGTTATGCTATGATGTATGGTTTATGACTTTATGGAATACATAAGAATGGTTTAATTATGAGATGGGCGGGACCAATATCTCCCTCCAATGCATTGGGTAAAGATTTATTTCTCATGAGATAGACATGGCTGGAATGACAAGTTAATCTGGTTCAGTGATACAAGACTGGAATGAGGAGTGAACTCGGTTCAGTAATGGACTTTGTCCGTTATGATGGTCTTGTCAATGAGTCTTGAATAATATTAAATGATTTTCTATGATAGTGTGTTTATGCCACAAAGTTTCATGTTTTATGTTATGATTATTGGGATTACATTTTACTACTATGATTCATCCCATTACATTATATTATGATATCATTTTCAGGTTAATATTTTCAAAATGTTATGTTCATATGAATATGATATGATTGATATTTCCATTGTTTACCCTTACTGAGCATTTGAGCTCACCATTTTGTATGCTTTCTTTTCCCTAGGTGAGGAAGAAGGGTATTAAGTAGGATATGAAAAAAGGGACTCTAGAAATGATGAAATAAGTGGGAGACAATGTAGATGATTTATGAACCAATTGATTATGTTTCCCAGTTTCTTAAAGACACTATACCTATACAGTCCTATCATGGATTTGTTATTTGTTGTAATAAGTAAGCTTAAGCTCTGAAGTAATAACAATGTATGTTACGAATGGGTCATTATAGTTGGTATCAGAGGAAAGGTATAGTCATCCTTTGGAAACTAGGATGTGAAAGCCTTAGTAAGAACCCTAAGGATATTTCTAAGCATAGAAGACCATATTAATCTTTTAAAAATGGACATTAATAACCTATTATAATACCTAAAGTGTGAAATTTAATTCTTGTTTTTGTGGTTTTCCTATTATGATTAGTGTTTCTCATACTAGGCTTCTTGGTTTTAGTCAATGCATGGAACCCGAAGGAACCACGTTAATTCGGAATGCGATGGGAAATGCAATGATTGTCCTCCTGAGAAGCCAAAATTTATGGGATCTGGAATGAAAAATCTTGTAGCCATGCTCACACAACTTTCTCAAGCTATAAATCATGCAAGACGTCCAAAGGAGAAAAAAAAGGAGCAACATTCTGTTGAATCCTTCATGAGGCAACGTCCACCTTCATTCAGTGGGTCTTCTAATCCATTAGTGGTCAAACAATGGATTAGTATCACTGAAAAGATATTTTCAGACCTTAAATGTTCTGAACATGATAAATTCATATTATCATTATATCATTTGGAAGGTGAAGTTGATCAATGGTGGAATCTTTTCAAGAAAACAAGGCAAAAGGGATGAAATTGGGTCCATTGAATGGGATGAGTTCAAGAACTTATTTTTCAATAAGTAGATCCTTTGTATTCTTCTAACAAAGATGGAGAAGTAGTTTCTTGAACTAAATCAAAAGGATGATGAATTAGTAGGTACCCACGAATCAAATTTTACAAGACTTCCAAGGTACGCTTCCGGAATTATTATCCATTCTGAGAGTAAGATCGATTGATTCTTTAGTGGCTTAAAACCAAGTCTTCGAATGGCGTTAGCCATAAGGGACTTCAATAGCTACGAGGAAATTGTTTGATGTGCTCTCATGGTTGATATGGATATTGGAGTAACCCCTCAGTTATATGGGTTTGATTAGAAGAGGAAAATGGAATTCAAAGGAAAATCTAAAGACCACACTGAAAAGTAGATGATTTTTCCCTTATGCTCAAAGTGTGGAAAGAAACATGGAGGGAATTGTCTTAAAGGGACAAGTAAATGTTTTAAGTGTGGAAAAGAAGGTCATCGGGCATTTGAATGCCGTAGTGATGGGAAAAAGATGTCTAGTGATGCGAACAAGGAAAAGGATACACAGAATGCACCTCCTACACTTCAATGTTACATGTGAAAGGAAAGGGGGCATTATGCTAATCAATGCCCTAAGACAAGGGTTGTTGATGATGATCGACGTCAACAAACTCTAAAGGCCAAAGACAAAGGAAAGTCACAGTCAATTTCTATCAGTGATGTGGAGTACGATAACGAAGTGGTGAAAGGTACACTTACCATCCACTATAAAGTAGAAAATGTTTTATCTGATTCTGGATCCACCCACTCTTTTATTTCTAAAGAATTTTCTAAGGGTATCACTGTACTACCCCAACGACTAGCTGTTGAGTTAGCTGTGACAACTCTTAATGGCAAAATAGTTTCATCAATAGTTTACAATTCTCCTCCGATTGAAGTTTGTGGGAAAGTGCTTCCTAAAAATCTTGTGATCCTTCCTATAGTGGAATTTGTTGTGATTCTTGACATGGATTGGATTTCTTTATATAGAGCTCATATCAATTTCCAAATAATGGAATTCACATTTCATATTCCTGATCAATCTATGATCATCTATCAATGTAAGGATGAACATAACCTTCCAATGGAAATTTCTTCCATCTTATGGGTATTGATTCCAATAAATGAAGGTTATTTATCTCAAATAGTTGGAGAGAAACTCAAGATTAAGAATATGCACATTGTACAAGAGTTTGATGATGTCTTTCCTGAGGAATTTCCATGACTTCCAACAAATCGTGATGTTTATTTTTCAATAGAGCTCATACCGGGTGCTATGCCAATTTCAAATACATCTTATAGAATGGCCCCAATTGAGTTGCCAGAATTGAAGAAGCAACTCCAATAGAATCTTGATAAGGGACTCATACACCCTAGTGAATCACCTTGGGGAGCACCTATTCTGTTTGTTATGAATAATGATGGATCAATTAGACTCTGCATTTATTATCGAGAACTTAACAAGATCAATATCAAGAACAAATATCCTCTCCCACGCATTGATAACTTATTTGACCAACTACAAGGAGCTCAGTACATTTCTAAGATTTATCTTCATTCAGGGTATCATCAATTAAGGTTCAAAAGGGAGGATATACCAAATACGGATTTCTATACAAGTTATGGACACTAAGAATTTATAGTGATGCCATTTGATCTTACTAATGCCCTTTCTATCTTCATGGATCTAATGAATAGAGTCTTTAGAGACAATCTTGATCTGTTTTTGGTAGTCTTTATAGAAGATATTATTGTCTATTCAAAGAGAAAGGAAGAACCTAAAGATCACTTGAGAATTGTATTAAATACCCTAATAAAGGAGAAGCTTTATGCCAAATTTAACAAGTTTGAATTTTGGCATTAAAAAGTTTCATTTTTGGGTAACATAATCTAAAAAAGAGGGGATATCTGTGGGTCCATAAAAATCAAAGGTTATCAAAAGATGGTCGAGACCAACAACATTAACTAAGATTTGAATTTTTCTTGGTTTGTGTGGATATTATCGATGTTTTGTGAAATCGTTTTCACGATTATCTAATCCACTCACCAAGTTGACTCGAAAATGAGTTATGTTCGTTTGGATGGTGGAGTGTGAAGAGAATTTAAAGGAGTTAAAAATAAGTTTATATAGTGCACCTATGCTCTCACTGCCTTGTAGTGGAGAAAGGTTTGTGATCAGCAGTGATGCATCCAAGTAGGGGATGTGTGTGTTCTCATGAAAAATGATATGGTGATATCTAATGCCTCACGACAGTTGAAAATCCATGAGAAAAATTACCCCAACTCATGATTTTGAGTTAGTTGTGGTAATTTTTGCATTTAAGATTTGGAGGCATTATCTTTATGGTGAAAGGTGTGATATTTATTATGATCATAAAAGATTAAAGTTTATTTTCACACAAAAGGAGATGAATATGCGCCGAAGAAGATGGTTGGATCTGATTAAGGATTACTGCTGCTCAATTCATTATTACTCTGGTAAAGCAAACAAGGTGGTAAACACATTAAGTCGACAAGACCATGCTAGCTTATCCCTGACGAGAATCACAAAAGACCCAAAATTTATGGATTTATAAAGGATGGATCTTGGAATTATAATGGAAGGGGAAAATATTATCTTTCTCAAATGAATGTTCCACCATCTATACATGTGAAGATTAAAGTGGCACATAAAGAAGATATAGAGTTAGAAAAGAAGGTGAGAAATGTTCCTGAATTCCACATTGATTGTGATGAAATAATAAGGTTCAAGAATAAGGTTTTTGTTCCTCCCCTCCATAATTAAAGAAGGAAATATTGGATGAGGCTCATAGTTCTTCATTCTCTATTCACCCTAGAAGCATAAAGATGTATAGGGATATGAAAGATTACTTCTGGTCGGATGGAATGAAAAGAGATGTTGCTGAATATGTCTCTCGATTCTAGGTTTTTCATAAAGTTAAAGCTGAGAGATAGAAGTCTAAGGGGATGTTACAAAAATTACCCATACCAGAATGGAAATGGTAAAACATCACTGGGGACTTTGTTACTGGACTTCCTAAAACATCCAAAGAAAATAATGTTATCAAGGATATAGTTGATCATCTTAAGAAGTTGGCACACTTCATTCCTATAAGAGAGGATTTCTCTTTTGATCATCTTTCTAAGATATATGTAATGTAAGTGGTAATATTACCTGGAGTACCACTTTCCATTATATCGGATCGGGATCCAAGGTTTAACTCAATGTTTTGGAAAATTCATCAGCATAATCAGGATACAGATTTGAGTTTCATCACTGCATATCATTCTCAATAATACAGTCAGTCTGAGAGGACAATTCAAACTCTAGAGGACATGTTGAGAGCTTTCTCTATGGATTTCAAATGTGGTTGGGATCAATGCCTACCTTTGGTTGAATTTTCTTATAATAATAGCTTTCACTCCAATTTTCAGATGGCTCTTTATGAAGCTCTCTATGGAATGAAATGTAGAACTCCAACTTCCTGGAATGAAGTTGGGGAAAGAAAGTTATTAGGACCTGATCTTGTTGATGAGATGGCAGAA
Source organism: Viscum album (assembly GCA_963277665.1). Lineage (NCBI taxonomy): Eukaryota > Viridiplantae > Streptophyta > Magnoliopsida > Santalales > Viscaceae > Viscum > Viscum album. Next base: position 166,506,744 of record OY728125.1, on the reverse strand, counting down.
AAGGTCAGGTCTATTCAACAACAAATAAGATCATCTAAGATATTACAAAAATGCTATGCCAACAACTTAAGAAAAGTCATGGAGTTTGAAGTGTGTGTTAACGTTCTTATGAAAATCTCCTTGGAAGAGAGTAACAAGATTTGAAAATAACGGAAAGCTGAACCCTATGAATACCAGTCCTTTCCGAATACTAGATTGTGTGGGGAAGGTAGATTACCGATTGGGACTTCCACCAAACCTCTCTCAAGTTCATGATGTGTTTCATGTATCGCTCCAAATAAAATACATACATGATCCTTCACATGTACTAAGCTCATAAGGTGTACCGCTGGAGAAAGATCGTTCTTATGAAGAACAGATGATAGAGAATCTGGATCATAGCAAAAAAATTCTACGAAACAAGACCAATTTCTTGGTTAAAGTTTTATAGAGGAACCACCAATTAAAATACGATACATGGGAACTTGAGGATATGATGAAGGAGAGGTAACCTCATCTGCTTGTTACCAAGTGAGGAATTTCGAGGGAAAATTTCATTTTATGTGGGGTAGAATGTAACACCCTAAGATTTTATGAGAAATATATATATTTTTTTAATTTCTTATGTTATATGCAACACCAAAGGAATATTTCACTATACACAACACTGGCTTGGTTTGTGTTATACACAAGAGCAAACTTCCTCGATAGCGTGTGTGGTACACAATATCGAGTTTCACTAAATAATGATATATAATTATAATATTATGAACAAGATTTTATGAATAGTATTAACCAAATTTTTAATTTTATATAATTATAATTCATCTTACACATTTTCTAGAATGAGATATGAAAATAAAATTAATTTTTCAATACAATATGTTTTTTTTCAAAAAATGCAGTTTTACCGACTTTTGATGGAACATCCATTTTAAATATAATTTTTGACAAGTTTATTAGTTAAATTTTAAAAAATAAACTTCTTCATTTGAATTAGCATATAAAAATTTACAGTGGATAAATTTTTGATATTTTTCTGACAATGTTCATATTTTGATGAATAGTAAAAACACGATAATTTTTTCATAAAAACAACTTTTTTTCATAAGGATAATTTGTATAGATAAATTATAAAATTTAATGTTTTTAAAGTATAAATAGAATATATTTTTACCATTTAATATAAATTATTTCATTACTATTAATTTTACATTGAATTCATAGGTAAAAACATTTCAATCTTTGGCAATGTTTTCACTTTTAAAACTTTTTTTCTTAACAACGGGACTAATTTTAAATTAATTACTGCAACTTCTGTGTTTTTAATTTTGAGAAATGGATTCCATATTTGGATTCATTGGATCCAAATTATATTAATAGGTTACTTTTTTTATATTATGAATAGTTACTACGGTAATTTTTATTTTCTACAGTTAAAGGTAAATCGGGTATCTGAGGGTAAACATAAGGTTATAAAATTACCATAACACCTAGAAAAACACTATTGGATAAATAAAAGTCAACCCATATCACCTTAGGGTATGAATAGATTCGTTTCATGGATTATTGACCACGAAAATGATATAATTATAATTAAAACCAAAGAAAGTGACAACATGTCACTCTCTTATATCTTATAAGTGTAATAATTTTAGTTAATGATAAAATTCATAAAACATCGAAAATGAATAGTATCCAGAAATATAATAAAATTATCTACATCATTTAAATTTATTTTTAATTTTTAGGGATTAAATAATTATCATTAATGATGAAACAATGGTGATGTTGGACTAATTATATAGACTAAAATATCAAATAAATGGATAGAAATATTAAAATAAATACTATATGAACTATTTAATGTGATCAAAGAATTTTATAAATTAATATGACATTATAGGAGTCTATTAAATAATTTGGTTTGAATATATCTTCTGTGTGGATTTTATTTTAATTCAAATAAATGAATAGTGTCAAAATTGAAACTATTTTTCTTTTATAAAAATAACATATTATAAAAAATTTTAAAAATCACAAAAAAATTTAAAAATTATAAATTAATATTTAAATGGTCTAAAATTTCATAAATTATCCATTTAGGGAAAATTAAAAACACAAATGTAATGATTCATAACAATTTAAAATTTAGAATATTATTACCGCAAATAAAGTTAAATAGATTAAATAAATATAAATCTATTTGATAAGGTTTAAAATAAATTCCCAACATGTCTAAATATTATTGGTTGATGAGATTACAACCCTATCTAATCTCATCTTCTAATTTAGTCATTTTTAAAGTCTTTATGTGGGTTTTGTATTTATTATAAATTAATATTTCTTATGTTTCCAAAGGTGCCCCTCTACCCCCTTGTAAAAGGGCACCTCCTCACTCTCTTATTCACAACATTTTGAGCCTAAATTCGTAGCCAAACCCTTTCCATTTCTCTTATCCACTTCCTTAGAAACCTACTAGAGGTCGTGGTCTTCTTCAAAGACAACATTTAGTGCCCTGATGGGAGGTTTAGAAGAGGTGTGTCGAAGAAGAGGTAATATCCATTACCAATCCTTTCAAATTTATTTCTTCTTATACTTATTCTTATTTATTTGTATGATCGTAAATTAAAAAAATCAGTATAACTCATATACTGATAAGTTATTATAAATATTAAACAACCCCATTTCACTTTTTATCCATCTTACAGAAAATTAAATCACCGCGCGTGCATACGTACGTAATACCATCTCCACGCCGTGGTGTAATCTGTTTTTCCACCAACACATTACATGGATGGGTATAATGGTGTAAAGAATAACTATATATGATTATTATAACATGATATAATTTATAAGATATTCTATCATCCACTCCAATACCATTCAATAATTATGGGGATGATATCGTCGCTCGTGCGTACGTACGGCTTACCATCTCCAATATGTGATATGATTCATTCTACATGATCTTCATTAAACCATGATTATATAAACGAATTGAATAAATAAATCTGATATATATTATACTATGAACATTATTTAAATGATTTTGACATAACCTAAAAATAGGAATAAAAATTTATTCGACAAAACACGCATAAAAACATAAAGCAATGAACACCTGAATAACAAGTATATATGAAATATTACTAATAAAAAGATAGGAATATGACCATATATGATATCATAAAAATTATTATGATTCCTGAATTAGTCAATGACATTATTTAAATCATTAAATAGAAGGTTCAAGTGCATACAAAGCATATTGGACAAATGGTAAGGGAAAATATTGCAAATCTCAATTTATATCCGAGATTGTTTCACTTAGGTATTTACTGGGGTGTATTTATCATCCACATAAAAGGTTTCATGAATATGTAATTTTATTTCAATCCTCCTACAATTTTATAAATCCAATTTTACCTATTGGTGAATTTTTAGTAAAGGATATTAAAGGAATCTTTTGTCATTTTCAGTACGAGGTACTTTTTGACTTTTCTGGCCAAAGTATGAGAAGAATGTTTTTTACCATATATGGAATGAAAGAGTTTTTATGATTTAATAGAAAATTATTTCCATGAAACTTTCTTTATAAGTTTTCAAGATTATTTCCAATTAACTTCTTCTATTTTATAATTTCATGACATGGTGAGAACAGAAAATGTTTTTAAAGAAGAATGGATATTTTCCTAAAGAACTAAGTTCAAGTGATTTATCAAAATTATTTCCCATATAATATGATATAGGGTTTTGTTTGTATCCCTATTATTATATTTATCTGATTATGTTATGATGGAATTATTTTTATTATGTCTTATATGGATTATGTAATAGAATCCCATTCTATTACATGGGTTATGCTATGATGTATGGTTTATGACTTTTTGGAACACATAATAATGGTTTCATTATGAGATGGGTTGGACCTATATCTCCCTACAATGTATTGGGTAAAGATTTATATCTCATGATATATACATGGTTGGAATGACAAATTAATCTGGTTGAGTGATACGGGACTGGAATGAGGAGTGAACTCGGTTCAGTAATGGACTTTGTCCGCTATGATAGTCTTGGAAATGAGTCTTGACTAATATGAAATGATTTTCTATGATTATGCGTGTATGAATAAAAGTTTCATGTTTTATGTTATGATTATTGGGATTACATTTCACTACTATGATTCATCCCATTTCATGATATTGTGATCTCATTTACAGGTTATCATTTTCAAAATTTTATGTTCTTATGAATATGATATGGTTGATATTTCCATTTTTTACCCTTACTGAGCATTTGAGCTCACCCTTTTTTATGTATTCTTTTCACCAGGTCATGAAGAAGGGTATTAATTAGGATATGCCAAAAGGGACTCAAGATATGATAAAATAAGCGAGAGACAATGTTGATGATTTATGAACTAGTTGTTTACGTTTCCCAGGATCTAAAGACACTATACCTATACGATCCTATCATGGTTTTGTTATATGTCATAATAAGTATGCTTCAATTATGAATTAATAACAATTTATGTAAAGTATGGGTAATTATAGTTTTTGTCCATAAAAAATGGTAGAGTTATTACTTACACAATAAGGTAGTTAAAGATCAATGAATGGAATTATCCATGATAGGATCATAAATTTCCAATTGTAATTGTTTTCTTTAAGATATGGAAGAACTATCTCTATTAAGAGATATATTAAATATATATAAAACATATTTGTCAAAAATACATATTCTATGAGAAATATCTCAACATGAGGTAATGATTATAGCTGTAACTACTCAAGAACAATTATTTCTCTATGCACTACAACCTTGGGAATGTAAATAAGGTGGTTGATGTATTAAGAAGGAAATATCATGGAGTTCTAACTAAGATAAGGATAAAGGGTCATATATTTATATTCATAGAAAAAGTTATTTATAGGGATTATTAAGGAAGGGGAAACATCAAGCATTTTCCAAATGATTTTCAATTCACATTTAATATAGAAGATAAAAAGTTCCCACCTTGATGAAAACTATTTTCAAATTAAGATTAAATCCATGAATGGTGGAAAATTAATATAATTGTTCCCTGAAAATGGAATGTTAACTTTTAAAAGAGTGTATATCTTCCATACGTTCCTCAGATATAGAGTGAATTATTATATGATTATCACTTCCCAAAATTCTCTATACAACAGGTAGCACAAATATACCTAGGGATTTGAGGAAACATTTTTTGTTGTACAATATGAAGTTAGAAATTGATAATTATATATAAATATACATTATTGGTTAAAAGATAAACATTGAGAGAAAACCTTTTAAATGTGTCATGAAACGTCTACCTATAACTATTTGGTAGTATGATGAAATTACCCTTGACTTTTTAATTAGGCGATCGAAAACACTTTAGAATAATGATATTATATTGGTTATTGTGGGTCTCCATACAAAGTCTACTCATTTTTATATGGTAAATTTTCCTCATGAGTTCCTTAAAAATATTTATATTAATCATTTTTTGAGAATTCATTGTTCATTAATTTCAGTTATATAATATATTTACCCACTTTTCACATAAAAATTATAAAATAGTCTCCAAATATAACGTGATATTGATAGAAATTTGAACATCGCCTATCATTTTAAAAATATGGACAGTATAAAAGGACTGTTCAAATAATATAAGACATTCTAAGTCTCTTCTCACTTCACACTAAATGTATGTTGGACCATTATTTACCTTTTTTGTACTTTTTTTAAAATAAAATCTTTCACTCAAGAATTAAAATGGAACTGCATTAAACACTATATGGGAAGAGATATCATACACAAAATTTTTGGGATAAAGATGGATATTGGAATATTATTGGTCCATTAGTCATTTAAGATAAAATGTAAAATGTGATAACTATTTAGATTTATATTAATAAAATATCATATGAGAGAAAATATGCAGTTAAATAATCATAGGAAGTGATTAGAATATCATTTTTTCCATTAACGTCTTCCTAAAATTATCTCCATATAAATGATTTAAAAAATAATTTAATGGAAAATTAAATCACATGAACATGATACCTTTATAAATTCTAGAGATGATTGGAGTTGTGGCCTACAATCTACCTATATCGCCCAACATCACTAAAGTGCACAATATATTCAATGTTCATTTATTGAAGAATTAATTTTCATTCCAAACACATGTACTCACCACTAAGTAAAAAAAATTGAACCAAAAATATATTATTTTTAAGAGCTTCTCCAGATTCTTGACACTAGAGAGTACGAGTTGCAGAATCAAGAGAATTAGTAGATTATGTTCTTTATAGAAATCATAATATAGAGTAAGATACATTTAAACCCATGTTAGGCCTGAGATTTAAAAATAATATAATTGTTTTTATAGTGTAAGCAACATTCAACATAGAGCTTAAACAACCCATGAACTATAATTCTTTAAGATTAATCTATTTTAAAGCCTGCTAACCATGCATCTCTGAGTCGAAATGAACCATAATATAGTTATAACATAACTTTTAAATTGTACGGAATGAAATGTATTAAAAAAATTATTATAATTATGGTAATATAATTATTATAATTACAATAATAATCATTTAAAAGAAAAAAATGTTTTGAAGAACTGTATGTTTTCTAAAAGATATTTTTTCATGCTTTGTGAAAAAAATTAATATAAATTTACACCACTTTTAGAATATTTATTTAAATATATATACATGAATTTTTATATCAAAATATCAAAATTATTTTTGGATTATTTTTTTTAGTTTTCTAAAATGATTTATTTTTCAATTAATATTGAAAAATACTAAATTTAAACTAAAAACAGCATTTGGTTAAAATTATTTATAAAGATAAATTATATTTTAAATTGGTTTGAAGGTGAAATTATTTCAATTATATCTCTATTAATAAAATTGATTTAATTTTATGAAATTTTATATTTAATTTTTAAATAAAAATTTTTGGATCTTTTTTACAGTTTTCCTTTAAAACCGCACTTTTTTCGCACTTTGGGATTAGTTTTAAATTAATGTTTTACATTTTTGTGAATGGAATATAAAAAAAATAGATACCATTATTTTAATAATAATAGTATATATTATCGATTAATATCACCTTAAATTTTTACCCTATGTAACTATAAAAATAGTAATATTATTTACTACGGTAAAGGTAAAAATGTGTTTACCAAGGGATAAACTAAAACGATAAGGGTTGAAATGAAATAAAACATTATATTAAATCTATTTTACCTATATATTTTTACCTTATAATTTCTCATTTTTAATAATACTCATTTTTTCTTGCGAAACACATGGTTACTATTATTTATTTTCAAAAGATACAAGTTTTCACTCACCACACTTATATAAGTTACTCCCTCACCTCTCTTCATAGCACCATAAAACCCATTCAATTGGATAAATAACTATCCAAATAAATTTCCATGCTCCATAATTTCATTATATAAGATCTTTTTTATTTTTAATCCATTTTTTCAAAACTCTTTTCATAATCCTAATGAGGTGGTATTATAAGAGGTAAGATTCCTAACTATATTTTTTTGTTTTATTTATTCTCACAACTCCATAAAATATTATTAGTTTATGATTATCTAATAACACCATTATAAACCATATATTACGATTTGATTATTTTAATGTAATTTCCAATATCCATATCCTCTTATATCAAAATCGAAATGGTATTGTTTCTCATGTGTATGGTGGCTACCACCTAGAGAACTGATGCAACATCTTTTTCATCACACCTCTCAAAGTTGGGAAAAATGATGGATATAAAGTATTTATATGATATTTTTTATATAATTATTTAATAAATATTCATTATATCATATATTTATCTTTCTAACTTTTAATTTTTTTTGGGTTTATTATAGCATCACGCGTGTGTACGAAGGACTACCAATTAATGAAGTGTTGTGATTTATCTTTTACTAACACTTTATATGGAAGGTTATAAGAATACATTTTCTATTTATATATGATATACTTGAAATAATATGATATTAATAAAATAATTATTATTATAAAATGATAAAATATCATTTTACTTCTTAACTTTTCACTCACTTAAGAATTATAACATGGTTTGTGTAGGTGTGGACTACCACCATCACAAAGCGATGTTACTCTCTTTTCATCCCCACACCAAATGTATTATATTTTTATATAAGTTGGTATATAAATTTTAATATATAATATGTTATATATTGTATTATGATCACTATGGAAAGATGAAATATTACTTAACTTATATCCATAATGATCATTGAAAAATGGAAATGTTACTCATGAGTTCATATAGCATATTGTATCCATGATTTCAACATAGTTCATTTTTCATAACCATCATTCATGATTGGATTTTAAAGTATAATTGATGTATAAATATATTAATTATTTAATTATTATAATTTTTCATTTAATTAAATAATGACCTCTTTTTCCATAATCAACCTACCAAATTAATTTTTATACAGAATAGAAATATTTTCGAAACCACTAATTTAAAATTAATTGATTATGTAATCACATATAAAAAGGTAATAAGTTAAATAAAAGTAATAATAAACATTAATATTTTTCTTTATCATGTAATTAATTAATATATGTTTATTATTGAGGAAGAAAAATAATTGACAATATGAATATGGTTCAAGGTAAAGGTTTCTCATCACACTTTTACATCATTTTGACATACCCCATATTCAACACTTATTTATTTTTGGGTGTCTATATAAATCACTTTTAATATTATATAATTTATTCACATATATTAATGTTAGATAATTTTTGATTTAATGTAACTTATCTCATGGGTATTATGATACAAAATTTACCAAAGTGGTAAGTGTTTACTTTACAATCTCATCATTATTCAGGATTGTTTTTTTAAGATTCGCATGGGAGAATTATTTAATATTCATATCATAAAATAAAAATATTTTATTGCCTTATTGTTATTCAAGAAATATTTCAATAATTATAACCATTTTTCCTCTCTTTGGTAATAAAAATTATTATGAATATTTTTTAACAAATTCAAACATTGTTTCTCTTTGGGGTCAAAAATATTTTTATTCCAAAACCATGTTATCTAAAAAAGCTTTCCAATATTTTTTAATGCTCCTAAAAAAAATTATTCATAAATTTTTTCCAATTATTGAATTTTTAAAAAATTATTTGAATTAAATAATCTTATTAGTACGAAATTGAGGCACTCTTTAAAAAAATTTATACTGAAAAAGGAATGTTCTGTTTATGTTATAAATCATGTATACAACTACACCCAATCATGACCATCATTATATTAAATATTCCTTGTCAAGATTATAAGGTTATTTTTTAAGAAATATTTTTCCTAATTTTCTCGAAATTATTAGATTTTAACATTTATTTTCAATGAAATGTATTTTGACAATATTTTATGATTTTTATTCTTTTATCCTAAAAATGGTGATTTTTAATGTAAGGTTATTTTCTTCATGGAATGTTCCAAGTTATGTTTGAAATTCAATTTCAATCTATAGGGAAATCCTTTTATGTTACATATTATTTAATGGAGATATAATCAAATTATACCATCTTTATTATTTCAATGGATGGTTTATGATCAATTCGATTAGGGATATACTATGTTTATACCATTATTTATCCTCTACATAGTTTATGATTATGATTATTGATTTTCGTAATTTATAACATTCTATGTGCTAGTATTATAAGATGAATGTTTATATTGATTATGGTTTACCCCATTAATATGAGGAATGCATTGTACATATTATGTTATAGTTGGGGAACACTATAGACCCTCGATCTAGTGGTAGGTCTATTGAGATAAACCAGATTGGGTTTTAGTTTAGGTGTTACCCTTTTATATACATGTCATTAAACTATAACTCAATGGTATTATATTTCTTGGTATAAGGCCTCAATTGAATATTTTATAAGTAAAACATTTTGCATTCCATCGCTTTGAATTTTTTTATTGATATTCTATGTGATTTTTTGACTAGTTATTATAAAAATGTTTAGTTTTCTTGCTCATGTGATTTTTTAATTGGTATTATTTGATCATCATTTATTGATACCATATTATGATCAAGTTATTTATTAAATGGAATGTGATTCATTTATTTACCCTTTCAAATTAATTATACATTTTTCATTCATTGGTTCTGTTGTATGCATACCCTTACAAAGAATTTCTACTATCCTCTCCCGTAGTTTTTATTTTCCATAGGAGACCAGTAAGTGTTTTATGATTTATATACAAGGATAAAATAAGGGGAATAATAGTGTTCTAAAAAAATAATTTTTTATTTTATCTATTAAATTATAAATAAAACTTCTAGTATGTATCTTTTTTACCAATACTATTAAACAATTAGTTCCTTCAAGATGTTTTTCCTTGTATCATATACTAATTTCAAAACGTATACACTATATCTGGGTTATTGGGTTAGGGATCTCTCATGTTTTTATCAGAGGAAGTTCATTATAATCCTAGGGAACATGATTTAGGAAATTACAGATTAGGGAAACTAACCCTATGATATAATTTGAATATAATTATAGAAGAACATTATAATAACCCGACTATTTATTTAACATTTAAATAAAAAAATTTACATAAATATGCACTTAATAAAACTAGAAATAATAAGAGTTATGTAACATTTAGGGATTAGAAATATTACATAACAACTAGAAACATGAAATTAACATATTGAAAACTTATTTTACATGACCACAACATTCATTCATACCTAGCATTGTATGGGATAACCTGAGGACATACATAAGAAATGATTAAGCTATAAAGCCTAATAAAGGAGTAAAAAGGAATAAGATGAAGAATACAATACATGTTAGGAAATTAAAATACCAATGGAGTGAATATTAAATATGAATATAATTTAATTATAGAGAATGATTTTTATAACATGAAAATGGGACAAGAACATACAACAAGATATTAGCATGAGCCAAAGCTCTCTACACATGAATTAGCATGAGTAAACCATAATTGAACATTAATTATCATGAGAAAACCCCTCATTTCACATCAATTAACATGATTAAACCCCCATTGCACATGATGTATCACAATACTAAACATTACCCAATGCATTGGAGCTCTATCATGATTCACCATTCATAATCATTTCATTTTCATGTATAAGTTTTCCACATAGGTAATACAACATGTATACATTATAATTTATTCCAAGGATAAGGAATTTAGAGTAAATAGATTTATGTCCCTAATAAATAAGTACATGATCATAATGTTTAATACTATTGATATAGAAATGGGTATGGTATTCAATACACAATGATTTTTTCATGGAAAATTGTGGTGCATTTTCGGTAGCATAACGACGTCAAATAGAAATTTGTAAAATTAATTATTGAGAGGTAAATGGGACTATCATCATTTATACATTACATTTACCAAAATAGGATCATGTAACATAACATTAAATCATATGAAAAGTGATTTAGATGTATAATATAAAATAAATTCTTGAACGGAAATGAGAAGAGAGAAATCCCTTACAAAATTTTGGCATTGTAACAACATAGGTAAGGGTCAAAATGGTTAAGGATAAATGATAAATAATTTAAATAACATAAATTGGATAGTATTTTAATTAATAAAAACGAATTTAAATGCATGCAATTAAAATTATAAGAACTAATCTCAAAGTATGTTCTTGAATTCATAGTGGAGGAGAGGAATCCATTATTTCGATATGTGATCCCAAAGGCTTGGGTTGGATTCTTGGGAGAATGGGGGAACAATTGGAGGAATATACTGAGTGGTTGGAAGAGTTTTTCTGATCTTAAAAGAGCTTGAGTGCAGACAAATTGGATCATGGGTTGGTTAATATATGAAATTATAAGGATTTCTTTGTTTTTTTGGTTTTGGACACTACATAATAAAATATTGAAAACTATAAACCATCCCTCAGTTTTTTACAATGTATTTTGGAAAATGAGAGTGGTATAAAGTGTTTTAGAGGGATAAGGTTTGGTGATTTTAAAATATTTCCTTTGCTTATGTGGAGATGAGTTACACAATCAAGGAAATGATTTTAAAATCTCAAAATATTTTACATGTTTTGGAGGATTCACTAAGGCTCTATAAAGTAAATAAATTAAACCTAAAATTACATTATTTTAAATTAAAAACGTATATTTTTCTAAAATAAAATTTATTATATTTTATTACATCACAATTAGATCATTATGATGTAAACAATTCATTATATATTTATATTTTATTTTATTTTTACCCAAAAATTCAAATGGGTTAGAAAATTATGAAAAATTAACCATTAGATAATTTTGATGTCTAGATTCTAAAAATAATATTCATTTTATCTAAATAATTTTCTAAATATGTGAATTTTCACTTTTAAAATAAAGAACAGACATCTATTGAGAATTGACGGGTTTTGACAAAAACAGTTTTCAACCCACAATAAATATTACATTTGACTTCATAAATATTATTTGATCATTTATATTTAAAAAAATTGATTTAATAATAACATTTTATTACTTTTTAATTCAAAAATAAATTAATTCTTCAAATTATATTTCTTAAATTAATATCAATATTAACCAAAAAAATTATGTATGCTTTAAAAGTCATTTACAGCGTAACAATAATAGAATAAAAATATATTTATTATTATATAGAAAGATAATTCACATAATAATAATGTTATCGTATTGTTACATATCCCTTTAATACACCTACATATTATGGCATCCTACATTTTTATTACATACCTTTTCATTACATTTTACAAACAGAGAATCATTAAAGTCTATTGTCTTGGAAATCAGGAAAATATATTTGAAAACATCATAAAAATTTATTCAAATCTAGTTTTAAGGAATAATCATAAGTTCATACTAAGTATAACTACTACATCTCACAACCTGAAAACATACATCAAAGGAAAGGGTGAGTAGGAGGCCCGGTGAGGAAAGCAAGTGAAACAATTTACATGTGAACTTGAGTGATATCAATAAGACATGGAGATTAAAAGGAATATAATAATAATAACATGAAAAAATAACATTAAAATTAGGCTGAAACATTTAATTTATACATTATTGAACATATAACCATGGTCCATCCGGAATGTGTCATAAAAATTTGCAAGGTTATTCACCAAGGTATCTTGAAACTTGTCATAGCTAGAGATTAAATTATTTACCCAATGCATTAGAGAACGATCTGGGAACACCCTTAATATGTATTAAATTTAATGTGAGACACATATATCATAATAATAAATTTCATAAATAACCCAAATAGAATAAAATAAATGAGTTTTATGTCAAAATTGTGACGTTTAAAAAATTCTTAAAAATTAGATTATTATGCCATTTATAAACAATGTAAACGGAGTGATGGTTATAAGTTATTAAATTACAGAATAAAATAGATCAATTTTATGTTTTGATAAATAACCCTATAAATGAAAAATATATTTTGGTATTCATATAAATTAAACAAAAGAATTTCTTGATAATAAGAGAGAGATTTGGAAACGCAAATTCTACAGCATAATGACTACGTAACAATGTTTTAGAGAACATTAAAAAGAGTGGGGATAAGTTTCAACCACTCAAAAATACCTCATAATACAGTATAGGGATGGAATATAATGTAAATAATTTCATGGAATGGATATTTGAATTACATTCCACATGAAAAGGAAACATAAAAAAAGAGAAGATGTGCTTTCTTCTACTAAAATTCGACAGCCTAACCGCGTCACATAAAATTTTAAAAAGTTTTTTAATGAGAGTGGAAAGGGTATCTAATCATTTTGTACATAAAATGGAAAAAATATGGATATATAAGAACATACCTCTACATAATAAAATGGAAAATAGAATACATAACAAAAAGGAAGTAATGACTAAAATATGAGGGTTAATGGTTCCTTTACCTTGATGATTGTCATCAAAAACTCGAAGGTTGTGACCCTGGGGGGGGGTGAAGGCATAATGGGAGATGAAATGACCATATCTTCATTGAGGATGAATTTTGAAGGAAAGGAATGAAGGAATGGGTTGGTATTTATAGCAAAAGTGAGGGAATATTTTATTAATTTCCTAGAGACACCTCAATGATGGTATTTGCAAAACAATGGGCTTACCCATGGTATTTTCCCATGGTATTAGCCACTTGAGAAACCTAATATAATATATTACTATTCAAAAGTAGACCAGAATTATTACATCATGATTACATCATTAATTATGTCATTAAACACACTGAAACTCAAAACTGTATTTTTACTATTCACTGAAAATTCAACTGTTTCAGAAAAATCCAAAAAATTCACCCTAACCATTTTTCGACATGTAGAATCCAAAATTGAACTCTATTTTATAATAATTAATTACATTTTAAATTAAATAAAACAAATAAAATACTTTTACATGACTATTAATTTCAAAAACATTTATTTTCTTATACTATGATATAATTATATCACATTACCACTTAAGGTGACTAAAACAAAATTATACCTCCTTAGGTGATGTCACTAGGACATTTTTAAAATTACCATTCATAAGGGTAAAATTACTATTCCCAAGGGTAAAGTTACTATTCATCAAAAAATTATTTTGATCTTATTGAACCACATTTTTCACCCTAATTACAATAATGTAGGTCTGATTTTCAAAAATCATTTTACAGAAAAAGAAATTCAATAATAAAATGTTTTTATACGATTCATAAAATACTATTAAAAAAACACTATTCATAAAACATTATTCATAAAATTGAAACATCTTATAAAATTTCCAAAAAATCATCTTAGGTTAATTAAAACCTTTGAAATTAAAAAATGATGTTTAATTTACCATAATAATACTCTATATATGATAAATATTTGAAAAGTACAATTTTTACTTCTAAGATTAATTTAACAAATTTGTCTTAATTAAAAATATTCTTTATTAAGAAAATCTATTCCAAAAATAGGAATAATGAAATAAAAAATTTATTTATACCAAGGGATTACACAAAGTATAAAAGGCCTCATTAAATAGCCCCTTATAACACCTTTATAGGACCTAATAGTATGGTCTGTAATAGTGATAGAATCTTGTGGCGGCTCAGACAACATTGCTCAAGTGGGGATTTCTATTAGCTTGAAATTCTCCCGTAGACAATTCTGTTCAACCTTCACATATTGAATCTCCTCTTGGGATTGGTACAGAGAAAATCCTAATGATGAAACCTCCTTCCCATGCTCCAAATTATGGGCTTTGTATGGCCTGAGTATACTAGATGAGGCCATCAACTCCTCTTTCTGTATTAATAAACCATGATAACTCATATTTATAAAAAAATCACAACGATAGGAGTTTAGTTTCCAATTGTAATATTGACCAAGGTTCATATAATATTCGAAACCCAATGGTATTATTTTAATTATACTCAGTTAATTAATTAAAGGATATAGTTTTTTTGAGTATAAAATAAAATAATACAAAAATCCAGGAAATAAATTTTATCCAAAATTTTGTGTTGGTACACCTACTCCCTAATAGTAATGTGTGTGATGGAGAGGTTTTCAAGGGGAAATTCAATCAACATGGTTTGGGTTGTGATCTCGATGATCTTTAACTTCCCTATTAAATGGTTACACTCTTGATTATGTTGTTAGAACTCATCGTGGTCTTAGACTAAGTAAAATCCTATAAATTTTATCTCCCTGCGAAGATCTGATAAATGGGCTTAATAGGGTATGATCATACTTTTTTAGGTTATCACTTCCTTTGACTATTTTAACAGGATTAGTTAGAACCATATATTTATACCAGTCATGTGATCACTGTTAAATGACTATATTATCAACTGTAAGGATACTAAATAGTCATATAAATCCCATATGATATAATAAAACAAAATGATTGAATGTGTTTTCTATATCCATAGGAAATTTAATAAAATAATGGGAATTTTATTCATAAATGTTTTGGTAATTACAACTTTCCCCCCTTAAGAAAATTCTCCCACAATATTTCCTTTTCCCATACTAAAATAGGTGACGGTAACTTTACCTCATCACTTTTGTTGGTTCCCACATTGCCTCTTCCACCTTGTGGTTTCTCCACAACACTTTGATGAGGGGATTTGTCTTATTTCACAGAACGTTTTCTCAACGATCCAAGATCTTCATTATATTCTCTTCATATGTGAGGTAATTTTCTAATAGTACCACCTATATATTGAGTACATGTGATAGGGTTTGATAATTACTTCCTCAAGAGTAATACATGGAACACATCATGTACATGACATAGGTTCGATGGGAATCCTAGTTGATAGGTCACTGCTCTGATGTGATCAAAGATCTCAAAAGGACTGATGTACCTTAGACTAATATTTCCCTTATTCCCAAATCTTATAACCCTCTTCAATTAATATATAAGGAGGAATACCATTTCTCCAATATCATACTCTAGGTATTTTCGACAATTCTCAACATAGTTCTTTTGTTAACTCTAAGAAGCATTGATGTGATACTAGATGGTCTTAACCTTCCCTATTATTTCTTAGACCATTTCTGAACCGAGAAGTTTTCATTCCCCAACTCCATCCCAACATGTATTTGTTCTCCCCCTCTTCCCATAAAGGTCTTCCTAAGGATCCATTTGTATTCTTGAGTGGAAACTATTTTTGTAAGAGAACTCCACAAAAAAAGATGTTGGTCTCATATACCTTTGAATTTTATTGAGCAAGCTCCCAACATGTACTCAACTATCTTGATTTTCTACTCTAATTTTCCCTCAATTTGAGGGTGTTAGGTTGTGATGAATTTTGACTAATTGTTCATAGCATGTTGGAGACTCTTCCAAAGCATAGAGGGGAATCTTGGATCTCAATCAGACACAATCGATAATGGTACTATATAAATTCTTATGAATTCTCTAATGTATATCTATTCTAGTAGATCCAAATGAGAAATCATCTCGAATTTCAATGAATTGAGTAGTATTTATAAGATGATCCATAACAACCTAGATAACATTATTTTCTTTTGGATGCCTTTATATGTCCGGTGACAAATTCCATGGTGATTGTTTCCCATTTCCTTATTGGTACAGGTAATGGATGCCTCATCCCCTTAGACATCTATCTCTCAGCATTCACTTGCATACATACAAGTAACATTGATATATATTTACCAATATAATTATTTATGTTATCCAACCATTAGTGATCTTACATATTTTGATACATCTTCATGTTTCCTTGGTGAATGGAGAAATTTGAACTATTTGCATCGTCTATAAGTTCTTTCATTAACTTTGGATATGATGAAACATATAGTCTTGAACCAAATCACACGATTCCTTATTTATTAACATTGAACTTTGTGGCTTTCCCTTTTATAATACTTTCTACTTCCTTATGAATTCTCACATCATCTTTTTTACCATCCTTTAACATTTCCAAAAGATACGGTAGAGAAATCATTTGTGAAAGGATTGATGATGTTACCTTATTTATGATTCCCATGTCGATATTCATCAAATCTAAGAGGATTTGATCCTTTTCAATTCTCAAAAATGATATAATTATGGGGTCCCTTCAACAAAGATCATCCTCCACCTTGTTCTCTTTCCCAGGGTTGAAGTGGATTGAGAATTCGTCATACTGGATGTGATCTCCCCATCTTAATTCATGCATATTCATCTCTTTCTGTGTGAATATATATTTGAGACTTTTGTGATTGGTATATATTTCACACTTCAAGCCAAAGATATAATGTACCCAAATATTCAATGCAATGATCATAGTTGTGAACTCCAGATCCTGTGTGGGGTTTTTTTGTGAATTTTAAAATGCCTTGAGGTATAATAAATGAGTTTGTCATTAGACATCAACCAAAATCACCATCCCTTCTTCAATACTTTGCTGATGATTACGAAACTCTCCACACTTAAGGGTAGTGTGGGATCAAGGGAAGTGAAAAAACTATTCATCTACTCCATGAATCTTTCTTCACATTCATAATTCCAAAAAAAATGACTCCTTTATTGGTTATCTAGGAAAGAGGGTTTGACAATAGTGATAAATTTCTCACAAATCTGCGATAATATCCAGCTAACCCCTAGTATCTATGGATACCTATCACATATGTCATCCTCTACCATCCCTCGATTAATTTTGTTTCGAAAGGATCCAAAAATATCCCTTTTCTTTTGATGATATGCCCCTTGAATGAGACTTCCTTCAACCATAACTCACACTTACTATACATTTCATATAGCTTCTCCTTTCACAAGGTCTCTAGTACATTGCTTAGATACTCCTCATTCCCCTCCATGGTTTTTTAGTATATTATAATATCATCTATAAATACTACCAGAAATTTTTTGAGGTAATATCTAAAGACTATATTCATAAATTTCATGATGATTTCAAGAGCATTAGTGAGTCCAAATGTAATTACTATGAATCCATTAGGCATATACCTTGTATGAAATGTTGTCTTGGGGATATCCCCTATCCTTACCTTAACTTGGTAGTATTCCAACCACATATCCAACTTGTTCAAGTTTAGAGCTCCACATAGTTGATCGAACAAGTCATCAATTAATGGGAAAGTATTCTTTGTGTTTATCCTAATTTTTTTGAGCTCAAGAAAATCAATGAAAATGCACATTGACCCATATTTCTTCATGAAGAAGAGGAATAATACACCCTATGGTAAAGCTCTTGGGTGTATATACCCCTTATCTAGATTATCATGTAATTGATTCTTTAGCTCCTCGATCTCCACAGTAACCATTCTATACGATGTCTTGGATATTGGAAACTCCTCAGGTACAATATCAATTAATAATTTAATATATCTTCTAGGATGAATACCAGGAAATTCCTTAGTAAACACATCAGGGAATTACCACATAGTAAGAATGTCTTAGAGTAAGGTTTTATTCCTATACACAATCGTTTGAGAAATATATGATTTCTCATAAGGCAGTATTATGCATTCTTGAGATGCTGGTGATAAAGAAGATTCATTTTCCTCCTTTCACTTGTATATAATTGGGGGTCAATTCACCATATGGATAGTGATTTCCCTCTCATATAAATTTATGTTGGCTATATATGGGGAATGCCAATACATTCTTAGAATTTCATCATATTTCAATAGAGAGAGTATGATGTGGTTCTCTGGAAAGTTCAGTAACCAAATTGTGATAGGGGAGGAGTTGTATACATAGGATGAAATAATTTCCCATTTTCTATTTTAACTGATATCTCTACCTACATGGTTTGGGGTGGTGTTTGGATTATTCTACTAAACTTATGAGATATAAAATAATGCGTAAAACCAAAATAAAAAAGTATGTTATCTATATATGAATTTATAACCAGTTTACCAATCCCCACATTATTTTCGAGATTCAATTTGGTGGTAGTGATGAAAAAAAGCTCTCCCTTTCTACCATAGAGGTTTTTGGTTACCTCTAATTACCATTGCCTTAGGGAATTGGTTCTCAAAGAGACCTAGTTCCTTGTAGTTGTAGAAATGAAAAATGTTATGGGGGTAGACCACATCATTCCTTTCCTATGTCACATTGAGGGGTTTCTCCTCTTGGAAATTAGTAGATAGGTTCCCTTTTCTTCCACACCTATATCATTTCCTTTATCCCCTTAGGAAATGTTTTGGGTGCTTCTTTATGAACTTTTGACAATAATGGAGTTGCACTTTTTTAGTATAATTGGATTTATCCAGAGTACCACAAAAATTAAAGTTTACTTTCTACTTCTTATCTTCATGATACCCATGACATTCACTGAACCCCATCTTAGATTTGAGGGCTCGTTGAATAATTTCCTCATAGTTATCAAATTCATGTATTTCCAAGGAATTTTGTAGACCTGGCTATATCCCCCCAAATAAGTAGTCAACATTTCATTTGGGGTGAAGTGAAAAAAAGACAAGTTTCATGCATTTATGGTTAATTTATTCCCATACGGATCAATAGATTCATCGTTATTTTGATCATGTTCAATGAAATATCATTCTCTCTTAAGATGTAGTGTGCATAGAAATTATTTATTGAAAAACATTTTCTGGATATCCTTTCATCACATCACATCGATCTCTTCCACAAGCATCGTATTTTTTATCAATGTCCACCATTGATCATATTCACCATCCATATGATAAGTATATAGAAGGACCTTCTCTGTTCATAACATTAAAGGATGGAGAATATCTTCTCAATGGAGTTGATCCATTTTTGGTGATTGAGGGATCAGATAATCCATTGAATATAGGAGGTCGTTATCTCATGATGATCTCGATTATGACTTGTTCTTTCTTAGGAGGGTTATATATTCATATAGATCTAATTATCTATTCAAAATTTTAGTTAACTAAAAGAGTATCATGACAATGTTTTCGATTCCTATTCAATTTGATTGGGAATCTCATTAGAGCAGTCATCACAGTGTTCATCGCATCGGTTGTCATCCAGATTCCTCTTATCACCATCCATTATCTAGAATAAAAGAATCAATTTGGGGTAAATATTTTAAACTAATCAACACATAAAGTGGAATACAATGATAAAAATTGAAAACATATAAGTTACATTTATCTCCTTAACCTATCAATATATAAACTTTGATCTAAGTTATTCATGATCTACTTCCTAACATATATTTTTAGGGGCATTTTTTGCTTCCATTAATAAGGGTTCATAATAAGATTTTAATGTTTCCAAAGCATATCCTCTAGGAGTGTTAAACTAAGAGTTCATCAAATACCATTCCCATGTACCTGTTCTCATTCTAGTTTAGCACAAATGTAACACCCGAGACTTTTATGTTATATGAATCATCAAAGGAATCTTTTTCTACACAATACTAGCTTGGCTTACTTTACACGCAATCGCGACCTTCCTCGATAGCTTGCGTCGTACGCAATACCGAGTTTCACTAAACAACGATATGCTATTAAAATATTATTAAAACTAGTCGTTATGAATAGTAATAACCACTTTTTGAAATTTTATAAATTTTATTTTTTAAAATGGACTTCATTTTTGGATTCGGAATACCGAAATTATCCTAGGGTGAAATTTTGGAATTTTTCTGAAAACTTTCAATTTTTGATGAATAGTGAAACCACTAAGTGGTAGGTTAAAAACTGAATTTTGCATAAAACGTAATTTTACCGCTTCTGTGAATGGAATTTCGAAAATCCGACAGACACGGTTAATATCAAGGACTAAAATGTGGTTCAATGAGATGAAAATAATTTTTGGTGAATAGTAACTTTTTACTTTTTTTTACCACGGTTAATTGTAAATAGGGTAACTAAGGGTAAATATGATATTACTATTACCCTAACACATGTAATAATTCTATTGGAAAAGTTTAATTAGACCAAAAACAACCTTATGAATAAAATATGACCATTTAGTCCCACTTGGATTAGATTAGGACATTTATTATTAATTTATTTAAAGAAGGGTTAAAATAGTTAAAATCAAAGTGTAATAAGTAAATAATTTTTAATATGGGGTTATACATAAGATCAATTCGACTATAAATATTCATTAAAAAGCTAAAAAGCTTTCCTACATGATGGTATTTTATTTGTAATTTTTAGACATTAAATAATTTAATTTATTTATGACACAATGATGATGCAGTAATTATCTTATTAATGAAATATTGACAAAATTGATGTTATAAACACCAAAATAAATGTAATTTGAGACTTTTTATGAATTACACTAATTTTCTAGGTTACTATGATATATTAGTGTTGATATAAGAAACTTTGTTTGAACATATAATTCTGTTATGACTTTCACAAAAAACATATATCAAATAGTGTCAAAATTGACACAAAATAGTTTTTAAATCAAATATTATATTAATAAATGTTATTTTATTCCTAAAAATCTAAGGTTCTGCCAAATGACTTAGATAAGGATATATATATTAATAATAAACAATTTGGGGTTCGTTTGGCATGTTATAGTAAGTGTATTAACCATATAGTGAAAGAAAACAAAAAGACACGGTAAAAGTTAAATTATTTAACTTAGAGTTAAATCTAATTGATAAGGTTAAAATAATACCCTAAACTTGTCTAAATCCTATTTGTTGATAGGATTTCGACCCATCCCCACCTTATCTTCGAAATAAGACCCTTTTGAGCCATTATAAACCGATTTTGACTTTAATATAAAATAATATTTTGAGATATTCCTAAGGTGCCCCTCTCCTCCCTTATAAAAGGGCACCTCCTCCCCCTCCTCCTCACACCAATTTGAGCACTCAAGATCGGCCAACCCCTGCCATTTTCTCCTCTCCACTTCCCTAGAATAATCCTAGAGGTCCTGGTATTCTTCAAAGACCAATCTTAGTTCCCTAATCGGAGGATTCAAAGAGGCGTTCCAAAGAAGAGGTAATATCCATTACCGATCTTTTCAATTTCATTCTTCTTCAACTTCTTCTTCTTTAGTTGTTTCATGATAAAGTAATAACATCAGTATTACTTACATACTGATATGTTATTATAAATATGAAACAACCCTAATTCACCTTCTATCCATCCCACGGAAAAATGAAATCACCGCACGTGCGTACGTACGGAATACCGTCTCCACGCCGTGGTGTAATCTATTTTTCCACCATCACTTTACAAGGATGGGTAAAATGGTGTAATGAGTAACTATTTATGATTATTATAAAGTAATATTGATACTGAAATAATATATATATACTCCAATACAGTTCCACGATCATAGGAACGATATCATCACTCGTGCGTACGTACGGAATACCGTCTCCACGATGTGATGCGACTCGTTCTACATGATCATCATTACATAGTAATTATATAAATGAATTGAATGAATAAATATGATATATTTTACACTAATAGCATTCTGGATATAAGGTATCTATAACCTTAAAAGAAGAATAAGAATGTATTTGGCAAAACACGCATAAGAACAAAAGGCAATAAAGACCCGAGTAACAAGTAACAATGAAATATTACTAACAAGAAGCTAAGAAAATGACCATATATGATATCATATCAATATGTATGATTCTGGAATAAGTCAATAACATTATTTAAACCATTATACAGGAGCTTCGGACACGTACAAATCTAATCGGACCTAAGGTAAGGGAAATATCACAATCTCATTTTTATCCGAGATTGTTTATTCGTAAGTATTTACTGGGGTGTATTTTATCATCCACATCCATGTTTGATCAATATGTAATATTATTTACATCCACCTACAATTGTTTAAATCCAATTTTACCCTTCGGTGAATTTTTATTAAAAGATAAGAAAGGAATCTGTTGTCGTTTTTCGTACGAGGTACTTTTTGACTTTTCCGACAAAAGTACGAAGAATGTTTTTTTTACCTTATACGACATGAATGGATTTTTAAAACATTATTTCCAAGAAGCTTCCTTTACAAGTTTTCAAGATTATTTTTAATCAACTTCTTTTATTTTAAAGTTGTATGACATGTTATGAAAGGAAAAATGTTTTTGAAGTAGAAAGGATATTTTCCTCAAGAATGGAGTTCACGTATTTTATCAAAATTATTTTCCATCTAAGATAATAAAAGGGTTCTCTTTTTATCCCTATTATTACATTGGTTTGATTATGTTGTGATGGAAATATTTTTATGAAATCTTTTATCTTAAATGAATTGTTTTATGATGTAATGTTGTTTAAGAATCCCATTTTTTACATGGGTTACGCTATGATGTATGGTTTATGATTATGTGGCACACATAAGAAATGGTTCATTATAAGATGGGTGGGACCTATATCTCCCCCCAATGCATTGGGTAAAGATTTTATATCTCATGAGATAGACATGGCTGGAACGGTAGGTTATACCGGTTCAGTGAAACAGGACTAGAACGAGGGTGACTCGGTTCAGAAAGGGACTCTGTCCACTAAGATAGTCTTGGCAATGAGTCATGACTAACAAGAAATTATTTTCCATGATTATGTGTTCTTACCACAAAGTTTCAAGTTTTATGTTATGATTATGGGGATCTCATTTTCACTTCTATGATTTATTCCATGTTAAGATATTATGATCTCTTTTGCAGGTTTTGATTTTTAAAAAGATATGATATTATTTTTATTTCCTTTATTTTCCCTTGCTGAGCATTTGAGCTCACCCTTTTATGTTTTCTTTTCCCCAGGTCAGGAAGATGGATATTAAGTAGAATATTCTAAAAGGGACCCAAGATATGATGAAATAAATGGGAGACACTGTAGAAGATTTATGAACCAGTTGTTTATGTTTCCCAGTTTCTAAAGACACTATACCTATATGGTCCTTTGTGGTTTTGTCATATGTTGTAATAAGTGTGCTTCAATTTTGAAGTATTAACAATGTATGTAAAGTATGGTTTGTTATATTTGGTATCAGAGGAAAGGTATAGTCAACCGTTGGAAACTAGGATGTGAAAGCCTTAGTAAGAACCCTAAGGATAAGTCTAAGCATAGAACACAATCTTAGTGTTTTAGAAATGGCCTTGAATAACCTAGGATAAGACCTTAAGCATGAAAATTTTATTCTTGAATTATGTGGTTTTCCTATTATAATTAGTGTTGCTCACACTATTCTTCTTGGTTTTAGTCAATGGCTGGAACCCGAAGGAACCGTGTTAATGCGGAATGCGAAGGGCAATGCAATGATTGTCCCCCTGAGCAACCAAACGATATGGGAGCTGGAATGCAAAATCTTGTAACCATGCTCACACAACTTTTTCAAGCTATGAATCATGCAGGACTTCCAAACGAGCAAAGGAAGGAGCAACATTCTGTTGAATCCTTCATGAGGCAGCGTCCACCTTCTTTCAGTGGGTCTACTGATCCATTAGTTGCTGAACAATGGATTAGTACTACTGAAAAGATATTTTCAGTTCTTCAATGTTCTGAACATGATAAAGTCATCCTAGCAGTGTATCGTTTGGAAGGAGATGCTGATCAATGGTGGAATCTTATTAAGAATACGAGGCAAAGGGATGAAATTGAGTCTATGGAATGGGACGAGTTCAAGAACTTATTTTTCAATAAGTACTTCCCTCGTATTCTCCGAACAAAGATGGAGAAAGAGTTTCTTGAACGGAAGCAAAGGGATGATGAATCTGTTGGTACCTATGAAGCAAATTTTACAAGACTTGCAAGGTACGCTTCTTGTATTATTATCCAACCTGAGAGTAAGATCGATCGATTCTTTAGTGGCTTAAAACCAAGTCTTAGAAGGGCATTAGCCATAAGGGACTTCAATAGCCACGAGGAAATCGTTCGATGTGCTCTCAAAGTCGGGATGGAGATTGGAATAACCCATCAGTCACATGGGTTTGATAAGAAGAGGAAGATGGAATTCAAAGAAAAATCTAAAGAGCACACGGAAAAGAAGATGAGCTTTTCCTTATGCTCAAAGTGTGGAAAGAAACATGGAGGGAGTTGTCTTAAAGGGACAAGTAAATGTTTTCAATGTGGAAAGGAAGGTCATCGGGCATTTGAATGCCACGATAATGGGAAGAAGATGTCTAATGATGCAAACAAAGGAAGGGATACACAGAATGAACCTACTACACTTCAATGTTTCAAGTGCAAGGAGATGGGGCATTATGCCAATCAATTCCAAAATCCAAGGGTTGATGATGATGGTCGACGTCAACAAAATCTTAAGGCTAAAGACAAAGGAAAGTCACATGCAATTTCTATCAGCGATGTGGAGTACGATAACGAAGTGGTGAAAGGTACACTTACCATCCACTCTAAAGTAGCAAATGTTTTATTTGATTCTGGATCCACCCACTCTTTTATTTCTAAAGAATTTTCTAAGGGTATCACCGTATTACCTCAACAATTAGATGTTGAGTTAGTTGTGACAACACCTAATGGCACAACAGTCGCATCAAAAGTTTATAATTCTTCTCCGATCGATGTTTGTGGGAAAGTGATTCCTGCAAATCTTGTGATCCTTCCTTTAGTGGAAGTTGATGTGATTATTGGCATGGATTGGCTTTCTCTACATGGAGCTCATATCAATTGCCAAAGAAGGTAAGTCACATTTCATATTCCAGATCAATCTACGATCGTATATCAATGCAAGGATGAACATAATCTTCCAGTGGAAATTTCTTCCATCTTATGGGTATTGATTCAACTAAATGAAGGTTATTTATCTCAAATGGTTGGTGAGAAACTCACGATTAAGAATATGCCCATTGTACGGGAGTTTGATGATGTCTTTCCGGAGGAATTACCGGGTCTTCCACCAAATCGTGAAGTTGAGTTTTCAATAGAACTCGTACCGGGTGCTTTGCCTATTTCAAAGACACCTTATAGAATGGCCCCAATTGAGTTGCAGGAATTGAAGAAGCAACTCCAAGAGAATCTTGATAAGGGATTCATACGCCCTAGTGCGTCACCTTGGGGAGCACCTGTTCTATTTGTTAAGAAGAAAGATGGATCAATGAGACTCTGCATTGATTATCGAGAACTTAACAAGATCACTATCAAGAAAAAATATACTCTCCCACGCATTGATGACTTATTTGACCAACTAAGCGGAGCTCAATACTTTTCCAAGATTGATCTTCCTTCAGGGTATCATCAATTAAGGGTCAAAAGGGAGGATATACCAAAGACGGCTTTCCGTACAAGGTATGGACACTATGAATTTATAGTGATGCCATTTGGTCTTACTAATGCCCCTGCTATCTTCATGGATCTAATGAATAGAGTCTTTAGAGACTATCTTGATCAATTTGTGGTAGTCTTTATAGACGATATTCTTGTCTATTCGAAGAGCAAGGAAGAGCATGAAGATCACTTGAGAATTATATTGAAGACCCTGAGAAAGGAGAAACTTTATGCCAAATTTACCAAGTGTGAA
This sequence comes from Viscum album, assembly GCA_963277665.1. Classification (NCBI taxonomy): domain Eukaryota; kingdom Viridiplantae; phylum Streptophyta; class Magnoliopsida; order Santalales; family Viscaceae; genus Viscum; species Viscum album. The sequence continues at coordinate 166,479,724 of OY728125.1, read as the reverse complement.
TTTTGGCTTCAAAAAGTTGCATTTTTGGGTCACATAATCTCAAAAGAGGGGATATCTGTGGATCCAGCAAAAACAGAAGTTATCGAAAGATGGTCAAGACCAACAACAGTAACTGAGATCCGATGTTTTCTTGGTTTGGCTGGATATTATCGACGTTTTGTAAAGGATTTTTCACGATTATCTAATCCACTCACCAAGTTGACTCGGAAAGGAGTTAAGTTTGTCTGGACAGAGGAATGTGAAGAGAATTTCAAGGAGTTGAAAAGAAGGTTATCCGATGCCCCTATGCTCACACTGCCTTGTAGTGGAGAAAGGTTTGTGATCTACAGTGATGCATCCAAGAAAGGATTGGGGTGTGTTCTTATGCAAAATGATATGGTGATAGCTTATGCCTCACGACAGTTGAAAATCCATGAGAAACATTACCCAACACATGATTTGGAGTTGGCTGCGGTAATCTTTGCATTAAATATTTGGAGGCATTACCTTTTTGGTGAAAGGGGTGATATTTATACTGATCATAAAAGTTTAAAGTATATTTTCACACAAAAGGAGCTGAATATGCGCCAAAGAAGATGGTTGGATCTGATTAAGGATTATGACTGCTCAATCCATTACCACCCTGGGAAAGCAAACAAGGTGGAAGATGCATTAAGTCGACAAGACCATGCTAGTTTATCCATGATGAGGATCACAAAAGATCCAATATTTATGGATTTACAAAGGATGGATCTTGGAATTATAATGGAAGGGGAAAAATCTTATCTTTCTCAAATTAATGTTCAACCATCTATACATGTGAAGATTAAGGAGGCACAGAAAGAAGATGTCGAGTTATAAAAGAAGGTGAGAAATGTTCCTGAATTCAACCTTGATTGTGATGGGATAATAAAGTTCAGTAATCGGGTTTGTGTTCCTTCCATCCCCGAATTAAAGAAGGATCTGCTGGATGAGGCTCATAGTTCTTCATTCTCTATTTATCCTGGAAGCACGAAGATGTATAGGGACCTGAAAGAGTACTTCTGGTGGGATGGCATGAAAAGAGATGTTGTTGAATATGTCTCTCGATGCTTGGTTTGTCAACAAGTTAAAGCTGAGAGACAAAAGTCTAAGGGGATGTTACAACCATTACCCATACCCGAATGGAAATGGGAAAACATCACTATGGACTTTGTCACAGGACTTCCTAAAACTTCCAAAGGCAATAATGCTATTTGGGTCATAGTTGATCGTCTTACAAAGTTTGCACACTTCATTCCTATTAGAGAGGATTTCTCTCTAGATCAGCTTCCCAGGATATATGTAAAGGAAGTGGTAGGATTGCATGGAGTACCACTTTATATTATATCTGATCGGGATCCGAGATTTACCTCGAAGTTCTGGCGAAGTCTTCAGCATACTCTGGATACAGAGTTGAGTTTCAGCACTGCTTATCATCCCCAGACAGACGGTCAGTCTGAGAGAACAATTCAAACCCTAGAAGATATGTTGAGAGCTTGCTATATGGATTTCAAAGGAGGTTGGGATCAACACCTACCTTTGGTGTAATTTTCTTATAATAATAGCTTTCACTCGAGTATTCAGATGGCTCCTTATGAAGCTCTCTATGGAAAGAAATGCAGGACTCCAACTTGCTGGGATGAAGTTGGGGAAAGAAAGCTATTAGGACCTGATCTCGTTGATGAAATGGCAGAAAAGGTCAGATCTATTCAACAACACATAAGCGCAGCTCAGAGTCGACAGAAAAGTTATGCCGACAACCGAAGAAAAGACCTAGAGTTTGAAGTGGGTGATAAAGTGTTCTTACGAATATCTCTCTAGAAGAGGGTTATGAGATTTGGAAAGAAGGGGAAGTTGAGCCCTAGATATATCGGTCCTTTCGAAATACTGGATCGTGTTGGGAAGGTAGCTTACCGATTGGCACTTCCACCGAATCTCTCTCAAGTTCACGATGTGTTCCATGTATCTCTCCTGAGAAAGTACATACCAGATCCTTCACATGTACTCAGCTCAGAAGTTGTACCGCTGGAGCAAGATCTTTCTTATGAAGAACAGCCGATAGAGATTCTGGATCGTAGCGAAAAAGTCCTACGAAACAAGACCACTCGCTTGGTGAAAGTTTTATGGAGGAACCACCAACTTGAAGAAGCTACATGGGAGCTTGAGGATATGATAAGGGAGAAGTATCCTCATCTGTTTGTTACAAAGTGACAAATTTCGAGGGCGAAGTTCTTTTTAAGGGGGGTAGAATGTAACACCCGAGACTTTTATATTATATGAATAATCAAAGGAATCTTTTTCTACACAATACAAGCTTGGCTTACTTTACACGCAATCGCGACCTTCCTCGATAGCTTGCGTCGTACGCAATATCGAGTTTCACTAAACAACGATATGCTATTAAAATATTATTAAAACTAGCCGTTATGAATAGTAATAACCACTTTTTGAAATTTTATAAATTTTATTTTTTAAAATGGACTTCATTTTTGGATTCGGAATACCGAAATTATCCTAGGGTGAAATTTTGGTATTTTTCTGAAAACTTTCAATTTTTGATGAATAGTGAAACCACTAAGTGGTAGGTTAAAAACTGAATTTTGCATAAAACTTAATTTTACCGCTTCTGTGAATGGAATTTCGAAAATCTGACAGACACGGTTAATATCAAGGATTAAAATGTGGTTCAATGAGATGAAAATAATTTTTGGTGAATAGTAACTTTTTACTTTTTTTTACCACGGTTAATAGTAAATAGGGTAACTAAGGGTAAATATGATATTACTATTACCCTAACACATGTCCTAATTCTATTGGATAAGTGTAATTAGACCTAATACAACCTTATGAATAAAATATGACCATTTAGGCCCACTTGGATTAGATTAGGACATTTATTATTAATTTATTTAAAGAAGGGTTAAAATAGTTAAAATCAAAGTTTAATAAGTAACTAATTTTTAATATGGGGTTATACATAAGATAAATTCGACTATAAATATTCATTAGAAATATAAAAAGATTTCCTACATGATGGTATTTTATTTGTAATTTTTAGACATTAAATAATGTAATTTATTTATGACACAATGATGATGCAGTAATTATCTTATTAATGAAATATTGACATAATTGATGTTATAAACACAAAAATAAATGTAATTTGAGACTTTTTATGAATTACACTAATTTTCTAGGTTACTATGATATATTAGTGTTGATTTAATCAACTGTGTTCGAACATATAATTCTGTTATGACTTTCACAAAAATCATATATCAAATAGTGTCAAAATTGACACAAAATAGTTTTTAAATCAAATATTATATTACTAATTGTTATTTTTTTCCTAAAAATCTAAGGTTCTGCCAAATGACTTAGATAAGGATATATATATTAATACTTAACAATTTGGGGTTCGTTTGGCATGTTATAGTAAGTTTATTAACCATATAGTGAAAGAAAACAAAAAGACACGGTAAAAGTTAAATTATTTAACTTAGAGTTAAATCTAATTGATAAGGTTAAAATAATACCCTAAACTTGTCTAAATCCTATTGGTTGATAGGGTTTAGACCCATCCCCACCTTAGCTTAGAAATAAGACCCTTTGGAGCCATTATAAACCGATTTTGACTTTAATATAAAATAATATTTTGAGATATTCCTAAGGTGCCCCTCTCCTCCCTTATAAAAGGGCACCTCCTCCCCCTCCTCCTCACACCAATTTGAGCACTCAAGCTCGGCCAACCCCTGCCATTTTCTCCTATCCACTTCCCTAGAATAATCCTACAGGTCTTGGTCTTCTTCAAAGACCAATCTTAGTTCCCTAAGTGGAGGATTCAAAGAGGTGTTCCAAAGAAGAGGTAATATCCATTACCGATCTTTTCAATTTCTTTCTTCTTCAACTTCTTCTTCTTTAGTTGTTTCATGATAAAGTAATAACATCAGTATTATTTACATACTGATATGTTATTATAAATATGAAACAACCCTAATTCACCTTCTATCCATCCCACGAAAAAATGAAATCACCGCGCGTGCTTACGTACGGAATACCGTCTCCACGCCGTGGTGTAATCTATTTTTCCACCATCACTTTACAAGGATGGGTATAATGGTGTAATGAGTAACTATTTATGATTATTATAAAGTAATATTGATACTGAAATAATATATATATACTCCAATACAGTTCCACGATCATAGGAACGATATCATCACTCGTGCGTACGTACGGAATACCGTCTCCACGATGTGATGCGACTCGTTCTACATGATCATCATTACATAGTAATTATATAAATGAATTGAATGAATAAATATGATATATGTTACACTAATAACATTCTGGATATAAGTTATATATAACCATAAAAGAAGAATAAGAATGTATTCGGCAAAACACGCATAAGAACAAAAGGCAATAAAGACCCGAGTAAAAAGTAACAATGAAATATTACTAACAAGAAGCTAAGAATATGACCATATATGATATCATATCAATATGTATGATTCTGGAATAAGTCAATAACATTATTTAAACCATTATACAGGAGCTTCGGACACGTACAAAGCTAATCGGACCTAATGTAAGGGAAATATCACAATCTCATTTTTATACGAGATTGTTTATTCGTAAGTATTTACTGGGGTGTATTTTATCATCCACATCCATGTTTCATCAATATGTAATATTATTTACATCCACCTACAATTTTTTAAATCCAATATTACCCTTCGGTGAATTTTTATTAAAAGATAAGAAAGGAATCTTTTGTCGTTTTTCGTACGAGGTACTTTTTGACTTTTCCGACAAAAGTACGAAGAATGTTTTTTTACCTTATACGGCATGAATGGATTTTTAAAACATTATTTCCAAGAAGCTTCCTTTACAAGTTTTCAAGTTTATTTTTAATCAACTTATTTTATTTTAAAGTCGTATGACATGTTATGAAAGGAAAAATGTTTTTGAAGTAGAAAGGATATTTTCCTCAAGAATGGAGTTCAAGTATTTTATCAAAATTATTTTCCATCTAAGATAATAAAAGGGTTCTGTTTTTATCCCTATTATTACATTGGTTTGATTATGTTGTGATGGAAATAGTTTTATGAAATCTTTTATCTTATATGAATTGTTTTATGATGTCATGTTTTTTAAGAATCCCATTTTTTACATGGGTTACGCTATGATGTATGGTTTATGATTATGTGGCACACATAAGAAAGGATTCATTATAAGATGGGTGGGACCTATATCTCCCTCCAATGCATTGGGTAAAGATTTTATATCTCACGAGATAGACATGGCTGGAACGGTAGGTTATACCGGTTTAGTGAAACAGGACTGGAACGAGGGTGACTCGGTTCAGAAAGGGACTCTGTCCACTAAGATAGTCTTGGCAATGAGTCATGACTAACAAGAAATGATTTTACATGATTATGTGTGCTTGCCACAAAGTTTCAAGTTTTATGTTATGATTATGGGGATCTCATTTTCACTTCTATGATTTATTCCATGTTAAGATATTATGATCTCTTTTGCAGGTTTTGATTTTCAAAAAGATATGATATGATTTTTATTTCCTTTATTTGCCCTTGCTGAGCATTTGAGCTCATCCTTTTATGTTTTCTTTTCCCCAGGTCAGGAAGATGGATATTAAGTAGAATATGCTAAAAGGGACCCTAGATATGATGAAATAAATGGGAGACACTGTAGAAGATTTATGAACCAGTTGTTTATGTGTCCCAGTTTCTAAAGATACTATACCTATATGGTCCTTTGTGGTTTTGTCATATGTTGTAATAAGTGTGCTTCAATTTTGAAGTATTAACAATGTATGTAAAGTATGGGTCGTTATAACAAAGCGGTGTTTCGGGGTTTTACCCATAGATACATATGTGTCATAGCCACCTCAACATGTTTGTATCTAGATAATGATGAATTTACTTGATAAACCAATTAAACTATACTCCCAAAAATTTAGGGATTCTATTCTTATCCAAAATTCTTTCACTATAGATTCCTAAACATAATCCCAAAAATGTCTAAACATGTCCTTCAATATGAACTATAACGACCCTTATCTTTATTTCTTATTTAAACATGATTTATTACATAAACATGTACTAAATAAAATTTAGAATATTGAGAGGTCTAGTGTTTTTTGGTCTTAGAAACATTACATAAAAACTTAAAACAAGAAATACACATCTTCATTGAAAACTTATTTTATAAGTCCACAACATTCCATCATAATTACCATACCACGGTATAACCTAAGGACATACATAAAAAATGGGTGAGCAATAAATCCCTGTAAGGGGGTGAAAAAGGAATAAGATGAAAGAAAAAATACATTTTTGGAATATCAATGCAGCTAAAAATAAATATGAACATAAATACATGATATATCATGATATTCATAAAATGGAAATGTGGGGACAACTTACAGCATGATATTAGCATGAGCTAAGGATCATTGAAAATGGATTACCATGATTAAACACTCATTGCGCTTGTATTATAATGATTAAAACCTCATTTCACATGAATTATAATGATTAATCCCTCATTTAACAAGATGTATCATGATATTAAGCATTACCCAATGCATTGAAGTGATATAAGGGTGCACCCTTCATAATCATTTTGTTTTCATTTATAAGTGTGCCACATAGGTCATACATCTTGGATTCATCATAATTTATTCCATGAATAAGGAATGTGGAATACATAAATGTAAGTCCCTAATAAATAAGTACATGATCATAAATTTGAATACCCTTTATAGATAAATGGTTTGGGTATTCAGTACATGATGATTTTGGAATGGAAAATCGTGGAGGAATTCCGACAGTATAACGACGTCAAATAGAAATACATAAAATTGGTTGATGAGAGAGAAAGGGTTATCACATCATTTATAAATAAAATTGAATGTAATTGGATAATGGACCATAACATTTAAACATATGAGATGTAATTTAGATTCATAATATAAAAGAAATTCTTGAATGGAAATGAGAAGAGTGAAATCCATTACGGAATTTCAGCATAGTAACAGATTTGGTAAGGGTCCAAATGGGGAAGGATAAATGTTTCCTAATATAAATAGAAACAATTTTATAGTAATTTAATGATTAAAAAATAATTTCAATGAAGGAAAATGATATTAAAATAACTACTCTCAATAAAGGTTCTTGAATTCAAAGAGGAGGATACGAATCACTTACTTGGATGTGTGTTCCCAAAGGCTTGAGGGAGGATTATTTGGGGATTGGGGCACCTTGGGATGACTCTAGATATTAGGGGGAAGAGGATGGTCAAGATTTAATGATATTTAATGATTATAAATGAGATCATGGGTGGGTTTATATATGAAATGTTGTAGATTTCTTTATTATTTTGGTTTTAGATACAACACAATAAAATATTAAAAACAATAAACCATACCATTTTTTTTCCGATGGTTTATTTAAAGGGGGGGTATAAATTATATGATATGGATATGGACTTAGAAAATTAAATATTTACCTTGATTCTGTGGAGGTGAGTCACATATTCAAGGAAATGATTATAAAATCTTAAAATATTTAACATGTATTGGAGGATTCACTAAGGATGTATAAAATAAATAAAATCAATCTAAAATTAAATTATTTTAAAGGGAAAACTTTTTTTATCTGAATATACCAATTATAGTATTTTATTAGATCACTATTGGTTCATTATGAAGTCATAAAACACATTATTTATTTTGACGGTATTATATATTTAGAAACAAAATCGACTATCTCATAAAACTATGAAAAATTTACTAATGGGTAATTTTTAAGTCCTAATTCCAAAAATAATATTATTTTTATCTAATAAATTTTCAAAATATATGAATTTTTTCTTTTAATATAAAAAATTGACATTTATTTAAAATTGACTGGTTTTGAAAAAAACGGTTTTCAATCCTTAATAAAAATTACCTTGGACTTCGTAAAAACTATAAAATAATTCTTATTTAATAAAAGTAATTTAATATAAATTTATTATTATTAATTAATTCCAAAATACATTAATTCATTCAAATATATTTCTTAATTAAATTTGAATATTAGCCAAAAATACTATTTATGATTTAAAATTCATTTACAATATAACCATAATAGAATGAATTTATATTCATAATTATATATATAAATAATTCAGATAATAATAATTATATGGTATTATTACATTTCCCAACATTATAACAACATACACACTAAAAGAAATGTGTGTGATGGTGGGGATTTCATGGGGTTGTTTTGTGAACATGGTTTGGGTCGTGATCTCGATGATCCTAGACTTCTCTTATAAATCATTTCACTCATGCTTAAGTTGTTGGATATCAGCTTGTCATTGATCTAGGGAAAAACCCAAAAATAATATCTCCCTTTCAAGATCTGATAAATGGGATTCATAAGGTATGATCCTACTAGTTGATGTCATCACATCCATTGTTTGTGTCCAAATGATTTTTTAAAACCCAATATTTGTACTAGTCACGTGATCATTGTTAAATGACTATATTATCAACAATAAGGATACATAACGGTCATTTACATCCAAATGGATAATATAAAACAAAATCAGTGCATATGGTTTCTATATCCACAAAAAATTTAACAAAAAAAGGGAATTATATTCATAAATGTCCGGGTCATTACATATATCTGATAGTTTTTCTTTATGATATTTTTTTGGTTTTTCTAAAATATACCTCCTTGTATCGATTCTACAAGTGGGCCTGATTCTGAATAGATGTACCTAGGGGTAATAACCCTAAAAAGGGTGAATTTGGTTACCCATGATCATAACCTAGTGAATTAAAATGGGATTTTTGTGCACCTGGTTTGACACTCCTAGGGGTATTCTTATGATAAATCACATTTTATTCACTAATCAAGATAAAGGAGATGAAAATAATGATATCCCCAAATAAACCATGTTTATGATTTTCATATTATCTAAAAATAATTTTTTCAATTTATGTTAACTGTTTCACATGTTTTAGGATTATAAATTATGTTACATATTATTATGATATAATATAGAATATTCCATTTCCTACAAATTCAGTTTAATGGATGTAATGGTGATTATATCAATGTATGTAATCTATGTAGTGATTTCCTTCCTAGACATTATAATGAAATTGGAGTTGTAGATTTAGCTAGAAAAGTTCCAATTATAACTATATTTGGGAAGTTAACTCATGTTTTGTGTAATAATATTTCTTTTATGGAGTAGGTTGTTGATCCACCACATGGCGTAACAATTTTATACCACTTAATGCATCAAAAAACACCATATTCTATGGGACCACAAATCCATTTTTGGATGAGTAATGTATAAGTTCCTTAGATATAATATTTATCTCCCAATGAAGTAGTGAAATGGGGAATTTTTACATGTCAGTTTGTTATCTCTCTAGTGGATAAAAGGTAGTCATTAATTCAAAACACTAAGAACGAGGAGGAAATAAAAAGCACAGAGTAGACGATTTTTAGGGTACACTTCTTGGAAAATTATTTTCCTAAATAAATGAGATAATATCGAGATATATTTATTGAGACTAAAATATAATGAAGAATAAAATGTTTCTATGTATGTAGCCAATGTTATATGGTTAGGAAGGAATGTTTTCGACTATGTACATTATCTGTAAGATTGACCATTTTATTAATGGGATTAAGCCAATATTCTAAAGGGTACTATTCTCCAAAACCTTATCATCATATGAGGATATAGAATCATCTTCTACAATTAAAGGAAAATAATTTTATGGCCATGTATTTTCTCATTAATACTCGAAGAATCATGTTGATTTTGGTGCTCTAAATACCTTTATTTTTTTTGAAAATGGTATTAATTTAAATGTTTTTCCGGATTACATTTTATGAAAAATTAATTGTATTTATAGGAAAATTTTTTGTTGAAACTATTCTAAATATTTTTTTTAGTAGTCTAGAAACATTTTTCATACTCTATGTTTTAAGTAGAACATATGTTTTTCAAGCCTTGTGTATAAAGTATATGTATGGATCATATATCATATGTTGTTGTAAAAGTATGGATCAGTAACCATAATTTTTGGAATAAACCCAAAGTTTGTGAAACTAATGCGTAGTTCAATAATATATCATTTTGAAGTTAACATTATGTTGTCAACCATACTTTTAGAGTTAACCATATGTTTGACTTGGTCAACTATATAGTTTAAATTCAAGATATTTTTTGATATTTCTAGAATGGCCATTTTGGGATTTTTTTTATATCATTTAAAGATACTTAAAGGCCGATTGACAACGTCATGTTCATTGGATTTAATTGTTCAAATTTATAAGGGGAGTTACCACATTATTTGAATATTTTAAATTCATTAACTCGTGATTTATTAGGAATTATTTTTGGATCTTCTCGAATAACAGATATTCAATATTATCTTATTAAATACATAGATTTATTTTATTCAGAATGAGATTACCTATTAGAAATAACAAATATATATTATATTATAAATAGTTTTAATTTTTAGTCAGGCATATTGTGATAATGTGTTGTTTGGATATTTTTCTGAAATTGTTGCTACTATTTTTCTATTATTTTATTTATCTAATATCATTAGAAAATATGATCTCTTTAATGTTATTCATTCATGAAGAATCTTATATATCAATAATCAGATCAATTTTATTCGATTTCTTCTATAACTATAAGGTAAATATATTTCTCAATCATATTAGTTAATATTGATTTCTTAGAGAATCAATTTCTCTCACTTAGTCATGGTTCAATGTCAACCACCCTTTAAGAGATGTGGATATTTTGGGTCCCTATAAAAGAAAAATAATACTCTATAAAATCCATTTTGTTAATGTTTCAAAATATTTCACTTAGTTTTTTATATTTTATGATAGGAAGACCTATTTAGTGAAAATCTCTAATATCACTAAGAAAGTGTTGGGGGAGTGGGATAGGAGATATTTTTTCCCTTAACAATTAAAAAAATTATTGTTTTATACTTATTTATTTTTTAGTATCATAAATTCAATAATGAACATAACACCACATATCTTCAAAATATATAAAGTGTGAAAAAATTTGAATCCATACTATTTTTCAAAGGAACACAATTCACCACCCCCACCCACCCTCTTGTGTATATTCATATTATTATAATCTAACAATTTGTATCATTGGAGTGATTTTTAAATAATTTTGATAAAATATAGAAATATTGAGTAAAAGTTATATAGGAAGATAGATGTCTATGGAATAACTAAAGTATGGGATGACTATTATCTATTATCATTATTATAATGGTGAAAATTAATGATTGTGGAAATCTCACATGATTATCTCTATAAATAATCATGGATTCATTGTTTACATTAATATTTCTCAAACATTTTAAAATCTCTAAAGAAATAAAAAAATTGGATACTACTAAAGAAGCGGTGTATATTTTCAATTTAAGAGGCATGTATTATATTATATGTGGGATTGGTAATGATTAATTAAGTCATGAATTTAAATGTAATAATTCATATGTGATAAGTCAAAAAAATCTACTTATTATGATGGAGATGATAGTATCATGAAATTAAGATACAACAATATAAAGATAGAATTTGACACTTTCTGAATGTATGATGGAGAAATCATCACTTAGATGAATGGAATATTGGTTGAAATAGTAATTGGGGATGCTTACATGGGATATCCAATTAAACAAGTAGATCAAGTAATAAAAGTTATACTATTTTTACCCTGTAAATTTAATGGGATGTCGCCTATAATCTGAATATCGACTTCGATCACAGAACGAATTGTGAATGAGTTTTTTGGAAGAAAAATGTTTTATAAATGAGAAATAAAATTTAAAGATAAAGATCATAGGATGATAACAAGGTAAAATATTACTCTTAAAATGAATCAAAAAAATTACAAGAAATAAAAACTTGATGATGCATTCTCGATTGAATTATAAATCTTGGATTTTGGAATAGAACTAGCTCATCTTTCTAGACCATTTTGTAAATTTTATAAGAATAATAAAGGATTCAAAAGTTAATTCTAAAGTATAATTAAATATGGAACAGGACATAAAGATGTAATAATATATTAATGCAAGAAAATGGGACATATTAGACCTGATTTCCCACAATTACAATATGTGGAATGAAAAATGGAAAAGAAATAAAGCATTATATGAGAACTGATTATGAGGATAAAGATAAAATAATATAATGTATACTTATAGTGTCTCAAAATAATTCAAAAATACTTTTAAAATTTATTCAGAAAAATGTCCAACCAATCCAAAGGAAAATATATTTTTTATATATAAACAAGAAGAATGGGTGCAATCTTACTATTTATGTTCTTCTGATTCAAAATGATATTCTTATTGTAAATTAGCTTAATACTATTAAATTATTGAAGAGAAGTGTGAATCTATTATAGAAATCAGAAATTACTAAAAATTATTCACAATTATGTTTTAAATGTAAAATATTCTATGTTAAATTTATACATAAAATTGAAATATAAATTTAAAAAATATACCCAAAAATACATTATTAATGAAAATAAAATTAAAGATCTAGAGAATGAAGTAGATTCATTCAAAAGTACCACTGGTATATTGACTAAGAGAGAATATTATCTAAATCAAATTACTAGTAAAAATGTTCCTAAAAAGGAGAAATATGGAATAAAAAATCAGAGAAAAAATATATAAAAAATATTTTGTACATAGTACTAAGAATGAAAATATATTAATGATCACCATATTTTATTGTCAAAATAAATTTCATTATTATTATAACTATTATTTTTGAAATCGAAAAATCTATAGAATAAAAAATGTTTACATTTTTATAACTATTTCTCAAGATATTCTTAAGCATTTTCAAAATTTTATGAAAATATGTCTACCTAAATCATTGCTTCTTGACAGATTAGGACCCAAGAAAATTATAGTAATAAAACAAGATTTAATTTAAATATTTATGAAAATATTGATCAGAACAAAAATGCAGTATAGTATATAGATAGATAAATTTCAAGAAACATGAGTGTAAACACTTCTAATTTTTATACATTAGAAAATTTGGATGGATTCTTGCTCACTTTCAGTGATAATGGAAAATAAAAAATAGATAGAGTTGGAGTAGTGCGAAATCCAAAATCAATTTTGTTCAAAAATATACTATATATTCAAGGGATGAAGAATTTTTTGATAAGTATCTCTCAAAAATATAATAATTTTTTTCTATCTGTTTCCCCAATATTTTCTTTTATGTATTTAAAGATAAAATACTTATGTTTAAAGAACTTAGAACTGAAATTTTTTTACTTTGGATCTTAATTCCTTATATGAAAAAAATAAACTAATGTTCTATAGAGATAAATGAATCCTATATTCATAATAGAATACATAGACACTAAGATTTATTTTCATCAAATAAATTTTCTAATAAAAACTTAATTTCTGATTTTCCTAATCATAAATTTTATAAATATAGATTTTTTGATGTATTCCATGTAGGAAAGAAACACATGGAAAACATCAAATCAATTAATAAAATTGATTCCTCCAAAATACTATTACTAAATGACATGGATTTTATTTTACTATCAAGATTATAAAGATAATATGGAATAGAAAATGTTTTTCTAGGTGTTGATGATTTTTTCATATTTAAATGGGTTTATTATCTAAATCATAAAAGTAATATTTTCTCTATTTTTGGAAATATTTTTTAAAATTTTTAAAAATGAAAATTATTTCAAATAATTTAATTAAGAATTGATCATTTTTTGAGAATTTGAAAATCAATCATTTAATTATTTTTAGTTAGACCTAGCCATTAAACATATATTCTCTTCTCCAAGATACCTGATCAAAATGGTCATTTTGATTGAAGAAGTACAATTATTCCGGAAATGGAAAGAAATATGTGAAATCAATATAGTCATCCTATAGATTTTTGGGTAGATTATTTTAACACAACTAGTCAAATCATGAATATAGTGTTAATAATTCCATAACATAAGATTAAACCCTGTGAATTATGGAATAATTGATAAACTAGGGGAAAATACATTAAATTATTTGGATACACAGTGTATATCTTGAATAATGCAGAACGTATTGGTAAATTTTATCCAAATGATGATGAAGGAATCCTTATAGGACATTATGATACTACTAAAGAATATAGGGTGTATAATAAAAAATGAAAAATAATTAACGAATAATTTTAATGTGAAGTTTCATAAAAGTGAGCTATTTTGTAATAGTAAAAATCAAACATTCAAAGTCACTTATTCCTTGGATAGTGTAATGATTTAATATCCTAAATATTATTTTGAAAATAAACTATAATATTATAAAATTTCATCTGGTTCATAAGAACATAAAACTAATGAACCCAACAATGTCTTACCTAGAGAACATATGACCTTAAAGGATCATCCTTTTGAAACTATAATAGGAAATCTAGATATAGGTGTTCAAAAAATATGGATTGTATGAAATCTAGCTAAATTATCTTCCATACTATATTAATTAGAAGAAAGATATTTAGGGGAAGAATTTGAATATGAAACATGTAAAATAGTTATGAAAGAAGAGCTTGACTAATTTTATAGAAAAAATGTTTGGGAATTGGTTGATAGGTCATAAAATAATTTAGTAATAAGAAACAAATGTGTTTTTACAAATAGGAATTATGATCATGGAATAATTACTAGATATAATTAAAAATTATTAGATAAAGGATATAATTTTAAGAAGGAATATGTTATGATAAAACCTTTTAACCTATTTCTATATTAGAATATATAATATTTTTAACTTATGAATAATATATTAATTTGAAATTACATCAGATGGATGTAAAAGAGAATTTTATATTTGGATATTTAATGGATGAAGATTATATTAAACATACATTGGTTTTGAAAATCACCATATACAAAATTCTGTTATTAAACTCACCATAACTCTCTTTGGCCTTAAATAAACACCAAGAGGTTGGTATGGAATAATATGTTCTTTTCTACTAGAAACTGGCTCTCTAGTAATATTGAAATATCCTACTCTCTTTAAGAAAATATTTGGTTTTAATATTTTATTAATTAATTTTTATATAGATGATTTCGTTTTTGGTTTAACTAATAACAATCTATGCAATGATTTCATAAAAAATATGAAAAATGAATTTTAAATAAGTATGATGGGATAATTAAATTTATTTGTTTGATTTGAAATCTATGAAAAACATTATTGTAATGTTTTAATTAAATTAAAATATAATATTAACTTATTCAAAAAAAATTGACTATAATATAATAAAACTTATTCAACTCCCATGGGTAGAAATATAAATACTGATTTTGACAAAGCTAAAAAAAATAGCTGATAGAAAGTTATATAGAGGTATGATTAGAATTTTTATATACTTTAATACTTGTGGAATAGAAATTATGTTTTATATATATCATTGTGGAATATTTCTATCAAATCCAATAAAAATCCCATATTACTATAGGTAAAATTATTTTTACATATTTTAAAGGAAATTATTTTCAGTCTTTACATAACCCAGAAACGTCAGATTTTATTTTAATCTCATATTTAGATGCTAGTTTTAGATTATTTTAGATAGATAGAAAGTGTATATTATAACCCTGTCATATTTTATGGAATTACTCAATTTCTTAGTAATGTAAGAAATAAATTAGTGTTTTTTATTCATCTGCTGGGTAAGAATTTATCTCTTTTGGAAGTTGTTTTGCAAAGTGTTGTGGTTGAAACATACACTGATAAACTTTGGACTCAAATTCAATAATATTCATATTTTATGTGAGAATACAAGTGTAATTAACATATGAACAACACATGTACACTACCAAATAAATATATTTTTTCAGTATCGGTATATCTATTGGTAAAAGTGTGTTTTTAGTTGGTAAAAAGTTTTACCGACAAAAATATACTTTCACTAAATTCTTGTTGAAACCGATGTCAATAAATGTTATTGCAATAGATAAAATAGTACTGTTGGAATTATACAAATTGCAACACAAAATATATATTTCAGTGAAAATGTACAGTGATAGATTAATATGACAAATTTATCTATTGGTGGTATTATCAATATTCATCATCCCATTTTTATATTCAATATTAATAATTAATATCTCTTTAGAAATTATATTTTGAATAAAATATTATGTGTGAGTATTGGAATTATTTTTTTCAAAATTTTAATTTTAATTTATTATATTTATAATATAATAATTATAAAATTATTTTATAAGAACATTTTCATACTCAACGTGAACCTCCATGA
Organism: Viscum album; assembly: GCA_963277665.1. Taxonomy (NCBI): domain Eukaryota; kingdom Viridiplantae; phylum Streptophyta; class Magnoliopsida; order Santalales; family Viscaceae; genus Viscum; species Viscum album. The sequence continues at coordinate 166,463,321 of OY728125.1, read as the reverse complement.
AACACATTACAAATTTGTTGAAAAGAATTCAAATTCCAAAAGACTTTACATAAAACTACTAAATCTCACATTATTTCTTAAATATGTTTAAAATTATTTAAACACCAATAAAATTTACATTAAATTTCAATCTCTCACAAACTATTTCAAAAATAAGTTCCAAATAATTCGAACACCAAGAGAATTTATATGAAACTCCAAACACTCACATATCATTTTTCATTTCCTAGTTCACACTCGTAGTGGGGTACATGGGGTCAATGCATGTCGTTGCCTCTCCACTATGACATGTTTGGTTAACACTAGTAGAAGTGTCCATACATGCATCCACATATCCACCATGACAATCTCCCCATGCCTACTCCATGCTATGACAACACAACCCTTGAGTCTCCACTACAACATCTTCTCTACTACATCATCTTCTCCTCTTACCTAATAACAAATTTGAGTCTCAATGATTCCCACAAACTATCACCTTAATGATGACCTTGACATGAAATCCCATAGTAGAAATTTTGAATGTGCATCATAATATTTCCCTCAATTGTCTAGGTTTAATATCATTTTCAATTAAGATTCACTATAATCCTTCATCCACATGCAAGATGAGTTAATCATTATAAATTCATACAAATAATATAAAATATAAGAAATTAAAAACAATAAATAACCACAAGTAATTTATGTTGTTTTTTCAAATGATGGTAAGAAATGAGAATAAAAATATTCAACAAATACAAGTACTAATTGAAATAATAGAAACAAAAGAAAAATGAAAGAATAAAAATCCATACAATATAATGTAAAAAATATATAAATTTGTAACCCTTTACTCACCCAAATTTCCATCAATTGTCCATAAAAACATGAACACATATAAAAAATCCTTGCATGGAACACCTCTAGGGAAAATTATAATGGAAAAATTATCCAAATCAAGCTAATCAACAAAAATATATTTCTGTGAAAATAATTCTAATCGATCATGTAAAATATGTGTTCGAAGAGTGTTTTTCTTGGGAAAAAAATATAGGAAACCTGAAACATTCTAAATGAAAATGAAAATAATATTCCATAATCAAAAGAATAAATTTTAAACCATGTACATGTATGAATTTCCATGACACCTCACACTAAAATTTTACATTTTTAGGCTCAAAATGATTATTAATCAACATTAAAAAGTTAATACATACTGAAAGAACATAACAAATAATATAAAATAAATAAAGCTACCATGATTATTGTTGTCATCCTTAATATTTAATTGAGAAAATCATCCAAATTCTTATCAAAAAATTTGAAAAGGTTGATCTACAAAAGAAATATAATCGCACTTCCATGTTTTCATTGATGTCTAAACAAATTATTCATATAACATTGCCAACAATGTAGAATGATTAACCATTATATTTTAACAATGATGTAAAAAATGAAATATAACCAGATTAAAAATTAAAGGATGACTGATGTGATGAATTTACAAGGCCAAATGTTGATTTTTATATGAATTTCATTAGTACCTCAGACTAATTTTTATGGAAATATAAAAACATCAAGTAAAAAAATACAGCAAGTAACATAGTGTCATCTAGTATAAAACACATTTAAAATTTCAAACTTTTAGGATGAAAATGAATTTTTGACAGTATTCCCTAATTAATTAATATTGAGGGAACATAAAAACTAAAAGAAAAGAAATAAAACTCCCATGTTGATTACTGTTTTCCTAAGAATTGAATTGAAAAAATCATCCAAATTATCCAAAATTAAAACCATTGTTTTATCATCAAAACAATAATTCATAAAATATAACATAAAATATTATTTTCAACAATAGATTTCAATAAAAATAATGAAACCCAATGAAAAATCAAATAATTGGATCTAATAAGATTCATGTTTGGTAGATTGATCTCTATAAAATCCATTTCTCTACAAAATAATGAGCATCACACTTCTATATTGTAATTTATATACAAATGGATCTTTCCTATAACATTACCAACAAAAAAGAATGATTAAACACATGATTGTAACATTAATGTTCAACATTAAATATAATCTAGTTAAAAAGTAAGGGATGAATTATACAATAAATTACTAAGGCCAAATGTTAATTTTTTGTATGAATTTCATAGAAACCTCACAATTATTTTCATGGAAACAAAAAAAATATTATATAAAAAAATACCAAAAGAAAGTGAATCACACTCTCATGACCGAATACTAAATAGAAAAAAATGAAATTCAAGTATCACCATTTAAACAACCAAATCTATTTATGCTACAATATAATAAAAAAACCAAAATTCCCCATAATTAAATCACATTAGGAATGAAATGTAGGATTTATGAGTATAAACAATGAAGCCACATAAAGAAAAAATAACGAAACACCATCAAAATTTAGATTTTTCTTCTTCCATAACGATGAAATTCTAGTTACATAAGGGATTCAAGACAACGTGAGGAACAAAAACATGAGGTCATGCCCTATGAATCTTCTTAGTTAACCCCTTTCCAATATGGGTCTAGTTTCCTCATGCGAATCCCTCCAAATATCATCTCCTCATGTTGAACGTATTGGAAAACATGATTCATCCTGAAGGAGCCCAGCACAAAATTAACTAGAAAATCAATGTTCCTAATGTTATATTAAGTGGGATATTGCCAAGATCTTGATCGGGAGTTTGATGCATGGAGATAGGACCCTAGGGTTTTCTAATCACCAATGAGAAGCTCAGAACAAGTAGAAATTTGTTGGAATTGAATGTTTGTTCCCCTAAGTAGACAAAAATTAAACATTAATAAAAGAAATTAATTATTATAAATACATAAATTTCTCTATATTTTATTTATAAGTTTATAATTTACCTCGTTAGAGGTAACATAAATTTGAATAATTTATCAACAACTTTAAAATATAATATTAATTATATCAAGAATTGTTAAATTGTCAATATTAAAATTCATTATATAAAAATATTGTTTATTAATAAATGACATTTATGGGAAAAAATTAATAAAAATATTTTAAATTATTACTAAAATATTTTTTCATAGTGAATAACTTATTGTAATTTATTTGTTTAATAGGAAAATATTTTTCATTAATAATAAATAATTATAAGAATAATATATTCATTTTTTTATACGACAATTATCGGTGTTGGTATGATATAGTGACAAATTTAATTGATGCTAAATCATTTGATTGTATAAAACAATTAATAATAACATATGTATATGTTGGTAAAAATAATTATCACCACTGATAAGGAATATCAAAAAAATGATATATCTGTTGGAATTGCTCATTTTTACCAACATATATATTATCCGACACAATATTTCTATTGGTATAAGTCATTTTTGGTAGTGGTTAGTCATTCAAGAACTAAGAATATAGATATAAGGAATCATTTTCTAAGATAAAATATTCTTAAAAAGGTTACATCATTGTAATTTGATATAACTAAATATCGACATATTGATATTTTAACTAAACAACTTCTCACTATTAGTTTTGAATTTGTTATGGGGTATTTTGGTGTATATTATTTTAAATAAAATTTTGATTAGTTTTTATTCTATTATGTTTCATTTATTTACTATACTTTATGTTTAGCTGTTGTTTATTTATTTTTTTATTTTTAAAATTATGCCTATACTACACATTTCCAAAAAAATCCTTTTAAAAATCAAAATCTAACTTTATTACTCTAAATATTTTTGATCGAAAATTGGAATCATCATTAAAAAAACTATCAGAAACAGTCACACACTCTCTCACACCCTCAATATCAACCCCTTTTAACTTTTAAATCTCTCAATTTCTCTTTCAATACCTAAAATATTATCCACAAAACCTCATATTTTATATAACAGAAAATATAAATAAGGTATAAAAACATGCTCTGAGTAGATATAAGTAACAACACACTTCAAGAACTGATTTATAAGTCTATGAAGTTATGGTTTTCCACTTTAAGTGGTTATTTGAGATGAATCTACTATTAATAAAATCCTTATCTTTTCTATAATTAGAATTAATTTTCAATTATGAAAATATAAGTATGTATTCAATAATTAAAAAAATAGTTTTATAAACATTTATAGATTAGTTTTAGTGACACGGAGGATGTTGTCTCCTCAAAGGTAAAAAATATATAATTTTAGATCTCTCTAGTATAAATAAACAAGATTTTTCAGTGTACCCATGATGGTGGTTTTCACTTTAATAAGCAGTATATTGGATATAAGAAGCATAAAAATGAGGATATTATGTTTTTTTAATCCACCCTAGTATGGAAAATACTTTCCAAAAAAACATGAATCTAACCAGAAGGTTTTGGTCAAATAGATTCAGTCTACAATAGTAACATGGATTTTTGGGTTAGAGAAAATTCTAATTTTAGACATATATACATCATATTTTTTAGCTTAAGTGACATCATGTAGAATTTTTATAGATATATGCTAAATTATATGCATATTTACTATCAAATAGATTCTATAATGTCTTTTTATTAATATTAAAGGATTTTTTAACTAATTATTGTAAAATAGAATAAGATTTGTGATATTCAGATGGTTGGTAGATTCTATCTAGTAATATTCATTTGATGGAACCCTTAAGAAAATTTGTATTCTTTAGGAGAACAGTGAAATGAAAGATAATGCCTACTGGTCTTCATGATCAACAATTATATGGTGCTCTTACTTAGGGGTAAATGTGTTAAGAAGTCATCTAGTTCAATAGAACACCATGGTGAAGAATTTATAGGATCATGAATAAATTTTTTTTAGGCAACTGGTAGGACACTCATGGTTAATGTTAGTGCCCCACATACTGCAAGATATGTCAACCATTCTCTTGATGAACCATAAAAAGAATGAAATAGTGAGGCTATTGTAAAAAGGTATATAAAAATTGAAACCCCTATTGCTTAGTCACAATAAGCTCTCATTATGGAATGTGGAAACCCAAAGATTATATGACTGAAAACTAATTTTTTTTTTAAAAAACAAACTAAAAATAGTTATTTGAATGAATATCCAAAAAAATATGTGGTTTAAAATAATACTCAAGATGGTGAGAAGTTGAAAAAAATTGTGGTTTATGTTCAAAACCCATCTTGAAATAAGGAATATGTATATTATGATTAAATTAATCCTCAAATTTTCAGTATTGTTTAAAAATATTATCAAATAAAAGAAGATAATTCAACCTCGAAAATGGATTTAGAAGTGTCAAAAAATATTATAAAGATTTGAAAAGTTTAACTATTTCAAAAGTAGAGTTATAATAATATCAATTTCAACTACCCGACCATAATGAAAATTCTATTTACAAAATATATTTCAATATATTTTAAAGGGAAATGTCTCATAATCATGGGAAGCTCTAGACATAATCAAATACAAATAAATATTTGGGATAATTAATGACTAACCTAGGAAGTATATTTAAAATATAAGAATCTCAATTTAAATGATGGATTGTAATTCTGGTCATCCAAATTATCTAGATTTAATATGATGTTTTCAACGTATTACTGTTATTTTATCTATAATTAATAATCATATTCAAATTATTCTATATGACTATGTTTCCCTTCATATTTTGAGGGAGTGTCAAAAATATTTTGATTCCAGGTTAACATCTAATGAGCTTAGTATTATAAACCATCTCAATAAGTTAATTGAGAAACTGATGAAGTTTCTAATGTCTATAGATAATTTGAATATGTTTTTTCATGTGAATATGGTTAAAAATATAAAAATTGAATAGGACTCAAAGATTTTGATGGAATAGTGGGATTATATTTTTAATCTCAATTTTAAAGGAATGATGATAGAGATCAAGGATGATATTTAGGCTATTTGGGATTGATCCACATATGGAAACTCATCTAAACTAGAACCATTAAACTTTTCAAATCATGATTCTTATCCTTTTTCCAAATATTTAATATAATAATAATAATAATTCATGAAATTTTTGTTTCATTTTAACTGTGTTTATTTATTTATTTTTATCTATCTACCTCTATTTAATGAAAATGAACTATTTTTTAACATAGTGTAAAAACATTTACTACTTGTTCTGAGCTACATTTACTTTGTTTTATACCATTTTTAGATACTTACTTTTTAATATCACAAAATGGGATATAAATATTGGGTATTCAAAACATTATTTTAAATATAATATATTAAACAAGTATAATAAAATCAATTTGGTCATTTATATATTTAAAATAAATCTCATCAGTTTGTTCAACATAACATTTTAAAAATATTATTTTTTATCAACAGTTTATAAAACATCAGATAAGATAAATAATAACTATTATATCTCTTTATTAATCTATTTTATATGTGTTTAAATTTCATGTATTTTTTTATAATTTTTTATATATCAGTTGTGTGATCATCAATATGGGGGATATTGTTGGGCTTGTATTGTCCCAATAATACTCTATGAATATTGTTGATATTGATTCTCACAAAGACAATAGTTTTTTCTAATAAAATTACATAAATAAATTTTTAGGATTATATTTTTTGATAAATTTATCTTGTTTATGGATTAATTGTTTTTAAGGTGTTCTAGATATTTTTTTAGGTGTCTGGAAACACTATGAATACCTTATATTTGTAAGAATAATTTATGGTTTTGAAACCTTGCATTTGGAGTAAATGTATGGATCAGACACCCTACACTATTTTAAAAGTATGGATCATTAAAAAAATTCAAAGAAACATGATTTTTTTATCTAAAATATGGCTCGCCAACCAAATGTTTTGATGTCAACCGTATGTTGTCAATTGTACTTATGATGTTAACCGTACATTAGAATTTCAAAACTAGGGAATTTAAATTCAATATATTTTATGAGATTTCTAAAATGGTCATGATGGAATTATTTAATATATTTTAAGGCTAAAAAAATATTGATTCAATGGATCATGTTTAATAATTTAAATCATTATTATTTCTAATACATATTTCTAATTTCTTTGAACATTTTAAATTCAAAATATCGCAATTTGTAAGGAAGTGTTTTTAGATATGTTTAGCTAAATGATAATTTTTATACTTTTAAATACCAAGATTTATTTCATTATTAGTGATTGTACCTTTTGAATATAATTAACATATATTTTCTTCAGATGATGTTCACTTTGGAGACATATATGTTATGATAATGTGATTTTTTACTATTGTTCTGTTATTATGGCCCCAATTTTTCTGTTTTTAGATTTCTCAAAGATCATTTGCAACCAGGATCCCCTAAAGCTATTATTTCTTGAATACTATTATCTATGAAGAAAAATAACTAATATCTATTAGATGATAATGCAACTATGAGTTAAAAATGATTCCCAATCAAATTAGCTAATCTTTTTTCTTATAGAATCGAATACTCTTACCAAGATATGGTGGAGTGTCAACTTCTCATTATAATCTTTGTATATTTTGGTTCCTTTTAAATGAACCATAATACCATATAAAATCATTGTTTTAATGGTTTAAAATTCATGAACTCAGTTTTGGTGGACTTATGATTATATGACCTATTTAATGAAAATTAGAAAGCTCGTTGAGAGACTGCTGGTGGATAGGACTCAAGGATCATTGTGTCTTAAACCACTATAATAAATTTGGTGTTCTTTATCTCTATTTTTTTATAGTATAAATTTATTAAATAATATAATTCTTTATTTCTCTATAATATATGATTAGGAGTAAAATTTTAATATATTTATTTTTAAAAGTAACAAAATTAACCACCTTCTTATGTATCTTCTTATTGTTCTAACCTAATATTATTGTCAATTTTTATGACTTCAAAGAGAATTAATATAATAATTTATTGGTACAGAAAAATAAGGTTAAATGGAATAAGGTAAGGAATTATTTTCCAACATGAGATACTTTTGGAAAGAATCAACTTGGTGCATGATTAAAAGGAAAATGAGTTTGCTTCAATTGTTGAGGAAAAGGTAACCATGCTCATGATTACATGTGTAAGAAATAATCTACCAATATGAAATTATTTTACTATATTGATATGGGGAACTAATAAAATGAATTAACCAATAATCTATGGAATATACCTTTTTTGAAGCTAAGGGATCAATGTTAATCTTATTCTACTAATACCGTCAAAGTGGAATGATTACTGTGATTCTATATTTAGATCAAATAAATATATTGTCAAATTATTTTTTAATGTATTTATCATTGTAAGACTAATGAAATGTATAAGTATTGTACTTCTGACTGAAAATTAACTTTTGTTTATTAAGAAACACTTTTACGGATAAAGTGAGAAACCAATCATAGTTACACACAAAAATAATCCTCATGCATACCTTCAGAAACATCCTACTCCCTCTCAGAGTCGATATCTGAATACTCAGGCATGAGACTAGATTGGCGGCAAAAGGAGTGAGTGTGAATCCTGCCTTCCACCTCTTACTTACCAAAGACCTTCGAGGAAACACCAAGGTTGGACAACTCTTTTGATTTTCCTTCCATTTTTGGATTTCTAAACAGCTGAGTGTCTTCCCCAAGGGTGTCAAGCTGATTATGAGCAACCATAGGTGCATCCAATTCAGCATGAGTCCCCATGTCACTGGTTGAAGTGTAGTCCCCTATCGAACCGACAACAGTAGTGACATTCTCTTTGATGATAGTTTTAGCTACCACACCAGACACAACATTAGCATAGGATGTTCCAGCCCCCCCCCCCCGAAATAATAGTGATGCCCTTACCTTTACTGTCACCACTCGGCGCCTTCGGAACAAAGGGGGGAGAAAGAAAAACAGAAACTGGTAGACTAGAAGTAGAGGGGGGTTTTCAGGTCTCGACATGATTGTATCATGTTCGATGCCTGGGGGAGTGATAAACACCTGAATGTGGACTCATCTTACCACCAGCTAGAGGTGTTCTATCAACAGTTGGGGCCATGGGGGCAAGGGGGTCAGTTGTATGAGCTGTTGATTCCTTACGACCCCCTCCTCTCACTTCGAGAGAAAAAAATTTCAAGTGGACTTATCGACAACAAAGAGAACAAAAGCCAAAATTTTCATCATAATTAATGTGTTTCCAAAAACCAGACATACCTTCCACCTTGAGACGGAGATGTTTCGAGAGAGGCTCTGATAGGTCCATCTCAATACATAGGCAAGAAAATCCAAGTTGTTTCATGCAAAGATTATGATCATCAATCCGAAGAAAAAAAATGATGATATCACCAAATACATTTTAGAACAGATGGGTCTGGAAAGGTGAGTGGAAGATATAGAAGTCCAATCCACACCTACGCACGCTTCTAGTCATGACTGAGATCAAAATAAACTATCCAACGGAACATAAGGAATCATCTGTTATCACCTAGGTGTGATTCCGACGACCAGGCACAAGCGAAATCCTCATCTGAAACCAGTTGAATGCTCAGGTGTCGGCGATCCAAGGTCCCAACCACTGCTCGGGAACGAAGACCCCATGTGGAGTTGATGAAACCCTCAAACACCTCCGGTGAAGGTTGATCATCACAATATAAGTATTTTACTTCAATAACATATTTTGAATGATTTTAGATCATATGTTGAATAGAACCGATGACTATGAAAACTGATTTAGTGATATGTTTAACCTCTTAAAAAATACATGGTTAATTGGATAACACTGAATATGTGAAAAATATTGAGATAATATTGATAAAGTGTTTTTTATTAATGTAATTATAACAATTATGTTTTATATAATATTTTATATTGAGGTAATAATGGGTTATTTCAATTTGAAACATTATAATAATTCTATTAATATGGTTTTACAATAAGAAAAACATGCTTTTTGGGAGACAACCCATCGCATCTGGAAAGGCTTTGGGACATGAAACCACAATCTGAGGATGATAAGGGTTTAGTACAAACTACTGAACTGTGTGATTTCCAAGTTAATATGTCATCGATTATAGTTAAATAATTTTATGGATTAATAATAATTTGGAACTAGTGGTCTTACTATTGAGTTTTTTATATTAATGTATTATATTATATAACATGTGCCAACCTTATGTGCTTTCAAAAATATTTAGAGATAGAAAGAACTAATATCAACATGTTTATTTGTTTTATGATCTGTTAAATGAGAATCTTAGTGATTCTGGGTTTATAAATTCATTTTTCAACATTCATACCTTGGAGTAAGTGTTGAATTAGAAATTGATCGAAGAACCACAAAATTATGAAATTATTCATATGAAATAAAAATATATCAAGTTTGTCAGTTTTTATATATTATTATATATTGAAAGAGTTATTCAAAACTATGAAATGGTCTTGAAATAAAAAAAATCCCCATACCTTCATTCCTGATGAATTGAATGGTCTTTTTACTCATCACAAATTTTTGGTTTTGAGGTCATTAACCTTCTCTATATAGGTAACTTCTTTGGGATCAATTTTCACTACCACTCTCTATTAATACTTAGGAATTATTATTCTATTTCATTTAAATTTTACATTGACAAAATATGTTTTCCAACATGGAATCCTAGTTATGTGGTATTCCCTATAACCTTTTTACTTACCTTCATCTATTATTAAAAGTAATTTTTTATATGGTTGGTTTTCTGAAAGTGGTATTTCTAAATGTAAAACATGTAATTACCTAGATCCAATTTAAAATGAGAAGTAATAGTTTATATAAGTTATGAATAAGGTGGTATCCCAGGATTTTAAAAAAAGAATATTGTTTTGGAATGAATATGTGACATGAAACACCAAGCTGGGACAACCAACAAAATATATTTATTTAAATTTTAATCCCTCTATTTCTGGTAGAATACACAAACCCAAGTAGAAGTGAACTATAATATATTTATAAGATAAAAATTAAATTTTAATTTAAAAATAGTAATAAGTAATACATGATAATTATGTTTATCAATTTATTATTAATAAAATAAGAATCGTTTAAAAGAAAAACAATTGTCTTCTAAAAAATTATGTCTTTTCTAAGAGATGGATTTTTCGTGCTTTGCATGCATGATTGTAAATTAATTTTTACCACCTTTAGAAAATATATTTGAAAAAATAAAATTCATTTTTGAAATCATAACATAAAAGATATATTTTGGTTAATTTTTTTGTATTTTTCTATACTGTTACATTTTTTGTTGAATACAGAGAAATAATAATTTTTAATTGACAACTGCCTTTAAGTTTAAATTATATAAAATGATGAATTATATTTAATTTTTTTAAGAATTATTAGTTCAATTATATATCAATTAATCCAATTTAGTTCATTTGAATCAATTTCGTATTGAGTTTATATATAAAATGTTTGTAAACTTTTGAACATTCTTCCTTTGAAAATATATTTTCTCATTGCATTTGTAGGGTTAATTTTAAATTAAAATTTACTCATTATGTGAATTAAAATTATAAAAATGGATTATATATTTTTAATAATCATAATTTTTATTATATAATTAGTTCATATTAATTTTTTGCCATAATTAATAGTATAAATTGTAAAAACTATTTACCACAGTTAAGGTAAAAATGGGTTTATTGGGCGTTAAACTATAAAGATTAGTGTCAAAATAACCGTAAAACTTGTATAAAATATATTTTCTGGAAAAATTAAGATATTATAGTGTCTAAGGATATATAATAATACAAATTTAACAATGTTTTCATTTGAAAAACATCGTTACACCTTTTTCATTTAAACAATTACTAGTGAGCCAGTCACCTCACTAATAAAAGGAAACCCCCTCTGCTCTATTCTTGACACCTCAAAACCCTTTTGGATTGGCCTATCGCAATCAAAATAACATCCCAAATTACATACCCTTATCTTATAATCCCTTATTTGGTCATAAATTTATTCAAGTAATAATTTATGTGTAACCATAAATAGGTAGTACGAGAATAGGTCAATTTCTTAACTATGTGTTTTTCAATTATGTATTCATCAACATCATTCAAATAGTCTTCATTTGTTCTTATAAAATAAAATCATTATCTAAGATATGATGAGATTTTATTATATTAGTTTCATGACATATATCCATATTTTATTCCCTCAAATAGGAAATGATAACATTTCCCATGTGAACCAAGGGTTGTCGCCTTGCTAACTGATGTGGCACATTTTCCACCAACACCTCCAACAGTTGGGTATATTGATAAACATAAATTATGTATATATTTATAACATAATTATACATATGGATTCACTATATCACACACACACACACAAACAAACAAACACACACACATATATATATATATATATAAATTAATTTACATTTCTTATAGTCTACGATAACATTTCTCATGTGTATGATGGACAACTGCCTCACAAACCGATATGATTTATTTTCACTAATGTGTTACATAAGATATGATAAGGATAAAATTAATGATTATGTGTGATATATATAAAATAATTTTAATATTAATTACATGTTTATTATTCTTTAAAGGTATTATATCATTATATTTTTTACCTTTTCACTCACTTAAACATAATAACATCGTTAGTGTACATCTATTCTGAAATTGTAATGAAGATATGTGACTCTCTTTTAATATCCACACCACATGGATGATATATATTTGTATATTTAAATAAATTATATGGTATATATGATATTATTCTGATGATTTAGATATAAAATATTAATTAACATATTTCCATATTGATCATTGACCAATAGAAATCTTACTCATCTGTATGTATGGACTACCACTTCAATGATTGTAACTTAGTTCATTTTTCATAATGATAATTAATGATTGTTTTTAAAAGTATAATTTATGAATAAATTTGATAATTATTTCATGAATATTATTTGGGTGTTTAAATATTGACCACTTTTATGATATTCAACCTACCAATGCCATTTTTGACTCATGATCCAAATATCATTGAAACATCTGATGTAAACTTAATTGATTATATACTGAAATCAAAGGGAAAATATAATTTTTAATGGTTATTAATAAAGTAAATAATTAACATAAGTTTATAATTTTGGATGATAAAGAACGAATGTGTTGATTCAGATACAAGGTATGGGTTTCTCATCTCACTTATACTTCTATAAGACATAATCCAAACCAAACTATTATTTATTTTTGTGGTGTATATACTTCCCTTTTTTATTTTAAATAATGAATTAATTTATATATAGGTTATTTTATTTTTGATTTAATTTTATTTATTGTAAATGGATCGTGATACAAAATTTAACAAAGTAGTATGGTTTTATTTCATAATCTCATCATTATTTGGGATTGTTTTTGTTTATTTCAAGATTGGGACATTTATTTAAAATTTTAATCTGAAAATAAATATATTTTATTATCCTCCATTTATTCATAAATAATTTCTTGTATTCGTAAAATTTTTAACTATCTTTGTAACTTCAAATTATTAATATTTTGATATAAAAACTGACTTTATTTCTCTCTGACCGATAGTCAAATTTCATCCAAAATAGTGGTTTGTAAAAAATTAAATTCTTTTTAATATATTGAAAATGGTTTATAAAATTTATTTTGACACAAAAATTAATTTTTACCAAAAAAATAAGGCAATATTCATTTAATTTTTAAAATGAGGAACTCTTATAACATTTTTACATTGTAAGAGGAATGTGCTTTTTAACTTATAGGGAATGTACATAACTACATATCATTAAGAATATCATTTATTTGAATCATTCATTCCATGTTTATGAGGATTTTTTTTTTAAAAAACATCCCTAATATAATTGAATTTTTTAGTTTTTAATTTTTTTTAAATGAAATGGATTTCAAAAATATTTTATGAATTCTATATTTTTAAATAAAAACATTTATTTTCAAAGAAAATATCTTTTCCTCAAATAATATTCCCAGTTATCTTTATAAATGATTTCACGAATAATAATAAATCCATTTATGTTACTTATATTTTAATAGAGATATAATCTAACAATGACATCCTTATTATTTCTTTGGATAGTTTAATTTCAAATAGGGATGTACTATGTTCATACCATTCATTTTACTCTGGACAGTTTATGATTATTTTTATTAATTTGTGTAATTCTTAAGATTTGATATGATAGTTTTTCAAAATGAGTGTTTATGTTTATTATGTTTCACACATTCCATAGGAGTAATTAATTGGACTTTTTATGTGATGGTTGGGGCTCACTCTAGAGCATTGATGCATTGTTAGGTCTCCTAATGCAGCCTGTATTAGGTTTTGTTTGATGCCTTACCCATTTATATAGATTTATTTCATAAGGCCTCTAAGTTATTAGATGTCTTGGAACTAGGCCTCAAAGATTTTTATAATAAATATAGAATTATTATTTCCATGATTATGAACTAAATTTTTTACATTCAATGTGATTAATCAAATTATTTAGAAAATCCATGGTTATTATCCATGATCATGTGATTATTTATAAGGAATTATTTTATCCTAATTTATTCCAATCATATTATGCTCAAGTTATAGATTAAATGAAAAATGTTTCTATCATAAATTGTTCTATCTTAATTATGACTTATTTATTTATAGCTTCTATTGTACGCTTACCCTTACTAGTCATCAAAGCACAACCCTTTCTATTGTGTAATTTCCCCAGGATACCAAGAAGGGTTTTTTGGTTGATATGCATTGATATAATAAGATGAATAATGGAGTTGTCAAATAATATATTTTTTATTATTTTATGTTTTCAGTTGATATATGAATTTGTTACTCATGTCAAGTTGGATAAGATCGCTACACTTTTTGGTCCTTCTGGATGTGTTTCTATATGTCTTATGAAATGTAACAAAGTAGCAACTGGCCTGGGCTATGGGTCTCAACAACTCGAGGAAGAAATTATAAGGAACTACCCACATTTTTTTAATGAACTAGTATATATAATTATTTGTTATGATAAATTACATAATGGTTGATAATATAATACCGATTATTCTAAGAGAGTAAGTAAACACAACAATTCTTAATCTATAATGGATTTCACATTCAATTACCAAACCATTATAGAATGCTAAAAATAGATTTATTCAATAAATGGTTTGAAATAAAAAATAAATTATTTTATAATTTCAATTCAATTAAATCATCATCATTTTTTAATTCATCATATTCAAAATAGATTAGGGTAACGTTTTAGATATTTAAGAAAAGATTAATTTACGTGTGAATAGTGGGTGATACTAATTTTATAAATATTGTCACTTTTATGAGATTATATTTATGTATTAATGAATTGAATGTTTAGGAAAGTATTTTTATGGACCAAAAATATATTTAAGAAGTAATTTAGGAATTTAAAAAAATTATTTTGATCTTATAAATCAATGTTTTATATTTTTGAAATCTAACTTATGTTTTTATACAAATAAAAACTATTTTTTGTTCTTCTATTTTAATCAAGTTTTAAAAAGGTTCATTTCTATTTTAGATTGATTTTAAAGAATCATAATTACCAATTTATTAAAAATAATATGATTAATTAATTTTTAATCAACATTATAAATAATATTTTTACAAAATATTATTTATGATTAAAAAGTTAGTTTTTTCTAAAAGTAGTTTTCCATTGACATTTTCAAACTTATATTAAATTTATTTCCATATTTCCTATTGAAATTTCTCATAAAATGTATTAAATATTTTCTATTATATTTTTATATTTTTATAATAATTTTAGTTTCATTTTTAGTAATAATTAGTATTTAACATGGTAACAGTTTTCCATCAAGAAAAATGTTAAAATGGTTAAAGAGGGTGTTGAACTTAAAGATTAAGATTTAAATACAACTAAAACATGAAAAAATATCCATGGATGAGTGGAGTCTGGAATTTTGGAATAATAGTTTCTAAATTTTACTAAATTGGTTCCAATTTCCTTGATAAAAACATTTAATATATTTTAATGTTTATAATATTTGCATGGGCTCCACTCCTCTCACTTATAAAAGACCACCTCCACTCCCCACTTTAATAGAATCCCAAAAGTTAATTATCTTGAAAAAACTCTATCTAAATACACACCAAAAAACCATATTTATAAAATATATATTCATTTCTTCCTAAAATGCCCATCCAAATAGTCATAATGTGTAATATAAAGAAATATTTCCAAGGAGGTGGTATAAGTCTTAACCGAATTCATTCATATATATTTCCTATTCAACCTCCTTAAAATTTATTCTATATGTCATATTAAAATTTCATAAGTATATTTACTATATATATCTAAAATAATGTTTATGAATGAACTATATTCTACACAATTCCGTCTAATTGGAAATGAAAACATAACACAACAACATGTATAGACTACCATTTTCATATAGCAATGTATATAATTTTTTATCACTACCACACATAGTTTTTTTATAAAGTTTTAATTTATAAATATATATATATATATATATATTATTTATTCCATAATTATTATTTTATAATTATAAATTATGTTTTACCTTCTAACCCACTCACCCATTGGAAAATGGAAACATCGCTCATGTGTATGTGCGGAATATCGCCTTCAAAAATCAATGCAATTAATTTTAATTCAGAACCTTGTGTGGATAGTTATCATAATATATTTAATGTATAAATATTTGATATATTTTATCATTAAAATTGTATTAGTTCTAAAACCAAGTCCAATTGACATTAATCGGATCCTTCAAATTAAAAAATTCATTAGAAACTGAATTATTAATATGTAAATAAATGATTTTAAAAATGAAATATTTTTTAAAGGGTAAAAATAAGTTATCAACTAATTATATATATAAATGAAGATACAAATACATATCTATAATATATTAACAATAAATTTAAATGTTTTATACAGGAGGATGGATCACATCTAATCATTTTAGAATCAAAGTTAAGGGTTTCTATTTCAATCTCTCTCCAATTGGTATTATTTATGCTTTATTTTTCTATGTGGTAATTATATGATATTTATCTATTAAAAAACATAAATTTTTTTATAATTTTTTTATTTATGGGGTTTACAAGTATTATTTCTATTTTCCACTTTTTGGTACTCAAATCCATCGAAATGTGTTTTATTAGAAAATCATACATTATATCTCTTTTTTGGTTGGTAAATTTTCTCTTCCATATCCAAATTCTTCATTATTCACTATGAATGTTTTTTTCTATACATAAATAAATTATTAATGTAAAATTATGTTTATATTTTTACTTAAATTAAAAGAAATAGAGGAATATTTTGATCATTTTCTACATGGGGGTTTTTTTACTTTATTTACAAAACTACAAAATGAATGTTTTTTAACACTTACTGCTTGACTCTAACTTCACACCCTCATAGTCGTTATACATTATCAAGAATAATTTACATTTTTATATTTATATTTAGTTGTAATCATATTCCCATTATTAATTCAATATACGGGGAATTCATTGGAAATTAATTAGTGATAGGTGGTAATTAGAATTATACACCCCTTGATGCGTCATTAGTTCTTATAAGACACTTATTTTTTCATGGTTTAATTATTATTTAGGAATTTGATTTATTTAATACCCAATTATTGATCATTTCTAGGATGAGGCCCTGATGGTAGATTCAAATTTCTAGTATACTGAATTCTATCATTGAAAAACCAGTTATTATTATTCTTGAAATTACTAAATTAATATCATGCATGGATAAATTAAATTCTTAAGTTATTGATCTAATGAAATATGTATTGATTATTCACTCTTTCATATAGTTTATTTCTTCTGTCTTCACGATAGATTTCTTTGGGAAATTTCTTTACTAAAAATTTGAGCCCACCCATTATTTCAGTTTCTTTTCCAAAGGGTATAAATAAGGTAGCATTGAATTATTTATAATAGAAATAAGAATGTTTTCACGAAATTTTTATGTTTTGTTTTAAAATTCCAATTTAATATGACGATTATGTATGTATAAAGTCTCTAAATGTTATTAGAATATTTAGTCTGATGGGATATGAAATATCATATAGTGTACCATTATGATTTAGAAAACACCGTCTATATATTACTTGATATGGGGTTTTTATTGGACTGGTAGTTTTTGTTTTATATAAAATCTAGTAATTATGGGAGATCAATCATTATGCTCCTAAAATAGATAATGAAATCTCAGATAATTCCCTTTAGAACATGAATTATCCTATCTATTAGTTTTTTTGGCTTGGGGGTGTTGTATAAAACTATAACTAGGTACTCATTTACTCCATCAAACTCTTCTACAACAATTATATGAATCATAACTCATAGTCAATGATGATCATCGATGGTTCTCGAATCATTTTCATAGTATTATTGGTGCAATGGAATCCAAATTTTTCCACAAAACTATACTATAAAATGATATGGAAGAGAGATGAGTGGTAAGTTAGTTAATGATTTCCCAGATAGTATCATGAACCTTTAACAAATGATGAAGTTTAACCATGAAATCCATGGATATTTTGTCCCACACTATCTGTAAAACCATAGGGGGGGTGGTTCAATTGGCTGAAACCGGGTGCTTAGCCATTACTCATTAATATGTGAGGAATTATGATATGAGAACTATAACACTTATCCTTATGTCTAAATAATATTATTGATACATATGGTATGAGTAAATCATTATCTCACCAGATAAGATGAACAATGGAATATATGAATCTTTCTGAACACCTTTACACACATCCCCACTAGAACTTTTTTTCACACTAGAAACTTAATGGTATGATCCCCACCATAAGAGGATCCTTTATCTGCATCTTCATAGAATATAATGTATCACAAACCCACAAAATCAATGTCTCCTTGTTTTTACACTACCACTCAATAAAAATTTGCGAAGAATACCCCCATTAATCCAAGGAGATAAATTTCTCCTTCTTCAAACAAACGTAATTAAAAAATGTATTTTTTCACATACTAATCCTATACCATTTGAGAATGATATTTCATATTAAAGGAATTACCCCTAATGATTCTATTCCCTATAGTACAGGAAATATCAAAGAAACAATCTTATAAGAAATATATCCTCCTTTAGTGCCTAATATTTTTATATCAATGATAAAAACCATACTTGAGATGATTTTTGTCCTTGTAAACCATGAATCACTCACATTAATGATAGTTTCATTAGTTTTTCACGGAAAATAGATCTTCTCCAAAATAAAAAAATCATTTTTCATTTAATGATAGTATAAGTGCCTCATGATTATATATTTTTTTGAAATCATTGTCTACCCTTTCATTAAATAAAATCCAATCTTGGATATATAGGTATCCCCAAACACCTTATACTCTACTCCTTCCTCCAATATCCAAATATTTGAATCCCTGGCTAATATCTACTTTAGCTCTAAAAAACTCTTCGATATCACTCATTCCATAAGAATAGTTTCCCCTTTTAAGTAAGGGATTTAATGGGTGACATAATACTATAGAATTTAACCATTATTTTTTCATAATATCCGCATTGAATAAAAAATCTATACACCTCAGATTCATTTTTAGAGGATCACAATATATCACTCACTTATTATTCAATGGTTTAACTAAAAAACCACCATATAATATGATATAACCCATGAATATAATTCCTGAATAAAGATCGTGTACTTAAAGAGTTTAATATACAATTAGAGATCATTGAGATAGTCCAAATAATATTCAAATACATAGAATGCTCACCATCCAAAACAGAATGGATGGGTATTTCATTAATGAAAATTACAATTAACCAATCAAAGAATGGGTGGATGATCCATCTCATGGGTCCCATGAACATAGTTTTCATGTCCATTACTCCAAAATAAATCGCTAGAAACTTGATAAATTTCAATTCACACATAAATTCCATATTTTTAATGACCTCCTCATATACCAAATAAGATAATGCCTAAAAGCATTTCATTATTTTATAAATACTTCACTTATTTCAGAAAGATAAAAAGGATATCGATCCGAAATATGTGGTATTTGTACATATATATCACATAATTTAAGAAATGATAGTCATTATAGTGACTTAGTATCCCTTGTTACTTTTGGGTGAGTATAATTTGATCTACCGACACAATGTACCTAATTAAACCTTTAACAAATAGAACCCTTAAATCAATATTTAGTTGTCATATCTTATTTAAAGACATCTGATATAATTCTATAAGATATCATTTCTATCTTAGGATACAATTTGATACAAAAATAAATCTATAAATAAGGGAAAAAACTTTTAAATCCTGAAAAAAACTTCCAGGTACTCTAATAATACAACTATAAACTAATACTTTATATCATCCATAGTGCATGAAGGAAATATATCTAACTAGTGGGTAATATGCTGTAACATCTTGAGGGTTAGACATAACCATTTGTCCAAATGGTCCCACCCAACAGTAATGGTGAACTTCGACCCATCAACTTGACACTATATAACACTAAAAATATAAATTTAGTTGAACATAGACTATAGTAACCAGTCCATACAAAGGATTACATTATCATATCTTATCTCTATTATAATTATATATTAATAAAACCTATCTCTACCTAGATAAATCTCAAACTAATGAAATATGTGGGTAATAAGGTGATGACCACTAGTAGGAGCCTCTAACATAAGAGGACTAGATATAGGCTACCCTATTATCCCTAACTCCTAATCTAATGTTGTTATAAGAAATTAATAACACATATTGGTGTTAATAAGTATGTGTGATATGGAATAAAATATAATAATTATATCTTAAACCATGTCTATTTGTGCCTAATGATCTCCCTTAATCATATGCATATTGCCATAGCACTAGCCACAAGTACCCTATGTGTAACACAGACCACCTTGATGTTATAGTGGTGCAATTTGATCAAAGAACTATTCATATCTTTCATGAAATATTTTATCATCTACTCCTATATCAATATATCCACCCTGAGAGAAGCTCTATCAACTGTTTAGAGGCCAAAAATCTCTTCGATCCCTATAATGGATAGGTATATCCATTATACTTTCCCAACATCCCTCAGTCTATCACCTTGTAATACAATCACAATCCATGTTTCCTCTACCTCTACAATAATAAAAAATTATATATCCCTCATGGTTGTAAACTCAATGATATATCATTATCATATATCTATAATACATGGATCATGTATTTGGTTTTCTCCAATGATGGGATCTTGATTATTTTCATCAACTAGAATATTGTTATGACTATAAATTCTAGAAAAAGAAATTTTACAAGTTCTCTGACTACAATTATACAAAAAAATCAATTAAAAGGTCTCAATATAGAAATCCAGTATAGTTGTTGATACATTTAATTAAAAACCATATCAAATATCTCTCCATAGTCCTCTCTCAAAATTTTAAAACACTATAAATAAAACAAGAATGATGTCTATAAAGTATATCATGACATCCATAAACCTTAAAACATACTCAGCTAATCTCATGATACAATATTAAAGGTACAATATCTCCTAAACTAGTTTCATACTAAACATCTCCATATAGTACACCATCTAAAAAAATTGTAAGACTATGAACATTATATAGTATCCTCATCAAAATTCTGTGTAGTCAACACCTAACAAAGACTACACATTTAATGAAAAATATTCATTGAAACAATCTATATATATTTGGTCAATTTCTAAATTATATGGAATACATTAGTCATTAACTCTAACCACTCATATTCCTCCAATGTATCAGGTTCACCGTAAAATCTAGATGGATTACGTCATAAAAACCCATGCATCATACTATGCTTGTATGTAGTCTCATCCTACATATTATGTACTACCAACTAACCCATAGTTGGAGTATCTAATCCCTATAAAACTGGTGGAAGATATTTCATTTTTTAAGTCATGGAGATAACTCATGATCTGGTCCCCTAAATTTTTGAGACCAATTCATTAGTTTGAGTAAGGTCTTATAGGTTCTAATATTCATTTATATAGGTTTGAATAGAGAATGTTCAAGTAGATGGGATTATTGGGGTTTTATTATTTACAACACATAATTAATACTAAAATATAAATGTTATTATTGTTGTAGTGATATAAAAATAAATTCATGACAAGGGTTAATGTATGAATAAACATTATCTACTTTATGTGAGTTAAAAGTATTTTTCTTTAATTAATAATGGTGAGTGGTGTTAAATAATTTTTTAATTATTCATTGGGTGATTTTGACTTTAATTGTATACATATATAAAGCTAGATTATAATCTTCAGTGTCTATATAAAGGTAATATTAAAGTAAAATTTAGAACAGAATATTAATTAAATTCTCATACTTGATGAATAATGGTAACCTGGAGGTAACACATATAACCAAAAGTTCGTCTGGATTTCACATGGCACACATAAAGGTAACTCAAAAAATTAGTAACTACTTATGTGTAATAACTGTATTGTGTAAAGGTTATCTTAAAAGTTCACCATCTATGTGAGGGTAATTAAAACTTTGTATAAGGGTAAATCATAAATTCAAGAGACTACATAAAGTTAATTTAGAGATATATAATGGAAATATTTTATGTGCAATGGTTGAATATAGTTATTAATAGTAATGTAAAATTAAAATATTTATATCTCAAGGTACAATCATCGTGATGAATATAAAATAAATAGAAATAATTTTAAGAGAAATGGTTTCAATTTGAAAATTATATTTATTATAAGACTGTTTTTAGGCTTCAAAAAGTAGTTAGAGAGACCATGGACTTCTAATAGTAACTAGAGTGTAATAGAAATTCTTGGTAGGTTGACATACCACATGTATGGATGATAGAATGAATGTTTTTTCAAATTTTAGGATGAAGAACCACATGATGAGTGATGACATTCACCATGGTTGATCAAGATACCACATGACACATGGTCAATATGGTGATTAAATTGTTTATATGGTGATGAATTATATTAGGAATAAGAAGATGATGATAAATATAGGGAGGTATTCACAAGATATGGTGATACACCATTCATGTTACTTATATGTATGAATATGAAGACATAAATGTATTAAGAATATTTTGGGCAAATTCTGAAGAATATGAGAAAGAATGAAGGTCTCATAGGGAATTTTCTGATTTCAATGAAGAAACCATGATAAAAAATTTATTGAATTCAAATATATATATATATATATATTCATTCATTAATTTAAAAAATTATCGTATATAGAAATGGTTCAATGGAATTAATGAGGAAGAATTAAATTATTAATGAAGGGATAAGAATTAATCAGATTAAATAGAATTTGATAATGAAGGAATTTGGATGAGTCTATAAATTCATGAAATAATGTATTCATTAATATTTAAATATAGGAATATGTAATGGGAATAACAATAATAATAAAATATAAAACATTTCTATGGGTTTGAATAAACTTATTCTATACATAATTGTATTTAGTTCCATGAATTTGTGAAGGAAATTCATTAGTGACTCAAAAATTAATAATTCAGGGTGATTTGAAATATAATTATTCACATTGTATTCTATGAAAAAATTATCACTCATAGAATGAATAAATTTTTCTAGAGAAAAGAATACGGAGAAGATATCAGCACATGAACCACTTAATAGTAATCATTGCCATAAGAACATTCAAATGTTTACCCACATCCTATTATTATATCATTGTTAGATGAATGAAATATATGGGATATAAAAAATAATATAGTATACTTTTAATGTGAGTTTTAAGGATTTTTTTATAATCATAGTGATTAATATTATTTTATTGGTGGATATTTTGATCATGGGTTTTACCAAATCATGCCAAGGACTTACTACTCACATTGAGTATCAAAAAAATTATATTGAATGTGACATGTTTGTGTGTGAATAAGTGTGATAATACATAAAATAAATTCACTATAACATGTCATATGTCTTTTTATACATAAAAAATTAAAATTGGTGATCCCACACACAGTGATTTAAGTGATCAAGTGTTCATAAAATTGATAATATAAGAAGGGTACCTTTATCAATGTTCAATTAGTTAATGATATTGTTTGTTAAGTCTCTATTGAACTAAATAAGTTATATATTTCTATTATAATCAATTGATATTTTATATTTTGTAAATATATATTTAAATATTTTATATTATGTTAATAGTTTTCATATTTTGAATGATGGGATGTTTCCTTTTCACTTGTTTATTAGTTATGATGTATTGGATGTAATAACCAAATGGATTTGTTCACCATGTTGAATGTGCTTCCATGATCCCATTAGAAAATAAAAATTTGTAAAATTATTTATTTTTCAATATATGAATTTCATACTCTATTTTAGACTGTGGGTTTCCTAAGGTTTGTGGGCGTAAAAGAGAAAAGGAAATATATGATAAATTACAGAATATTTATTTATGAAAAATAAAAGTAATCTGAGAAAATATTTAATATTAGATGGTTCAATATAATGATATATTAATGAATAATGATGAAACTACTAATGGTTTTTTCCCAAGGGTTAATGAATATTTTACATAAATAAAATATTTAGGGAAGATTTCAAAGAATATTTTGTTGTTGAGAAGATAATGCATATATTACTTGATACGTTTTATAAGAACATTTATCATTTTGATGATAAATATCTATAAGATATTATTTTTGAGTAAATAATCAATTCCTTTTTCGCTTATAAAATTTTAATATATCAAATTCAAAATAAAAAATTAAAGGTAGAAATAGAAAATTCTTTTAACACCACAAAATCTCCAAAAGCTAGAAGGTTTTTTTGTGAGGATGATGAAGATATCCCTTAAAATTAATATTCAGAATTGAATTTGAAATTTTATTAAATAATGACTCACATTTATAAAAATTTTATAATATATAAGGTAATATTTAAATCAAAGTTTCCACATAAATTCTCTAACCATGTGGATGTTGGGAATTTTGAAGCAAAAAATACTAAAAGAAAGAATTTGAATATAGTAATGATAAAGATAGATGATTTTAATTCTTGTCAAAGAATAATGAAACTAGGTCAAAATTATTTTCTATATGAAATAGTAAATTTTCATAAAATAAAAAAATACAAATCTTTTATCTTTATGTGGAAAGTGAGTATAGTGATGGAAAATAAGGGATTTATGCTGATAATGATTTGGTTAAAATATTCACATTAGTAACCATCTTGGTGACATTTTCAATAGTGATAGAAGTAAAAATTCATGAAGTGAAAAAAAGTTATTTCATTAAAAAAGGATAATTAAATGAATTAATATCTTAAATTGTGAATCCTGAAAAGGTGAAAAAAAGATTAATAAAGATTATCAATCATCTAAAAGCACAGAATTAGTTCATAAAGAAGAATAAAATGACAGTGAGAAAGATATTTTATCTAAATAAATTTATTATAGATGATAAGACGTTTTTATTTATAAAGAAAAAATTTAATGAATTAGAGAAGGATCGTGATCCTATTCAACTAAAACTTGTTATGTTTGAAGAACAAATGAATATTTATATAATAATTTTTGAAACTCAATTCAGGAATATTGATAATGTTTAGTGAAGAATGGTATAAAATAAGATCATTAAAAATCATCTTACATAGAATATTTTAATATGTAAAAGGTTGGTAAATAGTATAAGAAGAAGAATCAAGTCAAAAAATCCCTTGTTTGTGGGTAAATTAGTTAATTCTAAAAGAATAGAAAAAATTGGATGTTAGAACATTCATTAAAAGTTTTATACCTCTAGTGACTCAAAAAAGGATGGGAAGAACTGTCTTTTCATGAGAAATATGTAATGTGTTTATAAAAAAACATTTTTAAAAGGATCTAATATTGGTGATCAAAATAATAATGATATAGAGAAATATATTTCTATACATCATACTATTTTTAATGTTAAATATGGTTTTTATATCTATTAAAAGTACTATGGAGGGCTCAAGGATATGGAGAATATGTGTAGGTTCTATTAATAATATAAAAGTGATTCTAAAAATCATTGGTGATAAAACTTGTTGGGTATTCATCTCAGAGATGGAAAAATTATTGAGAAATAATAATAAAATTTTTGATCAAAGATTGAAAACATATTTCAACCATTGGAAGAAGTTGATAATGTTTGTGATCAACAAAGTCACTTTTCAAAAGGATGTATCCCAGTTATACCTTCCCTATAGGGAATGAACTCTGTGAAGAAAAGGGATATAGGTAAATATAATTTTGTTATTGTTTTAATTCAAGGATCAATAAATGAATGTCTATGAATTTTGGACAATTATTTCTCCTCAAAAATAACCAGAGACTTGTAATTATTAAATGGTATTGAGTATTATTAAAATGATCTATTGTAAGGACCAAAGAATTCCATCCATGGAATTTTCCCTTATCATAATTATTCTTTATAGCAATAACCACAAAAAATCACATTAATAACACAATAAAATATTTATTAATGGAATGAGAGATATTTCAAGAAGTTGAGGAACCCATAATGATGAAATAATAACTTCACCTTTGGATTATTAATATA
Source organism: Viscum album (assembly GCA_963277665.1). NCBI lineage: Eukaryota > Viridiplantae > Streptophyta > Magnoliopsida > Santalales > Viscaceae > Viscum > Viscum album. Next base: position 166,436,698 of record OY728125.1, on the reverse strand, counting down.
ACACTTATGAATAGTAAATTTTCCAATATAATTGTAACCTCACCTATGAATTTATAAATGAAATTTATGTATCTTCTAAATGTAAATATTATTTAATCCTATCATAGAATAAGATAATAAATGTTTTAGAAATTATTATTTAAGTGTTGATATTTTAATAAAACATAAATTTTTATTTTCAATTTTATAATTAATATAATGATTTAAAATTATATTTATTTTCAATAAATGTATTAAAAAATTATATTTTTTTATCTTATGATTATAATATAATTTTATGAGACCTTAAATAATTTTTCAAAGTGTCATAAAATCACTTCTAATTTTAAAATATCTATTTTTTTCTAAATGATGATTTTAAATAAAAAATATTTTCCCAAAATTTATAAAATTATTTTCATGAAACATAATTTATTTTTGAATTATACACATTGAAAAATGATTAGGGTGAATTATTTTGATTTTTCTAAAATAATTGAATTTTATGAATAGTGAAATAAAGTAATTTACAGTATTAGTAAATAGATGAATTTCTGGGTCATTGTTGAATCATGGATGGTGTAAGAGAACTTTGGATTCAACATGAATTCATTAATTACTATATATTTTTCAAAAAAATCATCAATATTTATTTTCTTGATCAAAATAATAAACTAATTGATAAAATTATGAGGAAACACCCCTCTCTTTCCCTATAAATATCACCTGTCACTAGCTCTTCCCCTAAAACCTCTCAAGATTTGAGCCTTACCCAAATTCAGTTGAAATATCTTCCCAACCCCATTATATTATTCCAGGATCATTTTGTCTCATTAAAATAAAAAAAACTAATTTATATACAGAGTTTCTCAAGGAAGAGAATTCAATAGGTAAAATCCTCTTTCTTTTATTTTAAATTAATTCCATGTTCATTTTTTTCGTTTTCGCTCCTCACATACCCTAATAAAAATGGTATAATGAAACCATTAACTTACATGTATAGTATTGGTATTATTATAAAATAATAATCCATCATCAATTATTTCTCCTCCCTTTTTTTCAAAAAAAAAACATTGCATGTGATGTGTTAATTTATCACATTCAAGGATGACGTGATTTCAATTTCATTTTCCACATTCAAGGATAGTATTAAAACAATATAATGGTTGAAATATAATTAAAAATTTATTTTATCACCCAATTTATGTTAGTAGCTCTCATATATAAGTAATACTAAATGATAAAAAAATGAGTTTATTATTATCGAAAACCGCCAAAATTAACCTAAATGATTATTACTAATGATTTATGTAATTATTAATCCTCACCCCAATTTACCAAATGACATATATAAAAATTTAATATTATATATTTTCATTAAAATCATATAACATTAATTCAGAAAACCATTCTCATTTTACATGATTTTACGTACATTTATACATGTAAACCAATCAAGAAAACAAAGTAAACCCACACTCCTAAAAGATTAAATTGAATATCATAACCCATCAAAAAGATCATAAATGAACAAAAAAATATTTTCATAAATAAAATAAATATATAAAAGGTTATGAATTATTTAATTAATAGATTTAATTTCATTATTTAGGACATCATGATCAAGTGAAGAACAGTTTCAGTCATATAAAGTAAGGGATTCTACCCGAACACCCATTTTCCCTATGGGTTACTCTTCATCTATCATTACTTCGAGGAAATGATTCTTTAATTTTATGTAATTCTTATAACTTATGGGTATATAATAAAAACTCATATATCAATATCATATCATCTTTATTTTATAGGGAAATACATGTTTTAAAAAGGTTCCTTTCTCGCATATTTCTGATAAGCAAGCCCAATTAAAGGGAATTTACTATTTTCATAACCATTATAATGTTTTATCCATAATCTATTTCAATACATCATCATTTTTCTAAAATCATTCATTTTTTCATGAAAAGCTACCTTTTTTCATTTTGATTTTTTTAAACAATTATTTCTTATATGTTTTAAACACTTAAATATTTTCCCTTCAAAGCACTCTAAAGTGGATAATTTATAAAGATTCCTAAACACACTTTTAAATTTTTTTCACTTAATTTGAACACCATTTCCCATTATATAATCATATTTTACATTTTAATGTACATTTATTTTCTAAATCCAATATCTCATGGAAACATTTACGATATTCCCATTCGTAATGCCTTATAACATGATTACGATACCCATTTCATTCAATGGGTAACCCCTATGTTATGTTTGATAATTCATGTGGAACACATATTCATGAAACTTTTAATATGGGTGTGACCATATTGATATCCAATTTATTGGGTAATGTTTATTCTCATTAGAATTTATGTTGGGATATGAAGAAAACCTGATTCCTTTAAGGGAAGTTTCCCACCATATCTGAGAATCTAGAATTGGCTCGTGTTTATGTCAAGTTATATCTTGTTTACACATTACAATGATGATATGAATATATATTACCATGTTATAACTATTATAATTCATCATTTTTATTCTTGTTTCATGCATTTTATGTTATCATGTTATGAGTTCTAACCCGTGTTCTTGTTTATTCCATGGTTATTCCCTTATTTGGATATTTAGCTCATCCCTTTGGTTCATTTATCCCCCAATTTATCCTATGCAGATATTAGGGCTCAAATTATGTTAGGAGATCGTTATGAATATTAAATAAGAGATCTTTTTATTTTCATTTAATTATGTTTAATTATGTATCTAATCATCCAAGACACTAGAATATATGATCCTTGTCTTTTAATTTGATATTTGATTATGCTTAAAATATTTTAATAATATGTGTAAAAGGATAGGGTCTTTGTAGTTGGCATCATAGAAAGGTATAATTATTTTTGAATATTGGGAATAAAACACATTATTAATAACCCTAGTGGTAATTTTATATCAATGTATAAACATGATTGAAACTAAGGGTATCACTAGTTTTGATATAATTTTCATTTAAAAGTTTATACTTCTATCATAAATTTATTTTTATAGGTTTATTAGCAATGTATTAAAGCTCGCTAATTGTACTTTATTACTCTAAGTTAATTTTAGGAAATATAATAACTCATGCAAAAAACAAATGTGATTTTCAATGTGATGATTCCCTTAATGATATTACAAATATAATGGGAAAAGGAGATCAAAAAATTATGATACTACTTTCTCAAGTGAATCATGTTTTGAATAATGACATAAATCATGTGGAATTCCCTTATTCTCATAAAAAAGGGAAATTTATGTTTTAATCCTTCATGTGATAGAGGACTCCCATCATTAGTGGATCTTCCAATAACATCATCACATAATAATGAATTAACTCCATTGAAAAGATATTCTTTATCCTAAAACACTTAGAAGAAGAGAAATTTGTGCTAGCATTAAATAATTTTCATGGGGAAGCTATTTTGTGGTCGACACTGACCAAGAACACAAAGTCCAAAGAGGACATTGATTCCATAGAATGAGAAAAATTCAGGAAAATATTTTCCAATAAATATTTTCCATAAACCCTCCATCTTTAGATGGAAAGGGAGATCCACAGGCTAAAGAAAAAGGAAGATTATTCTATTGTGGTGTATGAACCAAAAATCACAATGTTTCCAAGATCTACCTCCATCATTGTCATGAAAACCAAAAGAAATTTGGATCGCTTCATTAGCAGACTAAAGTCAAGTCCAAAAAAATCATCGGAGATTCGTGAAATTGAAATCTATGAGGATATTTTCCATTTTTCCCTTAAGGATTAAATAGAGATCAAATACTCTCACCGATCTCATGGTGATTGTGAAAAAATAGAAAAAGAGAGTTTAATATGGATGGATCAAGAGATAAATCATTTGACGGAAAGAAGAACCAACATCCCTTGTGTCAAAATTGTGGGAAGAATAATCCCAAAAACTACTTAAAAGAACCAATAGATGCTTCAAATATGGTATAGAAGGACATATATAAAATAACTACAAAATAGATATGAATAATCCCACAAACATAGAAGAATAAAAGAGGGTTTAGATCCTCACTCATCCTATACTGTAGTGTTTCAACTTAAAGGAACATGGGAATTATTTGATATATTACCCGAAGCCAAGGGTTGTTGGAAGAAATCAACAACTACAGCCTCCAAGGAAACAAGGAAGTTCATATGCTATCACTACTGTTGAGATGGAACCTAAAAATTATGTAGTGAAAGGTATACTGTTTATTCATTCATGATTAGTCAACATTCTAATTGATCAAGGTTTTATATATTCTTTCATATCATGTAAGTTTATTATAACTATTCAATCACCACCTCAAACATTGTAGGTTAAGTTATCTATGAGAATATAAAATAGGGAAATTATTGCATTACATGTTTATAACTCCAACCTATTTAATGTATGTTGAAGGAACCACCTATAAAATCTTTTCATACTTCTTTTAGTAGAGTTTGATTCTATAATGGGAATCAATTGAAAATCTGTATATAAAGACAACATCAAATTTCAGGAAAGGGGGATCACTCTTCACATATTGAAGAATCCACTAATTCTGTAAAAGATTAAGGAGGACAATGAATCTTTATCATAACCATAATATTAATTGTAGATATTTTTTCCTTTTTATAAATCATATATTTCTCAAATTATTAAAAAAATAGAGTGATTCATGCTAAAATACATTCCCATCATTTAAAATTAAACCAATGTATTCCTTGATAAATTACACAGTCTTCCTCATAATCGAGAGGTTGAGTTCTCAATTGAACTTATTTTTGGATCACTAACTTTATCAAATACAGCTTATATAATGTCCACCATTGAGTTAGAATAACTAAATAAGCAGATGTAGGAGAATATGGAGAAGGTTTTTATATACCAGAGTTCTTCACCATGGGGTGTTATAGTCCTCTTCATTAAGAATAAATATTGATCAATGTGCCTCAACATTGATTATCATGAGATTAAAAAAATCATGTTAAAGAACAAGTATCTCCTTCCATGAATAAATGAATTTTTTTATCATTTATGTGGGGGTATGTATTTATCAAAGGTATAACTTTGGTTAGGATATCAACAATTAAAGGTGAGAAAGGAATATATTCCCAATATTTCCTTTTGATCAATGTATGGACACTATGAGTTCAGAGTAGTGCCCTTCAAACTCACTAAAGCTGCTGAAATTTGAATATACATATTGAAAAGGTTTTTCAGTGATTACCTTAAAAAAATTGTGGTAGTCTTTATTTGTGATATTCTGATATATTCCAGGAGAAATGAGGAACAATATGAGAATTTGAATACTATTCTAAAAACATTATTAATGGAGAAACTATATTCCAAGGTACATCAACTGTGATTACTAGATAGAGGATGTAACATTCTTGGGGCATGTAATCACCAGAAAAGGGAAATCTATGGACCCTTTTAAGACAAAGAAAATCAAATAATTGACTAGGAAAACTTTTGTAATGTATATCTTTAGATTCATTAGTCTATATATATATTACTAGTGATTTTTTAAGAACTTCTCATGATTTTCTACCCCACTAGCCAAGAGGGATCGGAAGGGAGAAAAACAATTCGGGACCAGAGAATGTGAAGATCGTTTTAAGGAGTTGAAAAAGATGATTGACACTGCACCAGTTCCCACACTAACAACAAGTATGGAAAGGGTTTTGGTGTACAACGATGCTTCAATGAAGGAATTATATTTTGTACATATCAAAAATGATAATGTGATAGCCTACTATACCTCAAGGAAGTTGAAAATTCTTGAGAAACAATATCCTATGCATGACCTACAATTAGTGTCTTGGATCTTCATCTTTTAAATATGGATGAATTATATTTATGGGGATAACATTAAAATATATAATGATTATAAGAGTATAATATATATATGAACATAAAATAAGATAAATATGTGCCAATATAGATGGTTAGATCTCATCAAAGTTTATTACTACCCAATCCACTACCATTATAGTAACGAAAATAAGGTGGTAGATGCTCTAAGTAAAAAAGGGATCATGCATATTTCTCAACGATGAAAGTTGAAAAGAATCTAATCTTATTATACTAAAAAAGCATTGATATGGGAATCATTAAGGAAGGAACATAATCAATCCTTTCTCAAATGATTTCTAAACTATCCCATATAGAGAAAATAAAGGATGTTCAAAGGAATGATGTGAAAATTTATAAAAATGTCGAATCATTCAGAAATGGTGATTCCTTAGACTTCTAAATGGATGAGAAATGAGTCATGAGATTTGGGTCATGATAAAATGTACCATCCAATCCATAGATAAATAAGGAGATTTTGATTGATGCACACAACTCAACATTATCTATTCACCTAGGGAGCACAAAGATGTATTGATATCTATACGAGAACTATTGGTGGGAAAATATAAAAAATGAGATCACTTAATATACATAAATGTTCCTGGTATGTCAACAAGTGAAGTCTAAAAGGAAAAATCTAAAGGGATGATTCAACCATTACACATACCAACATGTAATTGGGAGAACATCACCATGGAATTTTTCACTAGACATTTGAAGACATCAAGTTAAAATAGTGTTACATGGGTTTTTGTGGATCATCATGAAAATATAGTTTACTTTATTATAATTTGAGAGGACTTCACAGTGGATCAACTTTCAAGGATATACATCGGAAAAGTGGTAAGGTTTCATGTAGTACCACATTTGATTGTATCTGATCAAGATCCAAGATTCACCTCCAACTTCTAAAAGGACTCTAATGTACTCTGAACACAAAGTTGAACTTCAGTATAGCCTATCATCTTCAAACTGATGGCCAATCTGAGAAGAATATTTAGACCTTAAATTAAATGTTGAGGGAATTTTTTATGAAAATCAAAGTAGGATGAGACCAAAATATTCATCTAGTTGAGTTAAACTATAACAATAGTTTCCTCTCAAGCATCCCAATGGTTCCATATAAATTCCTTTAAGGTAAGTGATGAATCACATTGGAATACTGGGATGTGTTCAGTGAACATAATCATTTAGGACCATAAATGGAAAACCAAATGGTGGGGAAGGTGGAAACCATTTAGTATCACATCAAGGTAGCCCAATGTTGATAGAAGATATATGAATACAATCTTATAAGGGACCTAGAGTTTGAGGTCAGAGACTTGGTATTCATCTATATATCTCCATAGAATAGGGTTATGAGATTTGAGAAGAAATGAAAGATGGACCCCAGGAACATCAACCCATTTGAGATCCTTGATCGTGTTGGAGTTGGGGTTTATTGACTATCACATCCACCTACCATGTTCCAAGTACATGATTTATTCCATTATCGCTCAGGATAAATTACATACCATATTCTTCACTTGTACAAAATTTGGATTTGGTAAAATTAGAAAATGACCTCTCTTATGAGGAGTAGTCGCTGAAGATCATGGATTATATAGACAATGTTCTATGAAAAAAAATACTCACCTAGTTAGAGTACGATGGTGGAACCATAAGTTCAAACATGCAACATGGGAACTATAGGAAGTGATGAAAGAGGTGTACCCTCACATATTTTTAGCTCAATATGTTAAAAAAATTGATTGAAACTTTTCATAAGAGGTGAAGAATATAATGAACCATGAATTCTATCAATGTAATTTTCCCTTATTATAATTATTTCATATAGTATAAACCACTTAAAATCACATTAATAACATAATTAAAAAATTATGAATATAATAAGATTTATTTCTAGATGTTAGGGATCCTATACTGATGAAATAGTAACTTGACCTTTGGAATTGTAATATAACCCTAATGAATAGTAAATCAGCCAATTGAATAGTAACCACACCTATGAATGAATAAATAAAATTTAGGTTTCTTACAAATGAAAATATCATATAATCATATCATAGAGTAAGTAAATAAATGTTATTATTATTTATGTTTTGAAATATTTATAGAAAAATGTTTATATTCAATTTTATAATTAATTTAATGACTTCATAGAAAATTTATTTTCATTAAATATATTAAGAAATTAATTTTTTGTGGTCTTGTGATTATAAGATAATTTTATGAGACCGTATCTAATATTTCAAAATTTCATAAAATCATTTAAAATTTTAAAATCAGTATTTTTCAAGGAAATGAATATTTTAATTAAAAATTTACTTTATCATATTTAGAAAAATATTTTCAAAAAATGGAAATTATTTTTGAATTATGCATATCAAAAAATTTGTAGGGTTTTTTTTTGGATTTTTCTAAAGTAGTTCAATTTTTGGTGAATTTTGAAATATGGTAATTTGTAGTATATGTAAATAAATGAATATTTGAGTCATGCTTGAGTCATGAAATCCAAGGAAACTAATGCTCCCAAATAATGAAATTGAATCTCATTACCAATTAAAAGGGCCAGAAATAAACATAAAATAATAATAAATCAAATAAATGTATACTTTTTTCTAAATTAATTAATTAATGGATTCTTTATATGATCCCAAATATTTAGATCACGTTCAGAACAGTTTCAAACATAAGGTAACAGATTATACATGAACCCCCATTTTTCTTTCAAGTTATTCTTACCCTATTTCAAATCATACATAATTCTTCATTAATTCTGTGTAATTATTATAAATTAAATTTATATGTTCCAAAAATATATATATGGATTATATCATCTTTATTTTATGGGGAAATACATGTTTTAAAAAGGCTCCCTTATCAAATATTCTCGATAAGACAGCCCACTTAAAGGGAATTTTCTGATTTCTTACCCATTTTCATGTCCTATACATAGACTTTTTTATGAAAAAAGTATTTAAATAAAATCACTCATTTTATGATAAACACTATCATGGTCCATTTTGGGTTTTTTTAAATAAAATTCCATTTCTGTTTGAAACTCTCTTTAATATTTTCCCTTGAAACTGCACTAAAGTGGATACTTTCTAAAGTTTCCAAAATTTTATTTAAAAATATTTTCACTTAACTTTGACACAATTAACCATTATCTATGTATATTTTCCTTTATAAATGTCCATTTATTTTCTAAATCCATTCTTTCCAAAAAAAACTTTTTAATGAACCCATTCGTAATGCCTTATGTCATGATTACGTTACCCATTTCATTCAATGGTAATCCATATATAATGTTAGAATATTTATATATGATTCTTTATGTGGAGAACATATTCATTAAAATTTTATTATGGTTTTTCCTAGATATAAATCCAATTAACTGGGTAATTTCTATTCTCATAAAACATCATGTTAGGATAGGGAGTGAACCTGATTCCCTTATGGGACATTTCCCACCAAGTCTTAGCAGCTTGCCTTGACTCATGTTTATTTCTTGTTATTTGTTTTTCCATATTTATATGATGTTATGACTATATTTTCCCATGTTATTCTTAATTATTTGTATTCAAATTTCCTACCTTTTATGTTCTTATTTCATGTCTTCTAACCCATGTGATATGTTTTTTCCATGCTTATTTCTTTACTATGCTTTTTCACCCATCGCTTTTATTCATGTATTTTCTATGTTATCCTATGTAGATATAAGATCTCAAATGGAATTTTGAGATCATTATGAATATTAAATAAAATATTTTTTTATTTTTTTTTACATGATGTTTAATTCTTTACCCATTATTTAAAGTCACATGACTTTATGATCTGTTTCGACCCTAGGAGGGTGTTTGGGGAGAAGATAAAATAGTCCAGTGGGTGAAGAGAATTTTTCTGTTATTATAGAGACTTTCAGGTCAGCATTTTAGTTTTGTCCCGATCTGTATCATTATCCTTTATGTGGAATTGTATTTTCCCCCTGGGGACTGGGGAGTTTATCCCTTTTGTATTATGAAAGAGTTGCAATAGTCTAATAGTCACAACAGGTGATTATAGGGGGTTAAGTATTTGTGAAATCAGACCGTCTAGGATATTATTTCCACATATGGTCTCCAATGGGTTTATTCATTGATCAAGAAACACCCAAATGTCCTTGTATCCATGATTCATAGACCTTATTTCCAAAGGCAGTCACTCATTGGATAACGATTTGACCATGACACATAAGGACTCCACTGATTGAGAGGATGGGAGGTTGGGCTATTCACACCCTTTTGGGTAGAATTATTACCTATTCTGGGACACTCTTTTAGATTTAATCCATATTAATATGATATGAATCCTCATATCATTCTTTAATAGTGTATCTAAGGGTTATCCCAAGGTTGCATGATCATCAAGGATATGCATGGATTGGATGCAACAGAGACAATGATAACTTAATCCATGCAATGAGGTGCTCCAGAGTTTATTGTCATCCGGGAGGGATAGAAGGTGGCTTTATGTTGGGGTTTGACCAATAATAAGTGATTTATATGTATCCTCATAAGAGGAATCTGATCCCACGTAGTTTGGTTATCTATACATATACCTAGGTGGGATCCCATCTAAATTTGGGGGAACATTTTATCAGGATTGAAAACTGAGGAGAATGTCCCATGATCTTGATCCTTTGATTGGCATCCTATATATCTCGGTTAGAACGAGAATCAGAGTTCTTGTAGTTCATTTTTTAGTGGGATAATTTGTATCACCACAAACCCTTAGGCCCACGTGAGTCATGCTCGGTGTGAGAAACAAGAGGATGTGAAGGATTCCACAAAGGAACAATTTATATTCTCTGCTGATGGAAATAGAAGATGATGATAATGAAATGGGTCATCATTATGAGGCTAGAAGGAGAGGGAAATGGTAGATTTAACAAAGAGACCATCACCTGTGATGATATCTAGGATATTAAAATCTTGTTGATCTATCCAAACATGTCCTGAGCTGAGGAGAAGAGGGTGAAGAGTTACACCCCTCTCAAAAGGCCAGGGGATTACCTCCAGAAGAGTTCCCTTATAACAAGGTCCATGAGAGATGTCTTAACTCATAGATATTTAGGGGGACATAATTCATTGTTTAATCCTAATGAATATTTATAGATTAAGGGAATTGGGGATATATTCATGAAGAGGATATCCAATGAGTTCAGGCCCTGGGTGAAGGCTTCCTAAGTATCCAAATTATGATGGGAATTAGAGTTCGCGTAGTTCAAGAGATAAGGTGGATTTTGTGGATGTTTTGATCATAAAAAATATCTAATCACATGTGATTTATACTCAATATGAGAAAAACGATTATGTGAGATATTCTACAAACCACACACTTTCTCCTCCCTTGACAGAATAGGTCGATCCTACGACGAAGAAGTCGAGGCGATGGTGGGCAAGGGTGCAGATTATTGAACCATTTAATGTGAAATAAAAATAAATATCATTGGGATTGTCCTGAAAGACTAAGGTATTACACTAGGATAGATCCCCTTGGATGGGTCATATTAGAGAAGAGAGACTTTTCTTTTGTTAAATGGAAAAGAAAATGTGACCCTCACTCTCCCTATTGTGAGGTGGAGGCTCATGATCTAAGAGAAAAAAATCGGAGGAGAGAGTCTCATCCATGGAATCCATGACTAGGATCATCCCAACACGACATCTAGGGTAAGTCTCCATGTGAATATATATTTATATATGAACCTTAAAACATTACAAGGATCCTAATACCCTTAGAAGGAGAATATGGGAAACCTCTGACTGTATATTTACAATCCTAAATGGGAGGCTCACTGATGTTCCTTTCCAAATGGATTCATAAGTCATGAGGTTTTAGTGGAGGCTTCAACTAAGTGATTTTTAGATAAGTATACCAAAGAAGTAGATAACCTACCATGAGTGTATTTTAATAGGGTTTACAAGATGATATGTGTAGGTTATGGGCGTAGCTATGCAGCATAGCTCTACCGCAAAGGAATGTCGCATAACTGTGTCTCATAGGTCCTAGGAATGATGTAAAAAATTATTAACACCAGAGATCTAAGCTTATTCATGCTTAATAATGACTACCAAAAAGACAACACATTGGTGGGATTTAAATATAAATACCTAAGTTATCCTTTGGTTTCTTAGGAAGATCCTCACCTTGGTCATCAAAGGAATAGGTTTTTCATAGGTAGCATATTCATTATTGAAGAAGGGTCCTTAATGAGATGTTTTATGTTTCAAACTCTGAAATGATTTAAAACTTTCTTATCCCATATAATTTTATCTTCTCTTGTGTTTTAGAGAGATACCTGAGATAATTTTGGGGACCTGGGTGAAAGATTTATGCAATGGGAGATTCAAGAGTTCTTACAACTTTTTTTAGTCCTTAAATGGGGAGCCCAAGGGTCCTATTTATTGGAAAGGAAGGGGGCTAGTTAGAAGGAGATTTTCCCAGGAGGTCTACCATATAACTCTTCAATGTATATCCTCTACGTAGGGGTATATAAATTATACTACTGTGTTGGTCTTCTGTGTATCTCTATAGTGTAGGTCAATGGTGTTGGGGCTCCGAACTGGGATTTATGAGAAGAACGTGAAACATATTTCTCGATATGGAGGTGTGTTGTGTAGGTCCTCGTCATAGTTGTCTTGTGTAGGTCCCTTACACTTTACATATTTTAATCCCTATAGAATCTTATTTGATACATTGAAATATCCAATGGACTTATTCATAATATTTTTACCTTTCTCGGCAGCATCAACAAAAGCACCCCCTCATGATTAGATCGGATTGGAAAGAGGGTTGATTCCTGAGGAATGATTATGGGGGAAAATATTATAGAGAGTTAATTCTGAACTATGCATGTGTGTGGCGTAGCTATTTCACGTAGGTAAATGGTGTATCTATGTTGCGCAGGTTTATGGCATAGAGATGTTACGCAGGTTGGAGGCATAGGTCAGCAGTATCTATAAATACCTTCATTATGTTTAGATTTTCTTAACCAAGAATCATTGATTATTTTGTTCTCGTTGCATAGACCATTTATCCTTTTTTACCATTTTAAGCTCTTGCATAGGTCCCTTGAGAATTTATCAAGGTAAAACCATTTGGGTGATGGAGCTATGCAGATGGACTTCGTCGAAGGACTTACACTAGGATCCTTATCGATGGACTTACGAGGATGACCTCATCGAAGGAGATACGCATAGATTTTCCTTCTCAAAAATCTCAAATTCATTTATGTTACATTTTGAACAATCTTAAGTCAAAATTGAAACTTATTGGGAAAAAATTTGTAATTATTTTGCAAGAAATGGATAACTTAATGATTACTACTGAAAAAGCTAAAGTTCATCAAAATGAGATGATAAATATTATTGAATAGGACTATTAAAACGTTGTTGAGAGTAGCCTCTCTAGGTTACTGAAAGTCCTGATTCCATACCAATGTAAATATCTATGAATACATTATATTCTTCTATATATATATATATATATGGGATTTTGAAAGATTCCCAAATTCTAGCTTTTAAGATTAATTTTCCAAAGACTTGGTTTTCCAAACACTCAAATGGTCATTGCATAAATATTACTGCGAAGGGTATGCATATTCATGAGGGAATAGCCCATATTGGATGCATCTTACACCCTAGTGGATGTACCCCTGATATTAAATATCATGTTTTAGATCCAAGTTTGAATTTTTTTTAATTTAACCTTTCGTGCTTTAAAACAAGATTATTCTAATGGCTGGAAGGACGGTTGGGACAATCATTCTAGATGAGGATTTAAACCTGAATGGATGTGGGAATTTTTGTCCCACCGGAAATATGCATAATTCAGGAAAGAACTAATGGAAGTTAACATTTATGAAACTATCTGGATAAGTCAAACTTATTTTTACAAAAATGACTTCATTTCAGAATTGCTGAGCCGATGGAGTTCGCAAACAAATTATTTCCACCTGATACATTTTGAGGTTGGCATCAGTTTATGGGATATCTACCAAATATCTAGGGAGATGTATGATTAATTCATTCCACTAGTAACAACATGGGGTGAAGTTACCAGGACTCCACCATTGGATCATGAATTATTCAAAATAGCAATGAAATTGTCAAAAAAAATAAATATTTTCTATCTGGAGCTGATATTCATGAAATAGTGTGGATGAATGATTTTTTAGAACTAACAAAATAGAAAGGTCATACCTTCAAATGTCCTAACATTTTCCCAACTATGTATAATAGAGGTATTTCAATCATATACTAGCCCACATTAGAGAGAGGAGACTACAAGAACTGATGTTATATTTTCAAGTCTGATATTGATTCCAAGGTACACTTAGCTGGATTCCTTTCCATGTTGATAAGAATTTACTCTCTTCCAATCTGTGAGTGCGGCTACGGTCTAAGGCTAGATAATTTCATTATTGTAGCCAATTTGGTATAGGGGATATATATTAGGTTGAAAACCCCTATATTAGCAAGAATCTATCATTCCCTACTGCATTTGTACAATAGGAAATCCCCATTTAGACATGAAAGTCCATTTCAATTATTATGGGGTTGGATTGAATGACACATTTGTTCATATTAAGTTTTGAATTTAGTTATAGTTTCCAATGGTCGATTTGCCCCTTTTAACAGAAATTTTTCGAGATTTATCCTTTGACCCTAAATCCCGATGAAGTGTTAAGAGAACTGAATGCATTTGGAGAATTCAGCTTCTTTCCTTTTGGTAACCCACCAATATGAACATTTTTTATGATTGTAAGGAATAAAATTATGAGATGAGGGCCTATATGATGGAATTTTGGGGGTTCATTTTATCAACCATTATTGATGGTTAAATAATCATGAGGTTTATGTTCAATATAGGTTTTCTCTCCAATTCAATTATCTTCAACAATCAAGAACGTTTCCTACCACATATGTTAGTCAAGAGAAACATACAATGGTAGCTTTAAAATTGTGGATTCTAATGGATTTAAAGGCATCCAAATTATTAATTATATTACATCAATCATATGAATCAATTTTATTATATGTTGGATATCCCAAATCATTATATTCTTCATACCCTCTGTGGGTATTAACATAAGGAATATATAGGGTAGCAGCCATGATAGATATTGTTCTTAGAAACTATGGTAAAAGGTTTGAAGGCAAAGATGATGTAGAGGATTAAAAAGCATTATAACCTTCAAAACATCTCCATATAAAATCCAAAATTAAAACTAAGGCTAAGGAAAAAATACCTCTATCACTGAGGTGATATAGTTACTGTCATCAAAAGAAGATTATCGTCCAATCTATTGATTCTTATAAAGAAGATGGGAGGCCTGAAGAGGCTTACTAATCAGAGGCTGTTGAGTTTTATTTACAACCAACCATATAAAAACTGAATTATATTCAGACTTTATCTATTAAATACTGGAAAATATTGACTCGTGAACTCAAGGATACATGGGAATTACTTCAACCTAGCCATCGAATACCCAATGTGGGTGATATTAGAGCACCTTCTAATTGACATCTAGAAAGTAACATGGATTAAGTATGGGATCATATTGAGGAGATAGAGACCTTTATATATGCAATTTATGACCAAGTCTCAGCCTCAAAATGAGTATCTGATTATTTGGATTGAGGGATATGTGAAGGGGTGATTGTTCACCCTAAGGAAGAATGGGACATTTATGTTAATACTGAGAATGTATTTCGTAGTTCTTTTACTTCAATTCTTCTTCATCATTCACCATCATTAATATTGATGAGATTTTATTTTATAGCTTCAAATTAGTGAATTAACCTCTGGAGAGGTTCTTGAGTCACCAAAATACAGACCCACAAGTACCCCTATTGATGCATTGGATGAAACCCTCAGGTCTCTAGGACTTTCTCTTGGAGGAAAAATCATGCAGGAGGTGATAGTGATAGAAAATACACAGCCTCTACCTCAGGTTTCTACTTTTATGATGGGTATTTCAATCCACCCATTTTCATATGAAAATAGAAACAAGAGATCATTGAGATTGATTTGAAGTGTACATAAAAAGGATAAGTATTCATGTTGTCCTCTAGTATTATGAATTTCTTGGTACCCCCTGGTGACCACATTCATCTTATCATAGGATTTTCATCTCTTTATTATCTTAAGGGATTAAAAAATGGTCCTTCAAGGACTGAGAAGGAAACACCATGAGTATTATTGTTGATAAATATGTTACCTTAATAGATAAAGTACCAAGGGATATGGATTCATCTGCCTCTATTTCTATAGAGAGATAAAAGGGTCATGGTAATATCAAATGAATTTTTTCTAGGTATCACATGTTGTTTCTGACATTCATTTCTCCATAATATCTCATATCAGTTTCCCATACCGTTGGATCCTACGATAATCAATGCTAACATTCCTAATTATCTATAAGGAAGGTATACGGATCTTGGGAAATTTGAGGCAGATACTGGTGTTGATCCTGACATGGAATGACCTGATGACATTTCCCCAGTTGAATAATTGATAGAAAAAAATGTCAGTGGGGAAAATTTGTGAATCAACCAACATTTTTTGGATGTCTTAAATGGTGATGATTCTATAACATATAGAGTTTCATACACTAAAATGATGGACACCCATAATCCAAAAAATGATATTCCATATTCCATCAAAGATTTTGGGTAATTTCATGAGAATTGAAAGGATGTAAGTTCTCATTCATACATTTTTCATACATAATTGTTTTTTCATCACGTATTTCATATTAAAACGCAATTTAAGAAACATTATCTACACACAACATTGCGAAGGCCCTTTAAGAACAACAAATCCTATTCTATCCATCTTCTTCTAATATTTAAGAGACACCAACATATAATCCACTATCATGATATTCTTTAGAAACTATGGTTATGGAGACTGGGAAATCTAAGGAGAATGATCCTACTCAATAGGTACTTACTCAAACTACTTACATCGGGAATACTATGGAGGAATCTACTCTAGTATTCAACTTATTACTGGGTAAATTTTATTGACTGTCTTAATAATACTTTTCTATTTTGTAATTTTGGAGCTAACAATCATTATAATCCACCATTTAGAGATATTTTATCCCATGATTGAGTCTGAGGGTGAAACTCTTGCATTGGATCAACCAAAAATAGATGATGGAGAACCTACTACTTTGAAAGGAGTAGAGCCATGCACCTCCCTGAGGGATATGATTCCAAAATATGTCCTGCCACATGGTAGTGATTCTGATTTGGACTTAGTGATGCAGTATAGACTCAGTATTATGTAGGAGAATACATTGAAAACCATTTTTGGATATAATCTCTACTAATCCATTGGATGAACTGCCTTCATATTTTGGTTGACTCGCAGCACTTTATATCAAACTAGGATTTTGTGGATTTGGTTATCATCCCATTTATAATGTGGTGAAAGAAATCGTTCCCCAGCAGGAGAATGAACAAAAATTGTATCAAGATAATTCAATTTCCAAACTACTATCCAATGATGATATTTTTCATGTCATATAATCCAAGGAAGAATCTAACCATAGATAAAAGTTCGTGGAATTTAATCAGCAAGTTAAGGAGGTAATGAAGGAAATGACGCATCTTCAACAAAGAATAAATGTTGTTCAAAACAAACCTGAGAAATTAAACCAATATTTTGGGGAAGTACACTAAAAAGGTTTAATTACAATTTTAATTACCAAAGACGAACTTTGTCAGGCCGAAGAGGATGAAATTGCTCAAATGACCTATTTTCAGCAAGCAGTTAATAAGGCTCATAAGGCTATTCAACAAATAAAGAGTCAAGATGAAATATTTTTTTAATATATGATACACATACTTCATTATATGGATGTTCCCCCAATTCTTCCATAAAAATTAAAATGATTTTATCTACAATAATATATATGTACTCATCCCTTATTTCTTTCTATTATTGAAAAATCAAAATGGTTTTTTTATAGCATGACATTTTTCTATCCGATAATCATATTTTCCAAAATAGTGACGGGGGAACTTTGACTTTTATTTCAGACAAGGGGCCTAGTGATAGTAGTTTTACTATTTCTAGGGTAATATGGAAAACCCCAAAAACATTGTGTATTTTGGCTTTTTATTACATGATATTACCTAAACCATACAAAATATAGGTGCAGTGAGCTGGGACTCGACTTTTTTCCAGAGTTCCCTTTGTGGGTTTTCAACCTAGTGAGTGTTGTTTCTTTTTTAGTAGGTAGTTCAAAGTCGTGAATATTGAACTAATAAAGCTATTGTTTTAGGTCGAATAGCATTGACCATGAATTTTTAGATTAAAATTTAACCAATGCGTGATGGCTATAAATGTCCCAATATTTTCTTAGATACTTCTATGGGAAATCTTGAGTCGTGATTTGATTGATTTTTTTACAGTTAACAAATCTTGAATTTGAAGTATCATAGTAGAGAATGACTCATATGAGAACAATGTTAAGGATATTTGACAAACCTATTATGGGGGATGTATTATGCAGGGCCAATAGGATCATATGTTGCATTTCAAAACAATGGCACCTTTTGACTGATAAGCCAGTAATATAGGTGACTTATACAAGGACACCTATGGGAATGTACTACATAGTAAAGAAAAAGAGATCTTGAATTATGACGTTCTATTATTGATAAAAAATTTGGTTAAAAGTTTGATTACTAAAGACCATAGTGGATGGATTTTCCAAAGAAATGTATTTTAGAATATAAGGGATCATCCATGTAGATATATACCATGAATTAAAAACAAATCCTAAATTAATTTGGTGTAAAAAAGGTTATATTTTTCATAAAAGTGTTTTCTGATATTCTACTATGTAGTTTATTGTCATACAGCAAAGACATTAATGTGTGTAGTTTCTTGTCATGAAACAGTAATATTATGTTGTGGAGTTTCACGTCATGCAAAAAAGACATTATGCTGCAGTTTCCAGTCATGCTACCAAGACATTATGTTCTTCAGTTCCATGTCATGCCACAAGGACATTATAAGGATTTAATATAAGGTCTTTAGCTTTGACCAATGGATTATGAGTCACCAATTTCTTGATAATTTTTTCAAAAACATACTACCATGTTCAGCTATGGAATATAAGAATTTTAAAATATGATTTGGGAATTTTTGGATCCTGAGAATGCCATGGGAAAAGGGAAAAAGGCATTAGAGGAATTATTTTCCAATAACGAAGATGCCATTAGTTAATGAAACCTTTATGGGGGCTGTATTATGCAGGTCCAACTGGGGCATAGTCTGCATATCCAAATAGTGGCCTCTTCCAGCTAATGGGCATATTTTGTAGGATAATTTTGAAAGTCCACCAAGGGGAACATATTGCATAGTCAAGAAACATATCTTGGGTGCCATACATTCTAATTCCAATAGCTGAATGAATTTCATGGATATTCATATTCTCCCAAAGTATAGATTTTGGTTTATGTAGAAAATTTGTTGAACACATAAAAAGTATTTCAAATCATGATTCCCAATGAAAAGGATGAATTGGTTCTCCATGATGGTTTGGTCCAAAAGTAGGGAGTATGGTGGCTATAGTTTTAGGTTATATGACTAGGACCATAATATCGTGGAAAAAATGTATGATATGTGGTCAAATGATCCAAGGTTATTTCAATATGATTTGAGAACATGGAATGGGAAAATTTGTAACCCATGGTCTTGGAGACTGTCACGTTGGGTGAAAGGATATGGGAAAAATACAAAATGGATGACCAATATAATATACAGATTCCTATATATCATCATCAATGATTAAAGAGGACATAGGGGGATTTTACCAGGAATAATGTTACTGCTTTTTGAAAAACCCATTATAGGGGTTGTATTATACAGGGCAAGTGAAGGCATGTGCTGCATAGTCAAACAATGGAATCCTTTGGCCGACATGCCTGTTATGTAAGAAAATTTTATGAAAGACCACCTAGGGAAACATACTACATAGTCAGAAAAAATATTTCTCATGTGTAAAAAATTATGCCACATGAAACTTAATAATGATTATGAAGATCTAAATGAATTTGTGATTAATACTGTGAAATGTGAAATGTGTGATGTTCAGTGTACAAGAAAAATATTTGCATCAACACTGTCCATGAGTGTATTGTTCCTTGGGTAAATTGTACTCATATGTATAATGGGAATATATTTTGTTTCCTTAGTGGGATTTCTAACGAGAGTAACCCAAATAAAGGGCTCTTAGATGGTTCTTTTAAATATATGTAAGAGATAAGGAATTTTATTTTATCTCGTAGCTGGAACAAGGATATAACTATTATTTTTCACTACATATCTCAATAGGATGAGAATCAAGACATACGTAGTTATTTTGGTACTATATAGTTTAAATTCATTTGGTAAGGACATTAGGGGCATTGATATAAATATAATTTGAATCTTCTCATGTCGATCTAACTTGTACATGGGAGAGAAGAATATTTTTCACATCTTGATGCATCTTGGACCAGGATTAAAAGTCTAGACATCATTAAGTATCTCATTAGAATGAGAATCTTTCCACATGTAGTTCTTATAGTTCCATACAATTTATCATCATTTTGTGACGATGTGAAGTGATTCAGATGTCAAAAGGAATATTGTGGTTGGATCAGAAAATAGGACTCATGTGTCACTACATATCTTTCTAAATCAAGAATAAGGCCGCACATATTTCTTAAAAAAATGTTCCCTCACTCTAATTTAATTCCCAAGTGAGGGATAATATGGGTTATTGGAATATGGGTTCATACATAAAATGGAAACACATATTGAATATCCTCACGTAGATTCAATTCCCACATGTGAGAATAAAGGAATTAATTGAATGATGATGATGTCGGGTCCAAGATTGGAAAGTCAAGATGTTACTATATATCTCATATGGTTGAGAATCAAATCAATTCCCATGCACTTTAGCGCCTTGTAGTGAGGACAAAGGGGAACTAATGTTAAATAACTATGTATCTCATCAAAATGAGAACCGAAACACACATTATTATTTTTCAAAGGAGATCATGTAGTTTATTATCATGAGATAGAGACATGTAATCCAAAATTGGAATTGAAATACCTTATTTATGCGGATAATTTCCTTACCCAATTCTAAATACCATGTGTGTTGTTCTTGGTATGAGAAACAAGGAGTAGTAAAAGGTATCCTCAATGACACAAAGATATAACAAATGAAGGATAAGGGTATGATATTTATATGGTAGTTGAGCCAGGATATAGGAACCTAGAATCACTCGGTATCTTGCTAAACTAAGTATCAAGCCACATGTAGTTCTTGATATTATTCCCCATATCAATCATGTTTGTAAATGGGGAAAAGTGATTTTTTTATTGTTGTGTCTAGGAAAAATATTGGAAATCAAGGAATCTCTATGTATCTCATTGAAAAGAGAATAAATCCAAAAAAAGTTCTTGATAAAATCATTCCCCACAAAAATTGAGTTGGATTTGAGAGAAGGAGGATTTTAACACATTCTGGAATAATGGTTAAACATAAGACAAAAGATGGTATATAGATCAAACCATGTATCCTAGAAGAGTACTCCATATAGATCTAGTTCATATACAAGAGGGAAGAGGGAAATAAATTTCTTTATAGTTGCAGCTTGGCCCAAGATTGGAGATCCAGGCATCCCTATATATCCCATTGGAATGAGAATAAATCCACACATAGTTCTTGAAATGAGGTCTCTATGAATATCATATTCAAACATAGGGGGAATTGGGATTCATGTACCATTAAAAAGTGTCAATGATGTGAGTAATTCTTTCGCCTGGTAGCTACTCATTTTTTTAAAGAAACATAAGGAATTCATATTTTCTATATCTTTGGGGATTTCTTAATGTCAAATGAAGATAATGTTAACCATATAGTTTAATGTCGTGTAGTAAGGACAATTGATTTCTTATAGTTTATAATCATGTGATAAGAACATATATGTTATGCATTTTAACGTTGTGAATCATGGGCCCATATGGTTGTTATGTAGTTTAATTTCTTGCAACTAGGACATTACTCTGTTTGATTATTTAAAGTACTTCTTCATGAATCATGCATTGGTTGTAGATGAAATATTTTATCCATCCATTGAGATAAATAAATAACCTCCATTAGAGTAGAGACTATGTAAGGAATAAGGTCCTTCCCACTTTGGTTCAAGATTTGGTGGATTCTTTCCTAGTATCAATGGATTCCTAAGGACTAATACCAATTCTCCTTCAGGAAATGAGTTGAGGTGAACTTTCTTGTTTAAAGAACATGATATTTAGGTCTGATAGAATTACAAATGACGAAAATTATGAAATATCATTTTTATAATTATTCCAACTCATCAAATCACTTCTGAGACTACTCATCTGTAGATAAATGATCAAATTTGGAAACTCCGAGTAGGGGAAATTGAATTTAAATTGGAAAAAGATGCTTCTATTCCTCACACCAATGAGTATGGAGTTTCCCATGTGGCCCTATATGTAGTAGTCTTATAAGCCCATAACGCGTGAAAAAGTATATCAGGACAAGATTTCGTATCTTTATTCACCATTTTCTAGAGTATATTTTATATGGTCTTTTTAAAATCCTTTATATGTCCATTGGCCACTACATTATAGTGAGATAAATGGTTGGATTTGATATTGCGCTCATGATATAGCTTCTTTACCTCAAAACCTAATAGAAATTGGTGTTGTTGTTTGCCAATATGGAATATGGGACACCAAATATGGTTATGATATTAGTTTTGACGAAGCTAAAAATGATTTCGGCCCTGAATTCTTTAAGAGGAATTTTTTAGCACAAATAGAGAAGAAATGTTTTGCAGTAAGAATATACTTGATCTACATAGACGTAGATGGATGATAACGTCCTACTACATCCATTCCCTATGTAGAAAATGTCCCATTGTATTTAGTCATAATTTGATATATGTGGGTTGATGAATGAAGTTGGAATATACCTGGGAAGGTTGAAACTTTTATTGAAATCTTTACAATCTTTGTTTTGTTGAAGGATAAAGGTATCCAAGCCTTCATATTTGATTAGAAAGCCTTTACCCAGATTATTGAGCAGTATAGGATCATGCGTGTACTTCCTTCATGACTATCATGGTTCCATCCCCATAAATGCCTCTAAAAATAATTTTGTTGAAGCCTCATTTATAAAGGATCTTTTGATGATCTAAAACATCATAGAGAGTAAAATTAACTACTCATCACTATATCTATTCTCTTTTAATTTTGTCCAGTGGAAGTACCCCAATTTGGAGATATTCCATGATGGGTGTCATCCATCCCATGGTATGACCATATGTATTAGAAATTAGACTAATTTCATTGATTCTACTATTTTTAATTGAACAATATGTGAAACTACTTTATGATAAGCAATGATAATGATTATTTCACCCCAATTTGGAACTACTAGTGTTGTGGATGCATTTAATAACGCATCAGCTTGGGAATTTTGTGACTGTAGGATATTAGAAAATGTTCACATTGAAGTAAATTCCTCTATTAACACTTGAACATAATCACATGGGGGAATTAGTTCTTCTTTTTGGATGGTGTAGTCACCATTGATTTTTTTTATTATCAATTCTGAATCAACTTTCACCTCCAGGAAGTCCACTAGTATAAGGAGTTCTAATTCTAGGCCTACAAAGAGAGCATGATATTTTTCTTTATTGTTGGTACCACTTTACAATAAAAGAAAGGAATATGGAAATACTACCTTATCTAGGGAGATAAGAAAAATTCCTAATCCATTTTTTTGAGTATAGGGTCTTCTATTCTCTTTCATATTGGACTTATGGAAGCAACATCAAAGTACATTTCCCATATTCAGGGAATTTCTTGAATAGAGAATATTTCTTCATTAGGAAATTAAATATTCAACAATCTCTCTTCAGTATAAGGGTGACCAACAAGGAAATATGTTAAAGCATGGCCTTTTACTGCTTTCATATATATAAACTATGTATCAAACTATTTCATAATAAAAACCCACCATGGCAGACATCCTGTAAGCTGAGGGTGACTAAAGATAAATTTGATTGGGTTTTTGAGTGACACCAAGTAGACCTCATGATGCTGCAAATAATGTCTCTATTTCTGAACTGCAAATATTAATGCTTGGTATCCTTCCCAATATCTAAATATTTAGTCTCTACTTCAATCATGGTTCAACTATGTTACTGAAGGATTTTTCTCATTCCTAGTACAATTATTTTGTGCAAGGAAGGTTCCCAGCGATCATTCCAAGGTTGCCACATAAATAATTAGCGGCTGTCCTTCAATAGGTGGAATCAATATTGGTGGACTCAAAAGTTATTTTTTGAGGATATAAAATGCTTCTTGGCAGTCATTGGTCCACTAATATGTGACCCCATTCTGTATCAATTGGGTGAAGGTCAAATACTTTCCTTCCAAATTGGATATAAAGCAACGAATATATGCCAATTGTTACTAATGTCCTCTCAATTATTTCATGTTTTGAATAGGTGAAATGATAAGAATGTCCATAGTATTCTCATGATCAACTTCAATACCATTATGGCATACAAAAAAACCAATATATGTTTCTGAGGTTACCCTGAAATCACATTTCAAGGGGTTAATCTTCAAAATATGATGCCAAAGCTTACTTAATATGGTCTCTTGATTGGATATGTGATCATAACATTGTATAGACTTAACCACTAGATCTTGTACAAAGAAATAAATGAATTTCACTAAGAAGTGTTTAAAAATATGGTGTATTCCACGTTGATATGTCACACCAACATTCTTCAAGACAAAGGGAATTACCTGATAGAAAAATATGCATTGAGGTGATCTAGAAGTTGTATATTTCTCATCTTCGGGGGACATTAAAATTTGGTTATACCCAAAGTAGAAATCTATGAAGAATAGAGCTTCATATTCAGCTATTACATCCATCAAAAGTTTTATGATTAGAACTGGAATGTCATCCTTAGAAAAGTATTGGTTAATATCTATAAAATCAAGGAAAACTCTGATTTTTTCAATTCTTCTTTTTCAATGGGACAATATTAAACAATTATTTAGGATAAAGAACCTACCAAATAAAATTGGATCTGATAATCTTATCAACTTCAACTTCAATTTTAGAGGCGTGAGTTGGGTGTCTTCTTCTTGCTACCTACTTAAATCCCCAATGCACTTCTGGAAAACCAAAATGGAGAGTGTCTGTGTTAGGATCAAGGCCTGTAATTTTAGTATAGTTCCATGAAAATACATATTAGAGTCACTATAGAAATAAAGTGTACACCTCTGTCTCTTTGGATTTTTTGGATACAATAACTAGAGTTGTGCATGGAACTTCTTTTATACCAAGAATTATTTCTTTGAGTTCATCCATAGTGGTGGAGATGCCTTTTTAAAATTTTAGAGGTACTTCCATGAGATAATCATATTCTTCATCATCATGTGTTACCCATTATATTTCTTCATGAAGGGTTGGTGATGTATCCAAATATTCAAGGCTGGTGGAGGATTCCGTATTTTGGCACCCTAGAGAAGAGCAAACCATTTCTGACCCTACCAAAGATGAAGGGTCTTCCTTGAGAATTGAAGATAAAATGATGAGTTGGGAATCAATATAATTTTCTTTCTCTATTAATTCAACAACTTCTTCTATCATGACTGATGAAGAAAAGACCTTCTAAAATTTCATGGATGAAATGAAGACATCTCTATTTAAGCTTCCACCACAGCTTGGTTGATCACCAATTTCTCCCATGCTATCAGGATAGATTTCCACAATGGGCATTATGGAATTCACTATAAGAGTGCTTGGATTTGGGTCTATCCATTCAGTTTGATTGATATAAAACATGTAATCTACACTGTGATGTTTTAATGGGTTTGTTGGGTTCTTTTCCAGACCATTCGAATCATTTATTCTTGTAATATCTTTTTCCACGGACTTTATTTCGTTTGTGTGATAGAACTCTGCCACAACATACTGAGATTCATACATTTTGAATGGGGATTTGTCCCCATGAAATTTCCCTATTTTACCATTGAAGTAATACTTGAGAAATTTCTAGTATGACAAAGGAATGGCTGCATATTGATGTAGCCAAGGCCTTCCAAGAAGAATGTTGGAAGTTGTGACATGTCAGACAGCCATGAAATATTACTAGATACAGAATCCCCAAATTGATTTCTATGATTAATATCTTCTAGATGTTCTTTATCATTTTTTTCATAACCCTTCTACAGCAAATAGGATGGGGATAAGTCCGATTTATTGAGACTCAATCGACAATGTGTATAGATGGTAATAAGGTTGAATCCTAAGCCAATATCAATGAAGGATCGTCATATTTTTGTATCATTAACCTTTCTAGATAAATACAAGTGACTAATGTCTCCATGTAAAAAATTATCCTTATATTGATCCATGAATAATATAACTACATGACATTTTTCAGGAGCATTCTCAAAATGGTAAACCATAACAGCAGAAAGATCGGTTTCAAACTCATGAGGATTTGAAAAAGCCTTAATAAGTGCTTCTAGACAATCTTTTGATAGATTTAAATCACCCATGATTGATAACATGGCTAGTAAATCGGATATTTGATTCCAAACATCATACATATGGTCCAAAGGCCTTCATTTTTCAGCATGAAGATGTGGTTTTGTAGGTACCTTGGAAGTTGATGTTTTTGTGCTGATGGACCATGTATCAGGGAACAAGTTGAAATACTTCTTCTCTTGGTGGATTATACTGACTAGGTATATATACCTTTAGATAGAGTTGTGGTATAGCCTCTAATCGGTATTCCAAGAATATCATGTCAGGGTTGATCATGTCATGTGGGGGGAGTTCGTATGTTCATGATGATCCTACTAAAGATCTCTCCCAAATGTTTCTGCAGTATAAATGGTTCAAGCAGGGGTGTAACTAAAATAGTGGATCCCAGAATATCCACATCTTCCTATATATTATCGACCCTAAATTCTTCCCCTAGTTTCCTAATAAAGTACAGGGAAGTTAGGTTCATAACCAGAATCATCATTTTCATAGGGGTGTGTTAAATGGATATTGTTAACGAAACTTAAGATTAATTCCCCATCTGATTAATATTTTTCATGATAGGTAGGTTTTTGTTGATCGGTTTGTCAAGGTGGTTCCCGTACTTTTGAGACAGTTAGAATGAAATCTGCCAAATTCAAGGATAACTTTTTGTTTAACACAAACTCATATTATTTTGACTGTTCATTACTATTCTGATCTTGTTTCTTCTTGGAATAATTTCTTTTGGAAGGATGAACTTTTGATGATGGTGGCATTTTGGCAGTGTAAGTGGAATGAGACACATTTGGTTTTTTTAACTGTGTTTGTAGAATGGAATGAGTCTGATTTATCATTTTCTTAACCATACAATCTTCATAATTATGTCCGGTTTTCTTTTAACTTCCTACAGTCCGCCTTCTTCCTATGGATCGGTATAAATAACATATGCCACCTGTGATGATGAAATTTTTAGTTTAACTTGTCCAGAGTCCACAATGTTTTTCAAGAGAGATTTGAAACCAAAATCTCATGAATGGGATGACCTAAAATGTGATGAAATTGTAAATAATTTAGGAGTTATTCATCCCCTTATTTTTTCTGTTTCTTGGGCCTTATAAGTTGGACTAAGTTGATTTCCAAAGATGAAATGAAGTAACCAAGAAATTTTTCATTCTGAAAAGAATAGTATTTGTTCTTTAATTCCTTAAATAGTCATTGCCTTTGATCTTCTTTGATCATATTGATAATGATGTCGTTGCTGCTAATGCTTAGGAGGTTGATCCTTATGATATGATGATGGGTTTCAAGTAAAAGCATGTACAGGTGCTTTATTGAGTGTAACTATATCAGCCTCTAATTGTTTCTCCTTCCTAGAGAAAATGGGATTACATGAGGTTTAGATTTGGTTTATGTGATGGAATTATCCACTATTTGGTTGATTGGAGAAATGTCATGAAACCCTCATATGTATTGAACATGGATTTGTGGTGTACGTAGCTCAGCACAATGATTTTCCATATATATAGGTATCAACTATTATTGAAGGAAAGGTATGTTTAAGGAATATGTTTGTCCTTTTCATAGAGAATGGAAATCAAAAAACTCTTCCAGTGTCCCTTTTTTTTTAGTTTTTAAGATCAAACACAGTTGTTTATTGCTGCATTGAGCTAAATTACAGAAGAATTTTCTGAAAGAGATATTCTCATCCATTAATTGATCGATACTATAAAATTGTATACAAGACCATGGCGGGGCCCTTTAGTGGTTGCACAAAACATCTAAGCTTTACTGCTTCTTGTTTATTGAGGAGTCCCACAAATGGGATCATAGAGAGAAAAAAAGTGATTTATGATACTCCAGATATCTCGAACCATTAAATATTAGAAATGTGGTATTCATAATGTTTTTTGGGGGGATTGGATCTACCCATTCTGGGTAAACCATATTTTCTAGTTTTACTGGTGTGTGTCGTTCTTCTATAGATTCCAATAGGGTTGTTAATGGATCAATTGTATTCATAATAAATTGGTTAATATCTGGATTATCTAGGACCTATACAGGTATATCATCTAGAGCCTGAATTGGTGCGAAGACTTGTAAAACTACTGGCAGTGGAACTTCTGGTATTTTCATTGATAGCCCATGGGGATAGGCCTATAATGATATGTTTGATCTTGTTCTTGATCTGTACCCAATTAAGGAAATTCATTATCCACATCTATATTTGCAATAAAATATATTTTCTACAGAGCCCCTACTAGATTTGAAATATGAGGATCTACTTGGGAAGCATGTATAGTTGGAATGCTGCTTCAGAATAACTCTACATTGATCCTCTTCAACTCCTTAATCTTTTCCTCATGCTAGGAAAATCTTTTTTCAAGAGAAATAGATTGACCTTCTCTAGGGGAAAACTCAAACATGATCTAACCATTACCTTTTCACTTGTTATATGCCTTTCAATGAGGTGTGAGTTGGTTAATTGAGGGAATATAAAGATTTTTAGTAATCCGATGATTTCAGATATGCACACCTCCTTCATTTTCATCGAAGTGTACCACCTTATAAATAATAACATCATCCTATGACTCCCCTGAACTGGACTTGTTTTCTATAGGATTTTCCATAATGGAATTAATGAAATTCCCCAACGCATAAACCATTGATGTAATTCTCTCAGAAAAATTGTGATATCTTATCTTTCAGTTCTTTCCATGAGACATTGTTCTCTTATATACAGATTTCCCGAGAACTATTTGATGGAATGTAATCTGAAGTGAATAATTAGATAGTTTAGTTATGTGTTCACTTTATAGATTCTTCCCTAATTGGGAAAAAACCGAATTATATTATGAGGGGATGGTAAATGTGAAAAAAGCCTTCATCCCAATAGTTCTAGGTTGTTCTTTTTCTTCTTTGTCAACCCTTTGGGATATTCTTGTTGAATCCAAAGGTTGGGTTAAAAACCCTCCAGCCCGATGGGCTCTGTCGGTTCCTGAACATCTATATCTAATATCAATTTAGCTTCACTTATTATTTTACGAATCTTTTTCTTAACATTGGAAGGGTGCATTATGTGATGAACACCTAAATCTATTTTTTCAGAAGATCGTTGTGCTATTTTAGAAATTTGTACAATTTAATGGTTGACATCCTTTAATAGGGATGCCTATTTAATGTTATGAGATTATTGATGAAAATGTATCTTGACATATTTCTCTCATTGGGCCTAACATTGTTGAACACTAATTGAGGCATGTTCATACTAAGAATATATTTTGTTATGCGCATAATTTATTAGTTATTGTCTTATTATGGAAAAATATTTCATGAGAACACTTTCACTGAGCTTTTATTATTTTGTAGTGAAGTGAAATTAAATGCTTCGTGTTCACCCCATACATTGATAGAAAAACTAGGCGGGGTTTCCACAATCAATTGTTGCAACTTATTTAATGCATTGAGGAATGCACATTAAAGAGATACGTGTTGCATCTTGACCATTCGATGTCAAGAAACTTGGATAGATGTCATTTAAATTAGGCATTGTAACCCTTTTATTACCTTGACATGACATTGATATTCATCATATGTTAATAATTTGGATTTCAGATGATGAAGAGTCTTCTATATGTAGAGGAGGATATCAGGAATGCAATCATAGACCATCAATTATGGAATGTTGTATTAAGGGTTTTCTAATATCCAGATCATGACTAGGATTTTTCCCATATCCAATTCATTTCTCTTATTCAATATATCCTCTTCATCATTTTCTAGAGGTTTCACACCTTGGTCCGACCAGAGTGAATGCTTATGAATTTCTCTATCACAAGAAATAAAATCAACTGTTTTTTCATCTTTCATATTAGAAGGAAAATGAAATAAGGAAGATTTGGGGAATGACCACCTCTTTGTTTTGTCATCTAATTGAGAAAGTATATCACCTATTATTAGTAAGGAATCATATAGTACTGAACTTATGTTGGAATGAGCATTGAGTTAAGAAGGCTTTCACATCACTACATTTTCAATTGGAGAATTATCTTGATAATGTGAAACATGACTACAGATAGAACATTCACATCAAATTCCATCATAGGGAGGACCACCATGGTGGATTAAATATCGGAATAAATCCACTTTATCCATGGTCTTCTAGACACATTGAGGGTTTTCGTGGCTCTCATTCAGAGATAGGTTCCTTAAATTGCTCTAATTTTTATTAAGCAAGGCTTCATGATGATGTATCTAGTGAGGAAATTTAGAATTAATTCTAGTACTCCCATAATTTTCAAATTATATTGTAGGATATTGAGTTGCAATAGATAAATGTATGAGGGATTCAAGAACTCCATCATTAAGTGGATCCAAATTTTAGATTTCCACTTGATTTTTGAACTGTGTTTGGTGAGACTTATTCTAAGATGTTATCTAACACATAATTAGAGCAACTAGGTGGGAGAAGTGGTTATCATGGAAAGGATGCATGCCTTGTAATAGCTATTCGAATAAGATAATTATCTCTAATTGGAATGGGTGTAAGTTATAGATTTAGTTGACCGTATGATATAAGGGATTATGCCCCATAACCATCCTAGACTCGAATAGAGGTATGTATCTGCTCTAGGATGGAATGCTGACAAGTCATCCCAGGTGTGGGGAGAGAATTATGTGTCACTCCATCTGTTACTACTGAAGTTACCATTATGATATTCTAGAAGGATTCTAGGATATGGTCAAGAATTTGTGTTTTCCATTTCACTATTGATAAAAACAATTCAGTGAATTCAGATGCCAGAATGGGAATATATGTACATTCTATATATAATGTAGGTGTATTTACCTACTCATGTCATCCTTTTCCTATAAGTGGAAATTGACATTACTCATGTGTGGGGGCAAAGAATTTATTTTTCCCAGGTTTTTTGTCGTAACATTCATACTGACTTCTCCGGTAGTTTCCAAATGATATTGTTGGCAAGCTTGATTGGTTCTAGTACGTTAATCTTCCTTATAACTATTTTATGCCAATCATAGTTGACAGACTGCTTTTAATGCAGACAGACAAGACTGCAGGTAGGATTGGTGAGTGCAGGTAGGTTTATAATCCTACTTACATGTTGCTACCAGATTTTATTGGCTGACTTCAATGAATTCCGCTATATGAGTCTGATGACTAGATGATATTTTTTAAGAACGTGTATGTGATTTCTCATGGTACTCAAAATAATTTCCAAATAAAGATTAGTTGGACACCACTGGACAAGTCTGTTGGTTGGAGTAATTAAGGTGGAAGGGTGTATGTTCTCATTTGTTGTTTTCCACTAAGTGGGGTTGATGTACTTATCCATAGGGTGAAAAGTTAGGAACCTGCTCCCTGTTGGATGGATGTTGTCCTCAATGGTTATTCTTGCATGCTCGGGTCTAAGGGACCTGGGCTGAATAGCCAAAGATAACACCATCATCATGTATAGGGTTTTCTACCATGCAGTGTTGGTGGTGGTGATTGTTGGTAGGATTCATCGGGAATGACCCCTATGTCTTTGGGATAAGTCCATGGGTGGAATCTTGGTTGACATCCCAATCGTAGGGGAGGGATTGGTGATTGTGTTTTAGAGATAATATCTCAAAACAATTGAAGTCGTGGTTGGCACTGTATGCGTTTGAACAACTGGTCACCATTGACCAGAAAACCAGCGGTTATTCTTGATTTGGAGGGCTTGCCGGGCATCCTCCAAGGTCAGGATATTACGTTGTTGATGGTACTCTCAAACCAATGCATTGGAGACCCAGAGTTGATTATTCTGAGTTGGTGAGGATGTCCTTTGAGTGGATGAGGATCATGCTTGAGCAGCATCTGGTGTATTTACGGGTGAAAACTAGAAAGAATCCATTTGGAACGAAGGGAGGTCTAAAACAATTCCCTTGATATATGAAAAATAAAGTCAATAAACTCCATAAAATAAAATTCTTTTATATGAACACATTAATGATTGAATCCCTTTTTTGGCCCTCCTTTATTAATTGATTGGGTCCTGACATATGGGTAACACTATCAACTTGGTTTAGGATTCATGTTAGGTTAACCATTTTTTTCATATCGGTGAATAATATGGTCTAACAGAGAATAACCATCTATCTATTTTATAGTTTTTTTCATCATGTAACCTATTAACTTGGTTAAGGATTCACATTTTTTCCACCATTTTTTATTCAACCTGTGGTGGAAGTTTGGGGAGAATACAAAATGGTTCGATGCGTGACAAGCATTTGTCTATTATTTTAGATAATTTCATGTCCCCATTTTTTTAGCCTGATTTGCATCGATATCCTTTAGGGTTGATTGGATTGACCCCAAGGGGACTGGGTAGTTTATCACTTTTTCAATATGAAGGAGGCTCCACAATATAATGGTCTCAATGGGTGAATTCTAGGTGTTTAGTATTTGTTCAATCAGTCCTCCTATGATATGAATTCCATAGATGGTCTCTAATGGGTATATTCATTGATCCAAAAACACCCAATGACTTTGGTATCCCTGATTTAAGGACATGATTTCCAAAGACAAGTGGTTTTTGGATGAAAATTTGCCCAATGACACTTATGGACTCCTTTGGTCGAGAGGTTGGGAGTTCAGGCTCATCACACCCTTTTGGGGGAATTATTTCCTATTCCAGGAATCTCTTATAGACATAATTCATGTTCATATGTTCATGAAACTATAGTTCATTCCTGAAAAGTGTATCCATGGGATACCCCTAGGTTTCTAGATCACCATGTATATTCATGGATTTGATGTTATGGAGATAATGCTGACTTAAGACATGAAATGAGGCGCTATGGAAATTATTGTCATCTAGGAGGGACAAAAGGGGGTTTGATGTTAGGGTCAGACCCAAAATATGGGTTTCTTATATATCCTCATGAGAGGAATCAGATCCCATGTTGTTTGGTTATGGGGACTTATATACCTAGGAGGAAGCCCTTTCAAATTTGGGGGAACATTTTATCAGGACTAACTTATGAGGAGAACGTCCCATGATTGTGGGCCTTGGATATGCATCTTACGTATCCCAATTTGAGAATGAATCAAAGTTCATGTAGTTAATTTTTTAGTGGGTGAATGTTGTATTATCACAAACCCATAATCCCACATAATTCATGCTCATTGTGAGAAACAAGAGTAATTGAAAGATTCAATAAAGGCATAATTTCCCTTCTTTGTTGATAGAAAAGGGGGACGAAGACAGTAGAAGAGGACATGTATATGAGCCCAAAAAGAGAGGGAAATTAGATATTTAAGCCTGAAACCCTCACCCATATTGATATCTAAGATATTAATATCGTTTTGATCTATCCAGACACGTCCTGAGATGAGGTGAAGAGGGTGAAGAATGACACCTCTCACAAAAGGCTAGTGCCTTACCTCAGGAACAGTTACCTTGTAACAAGGTCCATCAGATATGTCTTAACTCCAGGAGATTTAGGGGGATTTAATTTGCGGATTACACCTAAGGAGTATTCCAAGATTAAGGTAATTAGGGTTGTATTCTTGTAGAGGATATCCAGTGGACTCGGGCCCTGGGTGAATGCTTCCTACATGTCCCATTTATGGTGGAAATTAGAGTACTCGTAGTTCAAGAGATGAGGTGGGTTGTGAGGATGTTGTGATCCACACAAATCTCTAAGCCCACATGAGTCATACTCAATATGATAAACAAGGGGATCGGAAAGATTCCAAAAACCACACACTTTCTCCTTTGCTGATGGGAAGAGGTCGGGCCTACGAAAAGAAAGTCAAGGCGACAAGGGTGAAGGAACGGAGCAATGAATCCTTAAATGTGAAATGAAAGTGAATATCATTGGGTTTGACCCAAATTACTAGGGTAATACTCTAAGATGGATGCCCTTGGATGGTTCCCCAGAGAGATCGAGAATTTACCTTCATTGAATGGAATAAGAAATTTTTTACTTCACTCACCCAATTAGGAACTAGAGTCTCCGAATCTTGGTGACGAAAAGAGGAGGACAAAGTCCCATCCCCAGAATCCACGACTAAGAAAATCCCAAAACTATCTCTAGGGTAAGGATCCAGGTGATTATAGATATAAAAACCTACAGACATACCATGTATCTTAACTCTCTTAGAAGACAAATGTGGGAAACCTCTATCAATAGATATACAAAACCAAATGGTAGATACACTCATGCGCCTTTCCCAAAAGATTGATAAGTCATGAGGTTTTGGTGGAGGCTTCAACATAGTCCCTTTAAGATAAGGGAACCAATATAGGAGATATATTATCATGAGTGGCTTTGAAGAGGGTTTACATGGTAATATGTGTTGGTCCTGGGTGCAGCTATGCCGCGTAGCTCTACCCTATATGTATGTCATGTTAGTGTGCCTGGAAGGTCCTAGGAATGACTAATTAAATGTTTAACATTAGAGAAATAAACACATTCATGCTTAATAATTACTACTATGAAGAAAAAACTAGGGTGATATTTAAATCTAAACACCATGGGTCTCCATTAGTGTATTTGGAAGAGCCCTAGATAGGTCCCCAAAGAAATTGGCCTTGCGTAGGTTTCTTGTTCTTTATGGAATAAGGGTCCTTAATTATATTTTTTGTGTTTCAAGCACTGAATGGATTTCAAAACTATATATCTCATATAATTATATCTTATATCGGGTTTTAGAGAGCTACCTATGAAAATTTGGGGGGACCTGAGTGAAAGAGCTATGTAATAAGAGATTCAACGGTTATTCCAACTTTTTTCAGCCCTTAAAGGGGGGGCCTAAGGATCCTATTTATAGGTATGGAAGGGGGATGGTCAAAAGGAGGTGGTCAACAACGTTCTACCATATAGCACTTTATCATAACTCATCCGAATAGGGTATAGAAATTATATTGTCATGTTGGTCTTCTACGTAGCTCTACAGCATAGGTATGCGGCATTGGGGCTGGGCATTGGGCTATATGAGCGGAACATGCACTGGTTTTCAAGATACAAAGGGGTGCTGCATTAGTCCACGACATAGGTTTCCCACATAGGTCCCTTTTACTTTATGTATTTTACTTCCTTTAGCTTCATCTTTGATACTTTTAAATATTCAAAAGACGTATTTTTAATCTGTTTACCTTCCTATGGAGTGTCAACACAATCCTTGGATTGTAATTTGATGTTTTATTATGCTTAATACTATGTAATAATTTGTCTAAAATGTCTAGGGTCACTCTATATATGAATTTGTTAAATTATGTCTCCTTAAATACAAAATAATTTTTCTCCACTACAATATAAAAAGAAAAATTAAAATCTATGAACATAATTAATGTTAA
Source organism: Viscum album (assembly GCA_963277665.1). Lineage (NCBI taxonomy): Eukaryota > Viridiplantae > Streptophyta > Magnoliopsida > Santalales > Viscaceae > Viscum > Viscum album. Next base: position 166,400,837 of record OY728125.1, on the reverse strand, counting down.
TTATATGAAATATGTCTTGTTGTTTACTTCTCATCATTGTGATGAAGGATATAAGGTGGTCCTAAGGAAAAATATATTCTTAGTGAAAATTATTGAATATAGAAATGTTTTAATAATATGAAAATAAATAATAGGTAACTTATTTCTTGTCCAAGATGCACAAAATACATATTACTTGAGCGTGTAAGCAGATAATGGACTTTTGAATAAAATACTTATCCATACTGGCTAAATTAATATGTGAAAACATACCTAAATAAAATGTGTTCATGATTGTTTTATTAAAAATACTATATGTTCCTGCCCAATATACCTTCTAAAACTAGTACCTGCCCAAATCTACTACATGCCTGATGGGTGTTCCTGATCCCTACAGGATGGTGACTACCACCGGTACATCAAACCCAATAGGAGGGAATGATCTCTCCCAACATGAAACATGATACATGTAATATATATAAATAGAAAAAATAAATGTTGGAATAAAACTAAAATAAATATATGGAATAACTGAAGAGAAACTATGGTAGCAATATAACTCAAAATCTAGATAAAAACATTGCTATGTTTTAACAAACCAAGAAAAAAGATATCTAAAACAACAATAATTAATCCATGTGATATTTTGGAGATGTCCCACCATCTCACCACTAACTATCCATAGAAAGATAATATAAACATCTTCACCTCGTTTTTTGGCCTTTCCATTTCCTACATCAAATGAAAATACCATATCTATAACCTACAATAGGGGTTTGCATGGTGTGAGCTAAATAGAATCAATGGGATTCTACCTAGGTGTTCTATATCATGTTTTTTGTAAAACAATCCCATGTTATAATCTTATGAAACGTTGAATCATAAAAAGTAAATTAATTTTATATCCAAATTCAAGTAAACAGTTCCCCTTCTTCCATATCACTAAGACAATGTTAAGAATAATAGTATCGATGCCGAAATCTAGAAAATAATTTTTATTTCATCAATAATTGTTTTATAAATTCAATATAGTACAAATCCAATACATGAAAAATAAATAAGAAAAGGATAAATATCATTCATGTTAGCTTGTTCACTCATATAGTATTAATGACTATTACATAGTACAAGTCCCATGTACCCATGCATTAATGTCTAGGGAATAGGGTAACACCCTAGAAAGTGAACCCTCCAATAATTTCAAGTGAAGTCCTAAATACAAATTTATCTTAATCATAGAACCCAAGAACACCTCAAAAAGTGAACTTTCCTAACAATATCAATAGAAAATCCAAAATATTGCACCTCCCACCCAAGTACCCATGTACCCAAGCCTCCCATGTGTGACATATAAAACCATTTTAAAGTGCTTACACATTTGAAAATAAAAATTTAAACACCAATTTTCTATCAAAACATACTATGAACACCCATTTCAAAAATGATTTTATTATTATGATAAAATCATATTTATTTTACCAAAAATATGTGAAAACTATATTTTCATCAAAACCCCATTTCATTCACACAAAGTAGTAAGTCCTTACAATTCATTTATAAACCCATTTAACAAAGTAATAGCAATAAATGCTTCACAAAATGTAGTCTAGAGAAAACCATACACATCAAATCCAAGTCAAACATTACCCACAGTGGGATCCACTAACACCATAAGGATTATAGAGACAAATATGGGGTCCCAAAAAGTGATTCAAACATATTAGAATAAATCCTATTGATGAAATTGTCGACATAAGGGATGGATCACAATATACCTCGAGAAACATGTTTGCCACAGAACAACAAAAATGGAGGACAATCTCTAAAATAATGTCACTAAATAGATCTATAAGAAACTAATAGGAATCAACAATTGATCAATAGATCTTGTAAATACAACCCATGGTTATTGTTATGACCAATGGAAATGAATATGTAGAAATATCACATACCCGGAGAGATGGGATGAAACCACTATGGGGACCAAGCATTGAACGAAGGGATCTAGAAGAGGAAGATACACCATTATTTAATGGAAGGTACATATAGTTAAAATTAGGGTGAAAAGGTTAAATTAATTATAATTCATGTTTGTATTACATAAAACATATTTTTGATGATGGTATTACAATTTAAATAATGAAGATAGAATATAAACCTCCCAAAACTCATATATGTCGAGAAACATGACACCTTCCGTTAATTTATATCAAGTAAAATATGTAAAAAAATAAAAATGTCATTTATAGTGTAAATGAATTTATCCCATAAATGATTATCATGGATTGTTCAATATGAATTTTTTGTGACATAATCTATAATCATACGATGTAATAACATCCTATAGGAATATCCTAGTCCATGCTTTTCTAAAAACTCCCAAATCAATTAAAGATTCACCCAAACATGAGAAACAATTTATTGAACTTAATAAAATATTTCAACATAAAAATATAGGATATTAAAGTATCTCCAACATCGGAATTTTCATACCTAAGAAGCAATGTGGAATAATGGTTGTCTGGAAAGAGGTGAGGCTACTGATCTCTCATAGATGATTCATTCTCTCAAGTATCATGGGAAACCGATATCTGTCACCATGCCAGTTTGACCAATGAAATAGACTTCCCACATAATACTTCACCTGTGACTAAATATACACCATTAGTTTCACTATTATTGAAACATCTAGATCTAACTAACATTATTGTCTTCATAGAACCTGGGATTGACCTAGATTTTCTTGGAGATATGATATGTAGAAAACATCATGCATACCCATCATCTAAGATAGAAATGCCAACCGATAATCTACCATCCCAATCCACTCAGTCACCTAAAATGGTCCAATATATCATGGAGATAGATTCCCCTTTTTTCATGCCTGTAGGAACCCAACCATAGATAAAAGTTCAAGAAAACATAGTCACCTATGGGAAAATCCATATAATGATGTTTATGATCTGCATATTAGTTATGTCGACTATGCATTTTAACAAAAAATTGATATATATCCTAAATCTTTTCCAACATCTCCTAAAATGTCTTAGTTTCTAGAGAGATGGATCGACCACTTATTCCAGTAAAAAGTGGGAACTATATGAGAGACCATAAAAATCCTCAAAGGTCTCCATTTTGAGTGAAAATTATTGAACTTTTTTTATGAAAACTCAAGTAGTCCCCAATGGTTATTGCAAAATCAACAAAAAAAACAAGGCACGTGAATAGATAACATACTCCATGATTTGAATAACATTCTCGATCTAACTATCTATCAGTGGATTATATGTTGTACTCAACATTACTTAAGTCATATTCTACCCTTGGGAGAATTTCTAGAATCTATAATTAACCCAAGGATCTCTATCTAAAATGATGTCTAAGTGAACACCATGTAACATCATGATCTTATGTACATACATATTACCCATATATTTAAACTTAATATTATCCCTAGTCAAAATAAAATGATATAATTTCACCAACCAATCAAAAACCACCCATATATAATTATTCCCACATGGCTTCCATGTAAATCCTATAAAAAATGTCTATAGACACCTCATCCAATTTCCAATCTAGTATGAGTAGGGGCCCAAGAAAACCAGAAGGTTTAAAATTCTCTACCTTTATTTGTTGGAAAGTGTAATAGTGGGACACATAATCTTTAATGTAAAACTTCATACCCATCAACTAGAAACATCAACTCATGTCATAATTAAATGAACTCTAAGGAATAACCCATTGAGTAATATGAAAGTAAAAAATGAAATCATCATAGACATTGGGAAAACAAATCGATCCCCAAACTATATAATACCATCATAAGGGGGATACCAATCATAAAGGGTTTATCTACCCTAAAGGGTTTCCTTAAATCCTATGAATATGTCATCATACTAATGAACACATACAATAGACTTGTGCTGAGATGATGAAAACTGAACATTAGTTAGAACTATACAGAAATAATTCTCCATATAATCCATATTCAACGGAGTTAAGATCCACATATTGTTCCACTCTTCCTCTAATTCAATTAATCCTTTTGATCACACTTCCCTACTGTGAGTTTCCATGATTACATTCCCCTAGATAGTGGTGTAGATAGTGTTAAAATCAATGTTCTGAATGTAATCCACCAACCACATTTCTCTATGATTCAAGATCTTATGATAAAATATATAACTTAGAATCTTATAGTCAGAAAAAACCATTATCTTCTCCCAAAAATTATTTTTCCATCAACACTTTAGAATATGTATAATTTTTGTATGATCCAAATCCATTGTGGGGTAATTGTTCTCATGTTCATGAATACGTAAAGAGCCCTAAGCCACTACATGATAGTCTTTCATAAGCATGAAACCCAGATTAGGACCAAATGCACCATAATATACAACATAACCCTTAAGAGGATAAGGTAATACCAAAATAAGTATTGATGTTAGAATCAATTTCAACTCATATAAATAATTTTGATGCATATAATCCCATATGATCCAAACCCATTTCATAGTAAGATCAATAATAGGTGATTCCAACCCTGAGACATCCTTGAAAACAAATGAAAATATCTAGAAGGACCTAGAATTATCTATTTATTAAAGGTGTTTTGTGGTACCTCCTATGATAAGATAACATTCACCATCTTAGGATCGAATGAAGGGGCATGTTTAAAAATCATGTGTCCCAAGATCCTCGCTTATTGTATCCATAAATTTTATCTTAAAATTATTCTATAAGCTTATTGGTTTCCCATTATTTAAAAAACTAGATTTAGATGGTGCTTGTGCTCATACCCTGATCTCAAATAAACTTTGATATTATCAAAAAACACAAAAATAATTTGAGATTGTGATGGAATGTCTAGATCATAACATCCTTATAAATTGCAGGATTGTTATTCATACCAAAAGGTGTCACAAGATAATCATAATGCGTATACCTACTCTTGAAAGATATCTTCAGTATATAAAACTCCAAAACCCTATGATGATGATAACCTGACTAAAGTTAAATATTTGAAACCTATGTTCCCCCTTTAACATGTCATAAAATCCATCCACATAATGAAAAGGGTAATTCTTTTTAACCATAACCCTATTTAACAATCTATATCCCACAAAAAAATGAAGTATACCATTAAGCTTCTTGGAAAAGGGTAAATCTATTTTAATTGGTGAAACACAAGGGTGAATGAAACCTTTATTTATCAAATCATCCACATAAATCATTATTAATTTTATCTTTGATGGTTCCATATGATAAGAGGATGTTAATATTGGTGAAGTACATTTCACCAAATAAATAACAATCTCTACCTCTCTATCTAGAGGAAGAATAGAAAATATATATGTGAATATGTGAGGAAGGTCTCCCATAACCATGTAAATATCTCCAATAGATGAAATTTTATCAGGCTCAATAGTGGTTTCCCAAAACATAACATTAAGATTTTAGATGGAAGGTCATGCATGGAGAGACCATGGATCCTACTCTCCTTGAAACACTTGAGATCTCCAATTGGTAATAGAGAATAAAAGTCACCAATGGTAATAATAAATCTATACCATTATATACTTATCTACCCAATCATTATTGGAATAAATAATAATCATATAAAACTATGATCAAATGACTGGTCACAGAATGTACACATATGTTTGAGCATTTAATAGATGATTCATTACAATATCTGGGGAAAACTTAACCAGCTCCACAAACTGATTGGTGTGCTCTGACACTGGACACTCTCCATACTACAAAGAGAGTGACTATAAAGACTTCACTTTAAAATATATTCTAGGATGATCTTATAAAATAATAGGGTCTGGAATCCCTTAAAATCAAAACCCACATGCTAGATTTACTGTACAATGGAACCCCACCACCGCTCGAAGGGACCCTCAAGCCTATATTCCATGCACATCACCAAGATATTATAAGGTGTACTGAATAATTCAAAGACCTTATTTACCTTGTCCGATAAATCCTCCACCTCTTGAGATGCATTCTCACACTTAAAGGACATGGGTATTCTCAAATTATAACTCTCATGATTTTCATTTTCTTTCTCAATTCCTGGTTGTGCCTCCAATACTAGGTTCATAACACATGGTACAATCAGTTCCATGGTATGAACTACTCTCATTATACAATCTATAAGATTATATTTTAGTGGTGGATTCCCTTGTGGATAATCTCTCGCTACACCCCCTTGAGAAACCCAAGGAATAAATCTTATAGGAATATTTCCAAAAACCAAAAATAGAAGAAAATCATAAAATAATGGGACAAAAGTTTTAAATTAGATAAGAAAAAGATAAAATTGTGACAAATATTCAAATTCATTATAGTAGGGACACATTCCATCATCTCAGTGTAACATGAGGCTAATCGTAGTAAGAGTTGGACAAGAACTCACTAAAACCTTTCTCTTAGGTCCTAAAACCCCTATATACCATATAAATACTCCCAATGACTAATAATAATCATGATATGATACCAAATTATAATGAACAAACCCAGGTTACCCACTAACACTTGTACCCATCTTGATCTGCCTCATATGTGAAGGGTGTTCATGATCACAATGGGCTTTTGACAAGCTCCCAAGAATCAAACTCAACAAGTGGGAATGATTTCACCCAACCTGGAAGAAGATAAACATTATAAATATATGTAGTTGAAAGAAACAATGTAAGAACAATAAATGAAATATATTCAATAACTAAAGAGAAACAATGGTAACAATACAACTCAACAACTTAAAAAACTAATGGAATGACCCTATGTAAAAAAATAAAAATTTTAACTAAATGGACAACTACCGCTCTCTATGGTATGTAGGAAACATCCCACCATATGACAAATAGTTTCTCATACCCAGCTAAAATAATCCTTGTCTCATTACTATGTCACCTTTCTTTTTCATTCATAAAAAGGCAATAACAAGTATACACACTACTGAAGGGGTGTTCATGGTTTGAGCTAAATAGGCTTAGTGGGATCCCACACAGTTGTTCTATATGAAGTCTATGTACAAAAATCCCATATGATCAATTTTTAAATCATGGAATGATAATGAGTAAATAATTTTTATTTAAAAATCATAGTAAATAGTTCATATTTTTTCAAATGTCTAAAATAAATCCATGTACAAAATTCTCAAAGTATAAATCTAGAAAACCATTTCTATTTCAGCAAGAATAAGAATATAAAGTAATAAAAGTAAAAATACAACACACAATTGATAACAATACCATAGGTAACTCATGAAAAATTTATCTTGGTCACTCGTATATCAGTCATGATGAGTGTTCACTACAAGTCCCATGTATCCATATATCAAGGTCCCAAGAATAGAGGAACACCCCAGAAAGTGGACCTTACAATCAATTTGAAATGAAGAGACACAATACTAAACCTCCATCCTAAGTGCCCAAGGTTCCCATGTGTGGCATATCAAATCATTTAAAATGGATTACACACTTAAGAATACAATTTCAATTACAATTTCCCATCAAAACCTTCTTTGAAATCAAATTTCACAATTAATTTCATAATTCATTGAAAACTGTATTTCTATTACCAAAACATGGGGAATAACATCATTTAATCAAAAACTCATTTAACACAAACACTACGGGAAAAATGAGCAATTGCGACGGGTTATTTGCGATGGGAATAGATCCCGTCGCAAATAGTCCTGTTAAAAACTTATTTGCGACGGGGGTATTTACCCGTCGCAAATAAGTAGGCTTTTGCGACGGGATTTCTTTCCCCGTCGCAAAAGAACTGGCGCGCGTTGCGCGCCAAATCGCAGGAAAACTATTTGCGACGGGGGAATATTTCTGTCGCAAATAACCGGCGGCGGTAAAAGGTATTTGCGACGGGAATATTCCCCCGTCGCAAATTGTATGTCGGCAGGTGGTTATTTGCGACGGGACCCGTCGCAAATAACTATTTACCCGTTGACCGTAATAAATGTTGGCTAAGGTATTTGCGACGGGACCCTTCGCAAATAATACTATTTGCGACGGGAATCCCGTCGCAAATGGACCCGTCGCAAATAATCTAACCTATAAATACCCCAATCCGTTTTTTTCAAAACATTCTCAAATTCCATCTTCTTCTTCTCTCAAAGTTATATTTCTAAAGTTCAGTTTTTCTTCAGTTTAATTTTTTTCTCCGGAGCTGATATTAATGTTTTGAAGAACGATCAGAGCAGATCAATTTTCAAGGTATTTATGTTCAATTTAATTTAATATTTATTTTTAATTTTTTATTAGTTTCAATTATTCTTAATTAGTTGTAATTTAATTATGTTTATATTGTTTTATTACTTAATAAATTTAAATTATTAGTATTGTTCATAGTTAATGGTAATTAGGAATAATTAGTAATAATTTTTAATAATTAAGAATAAATATTAATAATTAGTAATAAATACCAATAATTAGGGATAATAACATTATTACATTATTAGTCTATTTTATTATTAATATTAAAATAATATAATTTTTTATATATATACAGTTCTCTTTTCATCTGTGTGTTTGCTGTCTTCACATGTATTATTTGTATGTGGAGATAGAAAACGCACAGATGAAAGGAGAATTGTATATAAATTAGAAAATTATATTATTTTAATATTAATAATAAAATATACTAATAATGTTATTATTTGTAATTATTGGTAATTATTCCTAATTATTAGTAATTATTCATTTAATTACTAATAATTAGGAACAATTACCAATAATTATCAATAATTAGGAATAATTAGTAATAATTACCAATAATTAGTAATAATTACCAATAATTAGTAATAATTACCAATAATTAGTAATAATTACCAATAATTACTAATAATTACCAATATTTAGTAATAATTACCAATAATTAGTAATAATTACCAATAATTAGTAATAATTACCAATAAGTAGTAATAATTATCAATAATTACCAATAATTAGTAATAATTAGTATTAATTACCATTAATTCGTATTAATTACCAATAATTAGTATTAATTACCAATAATTAGTATTAATTACCAATAATTAGTAATAATTACCAATAATTAGTAATAATTATCAATAATTAGTAATAATTACCAATAATTAGTAATAATTACCAATAATTAGTAATAATTACCAATAATTACCAATAATTACCGGTAAATAGTAATAAATAGTAATAATTAGTAATAATTAGGAATAATTACCAATAATTAGTAATAATTCGTAATAATTACTAATAATTAGTAATAATTAGTAATAATTAGTAACAATTACCAATAATTAGTAATAATTAGTAATAATTAGTAATAATTAGTAATAATTGCCAATAATTAGTAATAATTAGTAATAATTAGTAATAATTAGTAATAATTAGTAAACATTAGGAATAATTACCAATAATTAGTAATAATTAGTAATAATTAGTATTAATTACCAATAATTAGTAATAATTACCAATAATTAGTAATAATTACCAATAATTACCAATAATTACCAATATTTATCAATAATTACCAATATTTACCAATATTTACCAATAATTACCAATAATTACCAATGATTAGTAATAATTATCAATAATTACCAATAATTGGTAATAATTAATAATAATTACCAATAATTAGTAATAATTGGTAATAATTAATAATAATTACCAATAATTAGTAATAATTATTAATAATTTGTAATAATTAAGAATAATTACCAATAATTAGTAATAATTACCAATAATTAGTAATAATTACCAATATTTAGTAATAATTAACAATAATTAGTAATAATTACCAATAATTAGTAATAATTAACAATAATTACAAATAATTAGTAATAATTAGTAATAATTATTAATAATTAGTAATAATTAGTATCAATTACCAATAATTAGTAATAATTACCAATAATTAGTAATAATTACCAATAATTAGTAATAATTAGTAATAATTAGCAATAATTACCAATAATTAGTAATAATTACCAATAATTAACAATAATTACCAATAATTACCAATAATTAGTATTAATTACCAATAATTAGTATTTATTACCAATTATTAGTATTTATTACCAATAATTAGTATTAATTACCAATAATTAGTAATAATTACCAATAATTAGGAACAATTACTAATAATTATCAATAATTAGGAATAATTAGTAATAATTACCAATAATTAGTAATAATTACCAATAATTAGTAATAATTACCAATAATTAGTAATAATTACCAATAATTAGTAATAATTACCAATAATTAGTAATAATTACCAATAATTAGTAATAATTACCAATAATTAGTAATAATTACCAATAATTAGTAATAATTATCACTAATTACCAATAAGTAGTAATAATTATCAATAATTACCCATAATTAGTAATAATTAGTATCAATTACCAATAATTAGTATTAATTACCAATAATTAGTATTAATTAACAATAATTAGTATGAATTACCAATAATTAGTATTAATTACCAATAATTAGTAATAATTACCAATAATTAGTAATAATTAGTAATAATTACCAATAATTAGTAATAATTACCAATAATTAGGAATAATTACCAATAATTAGTAATAATTACCAATAATTAGTAATAATTACCAATAATTAGTAATAATTAGTAATAATTAGTAATAATTAGTAATAATTACCAATAATTCGTAATAATTACCAATAATTTGTAATAATTACCAATAATTAATAATAATTAACAATAATTACCAATAATTCGTAATAATTAGTAATAATTAACAATAATTAGTAATAATTAGTATTAATTACCAATAATTAGTATTAATTAACAATAATTAGTAATAATTACCAATAATTAGTAATAATTACCAATAATTAGTAATAATTAGTAATAATTAGCAATAATTACCAATAATTAGCAATAATTACCAATAATTAGCAATAATTATCAATAAGTAACAATAATTATCAATAATTACCAATAATTAGTATTTATTACCAATAATTAGTATTAATTACCAATAATTAGTATTAATTACCAATAATTAGTATTAATTACCTATAATTAGTAATAATTACCAATAATTAGTAATAAATACCAATAATTAGTAATAATTACCAATAATTAGTAATAATTACCAATAATTAGTAATAATTACCAATAATTAGTAATAATTAACAATAATTAGTAATAATTACCAATAATTAGTATTAATTACCAATAATTAGTATTAATTACCAATAATTAGTAATAATTACCAATAATTAGTAATAATTTCCAATAATTAGTAATAATTAGTAATAATTAGTAATAATTACCAATAATTAGTAATAATTAGTAATAATTACCAATAATTAGTAATAATTAGTAATAATTACCAATAATTAGTACATTATTTGTATATTTTATTATTAATATTAAAATAATATAATTTTCTATATTATATACAATTCTCTTTTCATCTGTGTGTTTTCTGTCTCCACATGTAATATTCGCATTCTTTTTCAAAATTATCAACCTACTCGCCAATGGAGAGGTGAAAGTGAATGCAAATATTACATGTGGAGACAGAATGTTAAACACACAGATGAAAGGAGAATTGTATATAATATAAAAAATTCTATTATTTTAATATTAATAATAAAATATACTAATAATGTAATAATGTTATTATTATATAATTAATGGTTATGAAAAAATTATATTAGTATTATTAAAACAATAAAAAATCAATATAATATTAAAATTATCAATATTTGTAACATGTTTTGCTTTATTCTCAATATATTCAATCTTTACTTGAGTGTTTTTTCTAACAAATTATTCAAAACCAGTAATGCTTTTATATTTTATAGAGAAATATGGAACAACGAGGTCGTCAACAATCATTATTAGGTGACCGCATATGGAAAAATCAATGTAGAAATCCAAACGGTTCTGGTTTAAATCCAGTATATGTTGAGGGTGTGGAGACTTTTTTATCATTTGCGGCATCAAATTCGGAATATGTTTCAGAAGGCAAAATAAAATGCCCTTGCAGAAAATGTGCATTGAGAACGTTTGACACGTTTGACAAAGTGGGAGAACATCTCTTGTGTTTTGGTTTTCAACCAGATTATGTTTTTTGGTATCAACACAGTGAACGCAGTTCCAGAGCAGGTGATACCATCTTGATTCCGGATCCATCCCGGTTTCAAGATTTAGTACATGATGTTGCGGGTTCATCTGTTCAACATACAGAAACTCCGGCTGATATAGCTTCAAATCCTGAGTTGGCGCCGTCTGAATTTTATGAGTTTTTGAAATCTCCTGAGGATGCATTATGTCCTGGCTGCAAGATGAGCAAATTAGAATCAGTTGAAAAATTTATGGCTATCAAATCAGATAACGGAATGTCAAACACCTGTTTTGACCAAATATTTTCTTTGCTGAAAACACTGTTACCCGAAGGAAATGTTTTACCTGCAAATTACTATGAGAGTAAGAGGCTGGTTCGAAATTTGGGACTTACTTGTCAGAAGATTAATGCATGTTCAAATGACTGCATTTTATATTCTGGGGAAAATGAGTCGTTGGATAGTTGTCCTACATGTGGGCAACTGAGATATAAAGAAGGACAACACGGGAAGTCTGGTTTGATTCCTGTAAAACAGTTGAGATATTTTCCACATACATTCAAACTTCAGCGTTTATTCATGTCTAAGAATACAGCGACAATGATGTCATGGCATAAAGAGAATATTTCAACCGATAAAAGCTTGAATCATCCAGCCGATGGTGATTCATGGAAACATTTTGATAGAGTGCATCCATCCTTTTCTTTAGAAGATAGAAATGTTCGACTGGGCCTTTCCACTGATGGTTTCTGTCTGTTTGGATCTTATGGTAGTCAATATTCATGTTGGCCTATTTTTTTAACTTTGTACAATTTACCTCCATGGATTTGATGAAGGATCCATATATATTTTTGACTTTACTAATTCCAGGACATCCGAAGAAAAATATTGATGTTTATTTGAAGCCATTGATTAATGAATTAAATTTATTGTGGAGTACTGGTGTCAGTACATATGATGTTACAACAAAACAGAATTTCATACTGAGAGCAGCATTGATGTGGACAATAAGTGACTTCCCGGCTTATGGGATGTTATCTGGATGGAGTACACATGGTCAGAAATCATGTCCTTACTGTATGGGAGAGAACAAAGCATTTATGCTCATTCATGGAAAGAAACCTTGTTATTTTGACTGTCATCGCAGATTTCTTCCAGCTGATCATCCTTTTCGCAGAAACAGATCTCATTTCAGAAAAGGAACAGTTGAAAGGGATGGACCTCCAAAAATGCTATCAGGTTCGGAGTTAAAATCAGTTGTATTTTCATTACCCCCCATCACTTTTGGTCCCACAATAAACCAACAGAAAATTTCTGGTTTTGGGAAAGAACACAATTGGATTAAACGTAGCATATTTTGGGATTTTCCATATTGGTCTGATCTGTTGGTCCGACACATGTTAGATGTCATGCATATTGAGAAGAACTGTTTTGATAATTTGTTTCATATAGTTTAGGATACGCCAGGAAAGAGCAAAGACAACGTAAATGCACGTTTAGATCTTGTCCAAATTTGCAGGCGTCCAGAATTGGAACTATTTGAGAATGTCATAACAAAAAGGTTACTGAAACCAAAAGCAGCTTATACACTGTCTAAAGAAAACCGTTTATTATTTTGTCAGTGGATTGAAGATTTGAGACTTCCAGATGGATGTGCTTCTAATTTGGGTAGATGTGTAAAGAATGGTCATATTACTAGATTAAAAAGTCATGATTGTCATGTTATAATGGAGAGACTTCTACCCATTGGATTAAGAGGTCTGTTGAATTCTGTGATTTGGGATTCCATAACAGACATGTCTCATTTTTTTAGGGAAATTTGTGTGGCTACGGAAGATTATGATGCTCTAGGAAAACTTGAAAAAGATTTTGTTGTAATTATATGTAAACTGGAAAAAATATTTCCGCCATCTTTCTTCGACTCAATGGAACATTTGATGTTACATTTTCCATATGAAGCCAAATGTGGAGGTCCGGTACAGTTTCGATGGATGTACCCATTTTAAAGATGCATGCAAAAATTGAAAAGAAAAGTATGTAACAAAGCATCTGTTGAAGGATCTATTGCAGAAGCTTATTTGCAAGAGGAAATACCTTTTTTCTGCTCCCATTATTTTGAATCTGAGTATCCTTCAAAACACAACCGAATGGGACGGAACGAGAGGAATATTGATGAAATCGACAATCAATTATCTATTTTCAACCAGTCAGAGCTTGGTTTCGGTGGAGTTTATGAACGCTGGCTTTCAGAATATGAAAATCAGAGAGCTCATACGTATGTTCTGCTCAACTGTGAAGAGATGACATCAGTTGTACTGTAAGTGTTTATATCACTTATTCTATCATTTATGTTACAGTAAATAACTTTGGTTTTTATAGGTTGTATGATAATCATATCAAGAAACAAATTCCACAAATTACAGCAGCTGCTCTCGAAGAACGTCGACTGAAAAATTTCTCTCAGTGGTTTCAAAAACTGGTAACATAAATTCTTTATCTTTTAGAAACTCATTCAATGTATAGTTTACTATATTGATAATTATTTCACAAATTTTCAGGTGTCTCGACATGCTGATAAAATTGACAAACGGCTGTGTGTATTGAGTAACCCACCTTCCAAACTTGTTAAAACTTATAATGCATATGTGGTGAATGGATTTCGATTCCACACACATGCATATGGGGAATCGAAAAAAACAATGAACAGTGGAGTTAGCTTGAGAGGATCTCATCATCGAGAAAATGAGGTTGAATTTTTTGGCATACTTGATGAAATCATTGAACTCTGTTATCTTGGACAACATTACATAACCATGTTCAAATGTCGGTGGTTGGATACAGAGAGATGCGTGCGTGTTCATCCGACTCATGGAATCATCGATATTAAATGTAAAAGTGTTCTCGCAGTAAATGAACCATTCTTATTGTCTTAACAGGCATATCAAGTTTATTACGCAAAGTACTGTGAAACATCAGGAGAATTGACTGATTGGTGGAGTGTAATAAAAATCAAAATTCGAGACAATCAGTTTAGTCAAAGTGAATGTGCTTTCACTGATGTGCAAAGAATTTAAGTTTTTCAAGAGAGTACTCAAAATCAATCTTTTTTACAAAGAGACATGAGTATCGATGACGACACCCCACATTTAAGAGTCGGTGATGACAATGATGTTAATGATGTCACATATGAATTTGAAATGGTAAGAGATGAAGCAACTATAACTCGAATGGATATCGATGATGTTGAGGAGGAATATGAAGATGACATTGACATATATGAAGATGATGAAGAAGATGAACACTGATAGAATTTCATGGTATTTTTATACAATCATAATATGTATATATGTATATATAATAGTAATTATCAATTATTTTCTAACATTAATATTTTCTATTTCAGATGGACGATGCCACATTTTGTGAGTTGGCGGATGCTGACCTGACTTTCGATGCGGATGAGTTGCTGACAGATGACCCTCAGCCTGCAGCCGCTCTAGGGAGTACGCGGAGGGGGCACGGTCTTGCACGATTGATGATTCCTGACCCTGTCCCCGAGTGACGTCCACGTCTTGGGTTTGATCCATGCACACGGAGGTGTGATAACCTGTGTGATAACCTGTGGATTTGACTAAGATTTCATTAATCTATTCACATAATAAATGTTTATTATTTTTTCAGTTTTCCGCATATAGCAGTCGGACAGGGCAGCGCTATTTTGCGCAACTATTTCTCTCAGCCGTGGACCACATGGGAGCAGATTCCCATTGATGTGCAGCAGGAGGTGACTCATCGAGCTGGGAGTTGTTCTTTCAGTACTCATAGACAACATCTGGTACGTACATTATTTATAAATATTTTATATAACTATAAATATTAACAGTTTATTTTTTAATCTTATAGGCTGTCGAGCACCCCGATATTACAGAGTACGATGTATATCGGAGGATGTATAGTGATCCTGCTACTGGGGAGCTCAGAGGTGATCGTCAGCATCACATCGTGGTCAGTATTATTTGTTTTCAAGTTTAAAAATTAACTGCATATAATATATTCAAAATTTTAATTTTAAATTGCAACTATAGGAGTCATATGAGGCCACAGCGTCACAGGCCCGGCCTGAGAGTCAGGCCGGGTCATCAGATCAGACCACTGCCCGTCAGTTTGATGAAGCGGCATGGATGCAGGCCACCCAGTATGCCTTCGAGAAGGGACAGGTAGTTGGTATCGGCTCTCGACTGACTCCCGGAGATTATTATGGCAGTGCTGCGATGTCGGCGTCCAGCTCGAGAGGATCTCGTGCATCTTCTTCTACTACACAGTATGAGGATCAGTTGCGATCTCAGACTGCACAGATAGTGAGTCTCCAACAGGAGCACTAGCAGATGCGTCAGTAGTATGAGGAGGAGCGTCGACGCCAGCAGCAGCTGTACGAGGAGCAGGTGAGTCGGTGGCAGCAGCAGCATCAGGAGCAGATGGAGTACATGCGCCGACTCACTCATGCTTTAGGGATGGAGTTTCCTCCACCACCATCTGCAGATCCCCCACCTCCCCCCTCCTTCAGATTAGAGATTATACTTATGTTATAAAATTTGTGAAATCAAATTATTATTTTTTTTCTATTCGTAGTTTCTGTCTCATTATAAAATATTAATAATATTATATTTTTAAATAAAAATATTAATATGAATAATAATATTATTTATATTTTATAATATTAAATTTTATATATATATTAAAATTTTATAATATTATAATTTAATTATATTTTTTGTAATACTTGAATTATTTTAATATTTGAATGTAAAATAATTCTATTATTTTTATAATAATTAAAATAAATTATTAATATTTTTTTTATTTATGAATTATAATTATAATATTATTATATTAATTAAATCATTTATTAATATTCTATTATTTTTTATTTTTGAATTATAATTCTATTATTATTATATTAATTAAAATAATTTATTAATAATTTATTATTATTTTTGTGAATTATAATTCTATTATTATATTAATGAAAATAATTTATTAATAATTTATTTTTTTATTTTTTTATAGTATTTGCGACGGGATACTATGTCTGTCACAAATACTAGTATTATTAATAGTTTTTTATTTTTTTTAAAAAATAGTTTTTGCGACGGGATACTATGCCCATCGCAAATACTAGTATTATAAATAGTTTTTTATTTTTTTTAAAAATAGTTTTTGCGACGGTACCGTTGCAAAAGGTATTTGCGACGGGCCCGTCGCAAAAACTATTTTAAAAGTTTTTTACAAAAATACGGAGTACTATTTGCGACGGGGAGAATGACCGTCGCAAAAAACGACTTTAGCAACGGGCCCGTCGCAAATAAGTGTTGTTGCGATGCCGTTTTCAGCAACGGGCTATTTGTGACGGGTCCCCGTCGCAAAAAACCATTTGCGACGGGATCCCATCGCAAATGCCCCATCGCAAATACCTGTTTTTCTCGTAGTGAAAGAAATTATCAAATAATTACATTTAATTTAGAAAAAACTTTAACAAAACACGATCAATCAATAGTTTATATAACATAGGATGGTGACAAAACCACTCACCATAAACTCAGGTCGAACACTACCCACAGTGGGATCCACTACCACTTGAATGAATGTAGAGATAACCATGTGGACCCTAAAAGTGACCCTCACATATTATAATCTATCCCATATAAAATAAAGATTCTGGAAAGGATAAATCACAACATACTTTAGGAAATATGTCTGATTCACCATAAAAAACATGTGGGTTATCCTACAGAATAAGATCACTCAATAGATCTAATAGAAACAAAAAAATAATAAAACATTTATCAGTAGATCCTATGGACATATCCCAATTCCACATTCATTATATATGTCAATGAATATGTAGTAGGGTTAGTTACATTGAGTGTTGTATAGTTGTCACTAGGGAGATCAAGTACTGAATAATGTGATCCAAAAGTGGATGATACACCCAATGTTTTATGTAATGTACCTCGGGTTCCATGTAGGGAGAAAAGGATGATTGAATTAGGATCCTCACTTGAATATCATAAAACATAGAGGTTATAAGGGGTTTACATCATAAATAATTTATTTAAAGTTTAAAATACCAATAGCTCAAGTATGAAGTAAAATACATCTACTTAGGTTAATTTATCCTCAGAGACATATTTATGGCATAAAATGGGGATTTATGATGTAATTGTATTTATGTTACAAACCATTTTTGTGTCTTGAATATAAAAACTAATTTATGCTACTATATATAATAATACAATATAAAAGTATCATATATGAAGCAACCAACCCAAGATCTACTAAAAAACTCACAAACTGATTCATGATTCCTTCGAACCTAATAAAATCAATGTAATACAATAAAAATAGAATAACTTAAAAAATAAGATGATACTAAGAGATGTATTGATTAGAATTTCACTCTTTATTTGAAGTATATGATTACCAATTATTAATACAAAAAAATGGTTGATATCCACACATCTTATCCTTTGGAGCTGAAAAATTCTCAAATATGTGGGACCTTTAGAAATTAGTCAAAAAAATAGAGATAATATTTAATTTCCTTTATTGATGAATCTATACTTATTACATGAATTATTTTTTTGTAACAGAATTCTGAGGCTCTAAAAATATGCAAGACTATTAGTAAAATTCCAGAAAAATAGTATGGTTTATCTTTGATAAAATATTTGATATATAATAGTGTTAGGTAAACAAATAAAATGTTTTAATATTATCGTAATGACCAGGAAATTAATAATGAAATAATTACACCATACACACTATAATAAAATGGTGTGTCTAGATATAAGAATATAATCCTGGTATATATGGCTTAAATGATTTTGCTAGATAATTATATGACTCTAATTTTTTTGAGGCATTCTATTAGTGAAGTGGTTGATGTGTAAAATCATAGTTTTAACAGAAATTTTTTTTACAAGACCTCATATGATATGTTAAAAAATAATCCATGTTGAAATATATTAAAGTGTTTGGATACCCCTATATCATCAAAATAAAAGGGATAAAAATGGTTAACTTTTAGCTAAAAGGATTTGTTCAAATTTTTCATGGTAATCCTCTAAATGGAATGGGATTACACTTTTAGAAAAAAGGAAAATTTAAGAATAAGTGAGACAACAAAAGTTTGGATTTAGAATTATAAAAAAGGAAAAATATATATATAATGAAATAATTTCTATAAGTGATTTTTGTGTTGACACTTATAAACATCATAAAGACATGAAAGATATAAATTAAGGTCTTGAAAATTTATAGTTTATATAAGAGTATTTTTTTATTTTAAGTGATTCAAAACAATTACAATCAACTTATTCTGGGATAATAATTCATGTTTGGGTCCAAAACATCATTCAGAATCATGGAAAACAATTAAAAACTATGAGAAAATTGATATAAATATTTGAAACATGATTTTTCTCCAAATTATAATCTAAAAATGTTGAAGAATAATTATTGTTTAAAAAGTTATTTTATTCCATATTTGAATAATTTGAAAAATCGAGAAGAATTAGAAATGGGATTTAGTTCCCAAATGTGAAGACAATAATTTGATTGGAATAAAGGGGTTGTTCCAAAATATGTTGAATAAAAATTGAATAGTAATGGAAAACTAATAAATATTTGTTTCTAAAGTCTATTTACTAGTTGAATTAATTGACTTCGATTAGAATTTTTTAGTAGTTTCAAGGTTCGAATACATTTAAATATTTCTTGTTATTTACATATAATGGATTTAAAAATATTTTAAATGGATACCAATATTTCTATCCACAAATAGTTAGTTAAAATAAGTGGTATATATTTAAGAACCCTAAGGGTTCTTTCTTGGAGAATATAATAAATATGTTGGTAGATTAAATAGGGATTTATAAAGGTTTAAATAACCCCCAATATCTTGCTATTCTTTGACGGATACTTTCATAAAGACGATCAATTTTCAAAAGGGAATAGTAGATAGATATATCTGCATCAAAGATGAAAATGAGGTAACCCTTGTTTTTATATTTTATATAGATGACATAATAAATTTTACAAATAATGATGAAATGTGTGATAATTTTTCTAAGGATACTGAGAAATTATCAAAAATAACCATTTTAAGAGAGAATGATGGATTTTCATGGCCAAAAAATCTCCCTAGATAATTAAAACATTATTATTTCTAGAAATAAGTATGTTATGGAACCCTTGAAATGATATATAATGGAATATTCCATAACATTTTACACAGTAATTTATTTGGGAAATATATTTCTTATAATGACACAAACATTTATAAATAAAATTCCCCTTATTATTTAAATTAAGTGTTCAATTATGTATCGTGGTTATATAAAACAATGAACATATTTTTGGTTTATTATATCCTATCAGATTTAAAATATCATTATGAATCATTAATTTTGTGAATATAGTCATTTAACAGTGATCACATGATTATTATTAATATACGGTTTTAAAAAAATAAGATTGAGAGAGATAGAGAAAGTGATTTACTCAACTGGTAGGATCATAACCTATAAAACCCATTTATCATTGATTCATAGACACATATAATGAATGGTATTTTACATTTTCTAATACAAATCCAATATCCAACAACGTAAGCATAATAGAAACTATTTTTTGGAGAAGTACAAGCTCATCAAGATCATGGATCAAACCATATGTGTCGAACCACCCCATGTAAGTCTGACTATCACCCACCTTACTCTTAGAGGGTATTCTGGTGTACTAAAGGAATATCTATAATGACCCTAACAGTATAAATATTTATACTTCATAAAATAATGAATATATTTTCATATTACTATTATTACTTTAAACATGATTTTTATTTTTAATTTGAATAAAATTTTAATTAAGATGTTTATTTTTAAAAATTAATGGATTTTTTAAATAAATATAATGTTTTTATTAAATAATTTTTATTAAATATAAACCATCATATAATATTTATGAAGTCAAATGTAATTTTTATAAGGTTTCCAAAATTTTTATTATCGAAAAGACCCATCAATTCTCAAAAAATTATGATACTATATTAATAGTTGAAATTCATGTGTTTAGAAAATTATTCAGAAAAAATGAATATTACTTTGGGAATCAGAACATCAAAATTTTCCAATTGTTAATTTTCCATAATTTTTTGAGATAGTTGAATGTTAAGGTAAAAATTAAATATGATATAAATATACGGTGTGTATTATGACATCATAATGACCTAAAAGTGACTTAATAAATACTATAAATGGTATCTAAGACAAAATACATGTTTAAAATATAAAATAATGTGATTTTTTGTTTATATGATTTATTTTATAAATCCATTATTTATCATCATAAACCACTAATATAATTTACGGTTTTGAAATCATTTCTTTAAGATTATGAATCAATTTCACATCGACAAGGGTAATATTTTTTTAATTACATACCTTGGACTTATAAAATATGAAAAACCAATCCATTTTGGAAGAAACCATTGGTATAAACTGTCGTATGGTTTGTGGTTTCAGTTATTTTATTATATATAGTCAAGAACTAATGTTTGGGAAATGGTAATGAATTCCCCACTTATTCTGTATACAAACCGTAATCATATCCCAATTCACTTCACAAAATATACTCATATAACTAACTTAATATTCCATCTCCTATCTATAGTCCTCTAAAGGTACCCTCATGCTCTCAATAAGATCCTCCCTAGTATCTGAAATAACACTCTCAAGGTAAGGGATTTCTCGATTCTCATTTCCATTAGGAAACTCTTTTTTCTTATACCTCTTAGTTTCCATTTTTTATGTTGGGATATGTTCCTTCCATATCCACCTTACTGTCCATTTGATTTATATATTATGATATACTCATTTAACTCTCATTAATGTCTCCTATGAAACTTTACATACACTTGTTTCCATGAAGAAAGTTTGTAAGGGATCCTCTCATTCTCCTCTTTATTAAAGTTTCATCATTATCTTCTTCCTTATATTTATAATTCCTGTTGTTCGGATTTTTTTATTCCACATTCATTAATATCCCTATTATGCATAAATTTTTAGATACCCCTTCCACTATAATCAATCTCTTCCATGAAAATTTATACACCCCCATTATGTTGTCAGAACATCACTGCGATTTTCCATCCCAAACAATTGTGTAGTGAATACCCATACCCACATCCAATGAAGTGTGTTCACCCTTAAAAACAAATAATTCTTTATTAGGGACTTACATGTCTTTATTACACACTCTTTGATCAAGTAATGAAATATTATTATTAATGAATCCATGTTGTATGATCTATCTAGTATAATTAAGCATGAGAATGAAATGAATGTGACAGGTGCTCCCAAAATTATATAGTTATCCAATAAATTGGGTAATGCTTAGTCTCATCAAATAACATGTTAGGAAAAGTAGTTAACCTTATATATTTATGGGACTTGTTCCATCATGATGTCTTGAAATTTATCCATTACCCCTATTTATGATACATTCATTTAAGTTGTTACCACATTTCCCATATTCCCTTTACGTTATCACGTCTTATCATGCCTCGTTGTTCATGATTATAATTATCACCCCTTTTATTTCCCATTAATATGACAATTGTCTAACATGTATTACATTATTCATTTTATTACATGGTTTATTTACCTTAATGGGCTTTATATGTCACTCATTTCTTATGTATATCCCCAATTTATCCTGTGTAGTTTTATGTATGATAATGTTAATGATGTTTTAAACAATGATGATGTATTATTTATTTATGTATTTACACAATGTACCTAATTCACAAATACACTATATTTATCGATATTTTAGGTTGTAATATGTGAAATATTATGTAATAAATCATGAATTAATATGTAATAAAGTTATTGGTGATCATCATTGGTATTAGAGGAAAGTTTATATATTTTTAGGCTTAGGATTAGAAAATTATAATGAAAGCCATAGGGATTGGACTAATTATAAGAAAATATACCTAAATTTTGGTATGTATTGATTAAGTTATTTATCAATAAAATATATCTATTTCTAGATACTATAAGTGCATGTGGCTATGGAATAGATGTACATAAGGGTAAATCTCAATAACACATCACTTGTGAAGACTATATTAGGAATTATTGCGTGAAAACGGAGCTTGCTACAGACCAGGGATAACACTCCCAAGGGATATTCTTTGGTAATTTTAAAATATCTTTACGAACCATTATTAATGTAAAAATATTCCCATAATTGTATATGTAAGGAAATAGATCACGGATAACATGGATTGAACCCTAGAAATTCATATGTTATGAAAATACATGTAATTTATAATTAATCCTTTTAATGTAATTGTATTTCCATTTATGGGTTTAATAGTTATCATCCCAAAGTATATTTTGGTTCAAGTAAATGGTTATAAAAAGTATAAAAATTGAAAGATATTCCTATCATCCATAGTTCTATGCATTCCTTGATGTTAAAAAATTGTAGTATAACTCTTCAAACACCAACACAATGTATGGAAGTGGATTTGTTGGTGAAAATAGAAATTGTGGAAATTATTTCATCACATGTATATAACTCCTCCCTTATCAACATTTTTGGGTTTAAATTTCCAACAAAGCATGTGATAATACATTTCGTAGAATTTTTTATGCAGTTTTAGGTATACATTTTATTTCCCTATATAGAGACAACATTAATTTTCATGATAAGGAAATTTATCTTTGTATGGTGAATTTTCCCATGATTATGTACAATTCCAAGGAAGGGGATGAATCTTTTTTATCACTATCATCTCAATAATTGATATTATTTCCCTATGAGAATGTTTTTCTAGATCAAATAATTGAGTATAATGAAAAGATCATCCTTGAAGACATCCCCATTGAGGGGGAATTTGTTTATGTGTTTTTCAAATAATGTTTTGGTATACATTCTCGATTAGAGGATGAATTTTCAATCGGTCTTATACCTAGGGCATTACCATTATCCAAGACTCCATATTGAATGGCTACTGTAAAACTAGAGGAGATTAGAAAACAAATACAGGAGAATATTGATAAAGGTTTTATACTCCCAAGTGCTTCACCTTGAGGTGCATCAGTCCTCTTCAACAAGAAGAAACATGGGTCAATGCTCCTTTACATTAATTACAGTGAGGTCAAAAATATCAGGATAAATGACATGTATCCTTGACCATGGATTGATGACTTGTTCGATCAGCTACGTGGAAAACAATACTTCTTCACAGTGGATCTACGATTGGGATATTACCAATTCAGTGTGAAGGTGGTGGATATCTCCAAGATTCCTTTTCATACAAGGTATGAGCACTATGAGTTCAAAATAATGCCATTTAGACCCAATAATTCTCTAGAAATATTTATGGACATGATGAATATATTCTTTAGGTATTACCATAAACAAATTGATACTATTTAAAGATGAAATTATAATATATTCAAAAACAAATGAAGAGCATGAGGATTATCTAAGCACTATACTAAATATCTTATGAAGAATAATATTTATTCAGAGTACATCAAATGTGAGATATTGTTGTCGGATGTATCATTCTTAGGGAATACCATCCCAAGAAAATGGATATTTTTGGACTTTTCAAAAATAGAATAAATTGAATTATTTCTAAGGCCAACAACTACGATATATATCAAATCTTTTCATAGATTAACTGGGTACTGTCATCAATTTTTGAGAAGTTCTTTATGATTTTCAAACCCTGTACACAAGCAAACTCAAAAAAGAGTCATGTATTCTTGGAAAGTTGAATGTGAAGAGAGAATAAATGATTAACAAAATGAGGCTTATCACAACCCTTGTTCTCACATTGGCCACAAGTGGAGAGGTTTTCGTGGTATTCAGTTATACTTTGAAAAATGGTTTAGTATGTGTGTTAATACAGAATGAAAAACTAATAGCATATGCTTCAAGAAAGTTGAAGGTTCATGAACAGAACTACCCAACACATGACCTGGAGTTGGATGCATTGACCTCCCCCTGAAAATATGGAATAATTACCTCTTTGGGGAGAAGTGTGTAATATATATGGATCACAAAATCCTCAAGTATATATTCACACTGAAGGAGTGTAATATGCACCAAAAATGGTTAGAGTTGATAAAGGACTACCAAATCTTAATTTTATACAATTATTGAAAATTAAATAATGATTAAACTGGTATAAGTAGAAAGGATCCATAAATTCTATCATTTACTTGAATTTATAGGGTTTTGATCATGTTAGATTAGAATGGTTAGACATGGGAATCATAAAATAAGGAACATCACCAACACTTTCAAAAATAATTTCTCAAAATTCCATTCTGAAAAAGATAAACGATGCTCACAAATATGATGTGGGAATTTAGAATAAAGTGGAAACTATAATAAGAGATAAATCCTCACATTTCAATGTTCATGAAGAAGGATTTGTGATATTTGGGTTATAAGTATGTAAATAATAACATCCTGAGTTATAGAAGGAACTATTGGATGATGCACATATCTCAACCTTCTCCATCAACCTAGGAAGTAAAAAGATGTATAATGATCTATAAGTGCACTATTGGTGGGATGATAAGAATAATTATACCATAGAATATAAATCTAGATGTCTTGTATGTCAGCAAGTAAAGGTAGAATAGAAAAAAACCAAAGGTTATGATGTAACAATTACCAATACCTACATGAAAATGGGAAAACATCACCTTGGACTTTATCGCTGGTCTTCCAATGGCATCAAGAGTAAATAATTGTATATGGGTTGTGGTGGATCATATTATGAATACTAATCACTTTATTTAATTTCAATGGAACTTTTCATATTATCAACTAGCAAAGATATACATTATAGAAGTAGTTAGGATACATAGAACACCACTATCGATTGAATCTAATCGAGATCTAATATTCACCACCATGTTCTGGAAGCGCCTCCAACATGCTTGAATACTGATTTGAAATTCACAAAATTTTATCACCCTAGAAATGATGTCTATTATGAGATGAATATCTGGAATCTCGATGAGATATTGATAGAAAGCTCAATTTGACTTCAAAGGAGGACGTGATCAACATATTTCTCTAGTGATGTTATCATACAATATCAGTTTCCACTCAATAATCGAAATGGAACCCTATAAAGCCTTTTATTAGAAGAGGTGAAGATCACATTCATGTTGTTATGAAGTTGGGGAATGAAAACTGGTAGATCCTGAAATGTTGTGGAAATGGTGTAAAATGTGAAGATTATTCGTCATCATATCAAGCCTGCTCAGAGTCGAAAAATGATCTATGAAAACAATTGTCGATGATGCCTAGAATTTGATGTTGGAAACATGCTACTCCTCCACATATCTTTAAGGAAAAAAGTAATGAGATTACAGAAGAAATGAAAGCTTAGTCCAAGATATATTTTCAGCCTTTGAGATCCTTGATCACATTGGAGCGGTGGCCTATCGACTATCACTCACACCTAACCTATCACAAGTATATGATGTACTCTATGTATCACTCATAAGGATGTACTTACTAGGACCCTCACTTTTACTCAATCCAGAGTTGGCCCCATTGGAAAATGATATCTCATATTAAGAGAACCCAATAATGTTCTTAGATTGTAAATACAATGTTCCACGAGGTAAGAAAATTTATATGGTCAAATTGTAGTGGAGAAACCACATGTTTGAAGAAGTGATGTGGGAACCCGGGGAAGTGATGAAATATAATTACCCTCATCTATTTAATTTTAATTGAAAACTTTTAGGGTAAAATGTTTGAAGGGGTAATATTGTAACGAATCAAACAATTATAAGTAAATTTCTCATTATGATTTAAATTAAATGTCATATTATTTATTATGGTTATTGAATACAGATGAACTTATTTGTTTTTATTATGTACTATAACATTTAAATGATTGTTAAGAATCATTATCATTGAAAATATAGTTGTTGAACAACGATCAAATGATTAGTATATATATATATGGTTTTAAAAATCCAATTGACACAAACAAAGGAAGTGATGGCCTCGAACAACAAGACCATACACTACAAAGACCATTTATTGGAGATTTTGAGGTAGATATAATCACCTGGATTTTCACTTGAAAAACCCCAAGATAAGATCTAACATCTTAATCATGAATGAAATATTTTACAAGAGATATTTAACAACATTGAGATCATGACCTAAACCATGTACATCAAACCACCACATGAAATTCTCATAGGAACACACCTTATGCTTACGGTGTTTTCCGGTGTATTAAAGAGATATGTATCAAGGAACTATTATTATGAATTTTTTTTATTTCATTTAAAAATTAATATATTATTATATTATTATTGTTACTTTATAAATAATTTTTATTTTTACACAATAAAATAATAAATTTCATTTTTTATTTGTATTAAATTTCAATTAAGATGATTATTTTGATGAATTAGTGGATTTTTGAAATAAATTAAAAAAAATTATTAAATAATTTTTATAAAATATAAATTATCATATAATTTATATGAAGCCAAATGTAATTGTAATAAGTAATTGAAAACAATTATAATAAAAAAACTCTATATTTTTTAATATATGTTGATTCTATTTTAAAAGTGAAAATTCATATGTTTAAAAAAAATTTAGGTAAATTATTATTATTTTTTTGAATCATAATGTTAAAATTATCAAACGGTGAATTTTTAATAATTTTCTAAGGTAGTCGAATCTTCGAGTAAAATTTAAATACTATATAAATATATGTTGTGTATTGAGACATCATAATGAGCCAAAATTGATTTAATAAATTACATAAAAGGTATCCTAAATGATATATATTTTTCCCTTCGTGATAATGTGATTTTGTTTTTATTTTATTAATTTTATACATCCTTTATAAATCCTCCAAAAAAAAAATTACATCTTTAAAATCATTTCTTTAAGAGTATGACTCACTTACACATTGGTAAGTGTATTATTATATTTATTTAGCCCATATGCCTTATAAAATATTTAAAACCACTCCCATTTGGTATAAAAATGGGGAAAATAAATGGGAAGGCTTTTGTATTGGGTTATTTTTTTACATCGAGACCAAAACCTATGTTTGAGAAATTATAAGTAATTCCCCATACATTTCCAATATACACCCACCAAAGATCACACTTATCTTCACTAAAAATCCTTGGATCACATCCTTAAACATCCCTCTCCTCTCCAGAGTCCTTCCATGGTTCTAAAAATATCTTATTAAGCTCCTCCCAATAATATGATGTCTCACTCTCATGGTAGGGGATTTCTCTCTTCTCATTTCCATTCAAGCATCTGTTTTATGATATTCCTCTTAGATTCCATGTTTTTCAAGTTTGTATATGTTCTTCCATATCCCTATTACTTTATATTTGATTTATACATTTTTATATACCCCTTTCACTCTCATTAATACCTCCTATGAACTTGTACATACACATGTTACCGTGATGAAATTTACTAAGGGTTCCTCTAATTATCTTCTTTATTCATGTTTATTCATTATCCTATTCCAACAATCTCCAATTGATATTTTTTAGATTTTTCATAAAATTTCACATACATCTCATGTTATTCCAATATTACGAGAGACCCCTTTAACTCTATTCAATCCCTTCTCTAAAACAATATACGCCCCTGTTATGGTACTTAAATGTCACCATTATTTTCCTTACCCAACAATCATGTGGTGAATACTCGTACCCATTTTTTATCAAGGGTGTTCACCATTTACATGTATACTTATTTATTCAAAACATACATGTATCTATTCCAAACATTTTTATTTTGGAATAAAATATGGTTATGAATGAATCCTTGTTGTTTGATCTATGTGACACACTTAATCATGAGAGTTAAATAAATCTGATCGGTGCACCTAAATTATATAGTGCTATAATTCATTGGGTGATGTTTAGTATCACGAGAATTCATGTTTGGATAGGTAGTAAAACTGATTCTTTTATGTTACTTTTTCCATCATGATGTCATTTTAGTTTTTCATGACTTATTCTTACGATGTAATATTTTATGTTTTTTCATGTTTCATATGTTCCATTTATGTTATAATGTTATATCATGTCTCTTTGTACATGTTTTTTATTCTCACCCCTTTTATGTCGCATTGATATTCCAATTGTATAAAATCTATTAATTTCTTCATTTTATTCAATGTTTATTACCTATACTGGTCTTTATAACTCAACTCATTCATATATATCATCCTAGGTTATCTCATACAGTTCTAATGATAAGAATGTTAAGGAATTTTTCAATAAAGATGATGTATTCCTTGTTTATGTTGTTATGTAGTGTACCTAAATCAAAAATAAACTAGAATTATTGATCTTTTTTGAATTAATTGTATAATACTATGTAATAAATAATGAATAAATTTTTAATAAAGAGAATGCTTGTCATATTTCTGAAGATGAATAGGGAAAAATTTATCAATCCAAGGGATTTCACAAAGATAATCAGAAGTCTATTATATATATCATATTCAATACTATATTAGATATATATTCTATCAATTTATTCCAAGTTTAAATGTTATCTTGATGAATATTATTTTATATAATTAAAATATATTATTATGTATATAAAGGGAAAAATATTTTTGGGATGAATGATAATAGAAAATGGAAGTTGGGTATATTTGGATATAATGATGTTGACCGGGTAGGTCGTGTCGATGATATAAGATTCATATAGAATTGATTCTTCTTCCCTTGTGATAGGTGTCTTTGTTTTTACACTAATAATATTTTCATGACATAATGAACTATTGATTAATAAAATATTGTTGCAACTCTTGTCATGAATCAGTTACTATGGATGAAGTCACAATTGAAATATTTGAAGG
Organism: Viscum album; assembly: GCA_963277665.1. NCBI lineage: Eukaryota > Viridiplantae > Streptophyta > Magnoliopsida > Santalales > Viscaceae > Viscum > Viscum album. The sequence goes on along the minus strand of OY728125.1, from coordinate 166,370,756 downwards.
TTGAAGTTAAGTTTACACTTATTAATGGTTATGATTTTCCAAGAGATATCATTTTTTCTGAAATTATATTAATTATTCTATTATTTGGAACATTGATATTAAATATCGCTTTACCAAAGAGATTATATAGATAACGGGACTGAAGTTATAGTCTATTCCAACAATATAATAGATTGTGGATGTGTTCATTATTAAATTTTATAAGGAATATTTCTAGAATATAAAGTTCAATTGGCTTTTTATCTTCCCAAATATCAATTTTATGGTGTAATTTTATTTCCCTTATCTTATATTGTATTTAAATTTTGGCATAAAATGAGGAGAAAAAATATAACATAAATCTTTTAATATTTATTACAAAAAAATTTTACAGTATTCCTTGATATGATGTTTACATATTTTTGGGTCGATTATATTTAGAGTGTTTAAAAATGGGTAATGAATGAAATCAACATGGTTTAATGTGTGCTGTATTTTAAATTTTTATTGATGATCATGTATGATTTTTTGTATTACATATTATATAATATGTTTTAAGAGGATTCAATGGAAATAAATGTTTTCTTACATATAAAATGAGTTTATTATTCAATGTTATTGTTTCATAAACAGAGTTCTCTCATGCAGAAGTCGAATTATTAAATTATTATTCTTAGATAAGTTTTATATGTTTTAAATTGATTAATATTACAAGGTTTCTAATGAAATCCAAAGGGGGTATTATTAATACCAATTCTTAACATAGAATATGTTCCTCAAGGTTGTGATATTCTTATATATAAGTTTGAAAATATTATGTTAAAGGGGATGTGATTATTTTTGTTTGTATTGTTGTCATCACATAAATAATGTTTTGATTTAAATGATGTTACTTTTGTACTCATCTTCAAATAAATTCCTGATAAGTTTCGGTGTATAGAAGAACCTTATCAATATTATGTGTTAAAAGATGGAAGGCCTCAGGTTTGATTAATAAGAATTGACTAAGGTGTTAGATAACTATTTAATAATACCATCGAAGATTTTAAGATAATTGGGGTCGTCTACATAAAATAAGTTTCTAATTTACATTATCATGGTTAAGGTAACATGGAAGTATCAGTTTATATGTAATGGTAATTAAAGGATTATTCTTCATGAATGAATGTAACCAGGATTTAACCATTCTTATGTACTGGTCAACTAAATTTTTCATGGTTTATTTAAAGGTGACTCTAAATTTTTTTTACTTGTAAGGGTAGTAGCCAATTTTGTAAAGGTTATCTTAAATGTGCACTTTCTACATAAGGGTCATTCATCCTCTATGTGAGGGTGACTAATAAATTACAGATATAGTGTAAAGGTACTTCAGAGATTCATAAAGAAAATATCTTATAAATAAAGGGTGAATATGAAGATTCCTAGTAATGTGATATTTAAATATTTTTATTTCATTATATATAATAATGATAATTACAAAATGAATAACACTAAGAGAAGAAAAATTATTTTGATTAAAAGATAATGTTTATTTGAAGGGAACATGTATGATTATCATAGTTGGTCTATATGATTTGGAATTTCAATGGTAAGTAGAGTGACTTCAAATGACAAAGTAGGTTGATTAGCTACAAGGATTACCAAATGCATGGAAGGTTATTTGAATTATAAGATGACTAGTCGTATGACATGTAACTACATAACTTTCTGTATATCTTCTGACTGTATGAAATATAGTCAATCTAGTTATTTATTAGTGAAACTTATATTAGATAATAATAGGAAATATAATAAGATAATTACCAGGTGGTCTATGCCAAAAAATAAATTTTACAATCATATTTAAAAAATGATTATATATATAGACATTAATACATGGAAAAAATTTATTGATAGATATAGTTGAATCCAAGTTAGAAGGATTTTATTTCAAGGATTTTTCATGCTATGAATAAAGAAACCATGATTATAACTACATATATTGATATATAAAAAATTATTTTTAGAATTTAATGAATGAAATTATTATAGAGAGAGGAGGTTTTATTGTACGAATGAGAAATAATGTCTATATTACAAAATCTAGAATAATTTTTGATAGGAAGGAGAAGTTGATGATGAAAGATATTTTTCTCCACTATAAATGATTGGTCTATTTAATTTGGGGTTATTAAATTTTAATAAGTTGTATTAGAAGAAAAGAAAAAAGAAATCCAAGATATCTCCACATGTTTGAATTAACACAGTTAGTTTGAAACTACTTGGGGGTTCTAGAAATTATGAAGGGGGTTCAATGATAAATTACATATATAATAATTCATGGATATTTGAATTTGAATTATTTTTATGGTATTCTAACAATAAATTCTCAATCAATGAAGGTGAAATTCATTGGTTATTTTTTGAAGAAACCATATGGGGGAGTTGGTCATGAATTTCTAAATAGAGATATACATACAAAGAAGAAGTCACTACCTCTATATAAAAATTCTAATGAATTATTACTTTATAAATATGCAGTTAGCCAATGAAGTTATTACATGAAATGTTGTGCATGTGATTTGATGTGGTGTCTTCCTTATTTTCATGAATATTTGAAGAATATGAATACGAAGAATAATAAGAAGATACCAATACACTAACAAATTGATAGTAGAAATTATTTGAATATTCTTTAGTTTTTATCCATTTTATATTATTTTATTAGTGTTGTACACACTAATCATGTGGGATACCCAAAAAAAAGATAGGATACTTCCAATGAGAGTTCTAAATTCATGAGATTGTTTCAACACTTATTTTCAATATGAGAAACATTTATATAATATGTCATTCTATATTCCCCAATATAAAACCATTATTATGAAATCTTATTTTGTTACGTTGGATTATTAGGGAAATGTAAAAAATTATAACTAACATGAAATGTAATAAATGGTGTAGCCTATTATACCCTAAAAATGATGAATTTGTGTTCTTAGTTGACTTACATTGTATCAGAATCCTGAAAAAAGTTATTTTGGAATCTAATACCTATGATATATTCCCAAATTATGTAACGGTAATAAATTCCATTTGAAAAATTTTACTAGCCTCACCCAAGGTGATATCATGGTGACAAACATGACATAATTTTCATGAAATCTCCATATCTAATCATCACAGGAGTCATAAAACCAAATTTATTCCTATTGATCCACTATGAAACTCATCTCACATAGTCCATACCACTATTATCCTTAATTATTTATAAATTAAGTCGTGTTTTTCAGCCTAATCCCACCTCCAATAGGATTAGGTCAAGTTACAAGAACCAATATGGAATATCACACATATAGGTAGTTTTATCCTAATGATAACCTATTTCAAACCATATACCTCCTACTCAATGCAATATAACCAACATTATATTGATAAAAAGTACTAAACTATTGTATAATGTTAATGTATAAGAAACTAATTATTTAAAATGTTTCTATGTAATTAATCTCCAAGGAAAGGTAAAAAACATTAAAAAATATATATCATAGAATGGAATACCTATTAAAAGGAAGGGGAAACACCTCTATGCTAAAATTGGGCTAGGTTCAATCTCAAATATTAACAATCACTACTAAATGCTACTAGGATCCAGCTCCATTATCTCAAAAACAACCAAAGCCAACTCTAAATGGAGAATTTTATGTACAGGAAAAACATGTGTGGCCATGAAGTCCCAAAAAATTTAATTCTAATAGTAATTAGTATGATATAATAAATACATAATGTGGTAGTAATAAAAATAAACTCAAACAAAATTTTATGAATAAGAAAATAAGTACCCCATATATTTTTCTTGGATTGAGACTATCAATTTCATAAAGAATACTCATATATTTATCATTATTTTAAGTCGTGTCTCAAAAACCATGACTTCCCTATATGTAATAAGAATCATAATAGCTAAATTACCCTACATCCATAAATCTCATGTAATCTCTTCAAGATTATAGTATAGGGATCACACCCCATTTATATGTGTATGTTAGTCAAGGGGGAACTAACCCCTTTAAAGGAAAACACCTCATAGTGTGAAATTTTTAATGGTTATTGGGTTTACCTACTACATGGATAGAGGACCCATTCCCCCATCACATATTGAATTCCATACTTCCACACTCTTATAAGGTGATCATTCCTTATCATGATTAATGTTGCACTAACCCCTTATATGGAGTACTTGAAATAGTAGACCTAGACCTCATTTTTTTAAGGGGTAATAACTGTTGAGAGTTTATGAAAGATAAATTATAGGGTATCAATAAGTTACTAAGGTGTTTATTAGTTCCTTGTGTCTCAAATAAAAAGTATTGTTTTCTCAAAAGAACTAAGAAACTCCATTTGATTAACATTTATTATATTATTCCATTCATAATGAAGGGATTTTTATTATCTTGTTCTATAAGTAAAATGGCATTGAATTAAATATTTTGTTTTTTAATTTGGAACCTCAGTGAAAATATAAAAAGACACCTAAAATATGAAAGTACACAACCGTTACTCCATCATACATTATGTATCCACAACTGAATAGTTTTTACATTACCATGATTTCATTTTGGTGCCTCCTAGGTTAACCTATATTGAAATACCATCTATTTTAAATGTTTGTTTTGATCATTAATCATGATAAATAGATGTGATTAAGGAAAATTACATAGTGTAAAAGTGTAATGCTTATAACTGAGACTACTCAACTATCAATATCCACACTAGTTCATGGATTTAGGATTATATCATCATTTTCACACTCCGAGAGCATCAATTTAATAGGGTTTAGGGAGAGAGAAAAACAACCAAAAAATGAATTAGACAACCATTATTCATTGAATTAGGGGAATATATAAATTAATAACAATAATTAATTAAAAATAATAATTCATAATATTCAACATTACAATAGTAATTGAAGAATGATTATATTTCTCAATTATCATGAGAAAAAGTTATAAAAAATAGTATCTAAAAATAATAAATGATATTTTTGCACAATGAGATTAAATATTACTCTAATATTATACTTTTTCATTTCTATACAAAAAATATATTATGAAACTAAACCCCTCTGTATATTTTTATGGTGTCTGATGCCTCCTTTTGAGATATTGGAAATAGTTTTTTAAAACAAAAATTAAGGTTTTCATATGAATTTTTAATTTCTCAAAACATTCCAGTATGAAACCTATAAACTAAATATAAATAACACATATTATTGGATAACAACCAATCCTCATGTCTTTATATGTTTATATATTATTTTTGTGGGACCCTTTTTTTGGTTTATTAATAACTAACATTTCTTTATGCACACTCACACTCTATGATATTTATTATATGTTAAATAATTATTTGGGATTAAACAAATGAAAATTTAGTGAACCTATTGTATTAATACATAAAAAATATTATTTAAAACATTTAAAAGTATCAAATGAAGAAAAAATATGATTTTCAGAGTAATGTGTTGATTGACACTTTAATTTGAATGTCTTATGAGGAGGTTTCTCACTAGGTGAGGAGGGAAAATAGAGTAATTTATTCTTTACCATTTATTCACCTAGTGTAAATGGAAATAATTAAGATATATTGTCCTTATAAAATTAAATTGTAATATTCATCACTAATCCTATTATAATATAACATTCATTGACATCATTAGGTAGATGTAGAAAGATATTGGATTGAAAATAGTGATGATTTTAATGATTGGGCTGAAGATGAGGAAGATAAATAGTTGTTCCATGGGATGTTTTTTAATACTAATAGTATGCAGTAAAATTCCTTGATTCATTTTAATAGGTTGTACATGGTTTTGCATCCAAAAATATATAATTATGTATAATTATTTAAGGAGGTATTTTTGATGGATTTGGATGATAATAGTGATATTTGATTTCATTTCACAATGCCATGTGTGCCCTCAAGTGAAATCCAATAATCATGTTCTAGAGAGGTTATTAGATATTATTTATATTCCTAGGTAAAAGTGAGATAAAATTACTATTAATTCCATTATCAGTTTACCCACTAGGGTTTAACTGTGTCTTTGATTTCATCGATTGATTAAAGAAGTCATCTCTTTTTATAATATTTATGGAATCAAGATTACTGGATAGATTAAAAAACCCTTATGTGATGGAGTTGTTGAATATTTATACAGTATTTAGGATGAAATAATATTATCATTATGTTCATTTTAAATCATGAATGCAGAAATGACTATAGGATACCTTTCGGGACTAGTTGTTCATTAGCCTTACATTTCGCCAAAAAAATAAAGGTTAAGCAAGGTCAATGATTTAGAAGATAGAATATATTTTTAGGGTTTAAATTTTTTATTTAGGATAATTTTGGTAACATCATTTACCACTGATGTAATTTTTTTATAACACAACAAATCATTACTCCATTAGTATCGGTCCTCATAAATATTTTTATGAGTAATTGTTTTATTCACTATTATGCATGTTTGAGTTTTCTGATTCAATTGAATTGGGATAAATATTCTCTATGATATGATAGAATGTGTGATGTTTATTTTGGATCATATAAAGACTAATCATAGTTGATATGAATTGTATATCTATCAAAGTATAATATTGTTAGATTTTTTATGATCATGTCTTCTTGTGGGTATATCCTCAGTATGTAAAATATTAGTTTAGGATGGGAATAAAGTTATCACATAGATTTATTTACAATTTTATTGTTTTAGGTTGAGTTAGAGTGGTATATTATTTTTTGAATCTACCTACTGGGTTGGAAATAAATTCAGGACATGTTTGATGTATCTCATCTTTGGATATATTATCCTGATATTCAATAAGTGATTTGTTTATTTGATGTAGAAATTGAGATGGATATGGCCTTTATTGAGTATTTAGTGAATATTCAGGATTATAGATTGAATTTCCTATGATGTTTAGTTATTTAATTTGGGATTGTTCTATGGAGGCATAATGGTATAGAGGAAAACTCTAGGAGATTAAATTTAAAAAAATGTATAATATCCTAAATTGTTCCATGTTATTATTATTTTGATTGATGTGATGTTCTATTGTAATAATTAATTTTTTAAAGTGATTATATTGTTGTTTTCAGGAGTTCATATTTTCATTTAAAATATTACGGGGTGAAATTTTTAAAAATGGGGGGCGTGTAATGTAGAGATTGATAAATGATTAATTATAGAGATTATGAATTGTTTTAATTTTTTCATATTAATTTTAAAATTGTGATTTTATTTGTCTAATTATGAAATTTTGATCATGTCATTGGATTTAAGATGTAATTTTTACCCGTGGATAGTAAATTATTAATTTTAATGGATGGTTATAATTTTATAAGAATATTGAGTGATTTTTTAATAATAATTAATTAAATATTTATTTAAGTAAAATATTTTAGATAGATTAATTTTTTTTAAAATAAACAATGTGGTATTTTTACATATTAAATATGATAGTTACGATGTGGAATATATGTATATTATATATAGAAATGTATTATGTAGATGGAATTCTCATCCATTGGTTTTCATAGGGTAATTTGAATAAAATAATTGATGAGAGAGTGATAGAGATATAAGAATAGGGTAAAATTAAATGGTGGACTTTATAAAAGATACAACATTGAATTAATAAAGGAATTATAATAATTGACATTAGGTATTTACTTTTCCACTATGATAAATTCTTGGATATATTCCACATTCTCTATATTCTCCCATGAGAAAAACTCTAATTATCGGTGTTTATGATGGTTAAAAGGGGTAAATATATATAATGTCAATATATATATATATATCTGTGTGCGTGTGTGTTTGTGTGTATGTGATTATTGGTTGATTAAAAATTAAAAATCATCATGTAATTAAGGTAGGGGACTCGGAATTCACATATACTTTATAATCTTTATGAATCTCCCATGTTTCTAATTTTTTGTGATAAGTAAATGATAAATTATAATCTAAGATAAAAATTCTGTGGTAAATTTAAAAATTAAAATATATATGAATATTTATTTTGAAGAATAAATATTCATGATATATATTTTCCATGAATACAAATTATACTATAATGGATTATTGATGGAATAGAAAAATAGTGAAAATAAATTGTGTAAATACAGAGAATATATAATTATATGATAATATATTTTGAATTGATAAACATGAAATTCGATTAATGATTGAAAATGATAAAAATTTGATATGTGAATGAAATTAATAAATGGGTGTTAATTATTTATTATTATTTTTTTGAATTATTTGACATGTTTTTATAATGGGCGTTTATATTAAAAAATAATTATGAATAAATTTCATATATTTGTCAAGTATTTATATTGAATTTTTATTTTTAAGTGACTAAATACAAAGTAAAATAGATAAAGTGTTGATATGGGTTGTTTAGGACTTTTGAAATGGTTATTCACATTTTGTAATAGGGGTCATTTTGTTTTGGTGAAAATTGTTCCAAAGTTCTTGTGATGGATAGGGATGAAGTGGGAGTGAGATACATGAGGTTTATTCTACTTAGGAATGGGTATGTGGCATATTCCTTAGTTTTGGGGGATTTTTTTAAGTAAGTTACGAGGGTAGTGTTTCTATACAAGGTTAATGCTATCATGGAATGGGCCCATACCTCCTATAGTGTAAGCACTAAAGCTTATTGTATTCATATACTTTTTTATGGTAACTGATAGATCTTGTGAGGGGTAGTGATAATGTAGATTATACTTGAATCTACTATAAACCAATATATAAACATCACACTTGTGAATATATAGATGTGATTACAAGTTAATGTGTGGTGGATTATATGGTTGTATTTATAATATAATATATTAATTGGTGTATATGGATAAAGGATATATTTGTGACAATATATCCATAAGCATGTGTCTGATATTAAATTAGTGCCAACAAACTCTAGTTTCTTGTGATACCACCCAAGACTATACCTTACTCATCATAATGTATGCTCTCAACATTAAATTCCACTATATCACAACCACATGATTTCCTTGGGTTACTAATATATAATAGAAATTAGTTAAATCTTTAATCTATCATTGAACTGTTTAACGAATGTCAAAAACAATAGGAAATATGAATAATTACATTAACTCAAATAAGAGTGTCAAAAATGGCCTATAAAAAGGGTAGTAGTTCCCTTCATTTGGAGAAAGTTTATGGTAGTGAAGATCCTTAGTTTTATGAAAATATTATAGAATTTCTCTTTTTCTTGAAGCATTATTTATCATAATGTGAAGGTTCTACCATCAAATAAGTGTATGTCAAACCTCAAAAACATTATGGGATCCTTCATGTAGTGTTTTACCTTCTAAAAATGAATCCTACATTTATGATCATGTGATCTTCGTCAATAAAACTAAATTGATATTTTGTCTAGTAAATAATTCATATAAGAACTTTATTGGTTTTTATTCCTTACATGTTGATCATATTATACTTTGGTCAGGACAATATGGGACTTATTATGCTTCCAAATATCATTGAATGATCCCCCAAACCCCATAAATGGTACCCTAACCTTATTCCTCAACAAATAAATTTTTTATTTTATTTTTAAAAGAATTAAACATTTTATAAAGTGTGAAAATACTTTCTATGATTAAAATTACATTATATGTTAATTTAATGTCAACAGCTACACTTGATAAAACATTAGGATATTAACATAATGTGGAGTGCATTTATAGTATACATTATGTTGTTACCAAAACATTCATCATGGCCTCGGCAAAAAAATATTATTTCTCTTCCAGACATTACATTTATTATCAACATAATGTTGTTTATAGTCTTGATGTTTCCTTGTGAGATAATGAAATTCCCACAATGACATGAATTACATGTTTTCAATGATGAACAATACCATCATCATGTCAGTACCACATCATATTTTAGCTCTGTATAACACTTATTTGTTACCCAAGTTTATATAGTGGTTATCATTGAATTTCTATACAGTCACCCCATTGTACAATCACATCCATCATTCTTCCATATATAGTGTCACCATGTCGCAAAAATCACCCCATGCTCTTCATGTTGGTTCCAACATACACCACCCCTCAATAATGTAACCATAAAAAGGTTTAGTGTCAACTTATTCTCAAGATGCAGTATTAAAAAAAATAATTATATTTTTATATATTTTTAATTATGATTATAATTTCAAAAATATTTAGAAAATATGGGCCATGTAAATAATAAAAGATCTTTCCAATGACTATTTTTTAATGTGGAAGTATCATATTTGTTTCTTAGATTATATGAAGTGTTTATTTAATTTTTTATTCCATTATATTTTCTAACATATAAATTTTTATAAAATATGAATTATTTGTATGATTATATTTTTCTGATAAATTAATTCTATGATATTGATATTTTCATTACATTCTTGGTAAAACATAATAATACTTATTTTATCATCTTCCTTGACCTGATTTTTTTTATTTGGGTTATGATCTATAAAATAGTTGTTGAATATTGTTTGTGCATACTAGTTGTTTCATATAATTAAATTGAATTCTCTCTTGAGTAAATTATCCCCAGTGTCAGGGACTTGGGGTCAAACTACCAATTGTCTCAGAGTATTATTACTTGTTCTAGAAATGTTAGGTTTGGTTATCTATCACTTCTAGAAAACTAATGTTGAGTTTTTAAACCTTATATAAATATACACCATTAAAAGAAAATTTCATATACCTTATTTGTACGATTCATTAGGATATGTATGAACATACATGGATTATGTTTTTTATATGTAACAAAAACTATTGCCTTGTGGAAAAAATTACACTTTAATGTGGTATAAAAACATTAATTTTGTGGTTGAAATATGTATTTCAAAACTAAAACATGATAATCATGTATACATAAAATTATAACTCATGAGAATATAATGATTGAAAACAATATAGTAGTTATGAAAATAAAATGAATATGAGGTGTATTAAGTTAATGAAACATTGAATTAAAACCCCTGAAATACTATGATTGATATTATTTACAAAGAAAAACTTGTCAATATCTCAACCATTCAACCATATACGTTTTCCAAAGCATGCTTTCCATGAATTAACTTGTCTTTGAAAAATGGTTAAAAGGTGATAGTAATGGTTTGGTTCGTTGTTTTGGTAATTATATTTAGCATACACTATCTTGAAAACTGTAAAATTTATGATACAATTGGAATAGAGTTTAGTGAATATAGGTAATGGATCTACATAATTAATTTATCTATTTATTTATCAATCAATATTATATCATATAGTCAACAAATTTATTGTATAGAATATATATTCATGCCTTATTTTCATGACCAGACTAGTGTAAGTCATAATAAAATATTAATCTTGGATCTCTAAATTCATATGATGTATGGGATCATTATTTTTAGTGGGTAAAATTTCATCAAAATTTCTCTAATGAAAAGATATTAGAGATGAAACTCACTTATAGATTTGTATTTGTAATAGATTATGGATTATTTCATCACAATCAAATTGAGATCCCTTATATATATGACCTATGAAATAGTTATAGATTGGTGTCTAGGGTAAATTAGTATTCTTAAGGAAAAGAATTCTGATAATTTTAATGTGATTTCTATAGAGATTAATTCCACTCACTCTAACTCAATGGTACTAGATATGAGGTGTGAATCGCATGTTTGTGTTGATAAACAAAGTTTCAGGTATAAAATGGAATTGATGAAGGGATAACTAGATCATCATGTAAGTAATAAATAATGATTTACTACATAAGAAACCAAAATTTTTTATCTAGTTAAAACAAGTGGATGGTATTATAATATGAGAATTAAAACTTTTTCCCCACCATAAACAGAAATTTGATTCTTCTGTATTTTTTTTACAAGATGGAATTTTCATTCACTATTGATAACATGAGTTCTTATATATTTAAAAATTATTATTTTATAGTATCATAAGTATGGTAATAAATTTATACATACTATATACAGATATTCATATCTATATTACTCAAAATTAAAAGGTCATGGTATATTCTAATCCCTCCCTCTTTTACCACAATCGCCTATGACATATAAATGAGAACTTTATCTTTAAAAATCATAATTATAGGTTCTTATAACGATTTTATTATGATTCATTGGAATATTTTGAGTCTTTTTTAGTAATCGAATTGATCAATGCGGATTTTAGTTGAAATGTTAAAGGGAAGATCGACTATTGGATCTTATAAATTGTGATATATGTAGATCAAGGAGTAGTCAAGAAAGTGGTATTTTTAGGTACTCTGGTTTCTTTATCAATGATTTTATTGGTTATGGATATGTTTTTTGGTGATTAACAAGTATTATACTTTTAAAAAATATAAATATATTTTGGATTATGTAGATAATTAAATTTGAAAAGGTATTAATATTTTCTTATTAGATCAGTGTGGGGAACTCTTGTTATATCTATTCAAGGATATTTTTGTATATTTTGGAATTCTTTCACAACCTAGTCCCCCTAATGAACCATAACATAATGGTGTGTTGCATATAAGGAATCAAATATTTTTATATATAGTCGTATTGATTATTAATACATGTGACTATCCTATTTTATTTTGGTGTTCTCTGAAGACTAATGGATTTATTCTAAACATTGATAAATCTCAAGTAATCATAAAGACACCATATCATATATTTATGTGAAATTCCCCATATTTTATTTTATAAATATTTTTTTATTCAAAGAATTCATAAAATGTTTATCTTTTGATAATATTTTATCTAATATGATTAATGTTTATTGTTTGAGTCATCCCAATTAGATATAGAAATTATTTCTACAAACTTATATAACACATAGTGTTTTTGGATCATTGTGGTGTTTTCCTTATGAAATAACACATAAGTTGATATGTAAATGGGAGGAATGTTAAATAAGGATAAGTTAAAAACCAATAATAAGTTTTCCTAATATGTATGTTGATCTGGTTCCATAAATATTTGTAGATAAAGAACTGAATTAGGTTTGAAAATAACCTTGAAGGCCTATTATGATTATTAAAAAACAAATGATATTTGGACTTATTATTGTAAATAATTATTATCTAATATTCATAGGTCATGAACCTATATCCTTCCATGAGGCCTTTAAGAATTTCAATTTTTGAAAATGTTAAAATCCATGGAATTTGAATGGACTCCTTGTACACTAACCATGTTTGGATCATGATAGAGTATCGATAAGGGGTGGGACCCAAATGGTAAACATGGGTTTCCCAAAATAAATATTATATGGATATTAGATTTACTTCCAAAAACCCATTTCTAGTGGTAAATATTTATAATAAAATTCAAGGTATTAACTATCATGAATCCTTTTCACCTGTTACTATGGTAAATTTAATTCATAATTTTAATTCCCTTGTAGCCCATTTTTATTATGAGATATATCGAATTGATTTTAAAAAATATTTTAATAATAAGAGTTTAGTCAACTATGTGTATTCATACAAATCAAAATTTTCAAACAGTCAAATGATACTGCTAAGTTATATAAGCTATAATTTAACATTTATGAATTGAAGTTAGATTATTAAAGTTGGAATATCTAGTTTGATGATGTTGTTAAAGAGTTTGGTTTCTTCAAGAATATGGATAATTCCAATAATTATAATTGTACTAGTGGAGAATAGTATTGTTTCTAGTATTTCATTTTCATGACACAATACATATTGAAAATGATATTCTGACGCTTCACTTAATAGAGATTTGGATGGGTAAATGCTTCTCAGGGAAATAAATGGGTGAATCTTCCTACATAATGGGTATAAATATCTATATATATAAATTTAAGAGGATGAATGAACTCTATTGGGACACATAATTTTTGAAATATCTAAAGAGATTTAGTATAGAGAACCCTAAAATATTTTCATTATCAGTGTTATATAGTATTAATGATTGGCTAATTTGAGATCCTTCTAAAGAGTTGGAAAGGACATATATAATTACTTATAATACAACATAGTTTCTATCATGTATGTTTTTTTACTTGATCTTATATCACATATAATTTTATAATTACATCTAGATTCAAATGAGATCTTAGTGTGAGTCACTGAATTTCTTTAAAGAACATTCATAAGATCTTAAGATAGATTAAGGAAATGTTCATCATCATTGGATGTGATGATGGGATTTGTATAAAATATTACCCACATTCTATATTCATATCTAATAAAGATGATAAAAAATCCTAATATGGATTCATGTTTTACCTAAATAGTGGTTTTATCTTTTCTATGAGTTCTAAAAAATACCACATAGTATAATTGACAATTGAGGAGTAATACATTGATTTTTAAGATGATGAAAAGGAATATTTTGGATCAAAAAAATCATCTCCAAACATAAATTAGTTGATATAATTGAGATAGAAATCAAGATTTATTATTAAAAAAATGGAACTATTTCTTATAAAATGGAACCCTATCCCCACTAACGGACCAAACACATTATTTTCAATTATCAAAATATATAAGATATCATTGAGATGGTTGATGTAAATATCTATTAGGTGTCTTCAGATAATAATTTATCTGATCAATTAACAAAACTATTACTGTAGACGAAGCAGGATTCTCATCTATAGTTTGTTGGTATATGATACAAAAGATATTTTAGTAATGGATGAATAGTGTATCATGTTATTATAAAAAATTAATTCCTAATTTATTATCCATTCATTTGTATTTAAAATAACTATACCTAACTAGTGGTATGATAATAACCCCAAAATTTATGACTTTATTTTGTCCCTACATAATGATCATTGGGGATTATTGTGGGTTGTGAGGATATGTTAATATTAACATGAATAGATTATTTTAATCACTAAAATCGGTTGTATTTACGATACAAAGAATGAATTCATGATCTAATACATTAGGTGTGTTACTTTTATTTACCCACCCAATTATATTTCATGAAATTCCATTCAGTATTTAATATATTTAGGGGTGTATTATTTTTATCAATCCTTTTTACTTGAGTATTGAGATATTTCTTATAAATATGTTAACCCTTGTAGGCCAGAGTTGTTGGTTACTTTGTTACATTTTAAAAGATATAATGAATAGAATATCAACAGACCATATAGTTTAGTAGTCTTAGTACCCTTGATACATAATTTAATCTCGTATTAAAATTGAAAACATAAAATACACATAGTTTTTTCATTGATAATTCCTTATTTCCTCCAAGAATATCCCATAATATCAATCATAAAACACTTAGTGGTATCTTTTGGAAAATAAATCATCAGAAATGGGTGATCTCATATGCTTACTAATCGTATGTATATATAAGAATATATCATAAACATATAATCAATAATCAATATGGTAAGGTAAATAATTGAAACACATGCCACATAAAAAATAACCTAAACATGAAAAATAATATGTAAGGAATAAATAAAGATATAATAATTCTATATAAATAATCACATAATCATGAAACTTAAATATGGATGTTATAACTAACTGAATAATCTCATGAGACATGAATATCTAATCTCAAAATGGTAAAATGCATAATTTCAGATATTATAATCATATAATCAAGGAATCGTTAAAATATATATTACATAAATGGGAATGGCCTAATCCAAAAATCCAATATAGTTTATCTCATAAGATCTACAAATCCATCGATGGGATATAGTAGGCTACGCTCATCGCATAATAAGTCTACTTAATTATTCATCCAAATTAAAACTTTATAGTAAGAAAACACTTTTAAAGAAAAGTAAAGACTCACATAGGTTCACCCTAGAAAACAAATATCCTATGATATTGCAAAATTATTGAAATAGATCTTGATCATGTTGGAGAAATTATACCAAAATAATTTCTAGGATATATTTTTACCTATGTTTCTAAATCATCCTTTATAAGGTCTTCAAAGTGATCAGCCATCTTATATCATGTTTGAATATACTCCTGTTTATTTATCTTCCCTTCATTGAACCCCCTTACTAGTATCAAGTCATTCTTGTTTATCCAAGTCCCCTGTTCATTGTTAGTATTCATAAGAAGTGGCATTTACATCATCATGTCATCCTCCTATGTTGTGGAATTGATCATAAGGAACTCCTCTAGCATTTCTTCCTTTGGGTGGATAAGAAACTCTAGTGATTTATCATTAATGACATCTTACACACTTATCTCTAGTAAATGAACAATCATTTCACCCATGACCATGACATCTATTCCCTCATTGATATCAGGATCCACTACTTTAGAGTTTCCCTACATATTATCATAGTGGTAAAAGACCCTATCTCCTTTGGTTTAGTTTTTAACTGAATCGGTCTCTATTATTTTTGATAAATATTATTATTCATTGCACCCTTTTCTTTTCATTCCTTTAATGAAAATGCAACTCCCCAAGTCCCTGTTGTTTTTCCTCCCATTATTCTTTTTTTTATTTTTACAATCCATTTCTAATAGTTCCTCATCTATTTTCCTCGGAGATGTAATAAGGAGCTTGTTCATAGATTTCCCATATATAATATTACCTTCAATGTCATCCTCCTTCTATGGGGACCCTCCCTAGTCTTGAGTCAATCCCAAAATAACTAATTCATCAAATCAATTACAATCATTGATGATCTCCTAATTTTTCAATGGACTAGTCATGTTGGTTTCGACCCTTAGACCCACCTGATCTGTTGGGGAACCCTATAGTGAAAACTGAATATCATGACTTCTCCCCTAATCTTTTTCAATAAACACTACCTAGTTATCAATGACACTACTCGTTTTCACAGCCTTGATATGAGTTAGAGGATAAAACCAATTGAAATTGTCACCATTAACCACCACAACGCCCCTGGATCAAATGCTTCCTCAATCAACTTGTTAACCCCTAAGTCATGTATCAAGAAATCAAAGACATCTGTAATCCTTATATTACTCATAACCCTTTCCTATTTATATATGATATTATTAAGAACAACTTTATTATGCACCAGCTGATAAATTATGTAAAGACCAATAAATTTCGTGGTAAATTATTTTCTTAAATACACTTGAATTTTACAAGTCCGTAGTTTCTGACGACACCTGATTCCGAGGCCCGGTGAGTTAGGAATATTTTTCGGAAGTTTTGCTTGGGTACGTTCAGTGGACGTACACGTGGGTTTTTTTCTATCATTTGAACTGGTTCTCGGAATTGAAATCTGAGTACAATGATGAACTCGCAATACCGGTATTCGCTAAAGGGGCCTTTACTGCAATTTCGTTTGGTCGAGAACAAAAGTTATTTTTGGGGTTTCTAAGTAAAATTTAAATGAAATTATGTGTTGAACAGTTTTAATTGGATGGTAGTTAAAACATCCAAAGAGAGGTTGGTGGTGGGGCCCACCCCCATATAACCTCCCATCAGAGGATACAATGTGGTGGGGCCCACACATCTTTAAACTCTTCAACTACCCTTGAAACCCCCCTTTAACTCTTAAACACTCCACCTCTCCTCTATTAATTTAAACCCTCCACCTTCCACCCTCCCTCATAAAGATGCAAAAACTCTCTCAATTAATTAGCAATTAATTAATTGGCTCATCTAATTTGAATTATTTTGAAATTCATGTCAAGGATAAAATAATATCCAAGATATTATTTTGGGTTGGCACATATTGTTTTGGTGGGGCCTTCTAGAATAGGGAGAGCCTTCTTCCAACAAAGAACACGAAGAACATCGTCCTCTCGATGAAGAACGTTCCTCATTTCCGAAGAACGTGGAGTAGTATCTTCTACCTTCTTCGACCGGGGCAAGGAAGGGAAGCATCACCACCCACAAAATACATTGAGGGCGTCATCTCAATGTAACTTCACTGAACTCTACTCCCTCCGGCGTTGACGGAACGACATCCGTCTTCCGCTACGCCTGACTTCCGCGACGCCCGTCTTCTGCATCTCGTCATCGTGCAATGTCAAATATGAGGTACGGTGAATTTGGATTATTTATTTATACATATGATTTATACCCTCGTATTTTGGAGATTATTTTTGGATGATGATGGCCAAAATGTTATCACCTAACGCGGAGGGTGAAGGCCGAATGAACACGGCCCTATAACCCTCCGTTTATTCTTGATTGTGTAAACAATGGAGGCAGAGCTAGAAGGGAAAGGTGTCATCGCACCGCACCAGAGAAAGAGGCCACGACCATGAGGCGACGGTGACCAAAGGCAGCGACAACCGAAGGCCACAGCCCGGCCGGGCCGTGGAGGTGGAGGACCGGCACCCTCGCACCGGCCGAGTGGATGAAATGGTGGCCCGCATCCGCTGGCCATTCAGACGAACCGAACGGGCCGGCCACCTGCCAGCCGAGATGGGGGACCACAGCACCGCTTGGTGCCACACTGTAGTGAAGACCGTGACCTGCAACCGCATGCCGCTCAGCGGGAAAACCGGTCGGCCACCTGCCGGCCAGGCTGAAGAAACCACAACACCACCTGGCCCCATGTGGGAAGAACCGCGACCCACTGTGTGGGCCGCGCATTACGGAAAGAACCGGCCGGCTAAAGTCGGTCGGGTATGGGAGAGGCGGCACCGCTCGGCGTCGTCGGGCGACCCGAACCGGCCCGCAACGCAGGTCGGGTCCGCAGGTGGGCCCCGCCCCACCGGGTCGACCATGATGGGCCAGGTCCCTAGGTGGGCCATGCTCCACCGAGCCAGGCCAACCCCCAGCCAGGTCGGACCCGCCGAATAGGGTCGGGCCGACCCACCAGCCTACTGGGCTTGACGGGCCAGGCCCCTTTCGCTTAAACGTGAATAATTTCAAGACCGCGCGTCTGATTGATGCGCCGTCTGAAGCACTGGGATCCTTGCGATGAGGTAGTCCTTTTGCGATACTCTATGTGAGTTTTGGAAAACTTTGGAAAATGTCCAGGTTTGGAACGAGTGTAAATCCAACCGGGACCCTAGAACGGAAATGCTAATATCTCTCAGAACGAGTGTCTGATTGACGCGTTGTCTATCGCGTTGGGTTCCTTATGATGAGTCGGAAATTAGGGATACATAAACTCATGAATTCATTATAGTTGATGTATTGACCTCTTTGCTTGAAGAGCGGACCCTCCCAGAATCGAGCGTGATGTGTGCGAGAACCCTAGAGCTGGCTGTGACTGCGACGACTACTATACTGGAATCCTCCATGGGTTCGGCTGCGATGACTACTAAACCGGAATCCTATGTGGGTTCGACAGTTCTGAATTCTGTTCTGCTATCCTATGTGAGTTTGACAGAATAGCCGGTCCTGTATCCTGTGTGGGTCTGATAGCTCAGATGAATTATAGCTAGTCTTGTATCCTGTGTGGGTCCAACAACTTAGCTGGTCTGGTATCCTTTGTGGGTCCGACAACTTAGATGATCTAGTGGCTACATCTTATCATCTATATCTCTCTACTATTGTGGCATACCTATGTGAGATGATTCATGTCTTTCAACCATTTTCCTCCTGGTGATTGACTTTACTTCCTTTGTGGAATTGGTTTTTTCTTGGGCTCTAGTGTTGGAGTCGGACTGAGATTGGTAACTTAGGTTTATGTGTGGGAATATACCTAAGTAGAGTTGTTTTATACTTCATGATTGTATATTTCTTCATTTGTTTATCCTTAGTGGATATTTTGAGACCTTGTGGGTCTTAGGGTCCCTACTGGGTATCGTTATACTCATCCTTTCACAGGCTATGTCCGCACCTCACTGTGTTGGATGCAGACGACAGATAGCACTGGCAGAGGCTGAGTGCACCACAACTAGATGGTACTCAGAGGTGCACCTTGTGACGAGTTGGAACACAAAGGAGACTGACGGACATGAGTTCTGAGGTGGCCATCTGTAACTACCCTTCATGTTGGAACCCCGGAGGATGATCCAGGAGCTGCTATTTACATTCAGTTGCTTGTCCCATTTTACTTGTACTTGTTTTTTAGTTGGGTTTGTATAATATCCAATTTACTTTCTAACACACTCTTTTGTATTCAGTTTTACTTAGAGTTTACATACTGTTGCGTACTCTATTTTGTTTTTTTACTTTTATAAAGGCAATGTCTTCCCAGCTTAGGGATTTATGCCTTTGGTGCCAGTTGCCAGCCCCTGGCCTATGGAAGGCGGGCCTGGGGTAGTCATGACACGGGCCCCGAGGACGGTTCGTGGAAAATTAGTATCAGAGGAGGCGGTTCTACCACAGAACTTAAGACTCTAATAATTCGTTTCTGTGAAGAAATATTGTAAAGAGTATTGATTGTGGTTTTTAGTCCAGGGAGTCTAGTGTTGGTGCGGTGGCCGACGTATCCATACACCAGGACCTTAACCTCTAATTTCCAACTCAGTGCACGGAAACACTACTTGCGTGTGTGTTTCAAAAGTTCTCTTCAGAATTACTTTGTGTCAGCTCACCAGGTATACTGTTCTAACCATGGCGCACCTGTTTATTTTCAGGATAGCCCCATGAAGGCATCAATCTAGGGTTATGAGATTCATACGAAATGGTATCCCACCGAGCGACGAGGCCTCAGTGCAGGGCCCCATCACAGTAGAGGTACCATAGGTACCACTACCCACTGTGCCACCGATACCACCATCTCTAGCTGTAGAGAGTGCATGCTGCCTGAGTGCGTTTCATGAGCTCCAGCGCTAGAGGCCATCCATGTTACGGGGAGAGACAGACCCACATGCAACTGATGATCGGCTAGAGGCTATCGTGAGAGTTTTCATATTGGTAGGGCCACCAGCCGACCTTATGGTGATCCTTGTCATGAGTCTCCTGAATGCAGCTGCAGGTAGATGGTAAATCATGATGCTCCAGGTGCATGACAAGGCATCAGTACTCTCGGAAGACTTCAAGAGACTATTCTAGGCGTAGTTTGTTCCAGCCACCCTTCATGTGGTGTGGATTCAAGAGTTACTACATCTATAGTAGGGCAGCATGACAGTAGCTCGATACTCAGTGAGGTTCACCGACCTCTCATGCTACTCCACAGATATGGTGTGGGACCCATATTTTAGGGCCTCGACCTTCAAGCAGGGACTCAGGAATGAGATTAGGGATTCGACGATTCCCCACAGCATTCCGACACATGCGGTGGTGCTGGAGTGGGCCCTTCTAGTGGAGAGTTTTCTCACTAAGCAGTCACCAGCGGCGAGACCCACAATAGGGCGACACGTAGAAGATTCTTCTGTAGCCGGCAATAGACAAATTACGCATAGGTCTAAGGGGACCTGTCCATCAGGTGGGCGACCCTAGGATATGGGTTCGGTTGTATGGGGCACATGAGACAGAGTTAGCTATACAAGGAGCAGGCAGTGCTATGCATGCGGTGAGCAGGGCCAAATGGCTCATGACTTCCAGACCCATCATGCAGATGAGCAGTAGACAGTAGAGGGGCCTTTCAGGAAGAGGAAGAGGTTCGCCCGTGGTGGTCCGTCGGGAGCGGGCGGCTGTGGTAGAAAAGTTGGCCGAGCAACAGGTGGTGGACGACGTTTTAAGGCTCTACCACCACCACTACTAAGTGGTCCACCCCGACCATAAGGAGATGGCGGACAGAGGTGGTCTTAGCTCCAAGCAGTCGAGGCCTACAACCACAGCGCACCTGAGATTATTCGAGGTACTATCTATGTCTACTCTACCCTTGATTCATTACTTATAAACACAGGTGCGAGTAATTTTTTTATTTCCAATACCCTCGTTTGGAGCTCGGAGATTCTGATGGAGCTATTGGATCGATCCTTATGGCTAGAGACTCCTACGGGAGCAGACTCAATTATTAAGCCCTTGTTCCGGTAGTGTGAGCTTGCTCTTGGAGGCAAGAGCTTCGGCTGGGATCTTCTTGTAGAGGCATCGAGGCCTTATGACATCATCTTGGGTATGGACTGGTTATCCATATTTCATGCTCAAATTGGCTGTATTCAACTCAAAGTGTAGTGTATCTGTACGTATGGGAGCAGGTTCACCATCACCAGTGAAAAGGGAGCCTTTGTAGTACAGGATGGACATACACAGAGGAGTGGGTAGTCAATCACACATCATTTGGCTAGTCTCATCCTCGGAGCGGTTGATGTGCGGAGTCTGAGTTTTCCTATTGTGGTGGATCAGTATGCGGATGTTTTTATTGAATACGTTCTATGACTACCTCCTCGTAGAGAGGTAGACTTCTACATTGACCTATACCCCAGGAAAGCACCGATATCTACTCCAGCATATCGGATGGCTCCCACCGAGCGTCGTGAGATGCGGGTACAGGTGGAGTACTTGCAGGGGAAGGTATTTATCTGACCCAGTGTTTCACCCTGGGCATCTCTGATTTTGTTCTCCAAGAAGGCAGATGGGAGCTTGTGACTGTGTGTTGACTATCGTCGCCTGAATCAAGTGACCATGAAGAACAAGTACCCACTCTCAAGGATTGAAGACCTCATTGATCATATCAATGGATCACGATGGTTCTTGAAGATAGACCTTAGGTCAGGCTATCACCAGATAAGAGTTCAAGAGGAGGATGTGCAGAAGACAGCCTTCAGGTGTCGGTATAGCCACTATGAGTTCTTGGTTATGCCCTTCGGAATAACCAATGCTCTAGCAGTGTTCATGAGTCTCATGAACATGATTTTCCAGCCTTACCTCGATCACTTTGTCATAGTATTCATCGACGACATACTGATTTACTCGACTAATGAGGAGGAGCACACCTACCATTTGCGGGTAGTACTGGACACACTCTGAGAAAACTAGCTTTATGGAAATCCCTTGAAGTTTCAGTTCTGGATTTGAAAGGTTCACTTCTTGGGTCACGTCATCTCGTAGGCTGGTGTTACCGTGGATCCAGCAAATATTGAGGTACTGGTTTCATGGGAGCCATCCAGGAGTGTGATAGAGGTGCGGAGTTTCCTTGGTTTGGCTGGGTACTATCAGAGATTTGTGCCAGACTTCTCCAGAGTAGCAGCACCGCTTTCAGCTTTGACGAAGAAGAGGAAACCCTTCGTGTGGTTAGATAGATGCCAGCAGAGCTTTCAGGAGCTGAGGTAGAGGTGGACCAGTGCGCCCATCTTGAGGCTACTGGGGGAGGGCGTAGGGTACGTAGTTTACTGCGATGAATCAGAGACCGGACTCAGGTGTGTCCTAATATAGGAGCAGGCAGTGATCATGTATGGATCACGGTAGTTGAGACAACACGAGCAGAACTACGCTACCCATGACCTGGAGTTAGCAGCAGTGGTCTTCGCCTTGAATATGTGGTGGCACTATCTGATGGGCGAGCATATTACAGTCTATTCTGACCACCAGAGTCTTAGGTACATATTCTCATAGAAGGACCTGAACCTAAGACATCAGTGATGACTTGAGTTCTTCCAGGACTATGACTTTGAGATAGTCTATACTCTTGGGAAGGGGAATGTTCTAGAAGATGCTCTCAGTAGGAGATCGGGCATTCGGCTGCTAGTAGAGGTGACAAAGCATCTGGCCGTGTTGCAGATATACTTTGTGGATAGAGATGGAGCATCCTTTCATTAGTCTCTCATAGTAACTCCTCTACTTCTTCAGTGAGTCATAGAGGCATAGCGTGGGGATGTTGACTGTGAGACGTGACGTGCTCAGATATCCTTAGGGCAGGCACCTGATGGGTTCTAGGAAGGTGGGGAGCACATCATCCTCTTCAAAGGATGTACCATGGTACCAGTTTCATTACATAAGGAGTTGTCGAGGGAGTTTCAAACTTCCCCTGTAGAGGTATATATAGGAGTGGCGAAGATGTATCAGGACCTCAGACGATAGCATTGGTGGCTGGGTATGAGGAAGGCAGTAGCAGAGTTTGTCTCGAGATGCCTCAATTGTCACCAAGTGAAGGCAGATCACCAGGTTTCAGCAAGCTTGGTTCAGCCCTTAGATGTCCCATAGTGGAAGTGGGATGGGATATCCATGGATTTCGTGATGGGTCTTCCACGTACAGCCAGAGGACACGACTCTATATGGGTGATTGTCGACTGACTCACGAATTCGGCCCACTTCCAGGTGATCAGAGAGCAAGGATCAGTAGATATATTGGTACTCCTCTACTTACATGAGATCTTACGGCTTCATGGTGTGCCATCGATGATTGTCTCCGACTGTGATGCATGCGTTTTCATCCCAGCGTTGGAAGCGGTTGCAGAAGGATTTTGGGATGCAGCTTCGCTTGAGCACAGCCTTCCATCCAAATATGGATGGCCAGAATGAGTGGACCATCCAAACACTTGAGGACATGATACATGTATTTTTCCTTGACATTGATCACATATGGGAGGATCATTTACCCTTAGTGGAGTTTGCGTACAACAACAGCTTCCACTCCACCATCTGGATGGCACCTCACGAGGCATTGTACGACCAACCTTGCAGATTGCCTCTGTACTAGACTGACCCAGGGGAGTCAGAACTTGTAGGACCAGACATGGTTCAGGCTACGATTAAAAAGGTGCAGATTATCCAGGACCAGATGAAGACTGCACAGAGCAGATAGAAGTCCTATTCTAATAGGAGACGGAGACCACTGGAGATCAAGGATGGTGACCATGTCTTCTTACGAGTCTCACCTAGATGAGGTCTATGGGGATTTGGATGAGGAGGCATGTTATCTCTGTGATTCATTGGACCATTACAGGTCCTCAGCAGAGTAGGCGAGGTGGCTTACTGTTTGGCCCTTCCACCTCAGTTGCATCGGGTGCCCGACTTCTTACACATATCTCAGCTGAGGAGATACGTGCATGACCCATCCCACATCATCGACCATGGGGATCTGGACATCGATGATGGGGAGACATTCACAGAGGTCCCAGTGGAGATCGAGGATCGACAGGAGCGGGTCCTATGAGGACGGTCGATTCCTCTGGTGCGCATTCGCTGGCTGCATGGGAACATCCATGAGAGAACATGGGAGCAGGAGGCTCAGAAGCGTCCTCAGTACCCCCTTTTTTCCCTTAGTGTGTAATGTAGCTTATGAGGACATACAACCCTTAGGTGGGGAGAATGTAAGGACCAATAAATCTTGTGGAAATTTTTTTTCTTAAATACATGTGAATTTTACGAGTCTGCAGTTTCTATCGGCACCTGATTCTGAGGCCTAGTGTGCCCAGAATATTTTTCTGCAGTTTTGTTCAGGTACGTTCAGTAGACGTACAAGCGGGTTTTTTTCTATCTTTTGAACCAATTCTCGGAATTGAAATCCAAGGACACTGATGAACTCGTAGTGCAGGTATTCGCCTAAGTGGACCTTTACCGCAATTGCGTTTGGTAGAGAACGGAAGTTATTTTTTGGGTTTCTAAGTAAAATTTAAATAAAATTATATGTTGCAAAATTTTATTTGGATGTTAGTTAAAACCTACAAAGGTAGGTTGGTGGTGGGGCCCACACCAACATAACCTCCCATGGGAGAGTATTAGATGGTGGGTCCCACATGAGTTTAAACTCTTCACCTCCCCTTGAAACCCCCCTTTAACTCTTAAAATCTCCACTCGTCCTCTATTAATTTAAACCCTCCACCTTCCACCCTCCCTCATAAAGATGCCAAAACTCTCTCAATTAATTAGCAATTACTTAATTGGATCATCTAATTTGAATTATTTTGAAATTCTTTTCAAGGATAAGATAATATCCAAGCTATTATTTTGGGTTGGAACATATTGTTTTTGTGGAGCCTTGGAGAATAGGGAGAGCCTTCTCCCCATGAAGAACACGAAGAACACCATCCTCTCGATGAAGAACGTTCCTCGTTTCCGAAGAACGTGGAGCAGCATCTTCTACCTTCTTCGACCGGTGCAAGGAAGGGAAGCACCGGCGCCCACAAAATACACCTAGGGTGTCATCTCAATGTAAATTCACCGAAATCTACTCACTCTGACGTTGACGGAACGACGTCCGTCTTCGGCGACGCTCGACTTCCACGATGCCCATCTTCCACAGCTCGTCATCGTGCAACGTCAAATATGAGGTAGGGGGAATTTGGATTATTTATTTATACATGGGATTTATACCCTCATACTTTGGCGATTATTTTTGGATGATGGTGGCCAAAATGTTTTCACCTAAATCGGAGGGCGTGGGCCGAACGAACACGGCCCGATGACCCTCCGTTGATTCTTGATTGTGTTAACAATGGAGGCACAGCTGGAAGGGCGCAATTCCATCACACCGCACCGGAGAAAGATACCACATCCATGAAGTGGCGGTGACCGAAGGTGGCAGCAACTAAAGGCCCTGGCCTGGCTGGCCCATGGCGGTGGAGGACAGGCATCGTCGCACCGGCCGCATGGAAGAAACTATGGCCCGCATCTGCTGGCCACTCAAATTAACCGAACCGGCTGGGCTGGAGGATTGTGGCGCCGCTTGGTGTAACACTATGGAGAAGACCACGGCCCACAACCGGGGGCCGCTCGGCGGTCGAACCAGCCGGCCGCTTGCCGGCCGGGCTGAAGAAACCGCGGAGCCACCTGGCGCCGCGTGGGATGAACAGCGGCCTGTTGTGCAGGTCGTGCGCACTGGACAGAACAGGCTGACTAAAGCCCACCGGGCAGGGGAGAGGGGGTTTCGTTAGGCGCCACTGTGCGAACCGAACCGTCCCGCAACGCGGGCTGGGTCCATGGGTGGGCCGCGCCCCACCAAGACGGGCCGACCCCCCAACCGGGTCGGACCCGCCGGGCAGGATCTGCAGGTGGGCTGCGCTCCCCCGGGTCGGGCCGACCCCCAGCCGTGTCGGACCTGCTGAACCGGGTCAGGCCGACCCTCCAGCACCCTGGGCATGGTGGGCCGGTCTCGTTTCTCTTAAACATGAATAACTTCTAGGCCGCACGTCCAATTGACGTGCTATCTACGGCACTAGGATACTCACAACGAGGCGGTCCTTTTACGATACTCTAAGTGAGTTTTGGACAACTTTGGAAAACGAATGGGTTTGGAATGAGCATAAATCCAACCAGGCCCCTGGAACGGAAATGCCAATATCTCTCAGGTTGGGCGTCCGATTGACGTGTCATCTGTCACGTTGTGTTCCTTGTGATGAGACAGAACATCAGGATACATCAACTAAGGACTTTATGGTATTTGATGTATCGACCTCTTTTCTCGAGGAACGGACCCTCACGGAATCGAGAGTGTTGTGTGCGGGAACCCTAGAGATGGCTGCGACTGCGATGACTATTGTACCGGATCCCTCTGTGGGTTAGACTGCGACGACTATGTACCGGAATCCTGTGTGGGTTTGACAATTCTGACTTCTATTCATGTATCCTGTGTGGGTCTGATAGAATAGCTGGTCATGTATCCTGTATGGGTCTGATAGCTCAGATGAATTATTGCTGCTCTTGTATCCTGTGTGGGTCCAACAGGTTAGACGAGATAGCTAGTCATGTATCCTATGTGGGTTCGACAGCTTAGCTGGTCCTGTATCTTGTGTGCGTCTGATAGCTTAGATAATACAGCGGCTACATCTGATCATCTATATCTATCTACTATTGTGGCATACCTATGTGAGATGAGTCATGTATTTCAACCATTATCATCGTGGTGATTGACTTTACTTCCATTGTGGAATTGGTTTGTTCTTGGGCTTGAGAGTTGGAGCCCGACTGAGATTGGTAACTTAGGTAAATGTATGGTCATATACCTAAGTAGGGTTGGTTGATACTTTGTGATTGTATCTTTCTTCTTTTGTTTATCCATAGTGGATATTGTGAGACCTTGCAGGTCTCAGGGTCCCTACTGAGTATCATTATAATCACCCCTGCACTGGCTATACCAGCACCTCGTTGTGTTGGATGCAGACGACGGACAGCACTGACGGAGGCCGAGAGCGCCACAACTGGACGATACCCGGAGGTGGACCTTGCGACGAGTCGACACATGGAGGAGACTGATGAACGTGGGTGCTGAGGTCGTCATATGTACCTACCCTTCAAGTATGAACCCCAGAGGATGATCCAAGAGCTTATCTTTACTTTCAGCTGTTTGTCCCATTTTACTTGTACTTGTTGTTCAGTTTGGTATGTATACTGGCCAATTTACTTTCCAGTAGACTCTTTTGTATCCAGTTTTACTTAGTGTTTACAACATTTTGCATAATATATTGTGTTGGTTTATTTTTAGAAAGGCAATTCCTTCCCAGCTTAGGGATTTATGCCTTTAGTGCTTGTCACCAGCCCCTGGCCAATGGAAGGTGGGCTTAGTGTAGTCATAGCACGGGCCCCAAGGACGGGTCATGAAAAATTACATGGGGAGAGAAATAATTCTTACCAAACATTGGTTCAAACCCCCCATGCCAAAATCCATAGTGATTGACCCTGGATTCAAAGAAAACATCTTATTTAAACCTAGATTCATCCCCATTAGCAATACAAACCCAATCTACTAGTGTCTTGTAGTCATCCACATACAAAAAAAATATGTATATTTATTAGGTGACTCATAGAGGTTGTTCTACTTTCCTTACACAGAAATCATCTTACCATTTTTCCTAGAAAACAATTAATTGAGGTGTTTTGGAATGAAAATGGATATTTTGGAAAGCTAACCAAAATCATGATAGAAATATTATCCCAATTAATATGAAAATAATAATACCAAATATAGATATATAAGTTTCATACATTACATTTATGGGGATCCCTAGACCACACACAAATCTAATTATTCTTTGAGGCCAAACAAATAATTATATGTAATTTTTTGAGGAGTCAAAAAATTGAACATTCCTATAACCCAAAAATTATAAAAATAAACCTTTAAATATCATCCACCAAAGTTCTTCAATGCCTACAATGATAAGCTTGGGTAATATCTATGATACGTGAAGCTTCTATAAACTCAAATGTTGATAAAGAAAGCTGAGATGCATAGTAGATAAGATATGGAAACTTCAGTATTAGAATGATATATGATAAATTAGGGATAAAATCTAGGTAATATATAGTTAGAAATGATCACTTCCACAAAAATATATATGGTTAGTCTAGACCATCCTCCCCCATCCCACCACAGGGAATGGGGGATTCATCCTTCTCCATTGACGATTTGGCCATCATCAGAAAGATAGTAAAGTGCACGTAAAATCTTATTATTCTAATGAATCATGTTTCATTCCTCATATTACAGAGTCAAACATAATAAAAAACATTCTTATTGAAACACTAGAATATGAAATATTAATAATTTTCCTAGTCAATAAACATATTCATAAACCATATTATGTAATATGGAGAATGGTATTAAAATAGTATATATTATTCAAAATGACAGTAAAAAATAGAGATAATTAATTTTAATGACATCAATACAACATATTCCCAATGAATCATATATTGAGTAATGGTTTTATCTTATTTATGAATAAAATACCATAAAACCCCCTTAAAATCACATAAATAAAAATATTGTTTTCAGTTTGAAAATATTTTAAAAACTAAAAGGTCATAAAATATTTCGAAAATAAATTTCATTGAAAATAACCTTTTAAAAATATAAATGATTATTTAAAATATTTATTGGTAATTTTATCCCGAAAATTTGTACATTCTATACACATTAAATCAATTCTTCATGTTACGTTTTTGGTAAAATCCAAATCGGCTATTTTAGAAAAAAAACACAAAGATTTATTTCAAAATAATTTTTATAAAGTTAAAATTGAATAAAAAATTCATTAATACATTATTTAGTGAATTTTTTAAAAAAAATTGAATTTGTTTTTGGAAAACATCTCTTGGAATGAAAAAATGATTTTTTACCGAAGAGAGAAATTAAAACGAATTTTTTAAAAAACATTATTTTAATCTATTTTGTACATAAATAGAGGAAAATAAAGGAGAAACATGTATTATAATTAAAAACAATTAAAATAATATTAATAATCTTATTGAGATATGGTACATAATATTTCATCATAAAAAGTATAAAAATAATCAATCCTGAAAAATTATGAGCTTGTACTATAAAACTGTTTACACTTTGGTAATATATAATAGTAATCCCCAAGAAGGGATAATTTTAAATTAAACATAAAACATCTTGAGAATAAATAAAATTAAGATATTTCATTAAATGATCTATATATACGCATCATAGAAGAATATTGGTTCTTAACCTGACATGTATATCAATGAATGCAAACTGAGACAAATATACCTTATCGTAGGTATCAATTCTTTCATATGTGTTTCAACATCCTGTAAAACAAATATAGATTTTTTAAACATTTATTATTGATCAAAAACCATATAATTCTTACTATATATGTTTTACTTATACTATTTATCACCAATTTATTCACTATTATTTATCAAAATAATTGTTCTGGGTGATGATTGCTTCATTTTTCATTTATATTTCGGTTTGTTAATATTTTTTTTTTAATTTAATCATGGTTACATAATATCCATAGTTTTAAAAATTGTATAAATATCATATATATTAATTATATACTTATTTATTTTAAATTTATAAAATAGAGTGATAGAAAATAAATTACACTATTCATTGAGATGGTAGGTCGTACGTATGCATGAATGTTATTTCTTTTTATACTTGATTGGTTGTAAAACAAGGAAAATAAGTATTAATTAAAATTTAATAATAATTATTATGTCATATATTTTTGTATTAATAAAATACATCCTTTTTATCATCCATTTAAAAATAAAATAAAAAACATTTTATGTCGCTATGTGGAGCAGTAGTGCACACTAACACATAGGCGGTGTTATTTTTTCAAATATGTTTGATGGAAAAAAGATATATATTATATAATGTTTCAATAAATATTTTTATTTTATGAATATTTCATATATTCATTAACATTTTCCAAAAAAACATTTATGCAAATTGTAAGAAAAAAATGAATCACATCACTTCGGGAGTCTGTTGAGAGGCGTACACATAAGCGACATTATCATATCCCATAATTAAAGGAAATTAGAAATTTATTTTGATATAATAATTATATAAGTATAATAAATTCATAAATAAATTATATGTATATTATATCCAATATTATATCCATCCTTTAATGGATGTTATGTAAAATAAATTACATCAGTTTGTGAGGTGGTAGTCAATAGTGCACTTCATCAACTCTTTATATTCCCATATAGTGAAGTGGAGATAGATAAGAGTTGTTCCCTAAACATAATAACATCTAATTATATAGTTTATAATTATTTTATTATATTTTCATAGTTTATTATTATTTTAATTTTGTGGAAGAGATAATAAAATAAATATACATGTTTAATAATTTTACCTCATCTTTGGAAAGCCTCTTTAAGTTTATACTTAATGCCTTCATAGGATGGATTCCTAATAATAATAATGTCTCTGAGATGTGGGTATGGAAAAAATTAATATTTTTTTAGTTATTTTATGAAAATTTTTTAAGTATGTAGAGTAGAGGATAGAAGTGGCATTTTATTAGTGGGGGGAGGACACAAATTGAATTTTTGAAATTAAATATTTTTACCCAAGTTTTCCCTTTACAAAAGGCTAATAAATGTCACATTAAAATACCTTAAAGATTATAGGGTCTAAATTGTTACGTTAAATGGTTTTTTAGAATTATATAATCCATATCTTCTTAGTTTAACCCCCAGTAAAAATATTTTTACCATAACAATGATGATTAATTTTTACAGTTTTCACTATTCATTTTAGTAAAAAATTTAGTTAAAAATATTAGATAATATAAATGATGATTATTAAGAATATTTAATAAAATTTTTAAAATTAAATTTTTATTTGTTCCATAATTCAATTTAAAATTAGACTCACAGACGCATTGAAGAAAATGGTTTCTCCAAAGAAAATCTTTCAAAAGATTAAAATGTTTTTATAATAGAATTCCATATGAAATTGATTCAAATAAAATAAATTAGTTAAATTTTAATATAATTGACTTCATATTACTTTAAAGAGTATTTGAAATATAATTTAACCTTGTAAATAATTTATAAAAAAATAAAAGTTTCAATAAAAATAAAAAAAAATCACTACTCATCAAAAAAAAATTATTTTTTAGAGAAATCCAAAAAATCACCCAAAAAAAATTTTATATGTATATTTAAATAATATATTATGTTAGGTAAAATAAAGTTTCTAAAAGTGACAAAAATAAATATTAATTTTTGGGAATAAAGAAAAACATAAATTCC
Organism: Viscum album; assembly: GCA_963277665.1. NCBI lineage: Eukaryota > Viridiplantae > Streptophyta > Magnoliopsida > Santalales > Viscaceae > Viscum > Viscum album. The sequence goes on along the minus strand of OY728125.1, from coordinate 166,338,489 downwards.
TTTTAGAAAAATTCAGTTTTTCTAAAAATATTTCCTTTTTTCAAATTATTCTTATTTTATTTCTAATCAATAGATAAAAAATGAATTTATTTTATAAATTTTTAAAATGTGTAATTTTTATAAATTATTATTTATTTTTCATACCCTCAAACATAACAGCTAGGTTATAATGTTCATGTTTAAATAATTTTAATATTTAAATAGAATATAATGTTTCTTGTAAACTCAGTGTTTCATGCATTATAAGATAACAAGGAGATTTAATTAATTTAAAAAATATATTTTTGTATTAAATTATATTCAAATCATGGTGTTCTATTCCATATATTTTACTAAAGATGATGTTACCCTTTTAAAATATTGGTGTGTTACATTTTACCACCTTAATAAAATTGCAGCCTCGCAATTTAATCTTTTTCTCATAAATTTATGGTTTAGAATTTAAAAATTCCTTTAATAGAAACACAGTCTATAAAATAGGTCAATGAAACATCTATTTTATAAGGTAGAATGTTAAGTAAAAATTTCATTTATAATAACACATACGGGGATTCTAAGTATGAAAAATTATTGTGAATTAATGATATTCATGTTGAAGATATACATAAATAATCCTAAATATTGATAGATATCATTAATCATAAGAAAGTAAATGGTTTATAAAATTAATTAACCATAAATTGATTTATCTAATATGAATGAAAGGACTATTAGTTGATAAAAAATGAAAGTATTAGGACAATATTTTGGTTTCAAGATCCTTTCCAAGATTTTAGGAATTCCATTAAATCTACACTATGAACATAATGACATAAACTTACATGATATCTTTATATTTCATTAGAATGATTTCATATTTTTCTTGTACTTCATTCAATTTCTACTTCATTACTTACTGGATAAATATAATATCCATGTTTACTTTTTCTATGCATAAATAAATAATGTTAACATTTACAGATCATATAATCTATAAAAGAGGGAAAACTCATTCAACCCATCTCTATACATTTTCAAAAACCAATATTGTTGGAAACACTTGTCCAAAAATAATATATTAATCTCCAAACCTCAAAAATTTACACCACTGGATTAATATTTAGATTTATCCTTCAATTCCTTTAAGAAAAAACATTGAAATATTTACCAGACCATCACGTTGGCTAGTGGTAGGTGCAACAACCATATCATCCTTCCGTTGTGGGTTCAATCCCCATAAACATTCCAGATGTGATGGGTTGTCACTCAGCATTCCAATTTTCCTTTTTCCAAAACATTATAAATAAAATTCCTAAAATGTTCCAAAATTAAAATAACACATTATTACCTCATCATCAAAGGTATGATAGACGATAAAGCTAACCAATACCTTCATAAAAACTATTTTTTATTATCAGAACATCAAAAATAAATTAAGGTTTATCCTACAACAATATTTTTTTAAAAAATGTTCAAATTTCTAATGAATCACTTTTCATGGTCATTAATACTATTCAATATATGCTCTCATATCCTTAAATGAAAAGTACTTCAGTACAATCCTTATATATTATATAAATATAATAACTATAATATCGCTCAGAAAATAAACCTATAACATAATTCTTGAATACGAACATAAGAACATTAATCATTTCACTTAAAATATAGTAATAAAATAAGGATTAACATGACCCCTTAAATTATTCTGAGGAATATTAACTTGATTCTTGAGCTATTCATATAAACAGTGTCCTAGGTCTTTACAATTTATTCATTACAAATTGGAAGATTCTTTCATTTCCATTAAATCAAGAGCATGGTGGCCTTTCACTCCATACTTTTATAAAACCCCCATTCTCTTTCAAAAAGTAAAATAGTGTTTCTTTAAATAATTATTTTATGGTGAAGATCCTACCTTCCCTTCTTCCCTTTTATTTACATTTTATCTATCATCATATTATTCTCTTAATTCAATTTGAATCCATATGAATTTGTGAATTTTTCTCTATTTTTAATGGTCATGATATTATGACCTTGTATGATGAGAAATCTTTGGATACTAGTTCCCTTTGATGAATTGTCATATGATAATAAAAGAAATCATTAATATTCTCATTTCATGAGAGGAATATAATTTCTCATGAATAATACCTTAAGATCATTCTATTCCATATTTTTTATTTCTTCTATATATTTAGGACTTCTAATCAATGACCATTATTGATCAACAAATCCAGATAGATGATAAACTACCATGAAAACATTATCTCTTTAATTTATTCCAAAATAAATAAATATATTCTCCAAGGAACTTATCAATTACTTGTCTACAAATGGATTTTTAGTCCCATTTAATTATGGATAGTTCTGATACATGAAGTAGTCGAAAATTTTTACACCCCAAGGTAAATGAGCAGGACTCTCCATAATGGAAAGGTTATTACTCATTACCTAAGTTAGTTATACAAATATGGTTATAATTTGATCAGTTCTATAAATATCTGTAAGGACCCTACCCTAGTTGCCCAGAGTCGGTGCCTTATTTGATTAAATTGGCATACAAACAAGGAATAATTATCTTGAGGGACCAAGTAGTTTAGTGTTATTGGAAACAGTATCCTCACATAAGTTAAATATTATAACTTGAAAAGAAATACAACATAGAAACATCTTAGACAACATCCATAACTCCTAGGTTATTTTACCATGTCATTCATAATAAAATTCTTCATGTCCTTAGAAATTGAAACATAATAAATGGGTGGGCTCAAAAAATCAGTAAGAGTAATAAATATAGTTTAAGATATCATAACATAAACATTAAACATGTTTAATAAATGAAAACATGTGCCTTTATATATAATAAACTTAAACACATTATGGCAGGAATATAAGCTGAGTAAAATAATTCTATAATAAAACACAATCATGGGTATTCTACTAATCAAATAACCATATGAACTTTCAATTACTAGATTCACAATGAGGGAAGTGCATATACTAGACATTCTAAAACATTTATTCAAGGGCTCGGAAAAGACATCTAAAAATGATATAGGCCTCGAACAAAATCCATATATCACATTGGGAAAGGCCTCGGCCAATTCCATGTCTATTAGTCTCATGAGACCTACCGACACATCGACGGGCCATAGAGGGCCCCACCCATAACATAAAAAGTACAATTCATTTCTCATATGAGTGGGGATTAACATAAACAACATATACATTCATATTGAAACTATCATATGAAATGTAACTAACTTTTCCTAGTCATTAAACATAAAATACTAACCATTCCAAGATAAATGGGGAATGGTTTTAGGATATATCTTCCACAATAAAATTATTCATGAAATATTCAATAAAATATGGTAGATGACATAATAAATTATTAAAATTTATAATACATAATAATCAACAAGATTGTTGAATCAAACGAAAATACTCTTACTAAATCATTAAGCAATTTCTTAAGATAAATACTCTTTTATTTTGAAAAGAAGTGTTCTTTTGGAAAAATATTTGTATAAAACCAGAAGTGACTAAGTAGTATTTTAATTATAAAATGATTTATTTTATAAATATAATGTTTTCAAAAACATATTATAGAGTGCCCTTGAAAATAGGTAAGAATTTGAGAAATTTCCTTGAATTGGGCTGGTATTTTGGAAATAGATTTAACAGATTCTTTTAAAACATGTAACTGTACATAAAATATGAAAGAATTCAAGTTTGTGTAAATATATAGAATAATCACACCTAATTTAGAAGGATTATATCAAAATACAAAAGAATTTCACTAAGGAGATGATATAATGAAAGTAACCCAAATGAAAATGGATGTTCGATTGAAAACCCCTTACCTTAAATCTGAACGTTTTCCGCTCTTAAACTTAAGCTCCTAGAATTTGAAATTATACTTATTAATAACCTATTTCAGAAAATATTATACATGTATTTAGTTTATAATAATTATTTTTAGTTCATTTATGCCCTTTTTGAAGAGTTATTATATTGAATTTTGTCATTCTACAATGTTCATTTTCTTTATTTTCATAATTGGTTCACTTGTTATTAAGTAATGGAGTTAATGTGGAATGGATATAAATCTCCAGAATTGAATTCTCATATTATTTATGATCATACATAGGTGTTATTGGGAATTTATATAACTTCTTTACATGGAATGAGGATGAATTATAATATAGAACATTAATGATAACTGATTCGGTTAATTTGTGTGTTTTGATTACAACGAACTCATTTTTCTTTATAACATAATACCATTTCTCAAAGGAATTAAAGAACATTAAATAGGGTATATTACACATATAATAATCTGGTTCAACCATAACAATAATGGTTTCATGACCATAATTGAGAATGATAATAGAAATCAAAATCTCGTCGTCCTTGAATGTTGTAAATTGACACATCTCGGATGGTGTTCTTGCTACTTGAATAAAAGAAGGTAAAAGAAGAAGGTGATGATAACTTATTCAACTATCATGAAAAAATTCCAGTAAATGTAAGATACTGGATTCATCACAACATTTGGATAAGGATAGGTAATAATAGAAAAAGAAAAAAATGAACTTGAAAGGAATAACAATGAATTAAAAAGAGTAATTTTCCTTTTGAATAAAACTTCCTTGAGAGACACCTTAAGGGTGAGGTTTTAGTATTTTTATGAGAAAAAGTCTTGCTGGACATTGGAGAGGAGGTTAGGAGGATAATTGGACCGAATTTGGAGATGGAACAAGGCTTGAGAAGAGTGAAGAGAAGAGGGAGTGATGGGGGTTTTTATAATGGAGGGGAGAGGGGATTTCTCAATTTTATATTCATTAATTTATTATTTTTCCACAATACAGGGAATAGTGAGTCTTCCATGACCATTAATAGTAATTTAATCATATGAATCCTAATCAATTGGGCTTACATCAGCATAACATCTTACATGACTCTATAATTAGTGTATTTATCTTATTCTGTAAATTATGGTATATCACTATTCATAAAAAATTCAAGTATTTCTGAAAAATACCAAAATTTTCCCTAACCAGTTTTCGACATATAGAATCCAAAAATTATGTACATTTTTCAAAAATAATTTCCAAAACATGATTAATTTAATATTTAATTAAAATCATAATTTATCCTAAAAACAATAGTTTTAATGCATTTATTTACTTATTCCAAAGCATAGGTATATCATACATCCACTTGAATATTATTTATATACTATCATAGATAAGGTTACTATTAATTTGGGTATATCACTATTCATAAGGGTATTCTACTATTCATAAGGGTATGTTACAATTCACCAAAAAACATTCCCTTATCAGACTCTATATAACATACTAGTTGCAACTGTGTATGTCAAATTCTCGAAATTCACATCACAGAATTGATAAACTTTTGTTTAAGGGTTACATAGCACTTATTAGTTCATTATGTTGTGATTTCATGTTATTATGACATGTTTATAAGAAATGATTTTCCATTGAAAAATATTGGGTCGTTACATTCCCCCCTCCTTAAACAAATTTCATCCTCCAAATTCACAAAATGTTACCTAAAATGATTCGGGTATGTCTTCCACATAAGCTCCTTAGGCTACCACATTGCCTCTTATATCTTATGGTTCCAACAAAGAACCTTTACCAGATGAGTTGTTCGATTTCTCAAAACTTGTTCTCTGGTATCATGAATCTTGATAGGCTCTTCACAATAAGACAGATCAGACTCAAGTTCAATTTCCTCATAGTTGAGTACATGTGTTTGGTCTGCCATTTACTTCCTTAACATTGATATGTGGAACACATTGTAAACATTGGAGAGACTTGGAGGCATTTCTAAAAGATATGATACCGCTCCAATTCTATTCATAATTTCAAAAGTTCCAATTTACCTTAGACTTAATTTTCCCTACTTATCAAATCATATAATACCCTTACATAGAAATACCTATAAGAAAAAAGATCTCCTTCTTGAAATATTAAATTCTTCCTTCGGTTATCATCATAGATATTTTTTCCGACTTTGATCTATTTTGAAATGGTTTTGGATATTCTTCACATTTTCTGTAGTTTCTTCAACATGTTATATGCCTATGAGATTTCTTTCACCAACATCATCCTAGAAAGTTGGTGTACGACACCTCTTTCTATACAACACTTCATATGGTGTCATCTGAATACATGAATGGAAGCTATCATAATAAGAAAATTCTACGATAGGTAAATACTAATCCCACAGGCCTTGAATGTCAAGTGAACAAGACCTCAACATGTCTTCTAAAGTTTGAATAGTCCATTCTGATTGTCCATTAGTTTCTAGGTGGTAGGTAGTGCTCAAACAAAGATCAGTATCTAGGTACTTCTATAAAATCTTCCAAAATTGTGATGTAAAATGGGGATCACAATCAGAAACAATTGACAATGGTACACCATGAAGTCTTACAACTTACTTAATATATAGTCTTTCTAAACGTTCAAGTGGTAAATCTTATCTTATAGCAAGAAAATGTGCTGCTTTTGTAACATGATCAACAATGACTCATATTGCATCATCGTTTCTTGGAGTCTTTGGTAACCCCATGAAAAAGTCCATTATATTATAATCACATTTCCACATAGGAATAGGAATGGGTTGTATGACTCCTCCAAGATGTTTTCTTCTAGCCATCATCTATTGACAGACCAAACTTCTCGACACATAATCAGAAATATCCTTCATTATGTTTTACCACCAAAAACGTTCCTTTAGATCTCTATACATTTTGTTTCCACCAGGTAGTGTTGATAAATTAGATATATTAGCATTATCCAATAGTTCTTTATTGAGATTAGTAATAGTGGAAATACAAATCCTCTTTCTGAATTTCAAAACCCCACCTTTATATAAGAAGTCAATCAACTCCCATCATTTATAGATTTAATTTTCTTTTGAAAATCCTCATCATTATCTTCATAAATTTTTATCTGCTCTAATAAAGAATGTTTGGAAACTATTTAAAAAAGTAGTGATGTGTTCCCTTCCTTGATAATTCCCATATCCATCTTTAATAGATCCATGAAGAGAGGATACCTTAAAACTCTCATCTTGTTTAAAATTCTATGGTCCTTTCTACTCAGAGTGTTTGCCACATTATTTTCCTTCCGCAGGTGGTAGTGTATTATGAAATCATAGATTTTGAGTATCTTGATCCATAAACATTGTCTCATGTTGAGTTATTTATGTGAGAATATATATTTAAAATAGTTATGATCTTTATATATCTCTCATATTTTTCCATAGAGGTAATGTCTCCAAGTATTCAGAAAAAAGATTACTGATGCAAACTCAAGATCATGAGTTGGATAGTTTTTTCATGATTTTTATCTACCTAGATGCATATGAAATCACTCTATCATTTTCCATAAGGAAAAAACATGTCCTTTCTTCAAGGCATCATTATATATAATAAACCCATCATTCCCTGTTGGTAAGGTTTGGATCGGAGAATTCACTAACCTCCTCTTCAATTATTCAAAACATTTTATACATTACTTTGTAAATACAAACTTAACCACTTTGATGTGAGCTTTGTTATTGGGTAGGCTAAATGGGTGAATTTATAAAAAAACACTGAGAATAACCTGCTAAACCAATATGACTATGTACCTCAGTTATGTTCGTTGGAGTATTCCATTCCTGAACATCCTTTATCTTTACAGGGTATACATATATTCCATCCTTAGAGACAATGTGGACCAAAAAGGAAACTAAATTGATCCAAAAATCATACTTGCTAAAAATCCCATATATTTTATTTCCTCTATGTGTCCTCAGAATACTATGCATGTGATTTTCATGGTCTTCATGGATTTTAGATTATAATAGGATATCATCAAGAAAAACCACTACAAAGTCCTCAAGATATTCCTTGAAAACTATATTCATTAGATTCATGAAAGTAGATGGTTCATTAGTTAGTCCAAAATGCATTACTGTAAACTCATAATGCTTATACATGGTTCAAAATTCTTTTTTTTTTGGAATGTCATCTTTTCTCAAAATCAACTGATGATATCCAGATCGAAGATCAATCTTAGGAAAATAGCGGTCTCCATGAAGTTGATAAAATAAATAATCAATTCATGGTATAGAATAATAATAATTTATTGTAATAGCATTGATCTCCATGTAGTTAATGAACAATATCATAGACCCATATTTCTTCTTAATGAAAAGAATAGGGGCACGCCATGTAGAAATTATAGGGCCAATAAATCCTTTATCACTAAATTCCTCTAGTTATTGCTTTAGTTCCACTAACTCAATAGTGGCCATTCTATAAGGGGTCTTTGATATTTGCCTTGAATCATGAATTAAGTCAATGGAAAACTCAATTTCCTGCTCAGGAGGACATCCTGGTAAATCCTTTGGAAAGACATCAACATATTCTTGCATAATAGGTGCATTCTCTATTTGTATACTTTTCTCCTCACCCATATTTATTTCATTCCCTTGATTTCCAATAATTTAGTTCAATAGATCTACTGTGGGTGGATCAAGATAAGAATCAAATGGCGAGGTTTCTACACTAAAAAAAGGTATTCAACGCCATTCTTGAAAATTGTAACTTCCATATTCTTGCAATTGATCTTCACATCATAATTTGATTTCCAATTCATACGGAGAATTATATCATAGTAAACCATTGGTATGATGACAAGTTTAGCAACTAAAGCATGTTTATGTGTCATGAGGGGGACTAATCAACACACCTTTGTTGCAATGATACATCCACTAGGAGTTTTGACTAATAAATCCTTTATTAAATCAAATTGGATATATCTAATTTTCACAGAAAACAGGGATGATATAAATGAATGCGACGATCCAGAATCAAATAAATCATTCGCTATGTTTGATGAAACGATCAATGTTCCTACCACTACATCATTCAGAAATTCATCCTCTGTAGTTGTGATAGGATAATATTGTCTATGCTTTCTTGGCCTTTTATATTACATGTTTTCTTGATGTTTTGGACAATCATTAGTATAGTGTCCCATATCATGAAAATTATAGCATTGAACATTAATGGCTTCTTTCTTCTCCTTTCAATCACCAGCAATATGGCCTTTCTGACAACATCTGTAGCATACTCATTTTCAATTTATACATGCACTTGGGTGATTCCTTCCATAATTATCACAGGGTGGAAATTCAACTCTTCCCTTCTTCCCTGTTTCCTTATTTCCATTCCTAGAGTTTTCAAAAGCACTCTTATTTTATTTCTTTCCCTTAAAGTCATAATACATAGAGAATTATTTTTCTATCTTGATATCACATGAAACTATATCCTCATTTGATCAAAAACATTGGGAGACCAGTGCCCACCAGAGAAATGGATTTAGGCCATCAAATAATCCATCAATTTTGTTCCTTGGATTTCATATGATATCCACAACATGTCTTGCTAACCTTGTGAAGTAAGCTTCGTACTTTTCAATATTATCATCTTCCTTTTTCCTTAGATTCCATAATTTCGTCTCTATATCCACTCTATCTTCACAAGGAATGTATTTCTCTAGGAAAATTTCCTTAAATTCCCTACATTCCCTCTCCTCTATTTCTTCCTCCTCCGTTCTGTTTTGGATTAAGGACCATCATTGATCAACATCTCCCGATAGATGTTAAAAAACCATGATGACCTTCTCTATTTCATTACATCCCAATGTGAGAATTTTTTTTATAGGGAACTTATCCACTGCTTAGCTACAAATGGGTTTTTAGTCCCATTGAATGATGCTGGTTGTTGTCGTATAAATTGATCTAACACAGCTCCTCTACGTGCTGGATCTGGATGCTTCATACAAGTAAGGTTATGATTCATAACCCGAGTAAGTTGTCCCAAAATAGTTATAAGTTACTCAGCACCCATGATAGCACCAGATCCAACATCATTATCTTGCATCGGAGGGGAATCCCTACAGGTAAAATTCGTGTTCTCACAGTTACCATTCCTTCCACTAAGCGCCATTTCTAAATAATGGCATACACTAGATTAGGGTATGAATCATAATTCAGAATCTAAATGTAAAAAAATACTTAGTATAAATCGAAATTCTACGCAAAACTAAACTCTTCATCATAAACATGGTATCTTTGAAGAAAATTTAACATTTAAATCCTTTATAATGTCTTTTAAAGAAAATATGAATTATCCTAAGCATATCCCTTAGGAGTTTCTTAACCAAGAGTGTAGTAAGGTCCATTGTTGTGTACCAAGATACCCCGAGTCAAGCCCAAAACTCATTGTTAGACCTTTCACTCCTAGGTACATCTGTTCCAGAGTCACCTCTACCTACTCATATACAGACATGGATGTATTTCTTAAAATATTAACATAATATATTCCTTACCAAAATACCAGGACGTTATTGTATGTTTATCTTCATAGATAATCTTAGGGACTCTTCCCTAATCTACATTTTCTAAATCTAGTGTCCATGTTTCCTACAAAACATCCTTTGATACCAACTATAAGGAACCGACCCCAGTTGCACAGATCTGGTGCTATATTTGATTACATAAGCACAAAAAAAATAATCATCCTGATGAACCGAGTAGTTTAGTATTATTGGAAATAATATTCATACATAAGTTACACATTACTAATTGAAAAGAAATACAACACAGAAACTCCTTAGACAAAATCCATAAATCCTAGGTTATTTTAGCATGTCATTCATAATAAAATTCTTCATGTCCTGAGAAAATGAAACATAATAAAGGGGTGAGATAAAATGCTCAGTAAACGTAAGAAATACATTGGAAGATATCATAACATAAACATTAAACATGGTGAATAAATGAAAACAGATGTGTTTACAAATAATAAACATGAACACATTATGGCAGGAATATGATATGAGTAAAATAATACCATAATAAAACATAATCAAGGGTATTCTATAAGTAAAATAACCACAAGAACAATCAATTACTAGCTTCATAATTGGGGAAGTACATATTCCAGAAATTCTAAAACATTTTGTCAAGGCCTCGTATAAGATGTCTAAAAAAGATTTAGGCCTCGCCAAAATCCAAATATCACATTGGGAAAGGCCTTAGCCAATTCCACGTCTATTTGTCTCATGAGACCTAACAATGCATCGAGTTTCTATAGCCGGCCCCACCCATCTAATAATATTTCCAATGAATTCCTTATATGAACAAAGATGAATATAAAAAATATATACATTCATATTGAATCTATTATATGAAATGTAACTAACATTCCCCAGTCATTAAACATAATACACTAAATATTCCATGTAATGTGGGGAATGGTTTTAAGATAGATCGTCCAAAATAAAATAAGTCGTAAAACATTCAATAAAATATGTTAGATGAAATAAAAAATGATTAAACCCAATAATACATAATAATCAACAAGAGTTTTAAATTAGACCAAAATACTCTTATAAAATAATTATGTAATTTCTTGAGATAAATACTCTTTTATTTGGAAAAGAATAGTTCGTTTGGAAAAATATTTTAATAAAACTAGAAGTAAAGTAAGGTAGTATTTTCATAAAAAATAGTGATTTTATAAATATAATGGATTCAAAAAAATATTATAGAGTGCCCTTGAAAATAGGTAAGAATTTGAGAAATTCCCTTGAATCGGGATTGTATTTTGGAAACAGTTTTGAAAGTTTATTTTAAAACATGTAACTATCCATAAAATAGAGAATTATTCTGTTTGGGGTACATATATATAATACTCACACAGAATTTATGAGGAGTACATAATAATACATAAGAATTTCATTGAGGTAATTAGATAATTAATGTAACCCAAATGAAAATTCAAGTTCGAGTGAAAAACCCTCACTTTAAATCTGAACGTGTTCAGCTCATGAACATAAGCACCTAGAATTCGAAATTATACTTATTAATAATCTATTTTAGAACATAATAGACATTTATTTATTTTATCATAATTCTATTTAGATCATTTATTCTCCTATTGATAAGTTATTATATTGAATTTCATCGTTCCAAAGTGTCTGTTTTCTTTATTTTCATAATTGGTTCACTTGTTCTTATGTAATGGTGTTCATGTGGAATGGATGAAAATCTATAAAATTGATTTTTCACACTATTTATTGTTATCCATAGGTTTTATTGGTCATTTATATAACTTGGTTACATGGAATAAGGATGAATTATTATATTGAACTTAAATGATAATTGTTTTGGTTAATTTGTGGGTTTTGATTACAATGAACTCTTTTTTCTTTATAACATAATACCATTTTTAAAAATGAATTACGGAACCTTACATAGGGTATATTTCATATATAATAATTTGGTTCAACCATAACAAGAATGGTTGCATGAACATAATTTAGAATGATAACAGAAATCAAAATCCCATCAACCTTGAATGTTGTAAATTGGCACATCTCGGATGGTGTTCTTGCTACTAGTATAAAAGAAGGTAAAAGGAAAAGTTAATGATAAATTATTATAATATCATGAAATATTTCCAGTACATGTAAGGTACTGGAGTCATCACAACATTTGGATAAGGAGTGGAAATAATAGAAAAAGAAAACAAATGAACATGAAAGGAAAGAAAAAGAATTAAAAAGAGGAATTTACCTTTAAAACCAAACTTCTTTGAGAGCCTCCTTAATGGAGAGGTGTTTTTATATTTACGAGACCAAGGATTGATGGGTGTGGGAGAGGATGTTGTAAAGTAATTTGGACAGAATTTGGAGAAGGAACAAGGCTTGAGAGGAGTGAAGAGAAGAGGGAGTGACAGGGGGTTTATAGTGGAGGGGAGAGGGGATTTCTCAATTTTATATTCATTAATTTATTATTTCTCCAAAAGACTTGTAATATTGAGACTTCCATGACCAATAATAGATATTCTATAATGTGAATCCGAATAAATTGGTCTTACATCATCATAACATAATACATGACTCTATAATTAGTGTATTTATCTTGTTTTGCAAATTATGGTATTTCACTATTCCTCAAAAAATCAATTATTTTCGAAAAATACCAAAAATTCACCCTAATAGTTTTTCGACATGTAGAATCCAAAAATGAAGTCCCTTTTTCAAAAATAATTTCCTAAATATGATTAATTTAATATTTAATTAAAATCATAATTTATTCTAAAAACAATTGTTTTAAAGCATTTATTTACTTATTTCAAAGCATAAGTACATCGTATTTCACTTGAATATTACTTATATACTATAAAGGGTAAGGTTACTATTCATTAGGGTATATAACTATTCATAAGGATATGTTACTATTCATAATGGTTGGTTATTATTCACCAAAAAATATGTTTTTCTTATCAGACACCAAATATCTTACTGATCACAACTATGTACGTCAGATTTTCGAAATTCACATAAAAGAAGTGATAAACTTATGTTTAAGGATTAAATAGATCTTAGTAGTTCATTATGATGGGATTTCATGTGATTATGACATGTTTATAAGAATGGAATTTCCATTCAAAAATATTAGGTCGTTACAATATCCCAAGCTTCGGCTTCATTATATTTCCCAAGAGGGAAATACCTATATGGATTACTTACATTGATATAGTTTCTATTCCATCCACTAAGATCCATTGATAATTAAAATAATTTACTATATTCGATCATAATATTTTAATATATAATTTATAACCCCAAAATTAATGAAATACATTTCATAAATTCAAAATTTTATGCATATCTAATCTCATAATATTAAACATAATTTTTTTTGGAAATTGTTTGAATAATAAAAATGTTTCCAAATACTTTATAATGAGTTGTAATGAAAATGTAAATTACCCTAAGAATTCACCTTATGATTTTGAAACTAGGTGTGTAGTAAGGCCCACTATCATATACAACATAATGCTCAAGTCAATCTTGATGTTCCTTTTTTTAGAGTTATTACCCCAAAGTACATATACACCAAAACTATGTCCATATGTAGTATATAGGGATGGATATATTTCTCCCATAACCACAAAATATATACCTTACTAAAAATTTGGATGTTATTCTATACTTATCATCAATTTATATCATATGGTAATATTTCCTTAATCTATGTTGTATTAAATCTAGTTCTCATATTTCATACTAAAATTTCAATGATACATACTATTAAGACCCAAAACCAAGTTACCTAGAATGGGTAGTTAATTTATTATATTGGAAAAATATATTAGGAATTACATCCTAACAGACCATATAGTTTATTAGTATTTCTAAACTATACACACACTTTAATCATTCATTATAATTGAAAACATGAAATAAAAAGTGTGTTTTCTTTGAGAATTCCATATTTACCCTAATCATATCACTTTATATCAATCATAAAACACTTCCTAGTATCCTGGGCTAAATAGAACATAATAAGGTGGTGAGATCAGATTCATTGTAAGGGTATTTCTATAGGAAAAATAACATTAATAAAAAATTAATAATGAATAAAAAATGTTTAATAACTGAAACACATTCCATTAAATCATTAATATAAACATGAATAATAATATGATAAGAATAAATGACAGTCAAATAATGCCATATACATAATCACATGAGCATGAAACTTAACTTTGGATATTATAAATAATTTAATAATAACATGTAACATTAATAACTAATGTATCAATGATGAAATTTTTATTGTAAAATATCATAACTATATTTTCAAGGCCTCATGTCAAGTCATATTTTATAAATGGGTAATTCTTTCATCCAAAACTCAATCTATAATGTCTCGTGAGACTGACTGATGCATCAAGGGGCTATAATGGTCCACATCCATCACATACTTGGTATAATTCATTCACCATATATAATGGGTGAAATTTAATCAGGTTAAACATTCATTTTTAATAACTAGAATGCAGAATTTTAATACTTTCCCCCATCAGTAAACTTAATAATAAATCATTCATAGTAATATGGTGAGTGTTATCAAAATAGAACATCCCATTAGAAATGTTTATAGACAATTCAGTTAAATAATAATGATGATATGAATAAAAAATATCCCTAATGGATCATAAGTAATATAAGGGGTTGATGTCTTTGATTAATAGAAATACCATAAAAATTCAATTAAAAACTTTCTTGAGGAAAATTTCATTTTCACATTGAAAATATTTTTGAAATAAAAGTTCACAATTTTTTTTGAATTTTTTTTTTTAAATTAACCTTTTAAATTTATAATGGAATAATTGAGACATTTATTGTTCATTAATGAAGGAAATTTCAGTCATGTCGTACTTGCTAAAACAATGTTTCGTTTCAATTTTTCAGTCAAATCCAAATAGGCCTTGTTTGGAAAGTGTCATTAAGATTCCATTCAAAACATTTTTCAAAAATTGAAACATGTGTAAAATTGAAATTAATAATATTTTTTCTAATTTTAAAAAATTATTCAAAACTCTCGTTATAAAATATGGTTTTGGAAGAGAAACTGTTTTTGACTGAAGGGAGAAACAAATTTGAGTTTCCTTAAAAACATTATTTTGAAATCTTGAGTACATAAAGTGTCTAATATGAATGGGAAAACATTTCAAATCATTACATAACCATAGGATACTAAATTTTTTGAGTTTATTGGGATATGGATGATAATATTTCATCATTAAAATCATAAACATAAATAATTCTATTAAATGATGTTATTGTTCCATAAAACCATTACCACTTTTGAAAAATTGAATCCTAAGCCCCATGAAATAATTAAATTATATTAAACATAAAATATCATGAGAATAAAAACAATTAATTATATTAAATATCAATTGGATGTATATATAACACAAAAAAAAGATAGGTTCGTAAGATTAAATTTGTCTTAATGAAGGAAAATTGAGACAAAAATGCCTTACATTAGGCATGACTTCATTCGTACATGTTTTAACCTCCAGTATAGTAATATATATTTATTATAAATCTATTAAATAACCATAATCATATATTTCATACAATATATGTTTTACTTATATCCTTTTATCACCCATTTATTAACCATTCATTATCATAATCACTATTTCAGGTGATGACTGCTTTGCTTTTCACGTATATTCTGGTTTGGAAATTGTGATTATTTTACAATGAGCATGGAAAAAAATTCAATATAACGTAAAAAATTATATAAATATCATATATATTCATTATATATATATATATCTTAATATATAAAATTTAGATATAGAAAATGGTTTACACCATTCATGGAGACAGTTGGTTGTACATATGCATGAATGTTGTTTCCATTTTTTCTCAAAAGAAGAAACCAAAGGAAATTAAATATAAATTAACCTTTCCAAAATTATTATTATGTTATATATATATAATTTATATGAAAAATATAAATCATTATTATCATCCGTGTAAAAAATCATATAAAATAACATGACTACATAGTGGCGGTAGTCTACTCAATCATGTGAGCGACGTTATTGTTTTACAACGGACTAGAAAGTAAGAAGTTATAAGAGATGTCATAGTCCTATAATTATTTTTAGGTCATAAAAATCACATAAATTTATTAAATTTATTAATAAAACCTTCCATTTAATGCGTAAGTGGTAAACGAATCACATTTCTTTATGAGGTCGTAGTCTACTGTTCACACAAGCAACGTTATCATATCCCTCATGGAATGAAATATCTGAATGTATTTGTGATATTATAATTATAAAAATATAATAATTTCATAAATATCATATAATTAAGTTAAATACATTATAATATAAATCCTTTAATGGTGGTATTGAAAATGAATTGCCTCATTTCATGAGGTGATAGACTACTGTACACATAATCAATGGTTTTGTATCTCATTTGATGGGAGTGGAGATGGATCAACATTATTCAATTAACATAATAAAATATCATTATATAGGGGATACATGTATTATAATATTTTCATATTTGAATATTATTTCATGAATTTTTAAGGAGAAATAAAACAAACATACACAACACTGGAAGAAATTAATTTAAAATTCAATCCACAAACTCTTAAAAAATGTTTTTCCATAGAATAACTACCAAAAGTTAAAAAAATTATATAATAATTCAATATTTAATTTATTAAAATGAACTAAATTAAATAAATTCTTATATAATTGAACCAATTTTACATTAATATCAATTTCTAATATAATTTAACCTCGTAAATAATATAAACATAATAGTAGTTCTCGATAAGAATTAGTATTTTTCACTAATCCTTGAAAAATGAATAATTTTATAAAAATCACAAATATTCACCCAGATATAATTTTCACATGTTTATAAAAAATATGATGTTTATTTTTTAAAATAAATTTTCAAAATTTGGTTAAAATTATTTATAAATTATTTTCACTAAGTGCAACTAAACAACCTTTCTGAAAAATAATGTTTTTTAAAAGAAAAAAATTCTTTAAAATGATTATTATTTTATTTATAATAAATATATAGAAAATGAATTTATTTTATACATCTGTCAACCATATAATTTTCATAATTCAGTTAATCTTATTAATAATTATCATCATAACAACTATATTATAATGATCTTGTTTAAATAATAATATTTTAATTGAATATTTTGTTTCATTTAAACCAATTGTTGTGTACATCACAAGTTATCGAGGATATTGATGAAATATATTATAAACTCTTAGTATGTAACATTTTATTATAATCATAGTTTTTTGTGTTGTATACACTATCAATTATGATATTCCTATTTTAGAATCTCTGGGTGTTACATGCCTAGAATGTGAACATTCATACTTTTACACCTTTCCGACACAAGTCATTTTAGATTTGATAATCGGGGATCAGTTGGGTATATTTTTATTCATGTCCTCTATTGGAGATAATATGGTATTTTTTTCTAATTATATAGATAATGAATACATATATTACTTGCTTGAATTAGATTAGCGGAATATATTTACACTCTTTGTTGAGTAAAATATGATATATTTATTTACATTGATGAGGTATATTTGTTGTGATAATTTTTTAGGTGAAATACTTGTGATGTATTAATCAACCTGTTCTTTCTATTTCAAATAATTAATAAAATTTTAGATTTCCAACATGAAATTCATATTTTTATATATATTAGGCCACTTCAGTTTCATAGAAAAAAAGATTTTGTGTAGCTATATATGTGTTGTACATGATGCATATTACAGTGGATAGCTTCAAATAGAGATATTATAATGTTTTATGAAGATCAAATGAGAACTCAAAGTAGTCTGAGTAGCACTGATTCTTTTAAAGGGACTACACTTTTCTTAATTCTAAAAAATAGGGTTTTTATATTTTTTGTCAATACTACTTAAGTAAGTATATTAAAATAGTATGGCCTTTAGACAAGGATTATGTTTTGAAAAAGGTGTTTATTCCAAAATGAAGAGATATTGATAAAACCATACCCAAAAGAGTATTGATAGGTTTACAAAAAGTTATGTAATTTCAAAAAAACTCCTTATAGATTTTTGTATAAGTGTGAGATTATTAGAAGAGCACTAAATCATATGCATAATATTTGTATGAAAAAAGGATATGTTGGTGAAAACATATCCTTAAGGCCATGCCTTCTAATATGATTGTGAAAAAATATTCTAGTTTAATGTGATGTAACCTGGGACAAAATTTCACCCACTGTGATGTATTCTCTCCACAACTTCATTCCCTTATGGTTTACTTTTGTTACTATTTCATGACATAAATTATTTAATTCATTTATTATTTAATATTGTTTTCAATGGATGTTACACCCAATGGGTAGTAGCATAATGTGATGTGGATGAGGATGATCGGTTAATTAAGGGAATCAGAAATGGCCAATAAAATGGGGATTAGTTCTCTATATTAGAGGTGTTGGGGGGAGGTTGATTGTGGTGATGATAATTGGTTTTAGAAAATTTTTATAAGCTCTATTATTCCTGTATCATTTTTCATCACATAGGGAACGTGTTAACACCCCTATCAAAATTTAAAAGTCCTCAAAAACCATTATAGGATCCTCTATCTATTGTTATACCTTAGAGGTGGGGAGAATACATTTTTTAGTCCTATTATCCTCATGTAGAAAACAATATTGTGCTTTTCAAAGCTATACCGATCATATATATATATTATTCATTATTTTTCCTCATATGTCAATTTATTCATGGATAAATTTAGAAAATATGGGATTGCTTCCATTTACAAATATCATTGGATGATCTTCTAAAACCCATCAGATGTATCTTGGTTGAATGAGGTATTTATTATACCTTTAATAATTTTTGTGAATGTGGAATTTATATATTATAAGGATATGAGTAATATATGTGATTTAGTGAATTAATCATGAGTATTTAGTGTTGTTGGACTAAGATAGGTTCTTGGTTTGTATGTGTGTTTGGTGTGATTATATTCCCTAGGACATTAATGTGTGCGGTGTCCTAGGTGGAAAAAATAAATGGGTGGAAATGGAAAGAATTAATTTATTTAATTTCATAATGATATGGATGTTACTAGTTATTGTGTATAGTTTTTTTCCTGTTATGAGGATGATGATTATGATGGTGATGTATTTGGGGTGATATGGTTATCCATAATGGATTGGTGGTGTGTGGTGACTTTGATGTTGATTGATGTGGGAAATTTCCCTAAGGGTGGATGCCTAATTTTAAATTAAGAGTCCCTGAGTGTGGATAGCTATAAAACTGATATAGGTTATAGTATAGTGGATCCCTAAGTTTTAACACCTAGAATACTTGAAAAGTACATATTGGTGGATTATTATAAAGTAATGGATATGAATATTTAAAAAGATAACTATTAAAAAAATTAAAACTTAGAGATATTATAGAGATTTCATTATGAGTAGATTGATACATAGTGGTGGTAATAATATAGTTAAGACCCTATGAGTAGACATCAACATGATGTTATTATATTTATGATCCCATTTGTTCGAATCTACACTATTTTTTGATATGGATGGGTGCTAGTTATCATTATTGTGGACTTTATGTGTTGATGTGTGATGAGAGTGTGTTGCGGTTAGGAATGTGATATTCTCAAATTTTATGTAATGGAAGAAAAAATATATATTTTTTAATATATTTGATGATTCATTATATAGAATCATTTATTCCATAAATAAATGCATTTTTGTGTTTCAATAGCCTCGAAAAATGATATGTATGTATAGGACCCTTGAAAGTACATTTATATTATCATTCCTTTATATATATATTTTATATTATCTACATAATTTTTGTGGTTTTGTTAGGTTACCTTATATATGGACATAATAAAATTATTGGTTATATATATATTTATTTACACCTTTCATAAGGTCTAATAGATATGTTAGGATTTGTGGCTTCACCTTATATGGAATTGATATGGCTATTGTTGTAGGCCTTACATAAAACAAATTTGGAACTCATATAAAATATAGAAAAAGGGGAATTATTTTGTCTCTATAGAGTAATAATTCTCATTGTACTTTCTTTGTTATGTGTGGGTTTGGGTTGATAAAAGAAAAAAAATAGAAAATTATTTTTTGTGTCTCAATGCAATTGATATGGTTCTCAAAATCAGATTTTAAAACAGTGGTTTTTCCATGGATATTTTCCTAGCTACCCAATTAAGTCATGATTCAAAAATTAATATCTTTCATTCACACTCACTAATTGTTTAATACATTAACTAAATTTCCTTGGTGATTTCAGTTCAAATGGAGAGTAAACTATCCATTGAACTCCCAATTCTTACCTAGCCATGTAATTAATAATCCTTGAATTCTTCTAAATCTATATCTATTTACATCATTGTTATTTGTTGTGAAAAAGTTCAAGGGGAACTTTGTGTGAAAATATATGTAAATAGAGGAATATGAATGAAAATTAAGCATACAAACTAAATATGTCACTACTTACAGCAATCAAACATTTCTAGTAACATTAAACATGATAGAGTTAACAAATAAATAGATTTATTTGTTGTAGGGGTGGAGGAAAAATCATTGACATGAACACTATGGGCCAGGTACTCCTTAATGGAAAAAATACTTAGTAAATACGAAGACAAAAATATCCATCAATTCTAGCATAACACGCCCCATTCAAAGTGATTCATTATCCCCTTTATAGAGGTAGAAGAATGATCAAGGTCCTTTTCATGTGTATAGATTGATTTATCTTCCAACATATTGGACTAGACATCCTTATAATTCTCTATTATGTGGCTTCGTCCCATGATTACATCACAATACTACTATGATTTGGTATTTAACTCTCATATTATTTTAATACTTCTATATGTACTACCTGAAGGGAGAAAATCTTTCGAATGATCCTTTCTCAAATATTCTATTTTGTCATTGTCCCTTCCTAATATATTTATATTCCTAAAACCGTTGAGTTATTATTTCATGGGAGATTTTTATCATCTACCTAATTTGAGTGAACCTTAATAATGAAAAATGTGTTCTTAGGTTGAATCTGATTTTATTTTGAGAATTTTAATTCCCTCATAGTAAAACTAAATATCCCATGGCGCTTCTTTTGAATATCTAAATTTCATAAAATTTATTTTTATATGTATCATTTTCATCAAGGTATAATTATCATATATATCAATCTTTTTTGTTCTCACAACTTCAAGTATCCAATGTAAGAACTTTTATGGGAACAGTATCTTACGTATGATTATATTTCTTATGTGGAGAAGTATTGGATGTGGAATATCACCTCATCAATATGAGAGATCATCTATATATGAACTCCATTGTATTTTTAAAATGTAAATTATCATATGTTTCACGTGGTTCTTCAAAAAATATCTCATGTATGAACATTTCCTTCTAAAAATTCTTCTTATCTAATAAACACACATCAAAATTCGTAAAACTCTAGGATGTTTTTCATTACTAATATTTCTAATAATTATCTTACATACCATCTTCTATTGGGGAAAACAACTTATATATAACCTCCCTCATTCAGTTTTTATACTTTTCAAGGAATAATTTTTCATATTAACTAGTAGGAATAATTTTGTATCTACACTTTCTATGAAAATTATATAAGATAATTCCTATAATGCATTACCTATTTACCAAACTAGCTACTTCTAGAAATTATGGAAAATGAAAAAAATAGTGTCATTTTCCATATAAATATTAAAATAATTTAATGAATTAAATTTCATAAATATAATCATATTTATAATTTAATTTCATATTCAAAAAATATAAAATCTTTAATCTTTATATTTATAATAAAATAAAACAAATCTCAAATTTCAATAAATCCTAAAACAAATTTTAATTTTTTTTGCTTGATCACTCCCTCTCACTTAAATAAGAACTTATCTTCTTGTTAACCATGGATCCACTTCATATGAAGTAGAATTCCTAGTTTTTATAGTAAATAAAATATAATTCAATAGAATTAATATTTTTATGAGGGTTTCATTCATAAATACCACTTCCATAAGAAACCTGTGTTAAATATCTCTTTCATAATTCAATGATACTTCCTTCATAAAACATTGAAATATCATATTCCCCTTATTCATAACTGTTATTAATTACATATTTATTTATATAACCTATTCCAATTAACACTTTTTTGAATTTAACCAGCCATATTTGTGAAAAAAACATATTTAATTCATACAAATCAACCTAGTACTAAATCATACCGTGATTTTATGTATCCCTTAAAAAACATAACATCTGAGACAAAAAATAAATGACTTGGAAAATAATTTTTTGGTTTATATATGTATTATTTAATATATAACTCACATAAATATATGATTCAATGAATTAAAAATCCATTTATACCAGTTATAACCTACAAATGTTACTCTATTTTATATGATCTATCTAAATACTATTTAGGGAGGATCCTTGAGGTTCAAATCAATAATAGTGGGGAGATCACCTAAGACTGTGTTCAAAATTGTAGTTTCCTCGTGATATAATTTTGATTATACTTACTTCATTTCTTTTATCAATCTTTTCCCATGTACTAAATCCAAATTATATATAGTTACTACAACAACATGGTTATACACATTAGTCAGAATTAATTTTATAGTCAAATTTCTTTTTTTTAAGGCCATAAACCCATAAAAATAGAGAAACATTATAAAAATATTTATTTCCTAATATACATTTCCTTCTACCCTAAAATTATAACAGACGCTACCTCTAACTAAATAAATCATTGCAGCTGTTAATGGAAGTAAAATATATTATGTGATTGTATATACTACTACCAAATAAAGAGACAACTTGGTAATATTTATTCATATATAGTTTGGTGGATTGTGGATTACTCCATTGGATCCATCCAAAAACTCTAATAACATTTTTTCACTTGTTCCCCATTCAATTTGAAGAGTTTTTGTAATTTATCTCCCTTCCTCTCAATAGCACCCAATTAAAATATGTTATTAACTTTAAATGGGAAAGTCCATTTTAACTGAATCATTCCATAAATGAGTTCAATAATATAAGATAACGGTATCTCTTTTTCACCCAAATAGATGAATTTAGATGGAATGATTCTTTCAGGGATGAATATCAATCTTTACTTATAGAGTTGGGAGTTCTCATATGATTCCCTTTTTAGATCATCATGTTCCATCATTTTCAATTTCATCTATTCTCCAACCTCAATAAATTAAATCCTCATTTTATTTAATTCGTAGTGTCAATTGTTTTTGTATTTCAATAGGAATGTGATAGTAAATACTATTAATTATTATATAGGGAGACAATACTTGGGTGTTTTGAAGAAATATTTGTATCCTAAAAGGGAATATTCTAGCTTCCTTCTCCAATCCTTCTTGTTGGGATGCATTATCATTTTATGGATCCTTTTTATTTATTTTACAAACACCACAACATGACCATTTCTCTATGATTTGTAGTTATTATAAGTCTTTTGATTCACTCTATATCCCTTCAAGAGAGCTTCCATGCTTTCTTTTAGGAATTTTATTCCTTGATCATTGGATATAACCATAGACATTTTAAATGTAAAAAGTGTGTGATCTTGGAATATCAATAATAACTCTTAAATTATTAGTTTTTCAGGATTAAAATAAATCCATTTAGAAACATAATATTTTGTTAGCAGAATATAGTATTATTCAAAAGAAATAGAAAATGGACTTATGAATTATATACCCCATAAATGAAATATTTCATCATAAATCCAAGGTTGTTGGAGAAATTCCATGACACATTCCATCGAAAGATACCATAATTAAGGGAGATATATAATGAACTACCAAGTACCGCCTCTAGTAGTCCTCAGGTTGGTGACTAGAATTGAGGGTATAAAAATATCACAAAATTTGTGGCATTAATATAACGACCCATACTTTACATACATTGTTATTACATCATAATTGAATCATACTTATTAAAACATATATCAAAACCATGATAGGAGCATATATGTATAGTGTATTTAGAAACTCGGAAACATAACCAACTTGTTCATAAAGCATCTACATTATATCCCATTTATTTTATCGTATCTAGAGTCCCTTTTGGCATATCCTACATAATACCCTTCTTCCTAACCTGGGGAAAAGAAAACATACAAAAGGGTGAGCTCAAATGCTCATTAATATTAAACAAATGAAATATCAATCATATCATATTCATAAGAACATAACATTTTGAAAATCCTAACCAACAAAAGAGATCATAATATCATAACATGGGATAAATCATAGTATTGAAATGTAATCCCAATAATCCTAACATAAAACATTATACTTTGTGGCATACACACATAATCAAATAAAATAATTTCATATTATCCAATACCCATTTCCAAGACTATCATAGCAGACAAAGTCCATTTCTGAACTGAGTTCACTCCTCGTTCCAGTCCTGTATCACTGAACCAGATTAACATGTCATTCCATCCATGTATATATCATGATAAATAAATCTTTACCAAATTAATTGGAGGGAGATATAGGTCTCACCCATCTCATAATGAAACCATTCTTATGTGTGCCGCAAAATCATAAATCATATATCATAGCATAAAAATGTAATAAAAATGGGATTCTTAAACATCATGTCGTCATTACATAATCCATATTAGATAAAAGGACTTCATAAAAATAATTCCATCATATCATAATAAAATGAATTTAAAAATAGGGATAGAAACAGAACCCTATATTATCTTAGATGGAAAATAATTTTGATAAAACACTAAAACTCCATTCTTAAGGAAAATATCCTTTCTACTTCAAAAACATTTTTCCTTTCTTAAAATTTCATACAATTTTAAACTAAAAGAAGTTAATTAAATTTAAACATTAAAACATGTAAGGGAAGCTTCATGGAAATAATGTTTTATGAAATCATAAAAATCCATTCATGCCTTAGAAGATAAAAAAACATTCTTCTCATGATTTGGTCAGAAAAGTCAAAAAGTATCACGTACTGAAAATGAAAAAAGGTTAATTTCATATCTTTTACTAAAAATTCACCAATAGGTGAAATTGGATTTAAACAATTTTAGTAGGATATAAATAATATTACATTTTCAGGCAACATGGATGTGGATGATAAATATGCCCCAGTAAATTCTGAAATATATACAATCTCGGATAAAAATGAGATTGTGTGATTTTCCCTTACCTTACGTCTGATATGCTTCATACGTATCTGAACCTCCTGTATAATGATTTAAATAATGTAATTGACTTATTACAGAATCATATTAATTATTATGATATCATATATGGTCATATTCTTATCTTATTATTAGTAATATTTCATTGCTACATGTTATTCAGGTGTTCATTGCTTTATGTTATTATCCATGTTTTGTCGAATAAATTCTTATTTATATTTTTGGGTTATAGTTACCTCATTTACAGAATGGTATTATTGTAATATATATCATATTTGTTCATCCAATTCATTTATATAATCATTATTCAATGAAGATCATGTAGAATGAGTCGCATCACATTGTGGAGATGGTAGGCCGTAGGTACACACGAGCGATGACATCATTAATTTTATATTAGAATCATATATAATTGGATGGTATATAATATATAAAGAATAATAATAATGTTATATTTATTATTCATATCATTTATACTCATTATCGTATCCATCCAAATGATGAAATGTTTGAATAACAAACTACACCACGACGTGGAGATGGTAAGTCGTACGTACACAAGTGTGGTGACTTTTTCATTCATAGGATGGATAATATTAACAATCTGGTTTTACCATTTATAATAACATCACAATATATAGAATATACTGGAGTTATTATTTTATAATGGAATCAACAAAGAAGGAGGAAGTGGAAGAAGAAATGAACTTGAAATAGGTGGTGAGATATTTACCTCTTCTTCAGGTTCTTCCTTTTGATTTGATCAAAATGGCTCCTTAGGTTTTCTTTCTAACAAATGTAAGGCCTATAGGATGAATGGAGTATAGTTGAGAGGGTATGTTTTCAGGGTTTGGCCGATCCAAAAGTCTTTGGAGGTGTGAATTAGAGAGAAGGCAGAGTTCCCTTTTATAAGAGGGGTGAGGGGGACCTTAGGAAAAACTTAAAAGATTATTTAATAATAAATTCATATTTGGTATATAATGGCTCCAAGGTGACTTATTTAGAGGATAGGTTGGTGATGGGTAAAACTAATCTCAACAAATAAGTTTTATACAAGTTTATGTTACCATTTTAACCTTATCTTTTAAATTTAACTCTAAGTTAGATAATTTAGCTTTTACCATGTCTTCTTGTATTCTTACACTATATTGTTAATAAACTTACTATAAATTGCCAATCAAACACCAATTGGTTTATTAATGTCATATATATTATTATTCAAGTATTTTGGGCAAACCTTATATTTTTAGGACCATTATATCAATTAATAATATAATATTTGTTTTAAAAACTCTTTTATGTCAATTTTGACACTATTTGGTATTTTGTTTTTTCTAAATTCATAGCAGAATTATTACTTCAAAAACAATTCATCTAATCAACCCTAATATGTTATATTAACCTAGAAAATTAGTTTAATTCATAAAAAGTGTCAAATTACATTTATTTGGGTTTTTATAATATCAATTATGTTAATATTTCATCAATAAGTTAATTACTGCATCATCATTGTGTCCTAAATAAATTATATTATTTAATGTCTAAAAATTATAAATAAAATACCATTATGTAGAAAATATTTTTAGATTTATAATAAATATTTATAGTTGATTTTAACTTATGTATAACCCTATATTAAATATGATGTAGTTATTAAACTTTGATTTTAACTCTTCTAACTCTTCTTTAAATAAAATAATTTTAAGTTTCCTAATCTAATCCAAGTGGACCTAAATGGTCATTTTTTATTCCTAAAGTTTGGTATGGTCGAATTATACTTATCCAATAGAATTAGGACATGTGTTAGGGTAATAATAATATCATTTTTACCCTTAATTACCCTATTTAATTTTAACCGTGGTAAATAAGAGTAAAAAGTTACTATTCACCAAAAAAATTATTTTTATCTTATTGAACAACATTTTACTCCTTGATATTAACCGTGTCTCTTGGATTTTCGAAATTTAACTTACAGAAGCGGTAAAATTAAGTTTTATGTAAATTTGCAAATTCTCTTTGGAGGTGGGTAAAAGATGGTAAAAAGTTCAATAAAAATTTTATATATCTAAAATTATTATAAAATGACTATAATAAATTAAATTGAACTCATATATGTATTATTATCTATTTTTACCTAAAATAAATTTAAATAAAATAAATTATTGTTTAAATAAAAAGTCAATTTTATCCAATAACACAGTGTTTTAACTATTCCTCAAAAATTGAAAGTTTTCAGAAAAATATCAAAAATACACCCTAAGCTTATTTCAATATTCCAAATCCAAAAAATGAAGTCCATTTTGAAAGATAAAATTTATAAAATTTCAAAAAGTGGGTATTACTATTCATAACGGCTATTTTATATAATATTTTAATAACATATCATTGTTTAGTGAAACTCGGTATTGCGTACAATGAAAGCTATCAAGGAAGGTTTCTCTTGCGTGTAACGAAATCCAAGACAATGTTGTGTGTAGTGAAAGATTCCTTTGGTGTTGCATATAACATAATACATAAAAACAAAATATTTCTCATAAAATCTCAGGGTGTTTAATTTTATCCCCTTAAAAATAATTTCTCCCACGAAATTCATCACTTCGTAACAAACAGATGAGGATACTTATCCCTCATCATATCCTCATATTCCCATGTAGCTTCTTCTAATTGGTGGTTCCTCTATAAAACTTTAACCAAGCGAGTGGTCTTGTTTCATAGAAATCTTTCACTGTGATCCAGAATCTCTATTGGTAGTTCTTTATAAGAAAGATCTTGCTCCACCAGTAGAACTTCTGAGCTTAATACATGTGAATGTTCGAGTATGTACTTTCTCAGGAGAGATACATGGAACACATCATCAACTTGATATAGATTTGGTGGAAGCGCCAATCAGTAGGCTACCTTGCCAACACGGTCCAGTATTTCAAAAGGACCAATATACCTAGGGCTCAACTTGCCCATCTTTCCAAATCTCATTACTCTCTTCCAAGGAGATATTTTTAAGAACACTTTATCACCCACATCAAACTCTAGGTATTTTATTCGGTTGTCGACATAACTTTTTTGTCGACTCTGATCTGATCTTATGTGTTGTTGAATAGATCTCACTTTTTCTGCCATCTCATCAACAAGATCAGTTCCTAATAGCTTTCTTTCCCCAGCTTCATCCCAACAAGTAGGAGTTCTGCATTTTTTGCCACAGAGAGCTTCATAAGGAGCTATCTGAATACTAGTGTGAAAGCTATTATTGTAAGAAAATTCCACCCAATGTAGGTGTTGATCTCATCCACCATTTAAATCCAAAGAGCAAGCTCTCAACATGTCTTCAAGAGTTTGAATTGTCCTCTCAAACTGAATGTTTATCTGAGGATGATAAGTAGTGTTGAAACTCAACTCTGTATCTAGATTATGATGAAGACTTCATCAAAACATAAAGGTAAACCATGGATCCCGATTAGATATAATGGAAATTGGAACACCATGCAATCTTACCACTTCCTTCACATATATGCTGGCAAGATGATCAAGAGATAAATCTTCTCTAATAGTAATGAAGTGTGCCGACTTTGTAAGACGATCAACTATAACCCAGATAGCATTATTGCCTTTTGATGTTTTAGGAAGTCCAGTGATAAATTTCACAGTGATGTTTTCCCATTTCCATTCTAGTATGGGTAATGGTTGTAACATCCCCTTAGACTTCTATCTCTCAACTTTAACTTGCTGACAAACCAAGCATCGAGAGACATATTCAACAACATATCCTTTCATTCCATCCCACCAGAAGTACTCCTTCAGGTCCATATACATCTTCATGCTTCCAGGGTGAATAGATAATGAAGAACTATGAGCTTCATCTAATATTTCCTTATTTAATTCTGGGATGCGAGGAACACAAACCCGATTCCTGAACCATATTATTTCATCACAATCAATGTGGAATTTAGGAACATTTCTCACCTTATTTTTTAACTCTACATCATCTTTATGTTCCTCTTTAATCTTCCACGTATATATGGTTGAACATTCATTTGCTAAAGATAAGATTTTTCACCATCCATTATAATTCCAATATCCATCCTTTGTAAATCCATAAATATTGGATCTTTTGTGATCCTCATCATGGATGAGCTGGCATAGTCTTGTCGACTTAATGTGTCTTCCACCTTGTTTTCTTTCCTAGGGTGGTAATGAATTGGGCAGTCATAATCCTTAATTAGCTCCAACCATATTCTTTGGCGCATATTCAGCACCTTTTGTGTGAAAATATACTTTAAACTTTTATGATCATTATAAATATCACACTTTTCACCATAAATATAATGCCTCCTAATCTTTAATGTAAAGACTACCGCAGATAACTCGAAATCATGAGTTGGGTAATTTTTCTCATGGATGTTCAACTATCGTGAGGCATAATCTGTCACCATATCATTTTGCATGAGAACACACCCCAATCCCTTCTTGGATGCATCACTATAGATCAAAAACATTTCTCCACTACAAGAAAGTGTGAGTAATGGTGCACTAGATAACCTTCTTTTTAACTCCTTTAAATTTTCTTCACACTCCTCCGTCCAAACGAACTTAACTTATTTTCAAGTCATCCTGGTGAGTGGATTAGATAATCAGGAAAAATATTTCACAAAACGTCGATAATATTCATCCAGACCAAGAAAACTACAGATCTCAGTTACTGTTGTTGGTCTCGTCTATCTTTCGATAACCTCTATTTTTTCTGGATCCACAGATATCCCCTCCTTTGAGATTATGTTACCCAAAAATGAAACTTTTTAAAGCCTAAATTCACACTTGGTAAATTTGGCATAATGCTTTTCCTTTATTAGGGTATTTAATACAATTCTCAAGTGATCTTCATGTTCTTCCTTGCTCTTTGAATATACAAGAATATTGTCTATAAAGACTACCACAAACAGATCAAGATAGTCTCTAAAGACTCTATTCATTAGATCCATGAAGATAGCAGGGTCATTAGTAAGACCAAATGGAATCACTATAAATTCATAGTGTCCATACCTTGTACGGAATGCCGTATTTGATATATCCTCTCTATTGACCCTTAATTGATGATACCCTGAATGAAGATAAATCTTGGAAAAGTATTGAGCTCCGTGTAGTTGGTCAAATGAGTCATCAATGTGTGTGAGAGGATATTTTTTCTTGATAGTGATCTTGTTATGTTCTCGATAATCAATGCAGAGTCTCATTGATCCATCTTTCTTCTTAACAAACTGAACTGGTGCTCCCCAAGGTGATGCACTAGGGTGTATGAATCCCTTATCAAGATTCTATTGGAGTTGCTTCTTCAATTCCTATAACTGAATTGGGGCCATTCTATAAGGATTCTTTGAAATGGGCATAGCACCTGGTATGAGTTATATTGAAAACTCAACTTCACGATTTGGTGGAAGACCTGGAAATTCCTCTAGAAAGACATCATCAATCTCCCGTACAATGGGAATATTCTTAATTGTGATATTCTCTCCAACCATTTGAGATAAATAACCTTTATTTATTGGAATCCAGACCCATAAGATGGAAGAAATTTCCACTGGAAGTTTATATTCATCCTTGCATCGATAGATGATCATAGATTGATCAAGAATATGAATTCTGACTTCCCTTCTTTGGAAATCAATATGAGCTCCATATAAGGAAAGTCAATCCTTGCCTAGAATCACATCAAGTTCCACTATAGGAAGGATCACAAGATTTTCATGAAGCACTTTCCCACAAACGTCAATTGGAGAAGAATTATAAACTTTTGATGCAACCGTTGTGCCATTATGAGTTTTCACAGCTAACTCAACAGCTAATTATTGAGGTAGTATGGCAATACCCTTAGAAAATTCTTCAGAAATAAAAAATTTGGTGGATCCAGAATCAAATAAAACATTTTCTACTTTAGAGTGGATGGTAAGTGTACATTTCACCACTTCGTTATCATAATCCACATCGCTGATAGAAATTTCATGTGACTTTCCTTTGTCTTTGGCCTTAAGAGTTTTTTGACGTTGATCAACATCAACAACCCTTGGATTTGGGCATTGATTAGAAAAATATGTCATTTCCTTTCACTTATAACATTGAAGTGTAAGAGGTGCATTCTATGTAGCCTTTTCTTTGTTCGCATCACTAGACATATTTTTCCCATCATTTTGGCATTCAAATGCCCGATGACCTTATTTTCCACATTTGAAACATTTACTTGTCCCTTTAACACAATTACCTCCATGTTTCTTTCCACACATTGAGCCTAAAGAAAAACTCATCTACTTTTCAGTGTGGTCTTTATATTTCCCTTTGAATTCCATTTTCTTCTTCTTTTCAAACCCATATGACTAATGGGTTACTCCAATCTCCATATCAACCTTTAGAGCACATCGAACAATTTCTTCATAGCTATTGAAGTCTCTTATTTCTAATTCCCTTTGGAGACATGGTTTTAAGACACTAAATAATCAATTGATCTTACTCTTAGGTTGGATAATAATTCTGGAAGCATACCTTGAAAATCTTGTAAAATTTTCTTTGTAGGTACCAATAGATTTATCATCCTTTTTTTAGTTCAAGAAACTCCATCTCCATCTTTTTTTTGAAGAATAAAAGGGAAGTACTTATTGAAAATTATATTCTTGAACTCATCCCATGCCATGGAATCAATTTCATATCTTTGAATCGTATTCTTGATAAGATTACACCATTGATCAGATTCACCTTCCAAACGATATACTCTTAAGATTAATTTATCATGTTTAGAACATTGAAGAACTGAAAATACCTTTTCAGTGGTATGGATCCATTGTTCATCCACTAATGGATCAGTAGACCCACTGAATGAGGGGGGACGCTGCCTCATGAAGGATTCAATAGAATGGTTCTCCTTCCTTTGTTCGTTTGGAAGTCCTGTATGATTCATAGCTTGATAAAGTTGTGTGAGCATGGATAAAATATTTTTAATTCCAGCTCCCATAATGTTTTGTTGCTCATGGGGGACAATCATTGCATTGCCCATTGCATTCAGCATTAACATGGTTCCTTTGGGTTCTAGCCACTGACTAAAACCAATAAGCATAGTGTGAGAAACACTAATCATAATAGAAAAACCACATAATCAAGAATAAAATTTCACTCCTAAGGTCTTATAATAGGTTATTCATGGACATTTATAAAACACTAATATTTTGTTCTATTCTTAGACATTTCTTTAGGGTTCTTACTAAGGCTTTAATATCCTAGTTTCCCAAGGTAGACTATACCTTTCCTCTAATACCAACTATAATGACCCATACTTTACATACATTTTTATTACTTCATAATTTAATCATACTTATTACAACATATAACAAAAACATGATAGGATCGTATAGGTATAGTGTCTTTATAAACTTGGAAACATAAAAAACTGGTCCATAAAGCATCTAAATTATATCCTATTTATTTCATCATATCTAGATCACCTTTTGGCATATCCTACTTAATAACCTTCTTCCTTACCTAGTTAAAATAAAACATACAAAAGGGTGATCTCAAATGCTCAGTATGGGTAAACAAAAGAAAATATCAATCATATCATATTCATAAGAACATAACATTTTGAAAATCATAACCTGCAAAAGAGATCATAATATCATAACATGGGATAAATCATAGTAGTTAAATGTAATCCCAATAATCATAAGATAAAACCTGAATATTTGTGTCATACACACATAATCATAGAAAATCATTTTATATTAGTCAAGACTCATTTCCATGACTATCATAGCAGACAAAGTCCATTTCTGAACCAAGTTCACTCCTCGTTCCAGTCCTGTATCACTGAACCAGATTAACATGACATTCCAGCCATTTCTATCTGAGGAGATATAAATCTTTACCCAATGCATTGGAGGGAGATATAGGTCGCACCCATCTCATAATGAAACCATTCTTATGTGTGCCACAAAATCATAAATCATATATCATAGCATAACCCATGTAATAAAAATGGGATTCTTAAACATCATGTCATCATTACATAATCCAAATAAGATAAAAGGACTTCATAAAAATAATTCCATCATATCATAATAAAATAAATGAAAAATAGGGATAGAAACAGAACACTATATTATCTTAGATGGAAAATAATTTTGATAAAACACTTTAACTTCATTCTTGAAGAAAAAATCCTTTCTACATCAAATTTTTTTTCCTTTCTTAAAATTTCATACAATTTTAAAATAAAAGAAGTTAATTAAAAATAAACTTGAAAACTTTGAAAGGAAGCTTCATGGAAATAAAGTTCTATGAAATCCTAAAAATCCATTCATTCTGTATAAGTTAAAAAAACATTCTTCTCATACTTTGGTCGGAAAAGTCAAAAAGTATCTCGTACTAAAAATGACAAAAGATTCCTTTCGTATCTTTTACTAAAAATTAACCAATAAGTAAAATTTTACTTAAACAATTGTTTGAGGATATAAATAACATTAAATATTGTGGAAGCATGGATGTGGATGATAAATATGCCCCAGTAAATTCTGAAGTATAAACAATATCGGATAAAAAAGAGATTGTGAGATTTTCCCTTACCTTAGGTCCGATATGATTTATACGTATCTGAACCTCCAGTATAATGATTTAAATAAGGTCATTGAATAATTACATAATCATATTCATTGTTATGATATCATATATGGTTATATTCTTATCTTCTTATTAGTAATATTTCATTGCTACTTGTTATTCGGGTGTTCATTGTTTATGGTCTTAGGCATGTTTTGTTGAATAAATTCTTATTTCTATTTTTAGGTTATAGATACCTCATTTAAATAATGGTATTAGTGTAATATATATCATATTTATTCATTCAAATCATTTATATAATCATTATTCAATGAATATCATGTAGAACGAGTCGCATCACATCGTGGAGATAGTCGGTCGTACTTACGCATGAGCGATGATATCATTCTTTTGATATTGAAATAGTATATATAATTGGATGTTATATCATATATAAATAATAATAATGTTATATTTATTATTTATATAATTTATACTCATTATCAAAACCCATCCAAATGATGAAATGTTTGAATA
Source organism: Viscum album (assembly GCA_963277665.1). Classification (NCBI taxonomy): domain Eukaryota; kingdom Viridiplantae; phylum Streptophyta; class Magnoliopsida; order Santalales; family Viscaceae; genus Viscum; species Viscum album. The sequence goes on along the minus strand of OY728125.1, from coordinate 166,303,661 downwards.
AAAAACTACACCACGACGTGGAGACGGTAAGTCGTACGTATGCACGTGTGGTGACTTTTTCATTCATAGGATGGATAAAATAACTAATATGGTTGTACCATTTATAATAACCTCAAAGTATATCGAATATACTATAGTTATTATTTTATAATGGATACAACAAATAAGGAATAAGTGGAAGAATAAATGAACTTGAAATAGGTGGTGAGATATTTACCTCTTCTTCGGGTTCTTCCTTTTGATATGATCAAAAGGGCTTCATAGGTTGGCTTTCTGAAAAAAGGAAGACCTCTTGGATGAAGGGAAGACAGTTGAGAGGGTATTCGGTAGGGGTTTTTCTGAGTCAAATGGCTTTGGAGGTCTGAATTAGGGAGAAGGGGGAGTGCCCTTTTATATGAGGGGTGAGGGGCACCTTAGGAAAAATGTAAAATATTATTTTATAATAAATTCATATTAGGTTTATAATGGCTCCAAAGTGACTTATGTAGAGGCTAGGGTGGTGATGGATCAAAATCCTCTCAACCAATAGGTTTTTGATAAGTTTTGTTTACCATTTTAACCTTATCATTTAGATTTAACTCTAAGTTAAATAATTTAACGTTTACCGTGTCTTCTTGTATTCTTACACTATATGGTTAATAAACTTACTATAAACTTCCAATCATACTCCAATTGGTTCATTAATGTCATATTTATTATTATATAAGTCTTTTTTCTGATCCTTTGATTTTTAAAACCATTATATCAATTAATATTATAATTTTTGTTTTAAGAACTCTTTTATGTCAATTGTGACACTATTTGGTATTTTGTTTTTTCTAAATTCATAACAGCATTATTACTTCGCAAACAATTCATCTAAACAACCCTAATTTTTTATATTAACCTAGAAAATTCGTGTAATTCAAAAAAGTCTCAAATTACATTTATTTGAGTATTTATAATATTAATTATGTTAATATTTCATTAATAAGGTAATTACTGCATCATCATTGTGTGAAAAATAAATTAAATTATTTAATGTCTAAAAATTATGAATAAAACACCATTATGTAAGATATATTTTTATATGTATAATTAATATTTATAGTTGAATTTATCTTAGGTATAACCCTATATTAATAATGTTTTAGTTATTAAACTTTGATTTTAACTCTTTTAACTCTTCTTTATATAAAATAATAATAAGTGTTCTAATCAAATAAAAGTGAACCTAAATGGTCATATTTTATTCCTAAGGTTGTATTTGGTCGAATAATACTTATCCAATATAATTAGGACATGTTTTAGGGTAATAATAATATCATTTTTACCCTTAATTACCCTATTTAATTTTAACCGTGGTAAATAAAAGTAAAAAGTTATTATTCACCAAAAATTATTTTTGTCTTATTGAACTAAATTTTACTCCTTGATATTAACTGTGTCTATCTTATTTTATAAATTCAACTCATAGAAGCGGTAAAATTATGTTTTATGTAAATTTTCAAATTCTCCTAGAAGGTGGATAAAAGACGGTAAAAAGTTCAATAAAAATTAATATATAAAAAATTATTATAAAATGACTATAATAAATTACATTGAACTTATATAGGTACTATGTATCTATTTTGACCTAAAATAAATTTAAATACAATAAATTATTATTTAAATAAAAATTCGGTTTTAACCAACAACTCAGTGTTTTCACTATTCGTCACAAATTGAATGTTTTCAGAAAAATACCAAAAATTCACCCTAATCTAATTTCGATATTCCTAATCCAAAAATGAAGTCCATTTTGAAAGATAAAATTTATAAAATTCAAAAAATGGGAATTACTATTCATAACAGCTAGTTTATATAATATTTTAATAACATATCTTTGTTTAGTGAAACTCAGTATTGTGTACAATGCAAACTATTGAGGATGGTTGCTCTTGCGTGTAATGCATGCCAAAATAGTGTTGTGTGTAGTGAAGGATTCCTTTGTTGTTTCGTATAACATAATACATAAAAAAAATATTTCTCATAAAATCATAGGGTGTTACAATTGCATTCTATAATAATATAATATTAAGAGATAAGATGAATCGTCCACATGAAACACCAAGAGATAAAATGAAAAGAAACCAAACCCATCACACAAATGAATGTATAAATAAAACTGATATAGATAAAAGTATACAAAGGAAATACTCCAATGTGATGTTAAGGAAGTGACACAAAAACTATCCATGGTCTAGGCTAGAAATGTCTAGTACATTCCACATAATCTTATTAGAAACCTAAAAATTGGTATATATATGTATGGTGAGCATACAAGAATACTCAGTTGAAAACCAAAGTATGTTGCGAACATGTGAAAGAATAATATTAATACACCCATGAGAAAACAAAATAACCAAACAACATCTATACAGGTATATGAACCAAACCTATCCTCACTAAGGAATTTACACCAAATAAAGAAATCCAGGTAATATAATATAACATGTGCCACATAGATAAAGGGTACCCCACACCACTTTCCCACTAGTAAGCCACTCTCACACCCCAATGTCATATGACCAGAAACTCCTATACCTTCTGTATACCACACTAAGCCATAATAAAAGTCACATCACATCACACCTACAAACACCTGGGATTCCTAACCCACAAGCATGACCATATCACAACTCTCCCAAAAACACCTAGACTATCACACATCCACAACCATAACCAGAGATATTTTGTAACATGAATCTGATGGAAATAAACCTCCTTCCCTCCTCCTACCATGTACATCCCCCAATGTAAGCCAACTCATCCCATCTCATCCTACTCATAGACACCTATGTTGTAACACATCTCTCCCAAAGACACTTGGAATCACCATCCCACAAGATCAGCAACGTCACATGTCTCCATAAGAAACCAACTTTATCAAAACCACCATCTAGTGCACTATGAGATATTTATCCATCACAACCTTTTTAAAACCTACCTCTCCTAGAAGAGAGTGTTGGAAAGTGTAGGTACCCATGTATCTTTTATCCTAAATATATTTTAGGAAACACCCCACCCCCACCCCTGTGTAAAAATAATACTGTTGGCACATAGTTCCCAACATGGGTGGGGTGCATATAGAAATAAACATTAACATAAAAGTATATACATATATCAACACATAATCCTAACATATAGGTTAAAAACAAATGATCTAACCAACCCACAACATCATCACTTTTACTACCACCTCAAAATGTATAGCACCACATAAGCCACAAAATGAATTTCAAATTTCCATATAATTTACATTATCTATCCAATTCATTTAATTATTGGGAATAAATTGTACATCATCAAATATCCCATCATTTACTTATTCATTAATCAATTAAATCCCATTAACTAATCCAAACCCTAACAATTTCAATCATTAATAAACAGTTATTACATCTTTACCCTGTCATCAAGAACAACACAACCACACATCAAAAGTAACCCATCAAATCCCTCACAACATCTCCTCACCACCCCACAAGAATAGTCAAACAAACTACAATCTCACTACCCCCAAAATCATAGATAAACAACCACCACCTCGACACCCCAAAAGCATGGTAAAACAACTTTCCAATTTGTCCATGTAACCCAACCACACTTCTTAACCTCATAGCATGACCACACATCATTAAGATCAATGATTATTATATTTAATTTACAAAGTGTATTTAATCAAATTCCACATTATTTTATGGGTTTTTTCAAACAATCCATAATCCTAGGGAAACCATTTCATTAGTGAAATATAATTGTTTAGCCAATTCCTATTTTATGGTTATATCATAATAATCACATAAGACACAATAGTCACAATACATATCATCCACCCCAAAAAATCCCCCAATGGGAATAATTTTATATAGATAATCAATCCCATACAATCCATAATATTATAATAATATCAAATATGTACAACCATGTGAATCAAACCCCTCTCCCCTTTCAATTTCAATTTAACCCGTTCATTATTCTTAATTAATCCAGAACAACCATACCCTATAGATAAAAAAATAACACCCCTGATACATGATACATAATAAATATAAATGATGGATTCCCTACCTCAGATAAGTTTTTCTAACACGTTGTTCACCGCAGGTCCAAGAAGAAACTTCGGAGAACCACTACTACACCCTGATAAACCACAGATCATCCTGCAATGCACCAAAAAATCATCAAAAAATAGCCTAAATCACACCCCAAAAAAATACCAAAGCACCACAGTGAATCCTAAAGATAATAACAAAATAAAACCACATGGAAAGAAGAATAACTCACCACTGATCACAAATAAGGGCCACCAGAACCAACAAATCGAAGCAAGGAGAAGAGGACTATAAATCCTCCCTGAGGTGCCTAGGGTTCTTCCAAAAAAAGAGAGGGGGGGAGGTTAAATGGATTGAAATTAAAACATAATGTTTATTAAATAACATATACCATTCCAATTTCCCATCATGTAACCATTACATGGAATTTAATCCTCATGTTTCAAAAACATTCAACTTTGTCTAAAAAAATCACCTTCATCCTTTATATAATACATATCGTGAATTACACTTGCATGATGTGTAATCCATCTCATGGATGCAGAAATAGCCACATACAATTCATGAACCATATAACTAAAAAATCCATGAACCACTATTAGATGTATTGTATTCCACATACACTTGATGAACTTCCTACAGTTATTCTACAACATGTCTAGCCTCTATCAGTGACTACCTGAACATCCCATAAATTCATATAACCACAAAAACATGATATGTAACCATATAGTAATTTACATGAAATTAAATAAGATACCTCTCAAATTATTCTCACCCTCAATTATAAAAAACCAATCCTATAAGGCAAGACATTCAAACAACCACCCCACAAGATACCTCTCAATGATCTTGTTATACCTAAATTGATACAACCATGTGAATGCATCAAACCAAATTGCCATAAAACATTTCGCACAACCTCATCACCACATTTCCACATTACCATAACCATCCATCCTCTATATATTCCAAACCAACAACCATCAAAACCAAATAACTATGCCACCATGAATTTAAGAATCGAGAAATTCCGTCATTCATTTGGTGACAGTATCTACTTTAGGTAGAACTAACACACCGTCATGGGTTTAATAAATTATCTATTAATGCACTATGAATAGGAATCAGGTCCTCCCCATTTCAAATGTCACTACATTATGACACATCACACATCACACATCACAAAATGGAAAAAATATCTCATCTCATAAAATAGAAGTATTACAACATCACATAACAAAGAAAAACTCAAAAAAACTCTGAGTATAAGGAACATACCTACATCTCTCATTCCCATGTACTCTCCTCCAGGATACCATGCATCCACTACACACCAACCAAGGAAATGCTCCATCTGTTCATCACTTTCTCCTTGAGATCCTGGATCTCTGCTGGCCTCTATATGAACATCATATCATCCATGATTTCCAAATATCCCCATTAAATGACATGGAAATCATCATGAAGATTCCAAAAAATATGATATATACGGAAGGATTAATGGATCCTCTTTATCCATGGTGTAAATTTCAACCGATATTCCACCTTGCAAACTCACCCCAACACCTAAAAGGTACCAAAAAACTAGGTAGAAATCTTACCCTATGACCTCTACTTCACATGTTGAGGGTAAAACATCAAGAACATGTGGTCCCAAACCACAAACTCCAAGGTCCTCATAAATGATCATCATGAGACATATTTCATTCCTGAACTGCTTTCATCCTCTTAATAACTTGTTGATCCTTCTCTTTTGTGATCTACATTACATCGGGACCATGAATCGCTACCTGCCAAACCTCCATCCAACTCAACAAAAAACGACACAGTATCTTATAGAAAGCATAAAAAAGGCCATACCAATGGATCTGTGATAAATGTTTTTGTACAAAAACCTATCCAATGATATGTTTCATACCCAAGAACAACAAAATTCAATTACTCCTTCCCAAAACATATCCTACAGTCTCTAGATGGCCTAGTCTATCATCTCATCCATCTGATGGTGGAAAGCAATGCTGAGAAATAACTGAGTTCCAAAATCATTCTATAATCCCCTCTAGTCTTCCAAGTGAAAACTTTCATCACACCTGACTAATTGATCACTGAGAATTGGTTTTATTTTTTCAACTGATCAACGATCACCCATATACCATCCAAGAATCCATGAGATCGAGGTAACCCTATGATGAAATCCATCAATATTTCATACCATTTTTACATGGGAACATCCAAATGTTACAAAAAAACTAAAAGGAACATGAATTTAAAACATTAACTATTGAAAAAAAACACTTGTTCACAAACTCCACCATTTCCCATTCCATCCCGATACACCAAAAAAGAATCCTCAAGTCATGGTACATCATGGAAACTCTTGGGTAAATTGTTAATGGTGATCAATGAAACTCATGAATAAATCCTTCGTGCATCACTACTAGATCAAATATCCTCTCATGAAACAACATGAAGTTCAAACCATCCCTTTATAGCATCATCATGTCTAAAATGATCATGCAATACATTTCCACTAATTATCTCTACTAAGACACCTCCACCTTTTGCATTATAGATGACATCTTCGTCATCTAAAACAAACAACCTCTACCTTAATCCACACATTCATTTAATTTCAAGTATTTCAACTCATCCATTTCTCCCCAAGAAAACTCTGAATCTGGAATAATATCCTTCCCCAACATCTTGAACAAAGCATCGTCCACAAAATTACATTTACTGTGGTGTAAGAGATCTCAAAATCATACTCTTAAATAAACTCCATCAACCACCACTATAACAAATTCAAAACATTATGAGAAAAGATATAACTCAACCTCTTATGATCTGATAATACCACAAAGTTCTCCTTAATGAGGTAATGCCATGAAAAATTCAATGCAAACACAATCACTGCTAACTCTAGATCATGGGTGGCATAGTTACCCTCAAGGGTATATAAATAACTAGACCCATAATAAATCACATCCCTCTTCTATATCAACATCAATTTCAATCCCAAATGGGAATATTTGTAAAACACCTCAAACATCACACCCTCCTCATGTAACTAAAGCATTGGATAACTGAACAACTTCCCATTCAGGTAACTAAATGCTGACTATAATAGTTCAATCCACACAATATCATTGTAATTTTAAGTCAATCCAATAAATAAGGCTTCACATAGAAAAAAATTAGACATAAACCACCACTAAAATAATAAAAGACCTTAAAATTGTGAACATATTCCTTGTTTTTGGGCGCTTACCAAGAAATAAATGCCTCAAACTTTAAAGATTCCACTTTCACACCCTGATGAGACACCACATGCCTAAGGAAATTCACCAATCATGTCCAAAAATTGTACTTTTACAACATTCCATAAATTTGGTGGCGTCAAATAACCTATAAGATAGTTCTGAGATGATCAGCATACTCATGGTCTGACTTTGAGTAGATCAAGATATCATCGATGAATAAAAAAAATCAATCAATGAACCCACAGAACATTCAGCTCATAATTCCCATGAACATTGAGGATTCATTTCTAAGACGGAATGACATTACTAAAAACTCCAACTCCCCACAACTTATTTTGAAGTTATTATTCAGGATATCAGAATTTTTTATAACCAATTGGTGATAACAAAACAATATATCTATCATAGAAAACCAACTTACCCCCTCAGCTAGTCAAAAAAATATAACCTTAGAAGTGGGTAGTGGTTCTTGAAAACCAGTTGATTTAACCTCCAGTAATTTATACAAAATATAATAATACAACTTTCCTTCATGGTGAACATAACTGAATAACCCCATGGTGACATACTTCGTCAAATAAAACTCTTCTTTATCAGATCATCTATTTGAATCCTCAACTCCCACAACTCATAAGGTGTCCTTCAATAAGGATCCACTGATAATATAGAAGTGCCAGGATGAAATCCTATCCCAAACTCAACATCTCATCAATGGTGTAGTGGTGCAAACTCCCCCGTAAAAACATCCCAAAACTCCCAAAAAACCATGGGAACATCTATCATCCTAGCCTCTACTGATTCCACAAAAAACATATCCAACAAATAATGAAGGGGATCCATATGATGACTACCCACCTGAAAACCCCACTCACCAAGGAAAACCACACATTGAACACTCAAATTTTATAACATGAATCTCCACTATAAGAATTCAATTAAATAATGTATGTAATAAAACTAGTAGATGTTGGTGATAGCATCACATGGCTACATATATATAAATAAAATATCTGAAAAGGTTTGATGTAGCACCATCCTTTATCTACACCACCGACACAAATCAAAAAATCTACTCTAGCCTCCAACAGGCATTTTCAAAACATGGATCATGGGAAGACTCTCAAAATATGGTCCCATATAATGAACTATAGTCGGTGAAACAAAGGAGTGAAAAAACTATAAATAAAATAATTCACAAAAAACGGTACTAAAAAACTAATCATACCTCTCATAATCTTTGGCCCCTTTGGAACTATAGCCCCCACTATGAGAAATTATTAATTCCATCTGTTCAATGACTCTTTTGATGACCTCCTCTATGACCACACTCAGGATTTTTTCCCTAAACCTGAGGAATATCCTGAGGTCATCTTCTACCTACTCCATCTCCCATTGGCAAAGCAAAAACATGTTTCCATTGCTACTAAAACAGACTCACTAGAAGCTATTTTTTAGTCTATCAGTGAACACGTATTCCTCCATCGAAATGAGCTTGGGGAAATATTGGGCACTAGTTATTTTAATGGCCATGTACCCCGTAACCAAGAAACAATGGAAAAAATCCCCCAGGAAAAGCATGGAAACCAATATCCCTAGAGGTCTGAATGGGAAATTTTTGTGGTTGACTCCCTAGTGGTTAATACCTTGAAGGTCCTAGTGCTTAATAATTTCTAATGATAACCTTGATCCTTGAGGAACCATGTTGGTTCCCCTCTCACAATAAAACTCCTCATGAGTGGATTCACTAAATCACATTTATCTTCTTCTGAACCTATAGATACATTAGAAAAATAAAATGAGTAATTGTATACTGGATAGAAGTATGGAGAACCTCCTCAAGACTTCTCACATGAGAATACTCAATTAGAAAATGTTCTTGGGAAGATGCATAATGTTATTGAATGTGATTCACAACTTTTACAATTACATACTCCCATTCTGATGAGAAACAAAATCCATCCCCTTCACTACATTCAAGGTCGATGAGAGGAACTCTTCCCAGAACTCCTTCTATAAGTAATACCATGAAACATATGCCTCCTCCACTCTCCGAGGTTCTGTTCCAACCACTAATACTCAGATCTCCATATCTTAGTAATATACTAAGTGACCCATTACTATATTGGGGACAAGATCAAAATGAAATCAATCTTAAGCTCCTTTATCCTACACTTTGTCTCCGCATCTAAAACACTACATTCAAATTTTCCAAAAGCATGCTGCTAAAAATAGAACAACACCCTCTATAAAGCCTCATCATGATCTACTGAATCAACCCTATGGTGACGAACCTGATGAACCTAATCTACCAGAGCCACATGCTGATAAAAAACAAGAACCATAGCTGAAATATGAGACAAATATTTTCTAATCCCGGGTAGTATGGAATTTTATTAATATTCATTTTAATTAAATATATTCATTTTAAACTTACCAAAACAACACAATAAAATAAGAACACATGTGATCATGATTAATTTACCTCTCTTAGGTTTCTACCATGAAAATAGTCCACCTCACTTGGTCATTCAACAAGCTCAGATTCCATGAACTCGATCTTAGAGGGGCCTAAAATCCTATGTCCTAGCCAGTATATTTGTCCTATTTGATGAACCAAGGTAAAATATAACTATTTCCACAACAACCCATTAAAACCTCGCTATTCCTTACTTAAAATTCCATCCTATTTTTCAACTAATACCTTTGGTACCACTCTTTCATAACCCCCACCCTCTAAAGATACCACAACGAGGGGAGAGAGACAATTACCCCCCTGAGTTCCACCTCTAGTAGGGCCTGAGATGAATACTAGAACCAAGGGTACAAAAATTTCATGAAATCTTAGGTACTTACCTATATAATAATATATGATCAAAATATAAGATGAATCATCAAAAATAAATCCCATGATATAATATAAAAATAAACTAAAACCATCCCACAAATTCTTGTATAAATAAAACTATTATAGATAAAAGTTTCCAAATTAAATACTGAAAATCAGAGTTGATACAATGAAATTGTAGATATCCAAGGTTTGGTTTAGAAATTTCAAGCACAGTCCGACTAATCCTCCTAGAATCTTGAAAACCTTTTAATATACATAGGGTAATCATATAATTATACATTGTAGGAAAACAAAAGTCTCACATTCACATATTAAATAATCATACTAATTCACCCAGGAGAATATCGTAGAACCAAGTATCACCTATACAGGTATACTAACTAAACCCAACCTCAATATGTTATGATTGATAAATAACTCAAGCTAAGTAATTAAATATAAAATTATTCAAATCGGTAGACTGTAACCCACACCACATTCCTATTAGTATGCTCATGTTATTCCCTCAATGTAGTTTGAAATGGAACTCCCATATCTTCCAAGAACCACAAATCCCAAAAAAATGGTCATATCACATCACAAATACATACAATTGGGCTCACATCCCCAAAATCATGGGCACCTCACATCTCACCCAAAAACAAATGGTCTTTCATAGATCCATAACCATAAAAAGATCATAAGGGTGTCATGAACATGAAGCACATCAATTTCATTCCATCATCCCATCATGTAAGACCCCAATATAAAATAACTCATCCCATTTCATCAATCCGACATATATTTTGGAAATATCACATCTTAGAATAAGACACATGGGCTCACCACCCCACAATCATGACCACACCACATCTCGCATGAAGACACCTATGGTATCACAAACATCATCTATTCAATTATGAAATCTTTATTATAATGGAACATACTTACCATACATTGATATTTCTTTAAAATTTATGAATATTCATTAACAAAACCATGCCTGGACCGTATAGGTTTATTGTCTTTAGAAACTGGGACACATTAACAATGGGTTCTTGAGACACCTAAATTGTCTCCCACTTATTTATTCATAACTAGAACCCTTTTGACATATCTTACTAAATACCATTCTTCATGAACTAGGGTAATGAAACATAAGAAATGGTGAGCTCAAATGATCAGTAATGGTAAAAAAAAGGTAGATATCAATCATATCATAATCATAAGACATAAGAACATAACATTTGAAAATATTATCCTATATATGAAAGATCATGATATCCAATCATGAGATAAATCATAAACGTTCATAAGAATCAATAAATTTAATACCAAAAGTCATAACTTAAGTCATTATATTTTTTTTCATACACATTATCATAGAAATCATCTCATATTAGTCAGGTCTCATTGACAAGACCATCATAGTGGAGAAAATCCATTACTGAACTGAGTTTAATCCTCGTTCCATCCCTGTATTAATTAAGTGAGATCATTTGTTATTTCAGCCATGTATATCTCATGAGATATAAATACTTACCCTATGCATTAAAGGTAGATATATGCCCCACCCATCTCATGATGAAATCATTCTTATTTTTTCAACAAAAACATAAATCACTCATCATAGCATAACCCAAGGAATAAAATGGGTTTCTTAAACATCATTTCATCATAATATAATCCGTGTAAAATAAATGGATTTAATAAATATCATTCCATTAAAAACATAATCCAATAATAGGAATAATAGGATAATAAATTTTAAACATAAACCTATTAAATAATGTAATATTGGATTGAAAATAATTTTGATAGAACACATGAATTTAATTCATGAGGAAAATATTCTTTCTTATTCATAAATGTTTTCATTTCATAATATGTCATGCATTTTTAAAGGAAAAGAATTTATTTGAAAAAAACTTGAAATATTATAAAGGAATATTCAATGAAATAAGGCGTTATGAAAGTGTAAAAAACCATTTACTCCATATAAGTTAAAATAAAACATTCTTCTAATACTTTTTTGGGAAAGTCAAAGAGTGCTTCCTATTGAAAATAAAGGAAGATTCCTTTCATCCATTTCATATAAATTCACCAATGGGTAAAATTGAAATTAAAAAAATATTAGAAAAATATGAAGAATATTTTATAATACATACGTATAGAACATGGACATGGATGATAATGATTCCTCAGTGAATACTTACGTATACACAATCTCAGATAAAATTGATATTGTGCAATTATCCCTTAAATTTGGTCTGATATATTTTGTATTTATCTGAACCTACAATAAAATGATGTAAATAATTTTATTGAATTATTCAAGAATCATATTCATTTTTATGATATCATATATGGTCATATTATCATATTTTTGTTAGTAACATGTCATTATTACTCGTTATTCGTGTGTTAATGGCTCTGTTTATATATGTATTTTTTGTCGAATATGTTTAGGTTCACCTTATTAGGTCATATTTATATCATTAAAAATGATATTAAAATAATATATATAAAAATGTATTCATTTTATACATTTATATAATCAGGATTTATTGGATATCATGTAGAATGAATCGCATCACATCGGGGAGACGGTATGTCATACGTACACACAAGCAACGATATCATTCCCATAATTGTGAAATGGTATGTAAGTGGATGGTATATATTTTGTTCCACAATAAATATCATGTTATAATAATAAAATATAGTTATTATTTCCATCATTTCACCCTTCCAAGTACGGTGGTGGTGAAAAAAAGATTACATCAGGATGTGGAGATAGTTAGTCATATGTACGCACGCGTGGTGATTTCATTTTTCATATGATGAATAAAAGGAGGAATATAGTTTTTGAATAATCATAATAATATCTCATTATATAATTTATATTTTAGTTATTTCATTATAATGAAACAAATCATGAATAATAATTTGAATAAGAGATAAGTTTGAAAGAATCCATAGAGGAGATTACCCCTTCTTCGACCAGCTCCCTATAGACTACCTCATAAAGCACTATGGTTGGTACTTGGAGAAGACCAGATCCTCTATAAGATGACTAGGGATGTTTAAAAGGGAAATTATTAGTGTATAGTTGACATTTAAGGCTCAAAATAAAGTGAATAAGTGAGAGAGGATGTTCCCTTTTATAATTGAGGTGAGGGGCACTTATGAAATCTCCAAAAATATTAATGTAATATAAATTAATTTTTAACTCAAAATGACACAAAATTATTTTATTTCAATGATATGATGAGGTTGGTTTGAAATAATATCATACATTAATTTTAGACATGTATTGAGTTTAATTTAAACCTTATATTTTCATTTTACCCTTAATTAATCTATTTAATTTTTAATTGTGGTAACTCCATTTTAATTATTAAGAGGATGTAAATTTTACTTATATGAGGTAAATTTCCCATAAATAGAATATTTATGATCTTTTAGACCATATATTAGTCACTTTTTAATATTTAAATATTTTTTATGATTTTCAAATAATTTAATAAAATATTATTTTCATAAAATATCAGTAGTTCCAATTTTGATAATATTCATTTCATTGAATTTAATTAAAATTCAAACAAAGAGATAAATTTGAAAAAACCATTCAATATATTTTTAATATGTTATAATCATCCAAAAAAAATTAAAGTAACCTAATTAATTTAAAATATAATTATTTTAATATTTTTCATATCATTTACTTGATATTTCTATTAATAAAACAATTATTGTATCACTTTTGTGTCCATATATATGGTAATTATGCAATATATAAAAATTAAAAATAAATTCCTATGATTTAGATAATTTCATTATATTTGTGGATACTATTTATTATTGATTTTATATCATATTTATCTCCATATTAAAATAATTATAATTATAAGAAATAAGAGGGTGATATTTTCTCACTTTCATGTCACTTAATACTGTTTTAATAATATCTATATAATTTTCATAGATAATTGTCCATTAAATATGTTCATCTAGATCCTTAGGTTTTAAGGGTTTATGTTTACTCATCAATAGGATTTCTTCAGGTGTTTGGGTAATTTTATTGTCCTTATCATATTATTTTGTTACCTAAATTACCTAATTTATCATTAACTGTATTAAATAAACATTATCGTAGTTACTATTCATAATATCCAAAAAACTAAAAGCAACCTATTAACATAATTTAGACCCATTTATTCCAAATATGGAATCAATTTTTCAAAATTTAGAACACATAAGTGGCAGTAATTACATTTAGATTAATCTTGATGTGGGAACGAAAAAACAAGTGTTTTCAAAAGTAAAAACCACAAAAAGGATTTCGTGGGTGTATATCCAATTTTAATGTGAAATTGATTCCAATTATATACATTAGATTAAATTTTAAATACCAAGTATAATTAGACTTTAAAACTAATTAAAAAGAAAATTTTATTGTATAAATAAATTAACCTAAATCATTTTTGAATTAAACTGCAGTATTTCACTATTCAATAAAATATGAAATATGTCGGAAAAATAAAAAAGATCAATCAAAGTAAATTTTTATGTCCTGCTTCCAAATAAGAAGTTAATATTGTTGTATAAAATTTATTAATGTTTGAAAATGTTAATTTTAAATGGTTTCTCCCATAAAAGGTGGTAAAATTAGTCTTTTGAAGAATATAGGTTTTTTATACATCAAATAAGTTTTACTCATACCCTATGACTAAAATATATATTGGAAGAATATAAAAAATATTTTTATTTAATATATAAAATATATAATATAATTTAATTTAATTTATTAATTATAATTCACTTAATTTATTAATAAAACAATACCTATATATAAGGGATTTATATTTTTCATAAATAATTGGTATCCTAATAATTTACATTATATTTTCATAAGTTATTTATATATATTATTGCTAACCTAACAAGTTGGTTATAATTGTAATTTTATTCTAATGGTGTCTCATGATTTTTTTATGTTCATGATTTTGGGCAAGTCATGAAATTAAAGAATTAAAATGATTTAAAGAAAATATTTCATAAAAACATCCAGGTGTAAAATTTTACCCCCCTAAAATGAATATTGTACTTAAACTTCATCACTTGGATACAAAAATAAGATGATACCTCTACCTCATCACGTCCTCAAGTTCCCATGTAGCTTCTTTAAATTCCTATTTCGGCCATAAATCTTTAACCAAGATAGTTGCCTTATTTTGTATAATATTTTCTATACAATATAGAATCTCTATCAGTTGTCCTTCATATTAATGTTCTTGATACAGTGTTACGAATTCTGAGTTTAGTGCATGTGAAGGATTAGGTGTGTACTTTATCAAGATATATACAAGGAACACATCAATAACTTGAGAGATATTCGGTGTAATATCAAATTTATAAGCTTCCTTCCCAACACGATCTAGTATTTTAAAAGGACTAGTATACCTGGGTATTATCATTCCCTTATTTTAAAATATTGTTACTCTTCTCGAGGGATATATTCAAACAAACACCTGGTCACCAACTTCAAACTCTAGGACTTTTTTTCAGTTTTTAGAAAAATATTTTTGTTCACTTGGAGCTTCTCTTATGTGTTGTTCAGTATATTTGACTTTTTTTTATCATTTCATAAACAAGATCCGGTAATAATAGATTTCTTTCCCTAACATCATCACTTAATGTTAGGGTTTTGTAGTTATTTCCATATGTGGATTCATATGGATCCATCTGAATACTAGAGTGCAAGCTATTATTGTAAGAAAATTCTACCAATAGTTTGTGTTGATCCCAGCAACCTTTGAAATTCATATAATAGGCTCTAAAAATGTCTTACAGAGTTTGAATTTTTCTCTCAAACAGACCATATATCTAATGATTATAAGAAGTACTAAAACATAACTTTGTATTTAGATCATGATGATAACATTACCATAACTTTTAGGTAAACCTCAAGTCCCAATCAGATATAATTTGATGTTGTACTCCATTTAATATTAACACTTCTTTTATATATATCCAGTAAATCTGATCAAGATATAAATCCTATCTAATAGTAATGAAGTATTCCAACTTCATATAGTGGTCAACTATAACCCATATAGAATTATATCTTTTGGATATCATAGGAAATTTGACAAAAAATCCATAGTGATGTTTCCCATCTCCATTCTCTTATGGGTAACGGTTATAACATACCCTTAGACTTCTGTCTCTGACAAACCAATAACCAAGATACATATTCAACAACATCACTTTTCATGCCATCCCGCCATAAATATTCTCTTGGGTCCCTGTACATCT
Source organism: Viscum album (assembly GCA_963277665.1). Classification (NCBI taxonomy): domain Eukaryota; kingdom Viridiplantae; phylum Streptophyta; class Magnoliopsida; order Santalales; family Viscaceae; genus Viscum; species Viscum album. The sequence goes on along the minus strand of OY728125.1, from coordinate 166,287,174 downwards.
ATGTAATTTTAGGATTAATAGAGAATGAATAACTATGATCCTTATCCAACATCTCCTTATTTAATTCTATTGTTGGAGGAATATTGACTTGGTTCCAGAAACTTATTATTCCAACACAATAAAGGTTGCATTAAGGCACTTTTGTAGCTTTACATCGTCCTTCAATGCCTCCTTAATCATCACTTGTATATATGGTTGAACATTCATTTGAGAATGATAATATTTTTCCCCTTCCATTAAAATTTAAATATAAATCCTTCAAAAATACATAAATATTCGATCTTTTGTGATCCTTATTATTGATAGGACAGGATGGTCCTTTCGATTCAAAGCATATGCCACCTTGTTCGCTTTCCCAGTTTGTTAATGTATCAAGAATCCATAATATTTATCCAACATCAACCATCTAATTTGGGGAATATTCAAATCCTTTTGTGTAAAAATATAAATTAAACATCTATGATCATTATAAATATCTCACCATTCACCAAAAATATAATTCCTCAATATCTTTAATGAAATTATAAGCACAGCAAACTCCAAATCTTGAGTTGGGTAATTTGCCTCATGGATTTTTAGTTGTTGTGTGGTATAAACTTTCACCAACTCAATTTTCATGAGAAGACATCCTAGACCCTGCTTGGATGCATCAATGTAGATCACAAACCTTTCTCCACTACAGGGTTGTGTGATCATAGGTGCAATGGATAACCTTCTTTTTATCACTTTTTAATTTTCTTCACACTCCTCCATCCACACGAATATAACTCCTTTCTGATTCAACTTGGTGACTGGATTAGATATCCATGAAACATATTTCAAAAAACATTGATAATATCTAGTCAAACCATGAAAACTTTAGATCTCAGTTGCTGTTTTCATTCTATACCAACTTTTAATAACATCTATTTTTCTAGATCCCCAGATATCCCTTTTCTTGAGATTATGTGACCAAAAAATGAAACATTATGAAGAAAAAATTCACACTTGTTAAATATTTCATAAACATTCTCCTTTCTCAAGTTATTTAGTACAATTATCATGTGATCTTCTAGTTCTTCCTTGATCTTCGAATATACAGGAATATCATATATAAAGAGTATAATAAACTGATCATGATAGTCTCTGATGACTCTATTCTTTAGATTCCTAAAGATAGAAGGGTAATTAGTAAGACCAAAATGAATCATTATAAATTCATAGTGTTTATAACTTATACGAAATTTCATCTTTGATATATCCTCTTTCTTGACCTTTAATTGATGATATCCAGAACAAAGATAAATCTTGGAAAATTATTGAGCTCCACATAGTTGGTCGAATAAGTCATCAATGTGGGGATGGGAATATTTTTTTCATGATATTGATATTGTTATGTTCTTGATAATCAATACAGATTATCATTGATCAATCGTTCTAGTTAAAAATTATAACTGGTTCACCCCAAGGTGATTCACTATGGAATATGAATTCCAATTCAATATTTTCTTAGAGTTCCTTCTCCAATTTATATAACTGAATTGGGGCCATTATATAAGGTGTATTTGAAATAGGTATAGCACCTGGTATTAGTTCTAATGAAAACCCAACTTCACAATTTGGTGGAAGATTGGGAAATTCCTCTAGAAATAAATCATCAAAATCCCATAAAATATGTGTATTATTAATGATGAGTTTCTCACCAACCAGTTTTGATAGATATCCTTCATTGGTAGGAATCATGACTCAAAATATGGATTAAATTTCTACTTGAAGTTCATACTCATCCTTCAATTGATATATGATCATAGATTGATCTGGAATATGAAATGTGACTTCCCTTACTAAGAAATTTATATGAGATCCATATAGAGAATGCTAATTAATTCCAAGAATCACATCAAATTCCACTGAAGGAAGGATCACAATATTTTCAAGAATCACTTTCCCATAAACATTAACTGGAGAATAATTATAATATTTTTATGTGACCATTATGACATTAGGATTTGTCATAGATAACTCAAAATCTAGTTGTTGAGGTAATGTGATGATACCCTTTAAAACTTATTCAGAAATAAAATAGTTGGTGGATCCATAATCTAGTAAAATATTTTCAAATTTAGAGTGGATGGTAATTGTACCTTTTACCACTTCATTATCATACTCCCCATCAGCGATAGTGATTTTAGGTGACTTGACTTTTTCATTGTCCAAAAGGGTTTTTTTACATCGATCATCATCGATAAACCTTAGATTTGAGTATTGGTTGGAATAATGCCTCATTTCCATTCACTTGTATCATTGAAGTGTTGGAGGTGAACTCTATGACTCTTTACTCTATTCACATCAAAATACCTTTTTCCCATCACTTTTTCATTAAATTACCCATTGGCCTTCTCTCCCACACTTAAAAAAATAGTCCCTTTAAGACATTTTAATCTACTTTTCCTTCCACACTTTGTGCATAAGAGACAACTCATCTTCTTTTCAGTGTGGTCTTTATATTTTCCCTTGAGTTCCATTTTTTCTATTTTTATCATACTCATAAGACTGATTGATTACTCTAATCTATATATCAACCTTGAGAGTACATCAAATGATTTCCTCGTATCTATTGAAGTCCCTTAAAGATAATACCCTTAGGATAATTGGTTTTAACCTACTAAATAATTACTCTATTTTACTCTCAGGTTGGATAATAATTCCAGAGGAATACATTTAAAGTCCTATAAAATTTTCTTCTTAGGTACCAATAGATTCATCATCTTTTTTATGAAGCTCTTGGAACTCCTCCGTCTTGGTTCAAAGAATATAACGAAAGTTCTTATTGAAAAATAAGTTTGTGAACTCAACCCATTCTATGGATTCAATTTCATCTCTTGGACTCATATACTTGATAAGTTTCAACCATTTATTGGCTTCAACTTCTAAATGATAGACTTCAAATATCACTTTATCATGTTCTAAAAATTGGTGAACTGAAAATATCTTTTTAGTGGTACTGATCCATTGTTCAGCCACTAATGGATCAGTAGACCCGCTTAAAGAAGGTTGACACTACCTTATGAAGGTTTCAATAGAATGTTCCTCCCTACTTTTTTGTTTATAAGTCTTTTATTATGCATTTATTAATAAATTTTTGTTATCATAGATACAAGATTTTTCTTTCAAACTCCTATAAAATTCAGTTGCTCAGGAAGATAATCATTCCATTTCCCCTTGCATTCATGATTAACACGGTTCCTTCTAGTTCCAACCATTGATTGAAAGCAAGAAGAATAATGTTAGAAACACCAATAATAATGTGAATCCCACATAATCAATAATAAATTTCAATTTAGGAAACTTTAGTATTTATCCTTGGTTATTCATGATTATTTCTAAGACACTAGGATTGTAACATATAACCATAGGGTTTTAACAATGATTTTATCATCCATGTTTCCAAAGTATTATTATACCTTTTATCTAATACCAACAATAATAACCCATACTTTACAGAAATAAATACTACTTCAAAATTAAACAATATTCATTAACAAAACCACACAAAAACCATATAGGATTAGTGTCTTTAGACACTGGGAAACATATACAACTGGTTCATAAGACATCTAAATTATCTCTTACTTATTTCTACATAACTAGACCCCTTTTGAAATATCTTACTTAATAACCTTCGTCATGACTTGGGGAAATAATTCATAAGAAAGGGTGATCTCATATTCTCATTAAGGGTAAAAAAGTGAGATATCAATCATATCATAATCATAAGACATAAGAACATAAAATTTGAAAATCTTATCTTGCATATGAATGATCATGATATCATGTCAGGGTATAAACCATAAAAGTTCATAAGAATAAATGAACGTAATGAAAAAAGTCATAACATAATACAAAATGTTTTTTGGAATATACAGAAGTGTATAAAATCATTTCATATTAGTCAAGGCCCATTTCCAAGACTATCATAGTGGACAAAGTCCATTACACAACCGATTTCACTCCTCGTTCCAACCCTGTATTACTGAACTGAGATCATTTTTAGTTCCATCCATGTCTATATTATGAGATATAAATATTTTACCAATGAATTAGAGAGAGATATAGGTCCCAAACATCTCATAATAAAATCATTGTTACATTTTCTAAAGAAAACATCAATCATTCATCATATCTTAACCTAAGGAATAAAATGGATTTTTTAAACATCATTCCATCATAACATAATCCATATAAAAATAAGATTTTATAAATACCATTACCTAAAGAAATAATCAAACCATTTTAATAATAGGGATAATATACTTGAACGATAACTTTATAAAAGAATATACACTTATATGGAAAATAATTTTCATTGAACAGTTATAATTAATTCTTGAAAAAAATATCCTTTCTTCTTCCTAAACATATTCTTTTCTCAAAATACAACTCAATTTTAAATGAAAAATAACTTATTTGAAAATAAACTTGAAATATTTTAAAGGATGATTCATGTAAATAATGCATTATTAAATCATAAATATCATATAATGATTTATAAGTTAGAAATAAGATATCTTTCTTGTACTTTTTTTGGAAAGTCAAGAAGTACCTCGTATAAAAATGAAAAAAAACCCTTCATACCATTTCATAAAAATTCACCAATGGGGAAAATTGACTTTAAATAATAGTAGAAGAATATAAAAAATATTTTATAATACATATGTATAAAACCTGTACATGGATGATAAATATACCCCAGTGAATAATTATATATAAATAATCTCATTTAAAAATGAGATTAAAAATTATCCCTTACCATAGGTTTGGTATCCTTTGAATTTGTCTGTACCACCTATATAATGGTTTAAATATTTCCATTGACTTATTCTAAAATTAGATTCCTTTTTATGATATCATATATGTTCATATTATCATGTGTTTGTTAGTAACATATCGTTATTACTCTTCATTTATGTATTAATGGCTTCGTTTAGTTTTACTTGTTTTGTCAAATAAGTTTTTGTTCCATTTATTTTTTAATAGTTATATCATTAAAAAATTACTTTGATAGAATATATGACATATTTATTCATTCTATACATTTATCATATCATGGTTTAATGGATATCATGTAGAATGAATCGTTTCACATTGTAGAGACGACAGGTCGTACGTACGCACAGGCGATGATATCTTAAAGTACTTGGGTTTCTATTTGGGGAAGATGAGAACATATATAATGTGACTAAAAAAGTTGATAAGGGATCTTTTCAGGGTATAAACAAGCAATAAGGTTCAAAATGAAGTTAAAAAAGAGGGATGATGTTCTCTTTTATAATTGAGGTTAGGGTCACTTATGGAATCTATAAAAATATTAATTTAATATAATTTAATTTTTAACTCAAAATGAATCTTAATTATGTTATGTTAAAGATAACATGAGGTTGGTTTTAAATCCACTAATCCAATATTTTTTATACATGTATTGAATTTATTTTAAAACTCAAATTCTCATTTTACCCTTAATTAATATCTTTAATTTTTAATCATAGTAACAAAATTATAAATATTAATAAGATATACATTTTCCTTATATGGGGAAAATTCCACATAAATGGAAACTTTGTGATGTTTTTGAAATTATCATAGTCACTTTGTAATTTTTAAATATTTTTTATGATTTTATGATAATTTAATAAAATATATTCATTATAAAATATCAATAGTGTTAATTTTGACACTATTCATTTCATTGAATTTAAATAAATTCAAAACTGAGATATAACTTTGAAAAACTCATTTTATAGATTTATTGTATTCCATGGTCACCTAGAATATTTTTGGATTACCCTATTTAATTCAAATTATTTTAATTTTAATATTTTTCATATCATTTACTTGATATTTTTATTAATAAAATAATTATTATGTCATTGTTGTGTTCGTATGCATGGTAATTATTTAATCCCAAAAAATTATAAATAAATTCCTATTATGTAGATAATTTCATTATATTTCTTGATACTTTTTATTATATAAGTTGTATCAATTATTTTGAATAACGTTGAGCATTTTCCAAAGGTCTAATGCAAAATATATTTTATTAAAAATAATGTTACATGAGTCTAAAAGAAGGGATCTTATTACAATATTTAACATGAAGGGAGAGTAAATCATCAGGAAGGTCTTCCAGCCAAATAACGTCTTTATTTACTCCTTTATTGGAAAGTCCATCTGTAGCCATATTCGCTTCATGATATGTTTGACTGGCGATATGGTTGATGTCTTGAAGAGAACGAATACAATCCATCCAACACATAGTAATCATCATGGCTAGATGAATCACACCATTCCAAATTGTCTGCACAACTTTAGTCAAGTCACATTCAATGCATATGTTGTTCCAACACTGATTCTTGGAAAAGGATATATCATTGATCTCACTCATCATTTTGGCCTCAAGGGAGGAGGCAAAGCCACAACTACCAAACATGAACCCTTGGGTCTGACCAAGATGATCCATACAAATGGAACCACATCATGCTGGGCCCGAATTTCCTTTATAAGTGATGTTCAAATTAATTTTGATCCATCCTAGGAGCAGTGGTTTGCAGAAGACTTCAAACGATCCTCTCAGATGGATGGAAAATTCCATCAATATGTAGTCTCCTTAAAATCACAAAGTCTTTCACTGTGTTGCTGCAATAACCCATCTGAATCAAAGCAGCTTCATATGTGAAAATGAGGATCCACATTTGACCTTCATTAATATTGAGTGAGAAATTATTTTCTATATTTTCATTTTTATCATACCAGATCACATATTAAAGTTCATGGACCGCTGCGAGGAATAAATTCTTGATTTGATGTGAAATGTTCATATCAACACATCAGATTATTTGGGAATAAAATGAGTCAAGAATCAACCATATACAATAAAAAATGTAAAAAATATAGTTCCAAAGTGTAGTGGCAATGACACAAGAAAAAAATAAGTTATTGGAATATTCTCTATGTTTATTATATAGATGAAATTTTGGGAATGTTCGGATCCCAAATGATTGTAAATTGGTATTAGTGGGAATATTTTGTGGGAGAGTAGTCAAATCAAAATAAATCATGAGGGTTTAATCCATGTCTTTTCAATGTTTTTAATCAAGAAAAAATCATTTTCATATCAATTAAAATTATGTTCATAAAACAATTTATAGTCAAACAAGCCATTGTGTGAAGGTTCCCAAATTAGGAAATCATCTTCGATAGAAAAAGGATATATTTCAATGACTTGTATAATAGTCTCAGGGAGCCTATCAATAAGATAATTAATAACCTCCCAAATATAATTATTAATATTTTTTGAGATTGATCAGGATGGATCATTGAAATTAGTGGAGCCCCATTCCAATTATCCAACGAAAACATCAGAGAAGAGTTCCCGGGGACCATTCATTCAGTGTTTTTCATAATTTTTTTATAATCATTATTGATGGAGGCTGAGATTGTGGAATTTAAAAAATTCATGTTTCCCTTGTTCAGCTTCATAAGGAACATATTTTTAATGAATGAAATAACAAGATATTCCTTGTGAAGTATATTCCAAGTAAGGATGGCCTGTAAGGCCTCGTTAAAAAGGGTTGAGTTTTTTTTACCAACACTACCTTTATCAAATGGTTTTAAAATATTATACTATGGTATGGTTAATAATTTATTATCCTAGGTACTACCAGTCCAAAAAAGGTTTTTAATGAAGCTATTCATTTTCTATGAGCCCAACAGTCCATTTATTAACCATCCTAGATTAGACCATCTTGGAAACAATAACAGACTTCACAAGGAAGATTCTCCCCACCATATAAAGTGTTTTTCTTTTCCAAGTAGAGAGATTTTAAGGATCTGATGGAAAATATCAGATAAATATTCAGATTTAGGCCTACACCAAATGATGGGAACACCAAAGTAAGTAAAAGGAAAAGAGCCTTCTTTAATACCTAATTCTTTGATGATCCTACTTTTTCAAATGGGTGGAAATATTTTCCCAAAGAATATAGATTATTTGTTCCAATTGATGACTTGACTCGAGACATCCTCATACTGAGATAGAGCACTTTTGATATTTCAGACATTTCTTTTATCACCTTTTAAGAAATGGATAATGTCATATGCATATAAAAGATGTGTAGGGGTGTTTACAATTCTAGAGACTTGTATAGGATTAAGCCTATTCTGATCCACCTAGTGAGTGATTAATCTACTTATGTAGTCCTCCGCGATGGAGAAAAGAGAAGAAGATAAAGGATCCCCTTGTCGGACACCCTTAGTGCATTTAAAGTATCCCCTAGTCAGGGAGAGTGGTTGAATTGAATAGGGTTTTAATTCTATTAATAAAGGATTTATTAAATCCAAATAATTAAATAACTTTGAAGGGAAAATTCCAATCCATGGTATAAAAATCTTTCAGGATGTTAGGTTTTATAGAAACATTGCCACCTCTGTATTTATTTTTAACATATTGGAGCATTCTGAGGCAAGAAAAATACAGTCTGGGATAGATTTTCCTTTAACTAAACCAAATTGATTCCATGAGATAATTTTGTTAGTAATCATATTAAGTATTTTAGCAATGAGTTTTGTAATAAATTTTTAATGAGTTTTGATAACAGCAATGGGCCTGAAAATATGGAATTTAGAGGCATTATCTACCTTAGGAATCAAGGGAAGGAATTGTGTATTCAACTCATGGGGAAGAGTACACTTAGAAAAGAAATATTTGATAAGTTTACAAACATCAGCTTGTATGAAATCCCAATAAAATCTGTATAAACCCCTATTAAAACCTTCAAGACTTGGGGAACTCTTAATATTTAGACTAAAAATAGGGTCTTTGATTTTGTGATCAAGAGGGATGCTTTTGAGCATAGTGTTATCATTTTTAGTGACCATAAGGGGGATGATATTGAGAGCAAGGTCTTTGTTTATATTTAGGACATTAAATACAGATTCAATGTAGGAGTCTAAATAACCATTAATGTTGTTTTAGAAGTTGTATCATATTTATCACTATATTAAAATTATTATACTTATACGAAATAAGACTGACATTTTTTAACATTCATGTCACTTTGTTTTATTTTAATAATATATATATCATTTTCGTGGACAAGAGTCCATTAAATAAGTCAGTTCTGATATTAAGGTGATAAGGGTCAATGTTTACTCATCTAATTTAATTTTTGAATGTGTTAGAGTAATTGTATTGTCCTTATCATATTATTTTGTTATATAAATTAGTTGATTTATCTTTAACCACATTTAATAAAAATTACAGTAGATACTATTCATAATATCCAAAAAATAAAAGTAACCTCAGAACATAATTCAGACCCAATGACTCAAAATATGGAATATATATTTCAAATTTTAAAACATATAAATTCATATAATTAACATAAAATCAATCAAGTTTCGTGAGTGATAAAACATGTGTTTTTAAATGTAAAAACCATTAAAAGTTTTTCATGTGTGTATATTCAATTTCATTGTGAAATTTCTTCCAACAGCCTACATTGGATTAAATGGTAAAAACATAATAAAATTATATTTTAAAACTAATTAAAAGGATAATCTATGAATATGAATAAATTATATAAAAAATCCATTTTTAATTAAAATATAGTATTTTTCACAATTCAATAAAATATGAAATATGTTTGAAAAATAGAAAAAAATAAATCAAAGAAAATTTTGATGTCCCTATTCTAAATAAGAAGTTAAATTTTTTATATAAAAGATATTAATGTGTCAAAATATCTATTGGATGAATACCAAAAATTTATTTTTTTAAATATTAAATATATATTTCATTAATTTAATTTTGAAATTGTAATTCTCATAATTTATTAAAACAAAAATTAAAATATATAACTGAATAATATTTTTTATAAATAATATGTATCCAGTGTAATTAATAAACATTATCATAAGTTATTTATATTTATTCCCACTAAAATAACGAATAGGTTCTAATGGTCATTTTATAATAATGGCATCTTGTGGTTTGTTTAAACTCATGATTGTGTGAAATGAAAAACATTTGAAGAATTAAAGTTACTTAAAGAAAATATTTCATAAAAACATCGGGGAATTAAATTTATCCATTATATTCTATAAAATTCCAACCTCACCCAGAAGGGAGTGTGGGAAAGTGTCGGTACCCAAATATTCTTCCACCTAACTAGATTTCTTGAAAAACACCCCTGTGTAAAAATACAGGTGGCATCACATAGTGCTCACTGCCGATGGGGTGAATATAGAAATAAAAAGGAATATAAAAGAATATAAATATAAAAAAACACAAGCCCAACCTATGGGTTCACAACCAAGAAGATAACAAACACACAATATCATCACTTTTACTGCCACCGCTAAATGCATAACATCACACCAACCATAAGCCACATTTCACATTTCGATGTGATTTACATTATCCAGAAAATTAATTTCATTATTAAGAATCAATCACACTTAATCACAAAACCCATAATTTATTTATTCATTAATAAATTCCATACCATTAACCCAACCGAACCCCAGCTATTTCAATCATTATTAAATAGTTATTCCATCATTACCAGGGAATCTAGAATAACAGAAACTCACATCAAAAGTATTACATAATATCCATCACACTATTGCCTCACCACCCCTAGGAATAGCCAAATAAACCACCACCTCTCTACCCCAAAATCACGCCCAAAAAACCACCACCTCACCGCCCCCAAAAGCATATCCAAATAGCACACTCATCATCTCCACATGCCCCCAACCACACATCCCACCTCAAATCATGGACACACCCAAATCACATATAATATAATTTTATAGATTTTAACAAATATTCTTTTCCTGAATTCCAATTTATCTTAAGTGTGTTATCAAAGAATATATAATCCTAGAAAACCATTTCATTAGCCAATTTTAAGTGGTTGGATAATTTCCAATTTTGGGTGATTCCATAATAATTGCTTTAGAAACATCCTTAAAAAATAGCATCTAGAATAAAAAAATTTCCTAAAGTCCATTACATTTAGCAGGTCATAAAGCTAATATAATCCATCATTCAACAATAATTTCAAAGTTATAAATTCTAGAAAATCAAAACCCTTCCCCATTTTAAATTCAATTTATCCATTTCCTTGTCTTTAATTATTCCAAAAAAAACCATAACCCATAAATAACAAAAATAAAACCCCTACAACACGATACAAAATATAGTGAAATGATAGATTTCATTCCTTAAATAATCTTTATTGACTCGTTGTGTATTATAGCGCGATGAAGAAACACCAGCAATCAGCAACTACACTACGATAAATTGTGGATCAATATACACCGCACACAAATATCATAAAAACATATCCCAAATCACACCTAAAACAAAAATAATCATCATAGTGAATCAAAAATATAACAAAAAAATAAAACCACGTGTAAAGATGAATAACTCACCATGGATATCCAACGAGGATCCATTATAACCAATTGATCAAAGTGATGAGAATATGGCTAGAAATATTCCTTGGGAAACCCAGGGTTTCCCAAATCTAAGGGAGATAGGGAGTGGCTGAATAAAACTATATCCAAATTTAAGGGTTATAAAATAACCTAGACCCCACTAGTTTTAAATTGTGTAACCGTTACACAATTTATAATCCCTGAGTTTTTGAAAATTTCAAATATCATAAAAAATACTTCTCTTTTAACTTATATTCAATACGTGTCATGAATTTCACATACATGATGTATAATCCATCTAATGGATTCACTCTTATACATATAAAAACTATTAACTACTAGTAGGATTTGGGCGTAGTGGAAGAGCGATTGGGCCGGTTCCCAATATTACTTTTTACCGTGATCAAGGATTATTATGGGATCAATATGATGATGAACGTCAGTCTCCATGAAATAAAATAAAATATTTAGATAAAGAAGGATGATTCCTAAAACCTTTAGAGAGTATCTTGAACATCATGTTTAAAATTAATTTAAATTTAATTTCTATTGAAATACAATAACTAGTTCTTCATTACTTTCTTAATTGGTGATGTTGATCGTCTGGGATGACCCTTTTGGATTGTCTCATTGTGCTTGCAATGATACCCATTAGAATCCATCTAATGGTGATCCAAATGTGCTCTAATGGTCTCTGATTGATGCCAATCGCTTTCTGGGTGCTAGTGCGGAAAAGTGAATGTCTTGCATTGAGAGATCGTGATCACCTGTTGTTCAATCTTGAAGAACGTCACTCATTATTGAGAGAGAGAGAGAGAGTGGATAGGAGTCAATAGAAATTGCCTGACTTAGAGTTTATCTTATGTCACCAGTTTCCAGCACATGAAACAACAGATGTACCTCTCTATTTATCATCATGGGGATTTAGATGAAATATTTAATTGTGTAACAACAATTAAATAAATTCATAGCCTTAGAGAGAATCTGTGCTACAAAATTAAAATAACTGCATCATTATTAGTGGTGAACCAACTTGCGCAAAAGGGAATCACAAATTAAATCATGTGTCACATAATTATAACTTCATTATTATTATTTTGTTTTGTTATAACTAATTAAATAATTATTTAACATATTTCATATAATTATTTTACTAACAGCCCATCCTAGGTATGCTAGAACTCTACATCCATTTATTGGAAACCTGAATAAATAAATAAATATTGTATTCTCTTAAATAAATATATTATTTACAAACTAGTAAATAAATATTTATCAAATTTTTAATAAGATAAATAAATTCATTTTTATTCACAATACCAAAAATAAATATTTATTTGATTTATATAATCATTTTAACTTGAAGAAAATTATTCAACAGTCTTGAGAATAATATTTATTCCATTAATTAAATTCAAATAGAGTTTAACTGAGACCACTCAAAACACATAGTGTGTGACCCTCTAGAATTATTTTATGTTAGTATTAAGTGGGCTAGACTAAAGTCCAAGAGTACTATCAAGAAACGGTTCAATTCACCCAAGATAAAGAACTTAATGTTACAAAAATGACATCCAAGGACTCATGCTCACTATGTAATATAATCCTTGGTCTCAATATCTCACCAAGCTAGATTCATGATAGTGTCATTAACCTTTATGCTTGATATGACATTCTTTGACTACCTAAAATAAACCCATAATTACACCATGGCCATGGAATTTCGTGTGACAATTCTACTTCAATCAAAGGGCCAAGATATCAACTTCCATAAATTGAATAGAAAAATCCTTCGTCAACATATCCATTAATAACATGTCATTTATGATGCACCCAATGTACTATGCTTCCCGCCAAATGTCTGCATGACAGTTTTCATCAGTATATCAAAGTGTGAGAGTCATGACACATAGTAATGATAATATTAATGTCTAAGGACAATTAAACATTCTTGTAGATAGTAATATCTTTTGACACCCAAACATATGAAATTCCTATTGGTGGGTATGTTCTCTTAATCTCCCATCTTGGAGATTAAAAAGTGAGAACTTCGTGATAAAAAGTCTCATATGCTTATGAGTAATTACACCTGATGGTCTATATACTATGTTTCCCATCATTGTATTCCATCCAAAAACAAAACTATATTTAATAATACTATCCTAGAAATTCAAGGTTCTCATCATCGAGGGGAATTTCTAGGACCTTATCAGTGCGACAAATACTCTAGGAAATTGTTACACTATAGTCATGCAGAATAATGAAAAATATGTAATCATATGTTCAATATTTAAATATATTAAATATTCAGGTAATCAAAGTACAAACAATTGGTTCTAGAACACCAACTCTTACAAACACCCATTTGGACTAGATAAAACTGCCTACAACTTTTAGTTTGCTAGACCTCACATGATGATCAAGTTTCTACAAAGTCGAGGATTTAGTCAAGGACTCCACCATGTTGTATTCCATGGAAATAATACTCACTGCAACTTCACCTCTCTGAGTAAAATCTCTCAAAAGATGATATTTCTTAAGTATGTGTTTCATCCTCTAATGTGACCTTGGCTCTTTTGTGAGAGGCACCACTATATTATTATCCCAATACAATGTGATTGGATCTTTGCTGCTAGGTAACGCATCAAACTCCTGGATGAATCTACACATCCAAACTGCTTCTTTAGCAACCTTAGAAGCTATGATATACTCAAATTCTACTATAGAATCTGTGACCACACTTTTCTTTGAGCACTTCACTACTAGAAAATAGGAATACCCACGGTTTTGCAAAATATTGTGGGTATAGGGTAACCCTATATCGACTATTTCCAAAACCATGGGTATAGAGATAGTATGTGAACCTATACCCATGGTTGGGCCAAAAACCATGGGTATAGTTTTCTTTTAAGACCTATACCCACGGTTTTGGAGAAAACCGTGGGTATAGGGTATTTTCCAAAGACCAATACCGACGGTTCTTGAAAACCATTGGTAATATGGTTTTTTTGAAGACCTATACCCAAAGGTTCTCTAGAACTAGGGGTGTAGGTTTCCCGTGTTATGGTGGGGAGAGAAACTTAGGCGAGGCACAGAAACAATTTGGTGGGAAGACATTTTTTCACAGATTATATTAATATATTTATAAACATATAAATATAAACACTCAAAATTTATTCAATTCAGTTGGTAAACCCTTCTCCTTAGGTTATTTAGGTCTCTGGTTCAAATCACCCTGGCCAAATTTTACGAATTTAAATATTCCACATGGATTTATTAATATATATACGCAGATATATGTACAGATATAAAATATATATTACAGCTCGGTTGGTCCTTCGGTGGGGCATGGCCACAAGGCTCCGCACGAGGATTTGGTTAAAAACCCTCAGGCTATGTTTTCTGAATTTAAATACTTTATATTAATATATATAAGAATATATTTATGTATATATAGCAGATAAAAATCACAGCTCGATTGGGGCGCGGCGGCGATACTTAGCGCTAGGCGCGGGTTCGAATCCCCCTGGCATATTTTTTTGAATTTAAATACCTTATATTAATATATATACATGCTGATATATATATATATATAATAAAAATTGCAGTTTGGTTGGTCTCTTGGTGGGGTGCGGCCGGGAGCTTCAGCGCGAGGTGATGGGTTCAAAACCCAACAGGCTATTTTTTTGAATTTAAATACCCCACGGTTTTCAAACCGTGGGGTCTGTTATATGCCATGCTATAAGTGTTGTGCCACATTTTACTCCCATATACCCATCATTATCCAAACTATGGGTATAGGTTGAGACCCCTATATCGACACCATTCCAACCCATGGTTCCCAAAACCGTGGGTATAAGTCGTTTTTCCAGTAGTGCTTCCAACACACTGCACCTCCATTCAAAGTGAAGATGTATCATGTTTATGACTTCATTTCATCATGATCAGTCTAGAAACTACAATCTATATATCCTCTAATGACTAGTTCCTAATCTCCTCTACAAACCTGTAACATATCCTTACTATGCCTCAGACACTTTAGGACAGTCTTGACTGCCATCTTATGGCAGTCACCAGGGTATTATTGATCTTTACCTACCACACTCAATTCATAGGCAACATCCATCCTAATACATATCATGTCATACATTACTGAGCCAATCACTAATGTATATAGAGTCCTTTCCATTTTCTTTATTTCCTCTTGTGTTTGAGGACACATTTTCTTGGAAAGATATATTTCATTTGATGCTGGAAAAAATACCCTCTTGGATTGTTTCATACTGAATCTCTTCAGTATTTAGTCAATGTTTGTACTTTTACATAGGCCCAGTAATCTCTTTGATCTATCAAAATAGAATATGATCCCATAAATATATGCTACCTCACCCAATTCATTCATAGTGAATCATTGATTCAACCATGCCTTAATATATTGAATGATTGGTATCTCGTTTCCAATAAGTAATATGTCATCAACATATAGTATTATAAAAACAAATGAAATAACACTAAACCATTTGTAGGAAAAAGTCTCACATTCATTCATGATAAAACCAAGTTCCATTATGGATTCATCAAATTGAATGTTCCCTGACCTGGATGCTTGCCTTAATTCATAAATTGATTTCTAAAACTTTCATACTTTATTGGCATCCTTTGGAGTCATAAACCCTTCAGGTTGTGTCATGTAGACATCTTCCTGATGGTTCCTATTAAGGAAGACTATTTTGACATCCATTTTCCAAATCTCCTGGTCATGTTAAGCGGCAATGGCCAATATAATTATTATGGATTTCGTCATTTCAATCAGTGAAAATGTTTCGTCATAGTCAATGTATTGACACTACTTGAACCCTTTTGCAACCAATCATGACTCATAGGTATTTACTTGTCCTCCCATTTCTGGTTTCATATTAATTACCCTTTTGAAACCAACAGGATTTACATCAACTGGATGATATACCAAAATCTAGACTTGGTTTGGGTACATGGAATCTATTTCAAAATTCATAGATTCTTGCCACATGGAAACTTATGTTCTACTTACTGCTTCCTTTTTTGTTAAAGGGTCATTATTATTTACTAATAATGATTCACCATCCTCTGTTACTATAAAAGTGTACCATTTGGGTTCTCTAAACTCTCTTGTACTCCTACATAGTTTTTGGGTCTCTAGAACAGATCTTTCTTCCACGGGGCTTTGTGGAATCTATTCTTGTACCCACTCTTGTGTACCTTGAGTCTCAACTTCATCTAAGTCTATCTCTCTCCCATTATCTCTTTTGTAGATGTGATCCCTCTCATGGAATATGGTGTGTCTTGCAACAATAACCTTTCTTCTAAGGGTTTTTATAGGTAATATCCCCTTGTTTCATTGGGGTATCCTATAAAGGTACACTTCATGACTCGAGGTTCAGGTTTGTTACCTGAAGAGGCCTTAAGAAACACTTCACCTCCCGACACATGTAAATTCAATAACATGGATTTATTTACACTCTAGAACTCATATGGAATACTATTTATTGGTTTTTTCATACTTGGTTTAGTATGTGCACTTCTATTTGTAACACAAATCCCCAAAAAGATTATGGAAGTCTTGCATGACTTTTCTTTGATCTCACCATGTTCAATAAGGTTTTTTCCTCATTTGTATATCACCATACCAATGGGGATTATAAGTAGGAGTGAGTTAGTATAGGATCCCAAACTCCCATAAGTAATCAATGAAGTCTTGATTTAGAAATTCTCCACCTCGGTCTAAGTATAGTTTCTTAATATTCTTAACAAGATGGTTCTCAACTTCATTCTTGTATCATTTGAATTTCTCAAATGAATATGACCTATAACTCATTAAGTAGATATATCCATATCTACTAAAATCATCATTAAATGTTATGAAGTATGAGTACCCTCCCATTGCTTGAACTATAATTTTTCAACTCACATCAGTATGAACCAATTCAAGAATCTATTTAGCCCTTTCACATTTTCCACTAAATGGGGCTTTGGTTGTTTTTCCTTGTAAACATGAATGATATATGCCAAGTGGTTTTAGTTTTAAAGAATCAAAATATTCATCTTAATGTAACCTTATCAATTGTTTATTTTTTATATGACCTAGATAGTGATGCCAAATTTTGGTGAGGTATGAGTCATGTGAAGTATCTTTACTATCAATTCCCATTACATGGTTTGTGTAATCCAACATGTAAATATCATTGTATAAATGTTCCCTACAAAAAAATGTAATATTTTTTTTAAAAAATAATTTCTAAACATGAAAAAAAATCCATTTGTATCTAATATGGATATATAAATAATTAATTTAGAAACAGATGTCACATAAAAACCACCCTTTAATACCAAGATCATCCTACTTGGAAACGTGAGGTGGTAGTCTCCGACAGCTTCAACAGAAAGTCTTGCTCTATTGGCCACTAGTAGATCTACCTCCCCTCGGTCAATCATCTTAAATCTACATGGATCTAGTATTTGGATACATATATGCGCACCAAAATTTGTATCTAATAACCATTTTTTAGAAAAAAGAAAGATTATGTTTGATAACAAACACACCTGATGCTTCCCCTTGCTTTTAGGCTGGGTGAAGTTATTTTTCTAGTGGCCCTTCTTTCCACATGTTAAATAAACAGCTTCATGTTCCCTTGCCTCCCATTTGATCTTTTTTTCATATAAGGGTGTGAAGAATATTTGGGATTAAAGCTCTTCACCATCCCATTCCTCTTATTCACAATAAGAATATTAGGATTTTCATGCTTCATATCTTTTTCCACTTGACGAATGAGGATAAGAAGATCATATAGAGACTTTTCAATGTTTTTCATATTGAAATTAACAAAAAAATATATATAAGCTATGTGGGAGTGATGTAGGAATTAGATCGGTACCTAGTTGTTTAGGGATTTTAAGCCCTAGAACCTCGAAGAATTCAATGTAGCCATTAAGCTTGACTACGTGAGGCCCAGTTGGGGAACCCTCTCCAAGAATACCCTGAAATATTGACATGGATATCTTAAACAATTATTTTATTTCTCTTTCCTGGTGAAGATCACTGAGGTTCTCGAGCTTACTATAGGCATCCTTGTTTTTGTGAGACACCATGAGCTCACAAGACATTCAAGATAGCATCAAACATTTAATGTTGACTACACCGTTCGTATATTTCTCATAAACCAAGAACTCTTTGTCACTTTCCTCTAGGCCATGCAGATTAGGTAATGCTAACTCCACTATATAAGACTTCTGTTCATGGCATAGAATAACCTAAAGGCGTCCAAACCCATTCTTGGAAGTTACTACCGATTTGGATGTTGTCTTTATCCAAAATTGAATGTAGGATTAGTGTGGTTGATGAGATTGTCATTTTATTTTACAATTAAAAGAGAATATGATTAAAACATTATATATTTCATTTTATGAGAAATAATAAATTAATTTTATTAAGTATCCTACTATTTTATCATGTCCTAGTGGCCCTCACCATTGAAATCAGAATGTCTAGTTGTTATGAAATTCTAGTGGAAAGGATCCATATTCCCCTTTGTATAACCCCAACAAGGGTTGGTCAAGATATTTGAAGGTATTCAAGTAGGAAGTTCATTACCAACTTTGTGCTTCGGGTTCCTCAATCCGTTGAGTGGACTCCTCAAATTAGAAATCTTGATGTGGATTTCCTTAACACTTGCCTCAAATATTACACTAAGTAAGGCAAGGGATACTCCTCTTGATGTAATATGGTTAATTCAACATGGATCCTTTCATAAGTTATTCCTATATAAAATTAAGTGTCCCAACAAGGGTTGGTCAAACACATAGTTTTATTAAGTCTTTCCATTAATCAAGTAACGAAAGGCTTAGTATGACTTAATATTTCTGTTGATGGATTTTTATCTCTTATGCATAAATTTCATTATTATAATTATCACATGCTTGTTAATATTAAGTAGAACTTACTTAATTGATTAAACATTTATTCATAATATATAGGAACAAGACTGGTTTATTTTAGTTCTACCATTCAATTTGGTTAGTTCGTTAATTATGTGTTCACGACAATACATCCATAATGAAAAACAATGCAAATGATAGAAATAAAATAATGTAAAGGTTCTGATAATGAGATTTTATTCTAATGGATAGTTTATCTAGAGTTATTTAAATTAACCCTAACCTAGGGGAGAAACATCGTACTGTTTGTAGCTTTTAACCTATCCACCTTTGTATCTCCTTGGATTAGTTTCAACAGGGCTCCCGAAGTGGACCACCTCCACATGTTTGGGAGCTCTATCCATTACATATACTTTTTAACTCACATGAAGGTGTGGGGTAAGAAGGTGGTTTACATAAAATAAACCATGGTTATGTAGGACTTATATATTAATGAGGATAGATATATCTCTACACAATAATTAATAAATATATTAAAAGGAATCCAATCACATCCCAAGGTATTGGTCTAGATCTTGATCACCAACATACATGAAACGAGTTATGCATTTAATAAAAAAATCATTCAATTCATTAATCATTATTATTTTGATAAATTATGATTTGAATCGATTAATTCTTATCTATAATTAATCATTCCTGTTATCTAAGTACTTTTCTTAATTTCCTTGAGATTCTCATCCTAGTATATAAATTCACATTGTATTTCTCCTGGTGATTACTCATTCGAATCTACCCAACAGGTATTATATTCACATTCTATTTTACTCTTATGACATATGACATACAAGATGTCTCAATGCATAGAGTAATAACCTATAATACAATTTATACATGATATGTAGTTCTGAACATTACATGAACATTAAAGTTTTAACTTTTTCTAATTTGGAAAATTACACGGCATGTAGTTCTAACAACATTGTGTGTAATAACTTCAAAACCAATCCTGAAGTACATGCCTGTGGACTCAGCGTGTGAAGTGTACTTCAGAAATTTTGGAGTACGCAGCATTTACACAGGGTTACACATCATGTTGTCTCTGCATTACATGGTTATCAGTCATCTCATCTATGTATGGTATTCATGGTTAGTCCCCTGACCCAAAGGGACTACATGTCATGTGATGTGGGTCACATAGTGTGTAATCTAATAAGTGTGTGCCTATCTATTCTGGTCAACACGAGCTGTATAATTAACTACACTGTGTGCAGTTAATGCACATGGCTTGAGTAATTTCTAAATTACTCCCATTGGGTTGAACACGACTACACTACGTGTAGTCCATATTACATGGAGTTTATGGAAGAGAACATAGTTTCTAAGTCCAAACACATGACGTTTACTTTCATGTCACTTGGGAATAATTGTCGGCACCTCCTCATGAGTTCTCTTTTTAATTTCCTTAAAAAATAATTCAGGAATTACTCAAGATGAATGCGATGATCAATGATTATTCCAATATGAATAAGATGATGAACGCTAGTCTCCACAGAATAGAATCAAAGATTTATGTAAACAAAGAAGATGCTTAAAACATTTAGAGAGGATCTTTCACATTATGTTTATAATTAATTTAAATTTAATTTATATGGAAATAAAATACATGGTTCTTCGGTACTTTCTTCGTTGATGATATTGATCATCTGAGAAGACCCTTTCATATTCTCTCCGTGTGCTTGTGTGGATCCAAATTAGTATCCCTATAGCAGTGATCCACATGTGCTCAAATGGTCTCTGGTTGACACCACACTTTTTCTGGGTGGTAGCACAATGAAGCGAATGTCTTGCGTTGATCTATCTTGATCGCCTGTTCTTAAATCTTGAAGAACATATCTTGTTCTTGAGAGGGAGAGAGGAGATGAGTCGAGATAAAATTACTAACTTTGTATTTCTCTTGTGTCACCAGTTACCCATACATGGCACAATATATCCACCTCTCTATTTATCAACATGGGGATTCAGTTATAATATTTAATTGCATAAAAAAAATTAAATAAAATCATAACCTTATAAAAAACCCATGGTACATAAAAACAATAAATGCATCATTATTTGTGGCATGAAAACTTGAGAAAAATAGAATCATAAATGAAATCCCATGCCTCGTAATTATAACTGAATTATTATTATTATTTTGACAACTAGTTAAATAATTATTTACCATCTTGGAAATAGTTATTTTCCTAAATGTCCATCCCTGGTCTACCCAAACTCCACTTCCATTTATTAAACACCCATATAATTAAATAAATATTATTTTCTCTTAAATAATATTTTATTTACAAACTAGTAAATAAATATCTATTAAATGTTCAATAAAATAAATAAATATATTTTTTAAAAAAATAACATAAATAAATATTTATTTAATTTATTTAATCATTTTTAATTTAATAAAATTATTCGAATTTCTTGAGAATAATACTTATTCCATTAATTAAATTCAAACAGAATTAATTCGAGACCACCAGAAATGCTTATTGTGTGGCCCTCTAGGATTCTTTCTCATTGGAATTAGGTTGGATTGCCTAAAGTACAAGAGTATTTTCCATCAACAGGTCAAGGTACCCAAGAGAAATAACTTGTATTCACAACAATAACATCCAAATATGAATGCTCACTGTGTAATGTAATCCCTTTTCTCACAATCTTATCATGATTTTTTCATGATAGTGTCATCAACCTTTATGCTTGATATGTCATTATTTGAATACCAAAAATACACTCGTCGTTACAATATAGACATGGAATTTTGTGTGATGGTTCTATTTTAATCAAAGGTTTGAGATATCAACTTCCAAAAATGGAATGTAAAAATCCTTAATTGATATATCCACTAATTACAAGTCATTCATGATGTACCCAATGTACCTTACATCCTACCAACTGTCTGCATGACGGTGTTCATCAGCAAATCATTGTGTGTGATTCATGACACATATTAATGATAATATTAAAGTCTAAGGACCATTAAACACACACGTAGATTGGAATATCTGATGACAAAAAAACATACATAATTCTTACTGGCAAGTATATTCTTATAATATCTCATCTTGGATATTACCAAGTGAGAACTTCATGAGAAGACGCCTCATCTACTTACATGTACACACACCTGATGATATGTATACTATGTGTCTTATCTTAGTATGTCGTCCAACCGTATAACTATATTTTAGAATATTTTTATATCACTTTAAGGTTCTCATCATAGAGGGGAATTGATATGACCTTGTTAATGCAAAAAATATTCCAAAACATTATTACACTATAGTCTTGCAGAACAATGAACAATATGTAATAATATGTTTCATATTTAAATATATTAAATATTAATGTAATCAAAGTAAAAAAGTTGGTTATAGAACACCTACTCTTACACCAGCTAGATACATAGTACATGAACCACCACAAATCGTGTATTCCACTTAAATGGCATGAACTTCATCCATCAATTTTTCTGTAATGTTATCCTCCGCTGAAAACTCATGGAACCTCTCTCGAACACCTCTAATCACCTAAACTAGAAAAGCAATGTGTTGGGAAGGAACATGACACTACAGGGAAAATCCTATCATTTTTTAATTTCTATAGTGAATTGGAATGTCTTATAGGATTTATAAAAACTTATATTGTCCCTAAAAATCCGTTACTATAAAAAAACTACTTTCCAAAAATCTTCATATTATTAATTGAGGTCTAAAGTAGCTACCATAAGAAAGGGTGTGCCAAATTTTTGAAATAAAATTGTCCCTGTATTCTATTTTACATATCTTAATAAATTTATTGTTATATATTTTCCCAAATTTTTGATTATCCCAAAAAATTATATTAACTTATATTTCAGTTTATGGAAGTAGTTATTTTAAAATAAGGAAGATATCAATCATGTGATCATGTAGTTAACTATGTTATCATATCGCAGTACATTATTGAATTTATAAAGCTTATCTATAGAGGAGTCATCAATCTCTATTATTGTATAGTTAATGATAGTTATGTATGATTTACGTGAGGCATAACCTGACACATAAAGTTTCCTCCATCTTTTGTGACATCACTTCTCCTACAGGTTGATTGAATAAATCACACAACACTTGAAAGTTTTCTTCCTATGTTAGTGGTCTGACTATAAAGGATGTGGTTAGGATCACCATGATATTGTCAAAAATATACATATACAATTCATAAAACACAAAATTACTATCATTATTTAGTTTCTCAATTAGAGGAAATTCATTTTTAGAGTTTCTAATTTATATTATCTAACATATATTGTCCCAATAATAGTTTCAAAATGAATCTAGATGGAAGTGAATTAAATTATTCAAAAAATTTAATATAAATAAAATATCCCTTTTTAAAATCCATGAGAATTTTTCCTTAAAAATTATATCAGATAAGAACTGTAAGACAAAACATAAATGAAAGAGAAATCCAGAAATGATTTATAGTGATTTACGGAATGTATAGACTACCCATAATTAAATACACCAACACTAAATACAAGTATGTTCATTTTAATAAATTTTCATTTTCCTAGGGGATTCCCAGTTGATTTTAAGAATATTTCAATTGGTGAAATGGTCTAAAAGAATCAATTGATATCTCCCTTTACAGGACCTATCCAGGGCCTTTATATAGTTAGTATAAGGAGTATAAAATAGAAATAAAAATTAATCTAGACAATTTTAATAGATTTTAAATATAATTTCATGAAGAAAATTACAGTATATGATAAAACTAATTTAGATAATGAGTATAGTTTGAAGAAACTCAGAAGAAACTTTATTTTCTATAAAATTACCTTAAATGAACAGAACAACAATATCTTTTTTTAATATTTATTAATTCTTCTATAGTAATCTTTAGAAATTGATTATGAATGAAATCATACTTAACAGTAGATATTCTAATTTTCTTTATGCAAACAAATCCATAATAATTGAAAAGGACAATGGTAAAATATAAAATAATTAGAAAAAGAAACATTTTCCCTTTTTCATGTGACTTTAATATTTGAAAATAATAACACATAGGTAGTTAGTTATTACATCTTTGATCTTACATGTAAATATATAATTTCATGAAAATAAAATCTCCAATTATTTTTTTATTATTTATTTTGATATATCTGCATTTAATAAAAATAAATTTGGATTATACTTCTAGTATCACTCATCACGAGGTATAATGAATGAAATTTTCCTTTCTAATATGACTAACTGGGTAGCTAGAGGTAGTTTGGGTTGACCCCATATATAATTTTGGAAGATAAAATGCAGTCACGAGTCAAAAAGTTTTAGTCGGTAATCTAGATAAATGAATCAAAATGTTAACTAAAGAAA
Organism: Viscum album; assembly: GCA_963277665.1. Lineage (NCBI taxonomy): Eukaryota > Viridiplantae > Streptophyta > Magnoliopsida > Santalales > Viscaceae > Viscum > Viscum album. The sequence goes on along the minus strand of OY728125.1, from coordinate 166,262,365 downwards.
AGAGTGAGCATATTTTGGAAAATAAATTTGAAACATAGGAAGGGAATGAATAAATATGTTTAAAAAATGTGATGGGGATACAACATGATTAGTTTGTTTTTAAAAAGTCTTCATTTTTTATAAAAAGTATTTATAAAATATTTTTACCACAGAGATTCAATTATAATTCCATTTTCTAGTATAATAATTGGTAATTGTGTATTTAAACTCTAATCCCTTTTTTGATGATTTAGTATTCAAATACACATTTTTACATTAATTCCCAAATGGTCATAGATTCATGCAATGTAACTCCTTTAGTTTTCCATAATTGTGTCATTCTTATTTTGATATGACACAACTTGTGTAATGGATAAATTTATCATTAAAATAATTTTAATGAAAAATCACAATAATAAAAACACACATCAAAATTTACATTACACAACACCCAAAACCTTATTAAAACACCAAAACTAGATTTTTAGAATCTTATGACCATGGTAACAGTGTACAAGTTGAGAAGAAACTAATCATATACCAAGGATATGAGAGGAGGATGAGGAAAACAAAGAATTACACTAAAATATAAATGAAAATGATGTAGAAAAACAACAATAATCATAGGGAGATAACATCAATTGAGAGGAAGAACTTCCCCTTCAAATGTACAACCCTTAATTCAAAGGTATGCCTCCCTATTGTTAGAAACATTGATTACACATTGTGTACCTAAATGTACCCGATATGAACATGGGTTAAGTATCTTTGGACTAGTTTTCTCTACAAATAATTGAACAACAATGTTACCCATTGAATTTGAAGTGTTGGTGGTTATTTGGTGGAGGTACATGATGTATAGTGTCACTGTACTTATTATGTAGAATCTATATCATCCACCAATCACTTATGGAAGCGAGTACACAGTATATAATGTATGTGTACACGGTGTATTGTTATTGATCGGCTACAGGGGTGTGTACTCAGGCTGTCTGATCCATGCATGGGCAAGGTACATTATGTTTGTTTATATAGTGCATGCTATGTATATTTATTTTTTTGTTCTGATCATATTTTTTTAAATTTTATTGGGAACTCTTGAATAATCACCTTGAACACAAAAATTAAGAATTTGATCCCTAAAATAATGTTTATCCGATGAAAAAAAGTTTTAATAATCTATATATTTCATGAATTTGTATAAAAAATTGATTAGATCAAACTCCCCAGCAATTAGTCATTTTCTTCTCCTAAAGTAAAATATCAAAAAAAAATTAATAGAATCCATACTATAAAAAATGAAGAATTAAATTAATTACACATATAAATATTATAGTTATAGTAGATAATTTTAAAAGGAATGAATCATATTTTTATTTCAATTATATTCTAATCATGCCTCATATATTTTTTAACTAAATACTTTTATCAATTTTTTGTTAAATTTTGGAACTTCTCATAAATATTCAGGCCACTTGACGATTTACCTCACCACAAAAAATATTACACTCATTACTCAAGATCATTTAATCTTATTTTCTCAACATATAGTATATTCAATTTATCCATAAGATTTTAATTACTCTCATTCCCAAAATATAAATTAAATCACAAAAAACATGAGGTCTTTCAATAAGGATCAAGTGTTTTTGAGGTGAATAGTAGGTAGGTAATGATGTAAAAAAATCATAAATTCTTAAAAAGAGGATGTTTAATTCTTAAATAATAAATTATTATATTAAATTATAAATCCTAATTAAAATATATCCTCATCAACATATATTTAATAGAACAATCACCAATATTCCATTGAAATAAGGGGGTTTTAAAGCATAGATAATTATACTGAATGAATGTGGTCCCCTTTTATATTTTTTGTCAAATTTTTTTCAAATAGACCACTTAAGAATATAATACATGTTGGTTTTGGAACCATTATTCAAAATTGAAAAAAAGATACTCTACCTGAACTTAGTTTTAGAGTCAATCACAAAAATATACAATAAATAACAAAACTCTCTTTTAAAAGCTACCATGAAAAATAATAAATGAATTTTGTTATAAAGGATAAATAGGAATATAGTATATATTTTTATCAAATAGGTTCATAGTTTATAAGGGTTTCACAGAGGTAAAATGTATGGTGGGTCTCATGGTCAAAGGGGTAGAAAACATCAATCAAATTCCTCATTTATTTTAATGTGATTCAATATATTTATTTATTTTTTAAGAGAAAAACATTAATGTTCTAGTATTTATGCATATTCTTTGCATCTCTCAAGAAAGAGGGTATAGAAGAACATGAAAAAAAGTCTCTAAAAACCTCTTGGTAATGATGACAATAGTGGTACAATCAGGTCAAGATATTAATATGAATGATATTTCTAATAAATGTATATAAATAAGAATTAAAAAAATCAAACTATATCAGCAAACATTTTAAAATAATTTAAAACTAAAATAGGCATATAACATCTAGAATTACCATATATTTATTTATTATTATTAATAAAAATTAATAAAAAAAATTTCACATTTTAAAAATATTTCAGTTTCTTATTGATGTCTTATATATTAGTTTAAGATAAAATACTAGTGTAGTCAAGAGACTCCCCCCCCCCCCACACTTAATATCTCACATGTTCCTCCATATAAAACACTAAGGAAGATAAGGGGGTTTTTTAACGGTATAATTAGACAAGAGTGATGTATATTAGAGGAATAAGTAACATAAAAAACAAAGGAAAATAAATTCCAAAATAATACTCCTCTCATAGTGAAACCAATAAAGATGGAAAGAAGTCGAAAGAAGATTCCCTTGATGTGACAAAGTACCTATGATTGTCAATAAAATTTATAAAGTATTCTTCAGGAATTAAAATCATCACATGAAAAGAAAAATAACACAAAATATATGTATATAAATATATATATATATAATGAAATAACCATGTATTAGTAATAGTCAATGTGTGGCCCCAAGAGAGGAACCATCAGAAATCAGGGATTTTAGTAGAGATTGGAAGCCACAGTCGAAGGTAGTGGTGTGGGGCCCTCTCTCTACTATGTGTTCTCGAATGGATTATCTCTGGTTTCATCAAGGGAAGTAGATCCTGGTCTAGATGTATGAACTTGTTTGGTGGTGCTGGAGTCAAGGATCATATTGAGGAGCAAGCACTGTAGAGAATGACAAACTGAGGTATTGAAGAATAATCCCTAGAATGTCCTCAAATTAAATAATGCACTGATCCATGACATCCTATTAGTTGTCTATGATGGAAATAAGGAGATAAATTGGTAGATCAGCCAAAGGTGCGGGTGGGGTGGTGTTTTGGATGGCCTAAAAGAAGATGCAATGGAAGTAGATGAGTGGAGGGAGGAAGAAGTGAGGGTGGATAAGGAATTTCCATTACTGGAGGGGGTGGTGGGGGTGTAATCGAAGAAGCTATAGCTTCTAGGGTAGCTTCTTCCTCTTCTACCATAGTTAGGGTTGGGTGATCCTACACAAGCACATAAGTGTTCCCCTTCGTTTCAACCATATTCATGTGAATATGCCTGAGATAGTAAATCTTCTATGCGGAACCTAAGCAATCATGATGGAAAGAGGGAACAATACCCCCAAGTATTGGTCCATATAAGTTGAATATAAACCACTTATAACATTAACTTTAGGGATAAAAAACCTACAATATAATTATGAGGTGAAAATTTAGGGGAGGTCGGGAAAGTAGGGATGGATGATACATGTGAGATTCTTCATATCATGTCCAGACACAACACTCTTGTCCTCGTGGAATGGGAAGATAATGGAGTGAAAACAACTTCAGATGAAATTAATTGGTGGGGATATTATCAGTTAACTATTCTTGTTGGTGGGAGCATACCGGAAGGGTCCCGCAAACTCTCTCCAAACAGCGTGGATGTCAGAGCGGTCTGGGATAGTAGGTGAAAAAATGTGGGTGGGGTGGACGGATTGTTGTATAAGCCACACCTTTGGCCAAACTTATCCATCATAAATGATCAAAATATCCCACTAATTCTAAATCGCACTAGAAATTCCATGTCCATCGGTTTCTCTCTATATGTGGGACTGTCAAAAACGAATGTTGTAGTGAGATTCCAAAGATTCACAGATTATAGGAATACTGACATGGAGAATCATGATCATATAGGTGTGTCCCAGTGACTCCTTATGCTTCTATAAATTTCCCATTTAGTCAATAATTCTAATTACAAGGACTCTACTTCTCAAATTAATAATCCTCCATGAAAATTTTTACTTTTGATTTTTCATTGGATGACACTCATAAAAAATCAGGCAAGTGTGAGGTTGGGGTCATACAACTGTAGCCACTGGCTATGGTGGTCCACCAATTACTAGAGTAAAAGGCCTTGATGATGTGTAAACTATTGGGGGTTTAGTATCTTTTTCCATCAGTGGCTCTAAAGTTGTGTCAGTGGGGGAATATATCATGGTTTCACCTAATGGTGACGTCCCGGTGGTATAATCTACAACACCGGGTCCCTAAAAATATGCTAAAGGGTTCATAGTGCCTGTAGGACTATAATATTATATTGAGTATGTTGTTTTTGGTAGAATAGGAGGAAATATAACCAATGCTAGTAGTTGTGGAGGCTATAGATCCATCATGACATTCCCTCCTGGTGTCCTGATCTAGACTGAACATGGTGCAGGTCACTCCTCATCAATAGCAGGCATGGGCTGCTTCTTATTGGCTCAATATCTATCCATGATGATCTAAAAAAGGAAAGAATAAAACATATGAAAATTATATGAAAAAGAATTATAAATAATTAGGAAGTATAAAAATATAAGTACACCATGTGTATATCAAGGGGACAAGGTGTGTAATATGCTCAGGATGATAACCCATGTGTCTTGGATACACACACAGAGGAGGAATGTGGTTTCGGAAAATCAAGGTACATGACATTTTTAAGGGTAAAATCTTGTGCATGATGACAAAGGGTTCCTATCCTTATAACAATGAGGTATAGCCTCTACTAAGTGGTGGCATAAATCAAATGACATGGCATATATTGATCATACACGCCATGTGTTGGATTATGAAATACAACCTATGTGGGTGCCATAAAATCGATATATCTTCAGGTATTATCTACATGGGATATATTTAATGTAAACTAAATGTGTTAGAATGGGTTCATTTGTATGTGTGGTCTGTAGGACATGGATTCTGTTTAGTTGGGAAGAGGCATTGGTACATGGAGTGTTCCAAACACACACACCATGTTGTTTCAAATTTATAGAAGAAAATTATCATTGTTTAAATTATGCACATGGAGTGTGTTCTTCATTTGTGCCCGTGTACTTCTAGTTTTATTCAAATGCCTCCCTAATCTACAAATTTTCTTTAAAAAATAAAAACACATGATGTAAAGACATATGAACAACATACCTGGATCATGAATCTTATTGAGTAATAAATTGTGTCCTGATACAAGATGAAATATAGGATTTGAGTGAGGTGGGTTGGATAGAATATGGTGGAATCAAAAGGGGGTGGGGTGAGGTCATAAACAAACACCAGGTTAAGGTTATTAGTTTTTATAGTAAAGACACAAGATGTGTATTGTGGCACACACACCATGTATATGTTTTTTATAAGGTTATTGTTATAAGCAATTTATTAATTATTTTTTACAATTATAAACACACACACACACATATATATATATATAATAAAATAAACCTATAAAAGTAGTGTATCAGAAAAAAACATGTTGTATTTTCTAAAATTGGAAAAGGGGATCTATAACCATTGGTCCAGTGCTCCAGTTAGGATTCAAACTGGTGACTAGGCCGATCTGAGTGTGTTTCCTTAAAAACTAGAACGAAGGATGTAGTCCTGAAAAATTATTATTCTTTGATACATTAAAATTGTTTAGAAATTAAACGGTTAAAGTGATAACATGTGGCATTTTATTATAATTCTATTTTATTGGGATGATGTATGGATATTAGTTGAATTCGAACCAGGGTATTTTGGACTATGGGTTACGACTCTTACAATCAACCCGCGTCACCCATATATGATTTCTTATTTTTGATAATGTTTTAAATTATTAATGAAAACATGAAAATTTAATTTTACCAAAATACACATCATGTGGTTTTATTTCATGGAAGAAGGTTTGAACTGAGTCTGTTAGAATGACTCAAACTCATATCTTTTGAACATGGGCTATTACCATGTCATCCAATTCCATCCCACCACCGAGTTTCATTTATTTTTAAATGGTTTAAAATACATTTGAAAACATCTCACAATCCATTTAATAAATTAAGGATTAAAAATAATGAATCATGTACCAAAGGAGGGTGTATTGTGATTAAACCCAGAGATGCCTCAGATAAACTATGGATACCTTTCTATCGGCACAGGCTTCATCCCTATTTATTTTATTAATCAATGATTATATAAAAAAATTATTATGATAATTTATATTAAATAGAAAAATACATGGCTTGTATCAGTGATGAACACTCCATGTAACCTTATTTTATTCACATTTAAACTATAGTTCCTATGAATTTAATGATGAAATAATACACAACATGAGGGGATAAATTATATATTTTTTAGTTACTAAAAATAGAAAATAAATAAATAGGAGAGTGTCTGGAATGCCTCCCAAAAAATGCCTTTATTTTAGGTATTTCGATCAAATAGGGTTAGGGTGCTTACCTGTAATCATAAGTTCAATGAAATAGTAATAAAAAACATTATAAGTTCCATTACACTTCATCCAAAACCGTGTTACAACCCAAAAAATAGAAATTCAGCCTCTTAAGACCATGTTCATAGTGTGTGGGTTTAGAATAAACTCAAACCCTACCATGGATATGTGAGGGGGATGAATAAATGGGGAATTACACTTAAAAGGAATAAAAATGCAGAAGAAAACAAGTTGCCTTTTGGAGAAGATCATGATGAAAGTGCAGAAACACCTTCCCATAAAATTTGTAGCCCTCAAGTTGAAGGGATTCCTCCCAATTTATAGAAAAATAGATTACAAAATGTGTAATCAAAATTACATGGAATTTACTTGGTTCAACCATATTTATCCTCTTTTTATACACTAGTATCAAAACAACCATTCCACATATTGAATTTTAATTGTCAGTGGTCGGTTGGTGGAAGTTTAGGGTGTGTAGCATCGTTGTACATGGCATGTAGAATCTCTATCATTCACCAATCACTTCTATAAGGGAATACATGACTTGTGAAGGTTTTGTACAAGGTGTTTTTCTTTGTTCTTCTATATGGGAATGTACTTGGGTAGGACAAGCCGTGATTGTTCATAGTTCAGGGTACACGGTGTGTGTTTATAAATTACACCCCATGTATATTTCCATTTTTTATCATCTCAAATTTGTTAATTTGAATGGAAACTCTTGAAAAATAACTATGAACACTAAAATAAAAAATTTAATACATAAAATAATGTGTATCCCTTGAAAACATGTTCCAATAATCAATAAACCGAATGAATTAGTGTACAAAAATCAGGCACATGAACTTATCTCTAAATACTACAATGATAATAATATACTCAATGCTAAAATAAAATATCAAAAAAAAATCAAGATTCATATGACTTTATCTACATAGTTATTCATTTTATATTGTATTTGTATTTTTTATAACCAATTATTTTCATATGACTTCTTTGAGTTTTTACCACTTTTATCTTCTTCCTACGAAATCATTAACATCATACAAATTCTCCATTTTTGTAGGAATTCTGTAATTTTATACAACTTATGCAATTATATATGACAAAATCATATTTTTCATTTGGTTTCTTTACTTTAATATGACTTCCTTAAAATTTTCATTGACTCAATCATCTTTTTATAACATTTAAACTGAGATAAATTTACAAAAACAATAATTTTGTAAGAGATCATACAAATATGAATGACTACTATACATCGAATAATTACTTCAACTATAATGAAAGCATATAATAAGAAAATTTAACAATGTAGGACTGGATTAAATACATCAAAAAAATACATAGAAAAACAATGAGTGGATTTATGAGCATCAAATATATATAATTAAATTTGATATGTTTTAATAACATTAATTTGTTTGAAAATCTCTACCTTTTTTATGATGAAAATCCCATTATAATTAAATATGAAATTTAATAGACATCAATAACATAAAATAAATTTTAATTTCATAGAATTTTCAGTGAGTCAAAATTGATGTTTTTGATAACTAAATAAGTGTATTTAAAAAATGGTAATATATCCATGTATATAGGTTAGACTCATAGATAAAAATGTTTTTTACTCATATCTTCTATCCCTTTTTAGATATCAAATAGTGGGAAACAAGGGACTGATATAGAACACATTAAATGTATCACATCAAAATGAGTGGACTATGAGAATATATAACACTAAAATGAATATGATTCAGAAAAATCATATAGGAACTTATTAAAATCATAAAATCATTATGAAATCATAAATTTACAGTAAAAAATAGATTTAATAATAGGAAAATTTCATTGATTACTAGATAATTTTAAAAATAAGAAATTTTAATCCTTAGGCTTGGGGTTAAGGGTTGATAAAATATTAGAATCTATCAATTTATATTGAGGAGATTACTTCCTAAAAGAATATTTATTAAATAGTTTTATAGTGACCCACTATTTTCACACATAAATATTACATCTTATTATATGAATATTCAATAAATAACGTTAAAATACAATCTAAAATCATAAATGTTTTGTATATTTAGAAACATGGATACAAAAACAATTATTACATAAAATATTTACATCATATCCCATAATAGTTTTCCAAATTATCCCTATGTTTGGAATAGCGTACACAAAACACTTCTTTATAACATAGGGAAAGTAAACATAAGAATGGGTTACCATCAATGCCCAGTAATAGTAAACATAGGAAATATCATTTGATGATCATTTGAAACCATATTATTTTCTTATGGGTAAAATATGAGGATAAAAAACCATAACCAATCTATAATAGATTATAAACATGAGTTGTGGCACGACAATTTTCCATTGAAAAATACATGAATCATAAGAGTGAGGAATCATCCAAAATTAATAATTAACCATGATTTCAAGTCATATGCATAAAAAATGTTAAAAGAGTAAGGAAAAATCATAGGGATATAATTCATATCATTTTTCAATGATAGATATTAATACCATCATATCATAGTATACCGGGAATCAATACTTGTTTCTGATATCATAACAGATCGTGAATCCCCATATGTTTCCCACAATAGATCATGAATCCCTACATATTTACCATATCATATTGAATTTGGCATCACTACTAATTTCTCATAGTGTATCGATCACATCAACTCATTTACCATAATTATCTCAAGAGATATGAAGCCTAAACAAATTCATTGGAGGGGTATATTAGACCCACCCTTTATATAATGAAAACCATGCATATTTTTTCAACAAGATCATAAAACATTCATCAATTAATTATATCATAACACATGGAAATAAAATTGAATTCATAAATATTCAATCAATTCATCATATCATAAACCATTTAAAATAAATGGTTTTCATAAACATTACATCACTTAATTATAGTATAACCCAAGAGAAATTAATGGGTTCTATAAACATATTATAATTATAATAATAAACTATCCATCGAAAAAATAACAATTGAATAATTGGATCATTTCCCTAGTAAATCATAAGTAATATCAAAGAATGTTGTCCTACATGAAAAAATACTTTAAAATATCAGTGGTATATTTATTGAGTAAAATATCCTTTTAGTTCTGAAATATAAGTTCCTTTGTTTTTCCAAGATTGAAATTACTGAATAATTTTGAATTTTTAATAACTAGGTAGGTGAAATCTTTATCAAATATTTAAAACAAGGACTAAAGAGTTTGAAATGATATAAATAATTATTTTTTTGTGGTATGAGGATTAGTTTATATCTCGGATGTTTTGATAGAATCTTGGGGTTGGGACCCAAACCCAATGTTTTTTAAAGGTGTGACTAAGGCTCATAGTTTTACATGGTCAGTGTTAACTATATAGTCTAACCATGTGGGCCATATTATATATGAGCATAGTTTTAGAAACCATAAAGTGGGATAGTGGAAACCATGTGGGGGGGATTTAAGTTTATGTAGACATGAAAAGTGGTTGGCACACGGTTTTAATGACCATGAACTATAATTGTGTGAGGTTGAGTGTGCCTCAGACAGTAGAGGCACACAATTGTTGAAGGGTTTGTCTAACCATGTGGTCAAGCCATGTGGTACACATAATTGGAAAAAATTGTAATTTTCCCCTATAACCCTAAAATGGATTTATCATTTTTCATCCCACTTTCTCCCCCACGTGTGATAGCCTTTGACCTCTATTATACATGGGTTTTTTCCCTCATTCTTGGTCTCAATTAGACACTACCAAGTGCTTTAGAAACCTTGAGATAACCCTCTGACTCTATTGGACATCATGGTTTTTCATCAAGTCCCTCTTAATATTGGGTTCTCTAGTTATGTATTTTATGTTTAATTCCATCATAGCATGGTGGACATTGATATCAATGATAGGGAATCCACACTTTCTAGGAAGAGGATGACTTAATAGGTTATCTTCAGTTCACCGCCTCACATTTTCTCATGGTACACCACCACGGTGAATTTATAAATCTTTTAAGATTAAATTAAAATATTAAAATGGTTGTTTATGTCATTTATTAAGGATTATGCCTAATTCAAAGTTTTATATGAGCATTGGGTTGTTGGAAACTATTTTTATTCCATTATTAATCAGTGGGATAGGTCAGTACAATTTTGGGTGTTAGAGACATTTTAAATAAAATTGTTCCAAAAACTAAATCATTGGGCTCTAAGTGATTAATTGTAACGTTGTTACAATTAATTTTTAATGGTGTTTTTCTATAAAAAAATACCAAAAATGACTCAGCTGATCTTGGACAGGCCTTGGAAGCTGATGTTGGCCTTTGTAAAATAATTTAAAGGCTTCCTTTTTTTTATACCTACCCAATAGAATTTATGAATATATATATGGTGTTTGGTGTGTGCTTGGATTTTCCTATGAGGTATATTCTTCCATGTCAGAATTATTACATTGAAATATATAATTATTTTATCTCATTTTATTATAATAAATTAATGTAATGGGAAACTAATAACCCATGTGTGTTAGCTTCATACATTAATCTGAGACTATGACTGAGACTGAGGATCCCTTATGGGATACTCTTCCATATTATTTAACCTATAGGGTGCCATTTAGGATGAATCTAATTTTTGTTCATTTTTAATAACCCAAGAGGGATACCATTAATTGTATAAAATTAGGGGATACTAAGAGTGATGCCTTCTTTTTCATGAAAACATCCAGGATCCAGAGTATTATGCCTTTCTTGAGCACTGACCTATGAGACCCTAAGGGTTCCACTATATTTACTTTCCCTAAGATAATACATCATTGTTTTGGATAGATATTATAGTGGGTGTCACCTAGAACATGTACCTAACATGTAAGCTTATTAGTTTGTGGCATTATTTGTAGGTTAGACATTCATCCACCCTAACTCTTTTCATTATCTATTTACTTAGCTATTATTGATGCGACTATATTTCCACGAGGTGATTTTTATTTCTTGGTTTATGGGCATGATGATAGATGATATTATTATTGGGATACCCATAGATAATTATTAGGATCTATCTTCAAATCCGTTTTACAATATATTATTATTGGTGGTCCCATACATACGTATTGGGGTCTAGATTGTGAGAATTGTTATTTTTTCGTATATTATAGTGATTTCCAATTATACTTCCTAGGATCTAGCTTCTGATCCTTTTGATCAGATATTATGATTAGGATTCCTATATGTACTCCATGGGAATAAGCTTACAATCCCTATTGATTAAAGGGTACTATTATTATTAATAGAATGCCCATTCTCACTAGGATTCCTCCCTATATGGTAATTTTAGAGTTAGGTCACCGAGAGTTTCTCATAACCCCTATTATAATGGGTTTCTCTAAGGATTTATATATCATTAGAACCCAAGGGATTCCAATGGTTTCATAGTGGGTGGATTTCAACTAAGTAGAGGGATTCTAATGAGCTCCCTAAAGGTTGAATTGATCTCTTTATTTGATTCCTAGGACACCCCCTAGGATTATGTGGATAAACCACAATAGTTACTCACAGGAATTTTCAAGTAGTTGACTATTGATAAGTTTATTGAATAAATTTCTTATGTTATCTTGGATCTAAATATAATTCCTTACAAATCACCTAAGGGTCATCCCCCATATGGCTTATCCGAGTTTAAATGTCATGATTTCTTATAGACCAATTACTAAGAACCATAAATTGGAATAGATTGTAGATAGATACAAGAGTATTAAATATACCTATGTTGCATATTAGTAGCATATACAATTGACACTCGATACTCATTCATCTTATTTACTATAGGTGAGTATGGGGGATCCCAGGGTTGGCACATGTTTCCCCTGTAGTGATTTAACATGCTCAGAGAAATTTCTAGCATTAGAAAAAGTAGGTGTTGTCGATAGGGATCGTGGACCCAAGGAATGGTTTAATTATACATGTAATGAGTGGTATGAAATGTAGTATAATACCTTATTTAAAGAGTGTCCAGATGATCAGGATTATGGACCTAAGGATTGACTACTTTTTTTCGTGCTAATAGTATGATTAATAATATATATATATATATATATTAATTTAAATAAATATATAGGTATATATATAGACATAAAAATATATATACATGAAGATTCCTTTTTCTAGTTGTGCCTTATCTAGGATGAGAACTTTCTTTGAGCATGTCTTGTACAACTTTGTATTTTATTTTATTTCAAGTTGTTACTATTATTATTATTGTTATCTTACTGAGTAGATCACTTTTAAAAACACAATACATGTTATTGTCTATGTATGGGACAATATTATTGGTTCTCTACTGATTTTTTACACATACCCTACTAGGGTCACCATTGTGATGGGGTACTTGAAAAGATGTTCACTTAGTTTCGGGCATGGGTTTTCACTGAGGTTCGATATTGATTAAGATGCATGGCTCAGATATGTATATAGAGATCAGGTATATGGAATGTATTGGTATAAATAGTAGAGACTTGTAATTTTATTTCTTATTAATTTATTTAGTCATGTATATGTATGGTCATCCTAGGGTTCAGTCAGTGTTGTGTGTATGACATGGCTATTTGGGACTGTATAATATTCCACTTATTATTAAAACATACTTCAATTTTTAGTTTACTTATTTCTTGGTCATTCTGGTTTTTAATAATATGGATGTTATCTAGATATTTCCACAACTTTATTACTTTGATATGTTGTCATAGTATCCACATTATCATAACCTAGGCCCTCACTTCTAGTCTTCACCTCTGGAATTTGGAGAGGTGTTGTTGAGTCCGTATCTAGAACTTACATGGAGTACCAAATTAGTGAAATTTGAGATGATACCTTAGAAATTAGTTTCATAGCTTTTAATTTTATATTTTATTACTATTTGGGAAATTATAAATAGGGGTATTAGGAATGTTTTAGAACGTTTGATAGATATCAGACCAGTGTGTTGAGAACACATGTTCCATTAAGTTGTCTTGGTTTCCAAGGTTATGGGTTTTCTATTTTCCTCTGTCATGTTATAGTTGTATATTATTTTTTCATTATGTGAAAAAATTGTAGTATGGAGTTTATGATTTACTATGTACATTAGTTCTTGGCCCATTGGTGAGAAACCAATGACTGATTTCGAATCCAGGTTGGACAAGGCATGAGGCATCTCATGCGTCATATTTTGAATGTAGGGTTCAAATGTTATAGGCTATATATTGTGTTATTTTCTGAATGATAGTAGGAAAATTATTTAAATTGTCTACAGAAAACTAAATGGTGGTCCCCCATATAATTTATTAATGGAATTTTACTCATTTAGGATAACTTGAATATAAATATTTCCCTTTAATGGGAAGGCTATATGGATCCATGGTGAGATGTTTAATAATGAGGTTCATGAACGAGTCCTCATTCATGGGGGGTGTAGTGACCCTATTAGGTCAATATGGAATGTGGTTACCATGTGATGGAGCCCCCCAATATAGTGTTTTCTATATGGTTTATTTATTTAAAGTGTTAGCAACTACTTATTCTATGTTTTCTAAAATATATCGTAATTCTATTCTACATAACAGAACTGATGTGTGGTATGACATGGATCATTGAGATGATGATGTGTGTATATGGTTGACCCTTAGAGGTCTATGTTGGAAGCTAAATATTTTCTAATAAACCCTTTATGTGGGTTTATTTTTATTTATGGTCATATAGTCAAGTCACTATGTACAATACTGATAAATGCCTAAGAGTTTCTATTATAATGAACCTCAAGGGGGTATTATCATATATAGATGACCAGTGACAGTCAGTTCAACATTATTCCTATGTTTATATTGTGACCTCTAGGGGGAAATTCCTTATAAAGATCCTAAAAGAGGATCTGATCCTAGTGAGATGATTCTTGATTATTTTGAACCTTGTAGGTCAATGTTTTCATTACCTCTTTTAGTGAGTGTCAACAGGCACGTTAGATGACTTCTGTCATAATAGCTTTATGGATGACACCATGTGAAATGTGACATTTGAGAGTGTTTTTGACAATGGGCTTTGTGGTTAGACTTATCAATACATTATACTGACTCAAACACTTGTAGGTTGACATATTTTTTGATAGAGGGAAAAATGTAAGAGAGTTTGTCTTGGGTTTATTAAATACTTTTTAGTAAATGATATTAGTTGTATGATATTACAAAGAAAGATGAATTATAGGTTCTCATGTTTTTAAATATTGTAATAATGATACATGGATCCTAAAATAGAACCAAAGGGTTCTGGTGTTTCGAGACTATCATTGATGGGCATGACTGTTCAGGTTCCGGACCCATTCGATAATGGATTTCATGGTTTACAATTAAATATTATAAAAACAACACTTTAAAATGGTTGTTCATGGAATGAATTATGGAATAATATAGGGACTTGATTTTAAAGAAAATTTTCATGGGAGTTTCAAGTTTCATGAGACTGAAGTGTCATGTAGCACAGTTAGCATAGCCTTGTGATGAGTGAATCTTGCGAGACTGAGTCATGTAATGATGACCAGTTTATATGGGATTTTACATATACATCATAGTAAATTTTAGTACACATTGGATACAAAAGTTACCATTTAAACTATGAAGTAGTGAGTGTCCATGTGTGAGTTTAGGATTGATAGTTTAAAAGAAATGCAATGAACCTAGTTTCCTAGAAGTTGTGACTTAAATGGGGAATGTATCAACGTGGTAGTGGAGACATCAAGAATAAATCTACTGTTGGGAGCTAGTTGACCCATTTTTTGATCTAGGAACACATTATTAGAATAAGTGGTCTCATATGTTAAATAAGGAAAGTACATGCTATTAATATATTAGTGTGGACTAGTGGAGTATTAAAAACCAATCAATGGAATACATTTTTCTCTTAGATATAGTTTATCATGCCAAATATCTTGACATCATCTTATGTATGATGAGAGGGTGTTGTATACATAATTATCTACCTATGGATCTTTTTTGGTTAGATGAAAGGCTCCTTGTAGGTGTTCATAAATAATGGTTTTAAAGTAAGCATGATATTGTGATGTTTTCCATTAGTTGTTTGAGTGTAGTGTCCCTTGTTTTTTTGAATTTATATGAGAATCATGGTAACTAATCCCGAGAATTTGGAATGATTTGATGGAT
Source organism: Viscum album (assembly GCA_963277665.1). Lineage (NCBI taxonomy): Eukaryota > Viridiplantae > Streptophyta > Magnoliopsida > Santalales > Viscaceae > Viscum > Viscum album. The sequence goes on along the minus strand of OY728125.1, from coordinate 166,246,465 downwards.
AATAAGGAACTCATCCCTACCAATTGATATGTTTGGGTGGGAAAGAACATATCCTATGGTGATCAGGTTCTCTTTTAATTAAAGTGATGACAAGGATGATCCTATTTTGAGGATTATGAAATTAGTCTCTAGTGGAGACCCCCATGTGATATGGTTCATGGGACCATGAGACCATTCGTTGGATAGTCCTTTGGGTATGTTATGATTTTGTACAAATGAACCTATGTATTACTGTATTCCTTAGTGAATTCTAGATATGTTTTCATGTTAGGAAACAAAAATATAATGGAATGGGAAAGTTTTATCTAGGAGATGCCACTAGAAGATGGGTTCGATCTCTAATGATCATGCATAAAGCATATATCACTATGCCATGGGATAAAGGTGATAGGGTTCGGGTTTAGAGTCTGTGTGGATAATGGGAGGTTAGTGGTTTTAGAACAGTCAACAAGATGTGTTCTAACCTATGCACTCTCAGATAGTTTGATTTTATTAATAAGGAACCACATTAGTCATGTTGTTGGTTTGAGATGGGGGAATTCCAAGGGTAGGTCAGTTATTTTCAAGGAAAAGCTAGATCGACCAGGTTGAGCATGGTCTCTTGGATTTAGATTGTTGGATCTAATATAGTAATGATGGTATCATCCTTATGTGATATTGGATTCTTTGAGTTAAGAAAGGTTTCATAAGAATCATTGTAATTATAGGGACACATTTTGATAGGTTATTCCAATGGTGGAGGAATCTTGGTTCAAAATTTTCATTTGAATGAAAGAACCTATAGCGGAGTGTTCTATAGGATAGTTGAAGAATTGGATGAAGACGTGATCGTATTTCAACATAGAAAGACTTTGGAAAGTTTATGATATTGTTTCAAAGCTATTTATGATTCTTGAACCATATATTTATGTGTTAAGTTTCATGTGATAAAATTTTCCCTTGAAGGTACATTGGGCACTTGAAAATACAATTTGGCTATTTTAATGCAATTCATAAACTTATAGGTTGTGTTGTTCATTTTATATCACATCAAGGATTCTTGGGGATGACATGTTTTAAGGTTGGGAGTGTTTAAGATCCTATGTTTTTTTAGTAGGAATATTCTGATGGACATTGAATTTTAAACTACTAGGAAGGTCAAAACTAGATTGAAGATTCGAAATAGAAATTTAAAGGTTGCAATGCCTCTTAATAATTTTTTTGTACTTGGGATGGGGATTTTTTTGTTGTTATGAGATTTTCGGTGGGGCCTATGGGTTTGAGGCATGAAATACAGGATTTTTAATGGTTCATCTCAGGGTGAATGGCAGTGCACGATTAGAGATAACCATGTGGCCTACCTATGGGGGGTTTCTATAAGAACATGGTTTGAGAAACCGTACAGAAGGTCTGAGAAAACCATGCAGGGGTGTTGTCTGCAATTTTATATATACATGAAACATATTTGGTGCATGTTTTGAAAATCCATACACTGAAATCAAACGAGATAGAGTGTCGCTTAGATATTAGAGGCACACAATTGGCCCACATTTTCGGCCAATTGTGATATGAAACTGTGCCGCTCACTTAAAAGTGGAATATTAAAAAATTCTCCTTTGAAGAAAAATTTGTTTTACCATTTTTTATTCCTATTTATCCACTGATCATGTTATCCTTCTTCCACCATTCTCCATTAGAGTTCTCCCTCATTCTTGGTACGGATTAAACACCATCAGGTGTATTGGAAACCTTGTGGTAAGCCTTTGACTCAGTTAAAAATCATGTTATTTTTCTTCATCTCCCTCTAACTCTTGATTTCAAAATATATGTTTTTCTTTTTTATGATTCCATAGGGTCATGGTGGAATCAGATACGGATGATAAATATTTCACTTAACTTATAAATAGGATAACCTGAGATGTCATCTGCACTTACCCATTTGTCATTAAATCATGGTACATAACCATGGGGAATTTAAAAATATTTTAATATTAAATTAACATTTTAATGGTTTTTATTCCATTTATTATTGATTATGCATGATTTAATGTTATAGATGATCTTGGGGTTGTTGGTGACTATTTGGTCATCATTTTGGTGTGATGGTATCAAAGAATAAGATTTTTTACATTATGCCTATTTTAAATAAAATGGTTCTTTAAAATAATTAACTAGGTTTTAATTAATTAATTATACAGTTGTTATAATTATTTATTTCAGGTGGTTTTTCTAAGATAAAGGACCCATTATGACTTGGTTGAGCTTGGATAGGCCTTGGAAGCTGCTGACAAGCATTGGAAAGTATATCAAATTCTTCTTAATGGTAAGTGGTAGGACGTACCTTCATTTTAGTATTTATGATTGTTTATGAAATTATATGTATTAATGGGTTTTCACATGTCATTGAATCCCCCTTATTATAATTATTAAAATAATGTACACAATTTTTTTAGTTTAGTTAATAAAAATAGATGAATGTTAGGGGTCACTAACAACCCATATATGCTTGCTTCATACCTCAACCTAATACAATTACTGAGGCCAAGGACCCCTTGTTGGATTCCTGTACACATGATTTGATCAATATTATCCCATATAAGAGTAATCCACTTACTTTAACATATTTAGGACCCCAAGATGGAATCTTTTAGCAATGTATTGACTTAGAGGATCCCAAGAGGAATGCCTCTATTTTCATGAAAATCATCAGTATACCGAGTTAGATTCCATTCATGGGAACTAACCCAGGAGATCTTGTTTGTGCCCAAATATTATACTAACACAAAGATATCAAAACATCAGTTTGGGTATATATGTTAGTGTGTGTGATCGATAACTCATTCCAAACATGTAATCATGTGAGGCTACATAACTAGGGGTGGGGTGGGTGTTCGACCACCCTCACTCTTTTCATTATGAATTCCCTCAGTTATTATTGTTAAATTTATGATTTCTAGAGGTGATTCCTAGTGCTCAAATGTTGGTACTGATGATAGGTGTTATTATTTTTAGGATTCCTAATCATACTTCCTTGGTACTGCTTCTAGGCCTTTTATCATATATTATTATTTTAATTCTCGAATGTACTTCCAAGGTTATATATTCTAAGACTTTTTATTTTCTATTATACTATTTTGAAGCTCATATGTACTTCCTGGGATCTATATTTTGATCATATCGATCAGATCTTATTATTGGAATTCCCATACGTACTTCTTGGGGGGTATGTCTTATGATCCCTACTGATTTAATGGAACTTCTACTATTATCAAAATTCACATTGTCATCAAGACTCCTCTTATATTGTAATTATAGATGTATATCATTAAGAGTGTCTTAGAAAACATCTTATATTAAGTCTCTATAAGGATGTAAATATGGCGGGCTCTAAGGGGATACCAAAGGTTTCTAAGTAGAAACATTTCCCCTAAATAGTAGGATATTGATGTGCTCCCAAAGGATTGACTTAATCTCATTATTTGATTCCTAGGTTCCTCTTTATGATCAAGTGGATGCACCATTATAGTTACTCACTAGAATTTTCTTAGAGTGGGATATAGATACACTTATTGAGTGGATTATAAGTATTATATTATATCCAGAGAGAATTCCTTAATGATTTCCTAAGGGTCACCCCCCTTAGGGATAATATATGTTTCAATGTAAAGATTTCCTATAGACTGATACCTAGTAATCAGAAACTATACAAAATTATACATGGATAGAGTTTTATAGAATCTAGATTTAAGCCATATATTTAATATTTCCCTTTGAAACTAGGAATACTTTGTATTCTTTATTGGAATATGGTATGGTTGAGCATAGGGTAAGGTTGTGTATCCCATTGTGGTGATGTATCTTTCTCAGAGAAATTTTTGACATTTTCCAATGTAGGTATTATCGATCTTGGTCACAAAACCAAAGATCAACTTAATTATACAAGGAATGAGGGGTATGACATCTAGATTAATGAATAATAAATAGTATTACAAGGTGCTTGGGATTATAGAACTAAGGATCCATTGTAGTTTGATTCTTGTTACTTGTTTCTTTACTCATATATGTTTATTTATGTATATATATATATGAGGATATATATACACATATAAATATATATACATGATGAAACATTTTTCAAGTGGTGTCTTAGATAGGTTGACCACTTTCCTTGAGCATGTCATCCAATACTTTTTCTTTATGTTTATTTCTAGTTCTTATTATTATTATTATTATTATCCTGATGAGTAACTGAATTTTTCATACAACACATATTACCACCTCTATATAGGACCATGTTGGTGGTCCCCTACTACGTTTTTTACTCACACCATGCATAGTCCACCATTATATCAGTGTAACCAAGCATACGTTTACTTCGATTCTGGCACTGGGTTGGGATGAGGCCCAAAATTAGTCGAGCAGGATGGATTAGATATGTATGTGGAGATCGGTTATGTGGTATGGCTCAATGTATATAGTAGATCCTTGTAAATTTATTTTTGTTTCTATTATTTACAACTGTATATATATGGTCATCATGGTGGGAAATTAGTGATTTAAGAATGAAAATAGTGATTCATGCCTTTACTGCATTCTATTTATTATTATAGTATGCACATGTTTCTATTTATTTATTACTTCCACACACTAATAATTACTTCAGTAGATTTTATATGGTTTTTAAGAAATTTTATTACTCTGATATGAAAGCATAGTCTCCCCAAAATCAAGTCCTAGGCCCCAACTACTTGTCAAAAGCCTCTGGAATACAAGGTGGTGTGGTTGAGTCCTTGTGGAGAAATAGCTCAGGGCACCAGATTAGTGGCATCTAGTCAGGGATGTTACATCAAATAAGATATTTAAAATAAAAATATCTCCAAAAATTATGGAAACATTTTCATAGAAAAAACAATTAAATCATGTAAATTATGCTTAAAATATTTTAGTAGTCATGATGATTGTAACACCCCAAGCTTTCACGGTACACATCTCTTTGAATAATACAGTAGTGTGTATTGTACGCAAGTTCGAGTTCTAACACACCGCGACTAATCAAAGTAGCCGTTATGAATAGTAATGACCACTTTTTTAAATTATAGAAATTTTATATTTCAAAATGGTCTTCATTTTTGTATTCGTAATATCAAAATTACCCTAAGTTGAATTTTTTGTAATTTTCTGAGAACTTCCATTTTTTATGAATAGTGAAAAATACTAAAAAATAAATTTTTTAATCAAAATAATTTATAGTGATAAATTATACTATTGAGGTGTTTTAAAGTATAATTAGAATATATTTTTACCATTTTATCCAATGGTGGTCATTAGAATTAATTTAACATTGAAATTGGACATAAACAATTGCCAATCTTTTGATATAAATTGTTTCTTAAAAACATGCTATTTGTTGTGACGGCGGGAATTAATTATAAAATTAATTAATGCAAATTATATTTTTGGAATTTTTTAAAATATACATCATTTTTGAATTTGGAATATCAATTATATCTTAGGGTAAAATTTTGGCATTGTTCTGAAAAACTTCAATTTTTGATGAATAGTGGAACCACTAAGTGGTAGTTAAATAACTGATTTTTCGTTTAAATGAAATATTACCACTTCTGTGATTTGATTTTCAAAAATCCAACATACATGGTTGTAATTAAGAAGTAAAATTCGGTTCAATGAGATTAAAATAATTTTTGGTGAATAGTAACTTTTAAGTTCTTAATCGCGATTAGAGGTAATTAGTGTAGTTTAAGGTAAAAATAATGTTTTAAGAATATGAGATGAGCTTGACACATGTCCTACCCTCATTTTATGTGCCATGGCCGACCAAGACAATACATGGGTCAACTTGGGGACCCCATGGAGCCACTTTAGTTGGAAAATGACATAAATACCATTTATTTAATGTTAAAGTAAAAAATGACACAAACATGAAATGTTTTACTAAAACAATTTTTACATTGGGTTATACAAGTCATATTTTTGACTATAAATAGTCATTGGAAAGATAAATATATTTCCTACATCATAGTAGTTTTTTTATAATTTTTAGACATTAAATAAAGTAAATTATTTATGACATCATGATGATGCAGCGATGACCTCATTATTTAACGATTTAAATAAAATGAGAAGATAATGTAAAATACAAGGCTTAAACTTGTCCAAAACTTATTGGATGAGGCGATTTCGAACCCTTATCACCTTATACTATAATTATACAAGTTTGGGACCTTTATAATCCGAAAATCATTGTATAATAGAATAACATTTCATTACTTTCCAAAAGTGCCCCTCCTCTCCACTTATAAAAAGCCCCCACCACTCCCACCTTATTCACACCATCAAGCCATTTGGCTCGGAAAACCTCTGACCAAATACCCTCCCAACATCCCTAACTTACTCCTAGAAGCCTCACTTTGGGCAGAAGTCTTCCCAAGGAAGCCTTTGTCTCAAGTCAAAAAGAGTTACCCGATTTTTAGGTAATGTCTTCTCTAATGTTGTTTTGTTTTATTTAGCTTCTCCAACCCCTTAAACTCTTTTTATTCCTTTATTTTGTAACAAAACCATTATATACAATATACTAGGATGTTTTTAGGATAAGTATTTGGTTTACACTTACACACACCTACATCTAATGCTTAATGAACATACTGTTTCTGTGGATGGTGAATTTTTGCCTCACGAAACGATGATTGTTCAACACTCATATAACACCTCTAATGGTGGCCATTATGATGAAACTTTTATTATATATGATATATATTATGTTTTTGTTCTCCTTATGATTTTGTATTTTTCATTTATGGCATACCTTTATGGTTTCCACTATGGGTAAACGCGATATTTTCATTTTAGGAAGTGCGGACTACCACCCCCTCAAAGTGATTTGAATCGTTAATACCATATGTGGGATGTATAAAGGATGGAGTAAATGGTATTATACACTATATTATACTGGAATTATATTATACCTTTATATAATTATGATTTAATTCCATTAAATACTAAATAGAAATGAAAGAGCGTTCATGCGTACGTACGGCTTACCGTCTCCATGAACGGTGCATTTCATTTCTTACCTCTAAATGTTACGTAATATTATAAATGAATGTATATACTGGATATATATGATATATATGATATCTACATCAGGAATATAATTCTAGATATAATGGATATTTCACCACATGAACAACTTGTAATTATAAGAAGTTTATTATTGACTCAAGTACCAAAGATCGACAAAACGACCGTTATTAACTTAAATAATTACATAATGTTCATAACATTGTAATAAGTGATATAAAAAGGATAATGAAATTTAAAATGGTAGATATTAACTCTAGTTTATTATTCAGGAGGTTAAAGAACGGTCGAATCAAGTCGGACACAAGGTAAGGGAACTTCTTAACCCAATTTCCATTCTTTGGGTTAATCTCCTACTTTAAAATTATGTCATGATATTATTATGTCATATCTTGTATTTGTACTTTATTTATGTGTACTTATAGTGAATACAAATAATATATCTACTTTATTTAAAAAAATGATCTTTTTAAGGGTCTTCGTCTCAATCTCATTTCATTGAGGCATATTTTGTTTTATACACAAATTTCTTTTATACGGTGTATAAACCCCTTTGACTTTTACGTTTATTCAAAAGGAATCTTTTTTATACGAAGAGTTTTACTAAACGACAAAAAGGGAATTTTTTTCTTTCCGTACATATGCGGCGACAATGACTTCTCTGCCGCCGTGACCATTATTTGAGTTTCGGCTTCCTCTACAAGCCATCATTTTTTTAATGAAAAATAAATACAAAGTTTTAACTTTCTTTTATATTGGTATTGAAAATGGTTTTGAAATCATTTTTATTATATAAATGTGTTGTATTGATATCTTGTGATTGAAATGTAGAAATGTTATGTTTCCTTTATGCATGTTTTATGTGATACGATTATGTTATGGTTTATGATATGTTTAAACCTATTCATATGAGGAATGCATTGGACTTAACAAGTGACGGGTGGAGCCCGCTATAGCTCCTCGATGCATCGGTAGGTCTCATGAGACAACTAGACATGGAATTGGACGAGGCCCTTTCCCAATTTGATTTATGCTTTTGGCCGAGGCCTTAATCATTTTAGACGTCTTGGCCGAGGCCTTGACAAAATGTTTCAGAATGTCTGGCATTATGCATTCCATCATTATGAAAGTGGTTATTGATATCGCATTGATTATTAGAACAATAGAATATCCATGTGAGTAAGTAAATGTCATTATTTCATTTTACTTTTTCCATATTATGCTAAAGTTCAAGTTTAAAAGGCTTTTGTTTTAGTTATACATTGCCTTAAATGTTAATGTTTATTTATGAAAGCTTCCACTATATTGTTATCCTTACTGAGCATATGAGCTCACCCCTTCCAATGTTTTAATATTTTCCAGGATGTGAAGAAGTATTTTATGATTGACCTGCATGGATAGTCAAAAGAGGATATGAGTGTGGACTATGGAGACTTTGTTATTGTAGTTTTTCACTTTATTATTTAATGTAACGTTTACGAACGTATCTAGTGTTTCCAAGGCTACTAAACTAATCGGTCTTTCGAGACTTGATCTTTTGTGATCATGCCAATGCTACGAAGTAACACATCGGCTCTGGGTAGCTGGGGTCGGGGCGCTACAATGATGGGAAATTATATTCATGTCAACTATATTTAAACAAGGATTTTGTTCACATTTTTGGAAAAAAGTAAAAATTACTTTATTTATAATAAGGCAAGAATATTACATTGATAAATTTATATTAAAACTAAATCATGGGTGAAAATTACATTAAACAATGATATTATTATAGTAAACTATTCTTTAAAAAAAATTAATGAAAACATGGACATGGAAGAAAAACATTCCTGGCCAAAGAGGAAATTATGTATTTTTTATATATAAAAATTCACAATCATTTTAATTACCAAAGTGATAAAAATGGTACTATAACTTCAATATTTTCATGAATAAAAATAGGAGAAGAAATTTAATGTTTATTTATCTGAGAAGGATCATATAACTTCCTCTATGGAAATTCAAGCATAGAGAATCTCGATTAAAATGACATTGAAACATAAATCACTTTCCATTTGGGTTACATTTTAATCGAAATCCCCATGAAATAATAACATCACATGAAACATTAAATATCATTAATAGAAGTATATTCATGATATTACATGTCAAATAGTAGTATATACACCTAATAATCATAAATAGTATTATTATATGAAACATATCTCAATGAGAGAATATTGAGATAAAGAATCGTCGTACTTTGGTAAACACTAAATAAAAACCAAATGAATGGGATAAAATTATTTTGATTTGTACATCCACATAATATTAAGTATAATAATAAAAAAATAAATTCATTTTCATTATATACAACACACATAAGAAAAAATGTTGAATATGACATATGTCACCCATAAATAACAGGGATATGAGAAATCACCTTACCTCAAAATCAAATTTCTTCGAGGGAGTGTTAATCCTTTGTATAATAAATATGAATTTATTTGAAATATATTAAAAAATTATATCTTTATATTATTATATATGATCCACTCCTAGAATTTCAGTATCGATTTACTTATAATTCTTTCTTAAAAACAACATTTATGTGTGTTAACCATTTCAGTTTTCATGGATGTTGTGGTTTAGAAGTTCCAACAATTATACTTTGATCATGGTTATATAATTTATATATTTTAATCATGATGTAAATATTATATACATTCATTATATAATTATTTATAATCATCCATTAAAGGTATATAGAGAAAAATTATATACATTGTTAATGGAAATAGTAGGTCAAACGTATGCATGAACTTTATTTTCATTTTATTATAAAAATAAAGAAATAAATACAATGATTATTCTATCACTATAAAACAAAAATAATATCATAAATAAAATATATATACAATAAATTTATCCTTATCACAATTCATTTAAAGTGGGAAATAATAAAAATCACTTCTATTTGTGGAGGTAGTAGTCCACACATACGCATGAATGATGTTATTATATTCAAATGGATGGGAATTTATAAAGGTAGGTATGAAATTTTAATTATATAAGAATAATTATATAATAAAAATAAAATATAAATTTTAAACCATTCATAATAACCATCCATGAAATATGGTGATGAAAAATGAATTGTATTACTAAAAGGTGGTGGTAGTGCACACGTATGCACGAGTGATAGTATCACTTCCCATTTGATGGAATAAATGGTATATAATTTTGGTTAAAAAATCATTATAAAAAAATTCAGTATATTTATGATATTTAATTTGAAATTTTAGGATTAATAACATAGTTTTATCAGATTTATAATATGATATAAATTAAAAGGGGTTGGGTAAAATTATTTCCCTTTCTTTGGAAGATCTCTTTTAGATCCTCTCTCAAGGACCCTTGGAACTGTATTTTATTGTACTAATAACCTATAATTCATAGATTTTGAATTTTATAATATAAATGGGTTGTTTTTTGTTTACTTATAAGGCTCATTTTAGTATAAATAAGATAAAAAACACGAGTCCTTTTTATGGGAGGGAAAGGGCACTCTTGTAATGTTTCAAAACAATAAAACATCATAAAGTCATATTCATTGACATGTGGTTCCAAAAAGACATATATTCAATGATAAGGATGATACTTAATTAATATAATCATAAAATAAAATTTATATAGGTTTATATATAATTTTTTAACTTTTTTTTGGATTAACTCTTTTGTTAACCACTTTTATCCTTTTTCCACGATAGCAAATTTTCCAGGATTAAAGGGTTTAAAATTTACTTCTTTGGTACAAATTTTCTAAAAAATGCTCTATATATAAAATTTTAGAACACATTTTATCTAAATTTTTCTCTTTCGTGTTTTTTTATGATTTTGAAATATTTGAATAAATTTTTTTTATAAAATATCATTATAGCCATTTTTGAAACTATTTGTTTAATTTGACTTTATAAACGTGGATATGGTATTGTAATTAGAATATAAATTTTTAAATCACAAAAAAAAATTAATATTTATCTAAAAAATTAATCAAACACAATAATTTATCCAAATTGAATTTATTTTATTATTTTTAAAATTTTTATTCTATATTTCTAATACATGGAAAATATTGTATCAACATTGCATAAGAATTTAAGGTTATTATTTCATCACTAAATTTAAATATACATTATAATTATGAAAAAATAAATTATTATTTTGTATAAACATTTATAACCAAAATTAACCTCATATTATTTTTAGAAAAAAATATTCGAGATATTAAATTCAAGAGAGTGACCTTTTGTGTTTATCCTTCACTAAAAATGATATAATGGTCATAATCATTTAAAAATGGAAACAATTTGAAATAATTTTTAAATATGGATGGTAATAAACTAAATTTACCAATAAAATATTACAAATGAAAATTTTATTGATATTTTAAAACCTTATCCCAACATTTTAACCCTATTTTACCCGTTTTTACATTATTAAGGTAAAACATATTAACCAAGATTAATAGTCATAATGAAAAAATAATGAGGTACTATATACCAAATTATATTCTCATAATTAATAATATAGAATAAGTTTTTTAATCTTAAATTTCTATAAGTGGAAAAATCCATTTTAAAATAGGAGCACAAAATGCAATGAAAGCCATATTTAGAAAAAATGTGTTTTTAAGCATAAAATTGGATTTTTTCTTATATCATTCCTAGAAAAAAAATAATGTTAAAATATATAATTGAATATATTTTATATATTTTTAATTTAAATAATTCATCAATAGTGATTAATTTAGTTAATTATGGTAAAACACACTACATAAATTAAAAATAGTAATTAGAAAATGTGTTTTTATTCCAAAAAACAAACATATACCAAAATAAAATATAATAATGACTCATTTGTGATTAACTTGATTATATATTTTTAAATTATAACTATTTGAAATTAAGATCAAATTATCAAGATAATTTGACTTTTAAATTACTTTATTTATTGAAAGGAAATGACAATTTTTCCAAAATCAGTATTTTTCATTATTAACCCAAAAAATCAAATATTTTACAAAAATTACAAACAAAGCCATCTAAGAAAATTTTTATATGATGAATCTAGATATGATATCTTTTTTTAAATATAATTTTTAAATTTGGTAGAAATTAATTATAATATTCACACAGAAAATTCAATGAAACAGTTTTTAAAGAAAACATATTTTGAAAACATAAAATGACATAACAAAAAATTGAGTAATTGTATATAATTTATTAAAAAATATATTTAAATTAAGAAAAAAAATTAGATATATATATATATATATTAAATCCTACTTATACCAGTAAATTTAGTGGCTCTGTTATGATATATCATGGTTTTTTTAAGCTTGTAATTTCATGTCAAGAAACTATCTATCACATACAATTTATTTATAGAGAAATATATTATAAAATATTATGGTTATAAATTTTAACCCTTAAATAAATTTCACCCTCATATTTTTTATTTTGGTAAATAAAGCTTCCAATTTTGAAAATAACTTTATTGAAAATGCATATCATACAAAGGGATGATAAAAATTCCTCAGAAAAGTAGAAGTGTGAAACGTAATGGTTATAATAAATAATACATAACGAGGTTCCAAGATAAGTATTACAATATTATGAAGTTAAAATATAAATGTTGAGGAAAAAACTAAAATCCAAAGACTAATATATTGTTATAGAGAACTTGTTTATGACAAATTTAATAACCACAAAACCATAAATCAGTGAGGGGTGAAAAGACAATAAATTCATCAAAATGAAGGTAAAGGGATAACATTTTCTTATAATGATTCTTTTAATAAAATTAAGGTATTATATTAACATAAATATATTATACATGATAAAATTTACTTATAAAAAGTATTTATATTTCATAAGAAAAATTTCATACTTTGGTTTCTCTTCGATCAATTCCACCACTATCTTATATCTAAGTCCATGAAAAGGAAATTAATGATGAAATTTTCATTCTGAAGTACTAAAATAAACTTTTAATGAATCATAAGAACCATAACTCATTCCTTCTACCTATAGATAATTTCCAAAACAAAAATAGTAATATAACGTTATTTAATATGAATAAATACATTATATTAACCCTTAAAACCTCAACAAGGACACCAAAAGTTCAAATAAATCCATTCCATAAATAGTTAACCTTATAAATACTTTAAAATGTGTGTAACTAAATTTGAAACAAAAAAATATAAAATATTTTATCACATGTTTTTTTCTTAGACCAGCTTTTAAAATTTATCCCAAAATAACCTGAAATTAATCATAATGTCACAGACGGAATATGTGAACACATGATTCTCTTAAAACGTCCTAATAACCTGAATCACCACAAAACATAAATGAAAAAATATACACTTACAAAAATTAAATCTATATTAGTCCAAATATAAAATCATAGACTATTGAATATATTCCATAAATCCAAAAATGTATTAAAATTAATAAAAAATGAACTAAATCACTTTATCATCAAATCATTATCCAATTTCAAGTTCACCAACAATATGGAACTTACCTTATCAATTTTAATCATAACATTTTCTGATTTAAAGATTATTATCTATATATTTATCACTAATTAAGGGTTATCTCTCCCTTAATTGTGTGTTTTATATAATATAAAACCTTATAATAAAGTAATTTTTTTTAAATTAGTACCATCCAACATATGCTTTCAAATCCATAATGAAAACAATTAGTAGAATAATCCTTATATGTTTCATCATACATACAACTATAAGATCATTTATATAACACTAATATAAAATAATTATTAATTATAAATAAATAAATACATCAATAAATCCACTTCAATGATCTGTAAAACATAGGTCCCATGATGGTTTAGGAGTTAACCCTTGGATAAGGGCATTCACTCAAATAGTACCCAAGTTCACCACAAAAAACACATCAAATTCCTTGAAAATTATTTCCTTGTTCCATTCATTTCAACATATAAAACATCTTACCATTCTATATATAAATTCATTTGAGTGATTCTTAAAATATTTTTGATATATTGGTGACTTGAATTTTATTTCACCATGTGATTTATTTGAGTTTTCAGAAGACTACATCTTTTATTTCTTATCAAATCCATGGGAATGATGGAAAATTTAAATTTAAATTTTTTCCTTGGGGGAAAATTTAATAATTTCTTCATTGATTCTAAAGTATCTTATAGATAATTCCTTTAGTAGACTATGCTTTAATCCATAAAATAATTCTTAATTTTTTCTTTTATGGATGATGATTAAACTAGAATCATTCCATAAAAGTATTCTAAATGTTTCTTCTTATGTACCAATGGATTGATAACCCTTATACCTAGGTTTAAGTAATTGATTCTCTATTTTTATACATAGAATACAATGGGATTGTTTACTAAAAATTATATTCTTAAACTCATCACATTCTGGGGAGCCAATTTATTCATCTTGCCTTATATTAATAATAAAATTCTACTATTGATATGATTCACCTTAAAAATGATAAATGGATAAGAAAATTTTTCATGATCTGAGTACAGAAGAATAGAAAATATCTTATCAGTGGTATAGATCCATCACTCATCCACTATTATATTAGATGACTGAAATAAATAAGGTGGTTGTTTCCTCACAAAGACTCAATGGTATGTTGTTCCCTTTATTGATTGTTCAAAATCTAACCATGATTCATTATTGAAGAAAGATTTATAATAATAACAAAAAAATTATATATTCCAAATCCCAAATCATTCAGTTTCTCAAGACTAAAGTCATTACATTTCTGACAATATTTTTTGTGAGCATGATTCATTCATGTTCCCAAAATTGACTAAAATAAAAAATTAAAGCATAAACATCAATAAAAGATAATTACATTCCAAAATAATATAATCATAAAAATCATTCATATGATGTATAAATAATGAAACCTTATTTTCAATATATGACACCTTATATTTAACCTAGGTCATCCATGGTCATTATCTATTGGAATCCTTCAAATGGTTCATAATGAATATGTGAATTAACCGAAGATCAACCCCTATGATTATCTAACCATCTATCTAGTCTTATACCCATATATCATGAATCTATGATGATAAATTTAATACCCAATCTACCCATTTTTTGTGGTCACACCTCAGATCATCTATACAATAGCCACATCCACATTCAATCATACATACAAGGATGTGTTTTCTTGGAAAACTGTACTCTTTTCTTCACCATAACTTAGGTTGATCTCTAATAACTAGACTTATCCTTAGAGTTTTCAATATAAAATTATAATCCTAATCATTAATAATTAACAAAACCCTTCTATGATGTCAAACGAGGGTACTAAAAACTTTCATACATAAATATCACATCCATTTAGATTACTATTCAATCATCTAATAAAATTATAGACCCCAAAACTATAATGATTTAATGTAATTAGAGACTATATATGTAAAAATATTATATAGGTACAATAGTCATCATCTACCATAATACTCTTATCACATTACACCCTTGTTTGACATTACTTTTGGAAAGGAAACATAATAAAGGTGATCTTATATAATCAATTAGTGTAAACATATTAGATGTCCATCAAATTAT
Organism: Viscum album; assembly: GCA_963277665.1. Classification (NCBI taxonomy): domain Eukaryota; kingdom Viridiplantae; phylum Streptophyta; class Magnoliopsida; order Santalales; family Viscaceae; genus Viscum; species Viscum album. The sequence continues at coordinate 166,230,735 of OY728125.1, read as the reverse complement.
ATATATAGTTATAAGATAATAATATGGGTTTTGGATCCTAGAAAAACATAATACATAATCTATTATTGATAATAAAAACGAGTCACTAAATAAAAACTTTTCATTTAAAAATAAATGGATAATAAGAGTGAAGAATCATTATTAATCAATCATGATCCATGAGTTTAAATCACAAAAATAAAAACATTTCAAAAGAGTGTAGAACCATCAGAGTGATAGAAACCTTATCATATGCCAGGGTTAACTATCAAGACCATCATATCGTAGTTGATCAAGTTTAAAATATTCTTTCTCATATCATAGAGGATAATGCATCAAAAACTGTTTCCCATAGCATATCAGAAATCCCTACATATTTCCAATATCATAGTATATTAGGTATCCCTATCTATTTCCCAAAGTGAATATATCACATTTTCTCATTTCTCATAATTATCTCATAATATATGAAGCTTTCCCAAATTCATTAACGGAATAAAATGGGAATACCCATAACATAATTAAAATCATACCTATGTATACCAAATTATCATAAAACAATCATCAATTAACCATATCATAACCCATATAAATAAAATTTGTTTCATAAACATTCCTTCATTTCATCATAGCATAACCTGGGGAAAATAAATATTTTTCATAAAAATTTCATCATTTAATCTTAGAATAACCCATGGGAAATGAATGAGTTTCATAAATATCTCATCATCATAATAATGAAACATCAAACTGATAAATAATAAGGATATCATTAGAACATAAACCTAGTAAATAATAAGTAACATCAATGGATGATTTCATAGACTAAGAAATCATTAAAATATCATTAGAATATTTCTCAAGGAAATTACCCTATTAAATTTGAAATCTAACAATTAAAATGAGAAAATTAAAAAATAATATATAATTTTTTTGAAAAGTACTATTAAAATTTTTAAAGGAATATTCAAATCATTAAGAAAGTTAAAATGGTGGTAAATTTTATGCAAGCTGAGTACATTAACACAAATTTCCATTTCCCATTTTTGGTGTAATGTCATAATTACACATTTAGAAAACAATAATAAGATTCATTATAAAAAATATAAAAATTTAAGAATTAGTAAAAATTACTTTAAAAATCAGTTCAGAATATTAAGACATTCTCGAAAGATTTTAAGGAAAACATGATCATTGAAGAAACAGATTCCTGACTAAAGGGTTAATAAATTTTGTTATTGTTAAAACATTTTTTATATAATTTTAATTACCAAAGAGTGAAAAATTCTAATATTAAATGAATATTACATGAATAACTAGTGGATAATTAAATTAAAAGGGAATTATCATGTAAGGATTATATAATTTTCTCAATAGAAATTAACCCGTAAATAATCCCAATGAAATTGAAATTGAAACATAAGTCCCTTGATTCTTTGGAATCATTTGAATCATAATCCCCGTGAAAAAATAAAATAAAATAAAAATTTAAATATTTTGATTTGAAGGATATTCATAATAAAAATGTATATAAGGATAATTATATTATCTTTATAAATATAAACTATTTCATAAAATTAAACATGTCCCAACAAAAGGGTATTGAGAAAAATAATCCTCAAAAATTTGGAAATCTATTAATAATAAACTAATGAAAGAGATTATCTTATATATATTAATAAATCCACATAATTTTATTAATAATAAGCATAAAATAAATTCATGGTTAGTATATACACCTCACAAATGAAACAAGTGGGGAATATGGAATATATCTCCTAGAAATAAAAGTGAGATGTGGAATATCATCAACTCAAGTATTACTTGCTTAAAAAGTGATTTAATATCCAATATAATAAATTTAAATTTATTATATTTATATTAAATAGTAATTTGAATACATATAGTAGTATATATCAACCACCTATAATAATTAAACTCCAATTTATTGATAATTACTTATTAAAAAAATTTATTTTGAGTGATAACTATTTGATTTTTTACATTAGATTCGGTTTAAAAGTTTATGTCTTGGTAAATTGATCAAGGTTAAATAATATATATATGGTTATTATTGATATAAATTTCATATATATATATATATATTCATTAAATACATATTTATGTTCATACATAAAATTTATAGATAGAAAAATGATCCACAACGTTCATGGAGACGATATGTCATACGTATGCATAAATATTGTGTCCATTTTCAATTAAAACTGTTCAAAGAAAGATAAATATTTTTTTATCATCATAAAACCATAATTATACCATAAATAAAATATATATACATTAAATATATCATTATTGCCTTAAATGTAAAGTGGAAATGAAAAACGAATTGCATCACTTCATGGAGGTTGTAGTCCACACTTGCGCACAATCAACGTTTTCATTTTCCAAAATATATAAAGGTAAGAAGATATATATGATATTATAATTACATAATATTAAATATATCATATATATCATATATAAATAGTAAACCCATCATAATAACCATCCTTTAATGATAGTGATAGAAAATAAATTTTATCGCCACATGGAAGAGTTAGTCCACATGCACACATGAGTGATACTTTCACTTCCCATTTGATGGAATAGGGGGAGGATAATTGTGGAAAAATAGTCATAATAATATTTTATTTTATTGGGGATACTGAATTTATGATTTTATGAAAAATAACGTAGATTTGGAGTGGGTAGAATAAGGAATAAATTAAAAAGGATTCGGTAATTATTCCTCCATTAAATATTAAATCTAAATTACCATGATAAAAAAATAATTAATATCTAAATTAGACATTTATAGCTTAAGTAAAAATATTTTCCCCTTGTGATGAAAATATTTCAGATATTAAAGTCACGAGAGTGATGTTGTGTATTTATTCTTTTTATAAAATAATATAATGATCGTTATTAATGAAAAATATAACCAAGTTTCCATATTTTCGAAACATTGATGATCATTATCAAAATCCAATCATAAAATAGGATAATTTTATGTTTTATGTAATTTGTAAAGCCACACCCAAAATATTTATGCCATTTTTACCTATTTTACCCTTACCGAGGTAACAAATAATTACCAAGCTTACTATTCATAATGAAAAAAATAATAGGATCCTACTTAAAATAAATTAACATAATGAATAAGAATATGAAATACATTTTAAAAGCCTCCATTTCTCGATGTGGTAGAAATCCATTTCAAAAAAATCTAGAAAAATGTAACGAATATTTTTTTAATAATAAATATATTTTAGGCATAGAACTGGATTTATTCTTATTCCATGTCCAGAAAAAAAAATCTATGGGTTTTAAACATTTAATTGAATATATATCATATAAATTTCATTATAATAATTAATAAATATTTTTAATTTAATTTTATATGAAAAAACTCATTTCCTATATAAAACAAATATTTAGATAAGTGTATTTCAAGCCTAGAAATAAACTTATATCAAAATCATGTATAATTTTGATTCCTATGTAATTAATTATGTTATATTGATTACAATTAGTCTTATATTACTTTAAGATAAAAAACATTAATTTATTTAAATAATGAAATGAAATTTTTTCGAAAATTGTTATTTTTCATTAATCACCAAAAAGAAACTACTTTACAAAAATCCTTACAAATCACTATAGCCTAAATTGTTTATGATGAATCCAAATATGATATCGATTTTTACAAATAAAATTTCATAAAGTGGTATACATTACCTATAATATTCACACACAAAATACAATAAAACCTATTATTAAAGAAAACATGATATAAAAAATGGATTTTCTAAAAATTTGAAACATATATATTATATAGATAGAAATACATTAAAAACAACTAAAAATTATATATATGTTTCATATTTCAGTTAATCCTATTCATAAATTTCAATTTAATGGCTATGTTATAATATAAAAATGTTTATTTTAGTCTTGGTGTTCTGTGTTAAAAAATCTATCGAACACTTATAATTTATTTTATAGAGAAATATATTCTAAAATCTTGGGGTGTTATATGTCTTGTTCAAGAGAATCTTAGAATGAAGGATTTAGAGTGTGAATCTCACCAAGAGGTATGCTTGAACTTAAATTTCCACTAAAACCAACATTATCTTACTTTTCGAGCATCCTTTCACTGGTAATAATTTTTTCATATAGGTTCTTAGCCTTGACATCATCATAAGTATTAGTGGTAGAAAGATAGTGTCTGGTGGATGAACTAGGTAGAGTGTCTAATCATACATGATTATCACTCAATTTATTTTCCCTCTAATAGAATGTGTAAGGGTCAAAGGTAACCAATAACTTCTACTTGGATACAAAATAACTATCTGTAACGTCCCGAGTCTGGAGCCCCTCCACTGGTGCCCCGTACCCGGTTCGCCACATGACCTCAAGCGCTTTTCCCCAAATGCCAGAGGCTTCCGACTAGCAGCGAGGGCCTAGGTGAGCCAGTGGGGAAACTATGCCCTCATTCAGAAAGGTACACAAGGTAAAACAACAACAATAAACAGCGGAAGCAGTAACAACATGCATAACAGCATAAACCAAACAACGGAAGCAATGTTTTTATATAACTATGATGACAAAGATGCAGCAGGTACAAGTATCTAAGTAAAAAAACAAACACAACAACGTTATGAGATACAACTGAAACCAAGTGCAAAAGAAAACAAAGTAATCTCCTCATCATCACGAGCCACGGGTCGGTCCCATGCTCCCCAACTCCCGGTGCAATCATGGTCATGAAGTAGAAGGGTGCTTTCCCTTATCTATACCTGCGGTAACATAGTCTGCTTGGGCCCAAAAGAATGGCCCAAACAGGGTGTGATATACAATCCTATAAGGAAATCACCCAAATATTTGTGCCTAACAGTCAATGAATACATGGCAGTACCAAAACGAGAAGCATTAAATAGAAAAGCACAAACAGCTAAATCCACAGCTCTAACAAGTAAGGCACACAAGTAAGCAGTCAACAACAAGAATTAAACAGGTAACCCCCTGGGTAGCTCTCATGGACTAGCCCCTATGGTTCAACCTCTAAGTACAAGCAACCCTCTGGGAGGCACACACAGTCTCAACCCTCTGGTTCAGCTACGTAATTAAGCAGACTCTCTGGGGAAGAACTCACCGTGAATTCCCCCTATAGTCCCGTATCGTGCTAAAGGCTCTCTGGGGAAGCACTCAACATCAATTCCCCCTATAGACCGTGTCGTAATTAAAAGACACTCTGGAGGAGCCCTTCCATCAATTCTCCACTTGGTCTCGCATCGTGATTAAAAGACACTCTGGAGAAGTCCTTCCGTCAATTCTCCCTTTGGTCTACTACTCTAGGTTCTCACAGTCCTGAGTAACTAAACATGCTCAACGCGTGTGTATCATCCAAGTAAACCTCAAGAACTACTTGGCTATCAACTAAGGATCCACAGTAAAATAAATCAACAATTCCACTATCCTACGACTAGGTATGGCAACTGGAAAAGGCCAAACAGGAAAAACAAGCATGGAAAAGAAAACTGAGCACAAAAAAAGACTCTAATCACAAGCAATAACCTCTACTAAAGCAATGAAGAAAAGAAGTCAAGAAATATGGGCAAAACAGGAAACACGCAATACCCCGTTCAAAGGTATTGTCAGAATTTGCACAAAATACTCAAAGACTTTCTACAGAAAGTCACAAACCACCTACCTCAATCCGAGGAGATTGATATACGTGAACCTCAATGACAGATTCCACTTAGAACGACGTATATCTGAGAAAACGCACAAAAATTTCATCCCATGATAACTTGGAAACGAGGAGGAATCAAGAAACAAGGCTAAAATAGAAGGAAGAACTCACCGCTATGCTTCCAACGCAACTAACCATGCTCGAATCGGAGAACGGACGGCGAGGCGGTCATCCATTGATGATCCGGCTATACGGGTCGCTTCAGACTGCCGAAAACTGGAGAAAAAGGTGAATATGAGGGTTAGACGCGACCCCAGTCCGTTTCATGAAAAAAAAGTACACGGCGTGTACTTTTAGAGTACACGGCGTGTACTTCTAATTTTTCCGTACTCCGAAATAACCGGCCTCCACCTCAGCCTTACACACTGTGTGTGTGGCCTGGACACGGCCAACACACTGCTTCGAGCCAGGAAAGAGTACACGACATGTACTCAGAAAGTACACGGCGTGTACTTCTGAAATTTCCAGAATATTCATTTTTTATCAAAAACTCTAGAAAAAGGAAAACATACCTGAAAATAGATCCAGGTTCTTACAAACTTCCCCCTTAAAGAAATTCGTCCCCAAATTTCCCTAATGAGGTGGAGAAGGAGAAACCCCAAAAAGCTCTGGCCACTACGATCGAACATCGGCCTCCATCTCCCAGGTCTCGTCCTGTACTCGTCCGTGCTGCCATAGCACTCGTACCAGAGGAACAGACCGCCCGCGAAGAACCTTTGTACTATGATCGAAAATCCGGATAGGATGCTCCTCGAACGATGTATCCGCTTCAAGCTCGACTTCCTCAGGCTAAAAGACGAGGGATGGGTCTGAAAAGTAGCGTCGGTGCTGAGAGAGGTGGAAGACGTCGTGCATGGCCCGATACCTCTAAGGTAGCTGCAACCAATAGGTGACCGGCCCCACTCTCTCCAAGACCTCAAACGGCCCGACGTACCGAGGTGAGAGAATAACCTATCTCTGAATCCTTTTGTGTCCCAACCTCGGTGTGACACATAGGAAGACCTGATCACCGACCTCGAACTCCAGAGGTCGTCTCTGCTGATCAGCATAAGACTTCTGCCGAGACTGCGCTGTAGTCATCCTCTTCCAAATCAGCTCTATCTGCTCTGAAGTCTCCTGAACAAGACGAGGTCCCAGCAAAGCTTCCTCTCCTGCCTCCAGCCAGTATAAGGTTGATCGACATGGCCTACCATACAAAGCCTCGTATGGCGCTATCTGGATGGTCACCTGGAAACTATTGTTGTGGGAAAACTCCACCAGAGGAATATGCTTCTCCCAAGAACCGCCAAAGTCAAGGATGCAAGCTCGGAGCATATCCTCAAGCACCTGGATCGTGCACTTGGACTGGACATCAGTCTGGGGATGGTATGCTATACTCAAAATTACCTGTATACCCAAGGCCTTCTGAAAACCCTGCCAGAACCAAGAGGTGAAGCACACATCTCTGTCTGAAACAATATAGCACGGAACTCCGTGCAGACGCACAATCTATCTGATGTAAATTCATCCCAGATCATCAACACTGAAGGTCTCCTTGATCGGGAAGAAGTGAGAAACCTTTGTAAGTCTGTCGATGACAACCCAAACAGCATCGTTTCCCCGAGGTGACCTCGGCAACCCGGTCACGAAGTCCATCGCAACATCATTCCACTTCCACTTCGAAATGGGTAACTACTGTAAAAGGCATACTGGTCGTTGATGCTCTTCTTTCACCTGCTGACAAGTAGAACATCTCAAGACAAAACCAGCGACATCCTTCTTCATACCCAGCCACCAGTACTGGCGAAGAAGATCCCGATACATCTTGGTGACTCCATGATGAACTGCCCAAACCGAGGAATGGAAATCCCACATCCGCTCCTCTCGTATGTCTGATGGCACCCATACGCGTCCTTGGAAACACAAGATCTCATCCTCGCCCACTATCCAACCAGGAAGAGGGTCCCCTCCTGACACACTCTCCCATAGGACTAAGGCTTTTGAGTCTGATAGCTGCCACATCCGTACCCGATCAAGTAGCATGGAGGTAACAGCTACAGAAGATAGAAAAGTCTGTCCCCGTCTGTCGTACACCTCCAGATGCATCTCAGAGAATAGAGCCATCAGCTTCCACTCACTACTGGACTCCTGAACTGCCTGAATCTGAGTTCTCCTGCTCGATGCATCAGCCATGGCATTTCCCTTTCCCGGCATATAGGCAAGCTCGAAATCAAAAGACTGAAGATACTCGACCCACCTACGCTGCCTCAGATTCAGATCATGCTGAGTGAAAATATACCTGAGAATCTTGTGGTCAGTGAAGACCACAAAGTGCTCTCCCAGAAGATAGTGTCTCCAACAGCGCAAGGCATGAACAACAGCTTCCAACTCCAGATCGTGCGTAGGATAGTTCCTCTCATGTGGCCTCAACTGCCAAGACCCGTACGCAACGACTCCATCTCCCTGCATAAGCACAGCTCCCAGCCCGATACCCGAAACATCACAGTAAACAGTGTAGCTCTTTCCTGGATCTGGTAAGACTAGTATCGGTGCTGACGTCAGCCTTCCTTTCAGCTCCTGAAAGGCTGACTCACAAGAATCTGACCATAAGAACTTTTCCCCCTTCTTGTTCAGACCTGTCAAAGGTGCTTCTTGACGAGAAAAGTCATGAATGAAGCGTCTGTAGTATCCAACCGGCCCTAGGAAACTCCGTACCTCAAAGACGTTATTCAGATGCACCCAGGAAACTACAGCTCTTACTTTCTATGGGTCCAATGATACTCCTACCTCTAAGATGACGTGACCCAAGAAGTGAATCTGGTCCATCCAGAAGTGGCACTTAGAGAGTTTAGCATAAAGTCGATGCTCTCTCAGTGTACTCAGAACGATCTCAATATGTGTGGCATGGTCGTGTCGAGTGTGAGAGTACACCAAGATATCGTCCACGAAGACCACGACGAAGGAGTCCAAGTAAGGATGGAACACTCGGTTCATTATCGCCATGAAAACTGCAGGCACGTTCGTGAGGCCGAACGGCATGACTGTATACTCGTATAGACCATACCTCCTTATGAAGGCTGCAAGAGGTATATCTGATGGTCTAACACGCAACTGATGATAACCGGACATCAATTCGATCTTCGAGAACACCTGGGCTCCTCGAAGCTAATCGAAAAGGTCATCAATCCTCGGCAAAGGATATCAGTTCATGACCGTCAACTGGTTCAGCTTCCGATATTCCACACAAAGCCGAAGGGTACCGTCTTCCTTCTTCGCAAACAGAACAGGCGAACCCCAAGGAGAAGTACTGGGTTGGATGAAACCCTTAGCCTGTAGCTCATCCAACTTCTTCTTGATCTCCTGCAACTCAGGTGTGGCCATCCAATAGGGAGGAATGGACACCGGTGCCGCTCCTAGCACGAGCTCAATAGAAAAGTCCACCTCACGCTCCGGTTTCAAACCTGAAAAGTCTTCTAGAAAGACATCCCTGAAGCGATCCACCACTGGAGGAAAGTCCAACTGTGGAGTCCCCTGGTCATCTAGATAAAGACTAGCAATCTGGGTTGTCACCCCTCCTAGCCCAAGATGCTCGAGTCCCGCCCGACTCACCCAAACGTCCCATTCGCCTCTATGAAGGAAAGATTCACCTTCTGGTGAGATGAAACTGAGCCTGCGGGGATAGCAGTCGATGACTGCCTGAAAGGGAATCAAACAATCCATGCCAAGGATGACATAATATCCTATCATCTCCAGGACATAGAGATCCCATATGAAGCGATACCCTGCAACCTCGAGAGGGAACTCTCTACAGTGACATACACTAGATGTCCTCATTCCCAAAGGTGTGTCTAGTGTCAACGAGTCGGCAGAAGAAAAGATGCAAAGTCCAAGGCTATCCACAATGGAAACAGAGATAAAACTATGTGTAGCACCAGTATCGAAAAGGGATGAAGATAAAACTGAGGCTACTAAAATCGTACCTCGAACAGTAGAGGCGTCGGGATCCTGCTCATGATAAGTCTGCTCCATGGCGAAAGACTGGCCTGCACCGCGGCCTTGCGCCCCTGAATGACCACTCTGAGATGAACCTCACTACTGGTGTTGAGGGACTGGTGGCTGACCTCCATGGCCTCGACCTCCACCTTGTCCCGAACGGCCAAAAGAACTCCAGTTCCCTAACTGGTGAGAGACTGGTGGGGCTGATCCTGAACGAGGAGTCATGGAAGAACCCCGGTCACCTGCTGCTTGTGGGAAAACCTGGTAGAAACGCTGAAGGTGACCCAACTTGCCACAAGATCGGCACTCCACGGGGTCTCTTTGGCACTACGGCCTCGTGTGCCCTATCCGGCCACACTGGTATCATGTCACCTGGCTTCCTGATGATGCATCTCGCTTCCTCGAATCATCGCGCGTAGGCTCCCTATGGCGCTTCTTGCTATCATCTGAAGGAAAGCCAGCTCTGGAAGCAGAACCTCCCTGACTCGCAGCTCCAGAGTCTCTCAGATTGCGCTCTGCAATCAGTGCCTGGTTGACGATGGAAGTAATGGATGTCAGTTGGAAGATGTTCACCTGTGATAGAATCTCCCTCCTAAGTCTATCCTCAAACTTCCTCGCCAAGAACACCCCACTCCCATCCCGAAGGGGTGTAAAATGCTGCAGCTCAATGAAACGAGAGGAATACTCCATGACAGATAGAGTACCCTGCTCTAAGCTTATGAACTCCAGGGCTCGATCGGCCCTCAGGGTCTCTAGGTAGATGTAGTCATAAAACACGCGCTAGAACTCCTCCCAAGTCAAAGCCTACTGCTAACCCGCATGTGAGATCACGTCCCACCACCTCTTGGAAGAGTCTCGGAGCATGTAGGTGGCGAGCATGACCCGCCTCTCTGGAGGTGTCTCCAGATGCTCAAATATAGTCAGCATGGTTTCCAGCCATGACTCTGCAGCCTGAGGTCCTCCCTCCCCCGAGAACGTGGGAGGATGCTACTGCTGGAAAACCCGTGTCAAGTCTGCCATAGACGAGGTAGGAGGCGGTGCTCCCTGGAAGGCCTGCATCATCCTCATGAAACCTTCCCTAAGCTGCGCATCAGCGCCTACAACTGGTACGAAAACTGGTGCGAAGGCTGGCTCGGCTGGGGAATTGATAGGAAGTCACTGATCAGCCATATCTGGCGTCTGTTCACTGCCCGATGACAGACGTATGACCGGAGGATGCCTCAGAGGCATAGCTCTGAAAGATCAAAATCACACCTTGGATCAGTAAAACAAGGACAGAGAACACCAGAGTACAAAATGGGAACAGGGGAAGAAAAACACACAAGATTGCAAAACACGACTACACGGCGTGTAAAAAACTACACAGTGTGTCTATTTAAACCCCTGACATGGGAGTGTACCCCTTCCCTACAAGTCGTGAACACTTCAAACTACACGGCGTGTTGACCCCAACACACGGCGTGTACTTGAAAACAATTCCCCTTCCCGGGTATCCTTACATGCCTAACCCACACGGTCCGACTCAACCCTAGACTACACGGCGTGTTCGAAACAAACACGGCGTGCACTAGAAAAGGCTTTGGCGGCCCGTGTTGTTAAGCACACGGCCTTCTACATGGCTGAACCTTACACGGCGTGCACCGAATAGACACGGTGTTTATTGTCGAAGGTGATATTGTTCTGTATTGTTCGTGACACGGCCAGGTACCTGGGCAAGACTACACGGCGTGTTCCGAACAAACATGGCGTCTGGAAAAGAAGGTCACACTGGCCCGTGTTGTTCGTGACACGGTCGGGTACCTGGACCGGACTACACGACGTGTTTAATACGGACACGACGTGTTCTACCCGAGCTTCCCCAGCCCATGTTGTTAGTGACACGGACGGGTACACGGCTCTGAACTCACACAGCGTGTATCAATTGTACACGGTGTGTTCCTGGAGTTACTCCCACGACATCGTGTCTTGCTCACACATTCAGGGACACGGCCTGAAAACTACACGGCGTGTATCCAAAAAGTACACGCCGTGTATTCTGGGTTTTTCTGGGCAGTAGCTCAGAAACTACGCAGAATTCCAGAAACACTAAAACAAGGGAAAAAGATTCCAAATTCCGATTAGTGAGGGCACATAACATCTCAAGAACCAAAATTTGGCTTTCATTTTAAGCAAAGAACAAGACAAATAGTTTTCTAACATAACAATAGAGAATCTATCGAGCAACTATCACAACAGCATGCATAATCTACACAGAGCCTATCACAACAGCATGCAATCGCTAATGCACCCTAGATGTCATGGTAAGAATGCATGACATGTGATTTCTATAAGTGCATATATGATGCATGAGATGGCATAACCTCATCTCATTGGGTTGCGAAAAAAATACCACCGAAATATCAAAACAATAACCGCACAAGTCATGAGAATCACTCTAGGTGAAAACATTTCAACCATAAAACTCAAAACCAGTAATTGCGATTAACGAGGTAGTATGGCCTTTCCATGTACACGGGTTAGCTATACCCGAGCATAGCTTAATGCCAATTACCGAATCTGTCTTATCCCTGGATAAGGTCTCCAAACAGTAATGCAAGAGAAAAGAACCTCCTCTGATACCACTTTGTAAAATCCTCAGTCCGGAGCCCCTCCACTGGTGCCCCGTACCTGGTTCGCCACATGACCTCAATCCTGTTTCCCCGAACGCCAAAGGCTTCCGACTAGCAGCGAGGGCCTAGGTGAGTCGGTGGGGAAACTACTCCCTCATTCGGAAAGGAACACAAGGTAAAAAAAAACAATAATAAATAGTGGAAGCAGTAACAACATGCATAACAGCAGAAACCAAATAGCAGAAGCAATGTAAATATATAACTATGACGACAAAGATGTAGCAGGTACAAGTATCTAATGAAAACAGCAAACACAACAACGTGCTGAAATACAACTGAAACCAAGTTCAAAATAAAACAAAGTAAGCTCCTCAGCATCGTGAGCCACGGCTCGGTCCCATGCTCCCCAGCTCCCGGTGCAATCAAGGTCCTGAAGTTAAAGGGCGCTTGCCCTTATCTATACCTACAGCAACATAGTCTTCTAGGGCCCAAAATCAAATCCCAAACATGGTATGAGATATAATCCCATTAGGAAATCACCCAAAGATTTGTGCCTAACAGTTAATGAATACATGGCAGTACCAAAACAAGAAGTAGTAAACAGAAAAGCACAAACAGCTACAATCCACAGCTCTAACAAGTAAGGCACACAAGTAAGCATTCAACAACAAGAAGTAAACAGGTAACCCCCTGGGTAGATCTCACAGTCTAGCCCCTATGGTTCAACCTCTAAGTACAAGCAAGCCTCTGGGAGGCACACACAGTCTCACCCCTCTGGTTCAGCTACGTAATTAAGCAGACTCTCAAGGGAAGAACTCACCGTCAATTCCCCCTATAGTCTCGTATCGTACTAAAGGCTCTCTAGGGAATAACTCAACATAAATTCCCCCTATAGCCTGCGTCGTAATTAAAAGACACTCTAGAAAAGCCCTTCCGTTAATTCTCCACTTGGTCTCACATCGTGATTAAAAGACACTCTGGAGAAGCCCTTCCGTCAATTCTCCCTTTGGTCTACTACTCTAGGTTCTCACAGTCCTGAGTAACTAAACATTCTCAACGCGTTTGTATCATCCAAGTAAACCTCAAGAACTACTTGGATATCAACTAAGGCTCCACAGTAAAATAAATCAACAGTTCCACTATCCTATGACTAGGCATGGAAACTGGAAAACGCCAAACAGGCAAAACAAGCATGGAAAAGAAAACTGAGCACAAAAAAAACACTCTAATCACAAGAAATAACCTCTACTAAAGCAATCATGAAAAGCAGGCAAGAAACAAGGGAAAAACTGGAAACACACAATTCCCCGTTCAAAGGTATTGGTGTAATTTGCGCAAAATACTCAAAGACATTCTACAGAAAGCCAAAAACCACCTACCTCGATCCGAGGAGATCGATATACGTGAACCTCGACGACAGATTCCCCTTAAAACGACATAGATCTGAGAAAACGCACAAAACTTTCATCCCACGATAACTTGGAATTGAGGAGGAATCAAGAAACAAGGATAAAGCACAAGGAAGAACTCACTGCTGCACTTCGAACACAACTAACTGTGCTCGAATCGGAGAACGGACGGTGAGGCGGTCGTCCGTCGAATATCCGGCCGTACGGGTCACTTTGGACGGCCGAAAACTGGAGAAGAAGGTGAATATGAGGGTTAGAAGCGACCTCGGTCCGTTTCATGAAAAACAAATAAAGTACACGGCGTGTACTTTTAGAGTACACAACGTGTACTCAGAAAGTACAAGGCGTGTACTTCTGAAATTTCCAAAAAATTCATTTTTTTCTCAAAAACTCCAGAAAAAGGAAAACATACCTGAAAAGAGATCCGGGTTCTTACACTATCTATAGATGGAGAATAGAGATATCATTTTCCAATCATATATAAGAGTGTATTTGCGAATATATTTATTCCCTTGATGTTATCCTCTTTATAAAATTCTATGACAACATAATATCCTTTCCCTAACTTATCTCCAATAAACTTGAGACAATCCAATAAATATGATTTTTTTAAAAGATTCTATAAAGATTTCTTTAACACTTCCACCTGAATTTTCAAAAATACATGAGTAGGTAAAAATTGATAACGACTGGGTTTGGTTCTCTAAAAACTATCACCTATTTTCTCTTATAAATATCCCTATATAATTTATTAGGTTCTTTATGGGATTTATCATAAGATGAGTATTTTCTCTCTAAATATTTATAATTTAATGTAAATTCATTCTCAAACACTATCTAAATATATTTGAGCTCTTCAAACATAACCCCATAATTTTAATTATGTGTAGGATCCCACTATTTAACCATATATATAGTCTTCTTAGAGGATACAAGGTTATCTAATAATATTTTTTCATAGATATATGACATTCATAAATGAAAGGACTAATTACACACACACACACACACACAAATATCTATATATATATATTCATCTTTTGGGTAATTTTTCTATAATCAATGATGATATCCATTATTTCTTAAATTAAATCCCTTTTAACCTTTTGAAAATTGTCTAAAGTCACTGAGTCACATTTCACTAAGGCCACTCTTTCAATAAATCCATCTAATGCTGATGAAGTGACCACAAGTTTACCCTACAATGATTTTTGAAAAGAAAAAGGTACACATACACATATCTAAATAGTTTTTGTACCTCTATGAATTACATAATGAGATTTAATTGTCTCCTTCAAATATTCAAATTTTGATTTAGATATTAGATTTTGTTGAGAATCTATAATCCATTTAATAAATTAAAATTGATATATTATCATTTTATTTGGATCACCATTCATATCCATATCTTACACATGCATTTGTGTTTCACATAGATCATACAACATAATAATGTATCTCATCACACTTAATCCTGAGACTAATATGTGTGGGTTTCATATATGGAAGTCATACATAAATAAAGGATAGGTATATCATGGTTAATACCATTGAGTTGAAATGTGGATTTGTATTCAAAATATCAAAGTCGGGCATGAAAAATAATGGGTAATTTGGAATCATGGAGGGTGTATATAATAGTTCATGGAATGGTTTCATGAGAGTAAAGTCGGTCTCCTATTACTTGGTAATCATAAGTATAATAAATATATATTTAAAAACATATTCCAATATGAAAAATTGGAAATAAAAAGACATAATACAAAGAAACAACTTGAATAAGGAGGAGGTGTAAGAGAATCTCTTGCATTGAGAGGGTGATTCTAAAAGCTTGGGAGGGGATTCATAAGGGCTTGGGAACACCTTGGGAGGTATTTAAAGAGTTATAGGGAGAGGAAATTTATTCTCAATGAGTTATTAGTGAAGATAAGTGGGATTTTGGGAGATTATTTATAGAAAAGGGTAGGGGAATTGTTTTTAATTCATAAACATTGGTTTGGGACATTACATAATAAAATTATCAAAACCCCAAAACAACCCATATTTTTTGAGAGGGGAATACCAAATAATATTAGTTTTCAATATTTTATAATTCCATTTACCTAAAAAATTTAAAAAAATATAGCATTGGTGATGTGGAAGAGATTCATTTCCATAATGATTATATTTTAAAACATTAAAATATGATACATATTTTGGGGGGTTAGTTAATGTTTTATAAAATTAATAAAATAATATAGAAAACTATTTTTTTAGTTTATAAATATATTTTTATTTTGGAATTCCATTTATTGTATTTATTAAATCATTTATGGGATCTTATGATGTCATAATAGGTAAAGTATATTTATGTCATATTAAATTTTTATTCAAAAATTAGACTATCTTAAAAATTTATGAGAAATTAAACATTGGATAATTTCACTATAATGGTTGGAAAAATAATATTAATTTTATGAAAATAATTCTATAAAAACAAGAATTTATACTTTTATATAAAAAAAATTATATACTGGAAAATCATTGTTTTTATGATACATCTTTTTGACCCTTATAAAATTTACATTGCATATCATTAAATTATATTATCATTTTTATATATAATTTAATAATAATATTTTAATAAACTAATTTTTTTAAAATGAATTTAACAAAAGGATTGAATTAATTAAAACTATATATTACCCTAAAATAAAATTTTAGTTTCTTTGTATAAAAACATAATTTTTATTGGACTAATTATTTAAACCCACATAGATATATAAATTAATAATAAAAAATGGATAAATATAATCATTGTTTTGTAAAAATGAAAATAAAAAAATTTATACTATTGAGGTGAAGATGTATAACCCCTTATTACACAACCATACGCCTTAAAGGTATGGTGTGTGGTGGTGGTAAATTATTAGGGTGGTTCATTGAACATGGTTACGGTCATGAACTTTAAAACCTTGAACATCATCTGTAAATGGTTTTGATTATATTTTAGTTGATGAATCTCATCTTAGGTTGATCAATGTAAAATCCTAGTGATTTCATACCCTACATAAGATTTGATAAATAGAATTCATAGGGAATGATCATAATTGTTGACTCCATTTCTTATTCTATATATGTTAATTAGATTTTATTTTTAAACTTAATATATATTAATCATAACAATAATTGTACGATGACTACATTACCAAAAATAATGTTCATTTAAATTTGACTACATCTATTTTATAACATACCAAAATAACCAAAGTAATGAATGTAATTTTTATAAATACATTACTTAATAATGAATTTGGTCCTTCAAAGGGAATTTCATTTATAATAGTTTGGGTTGTTACATTATTCCCCATTCATAAATTTCACCCTTGAAATTTAATTTCATACACTAATATAGATAAGTTTTCTTATGCTTGATCACCTCTTATAGATCTTAAGTTTCATCATCCATGTTATTTTTCTTCCATTGTACATTGACCAAGTTAGTTTCCTTGTATTGTTGAACTTTTTTACTATAGTCTAAGATCTTCACTTATTGCACCTCATATAAAATATCATTCTTCAATTTTAACACATATGGATTAAGAAAAAACAATTTATATTGTATGTACTTTCTCAAGAGGGATACATGGAACACATCATGTACTCAAGATAGGTTAGGTGGTAGTGCTATTCAATATTCCAATACTCTAATGTAATCAAGAATCTCAATGGGGTCTATGTATATTGGACTAAGCTTCCCCTTTTTCCAAAAACTCATAACTTTCTTCCATAGTGTTTTATGGAGGAAAAATTTATCTCCACCCTCAAGCTTCAGGTCTCATTGATGATTTTTTTCATGGGTTTTTATCGACTTTGTGTGGATTTCACATGATGATTAATGGTATGAAAATTCACTGTAATCTCATGGATAATATCAGGTCCCCTCATCTTCCTCTCTACAATATCATCATAGAATGTTAGAGTATAATACATATACCCATATATACCCTGAAATGGTTCTATTTGGATGTTAGAATATAATATTTTGTTATATAATAACTACTCTAGGGGAAAGTTCTGATCCCCACATCCTTAAAAATCAATTGAACATGGTGTCCAAATATCCTCTATATGTTTAATTACTCTTTTAGACTGGAAATGGATCTAAGGGTGGTTATAAATATTGTAACTCAACTCTGTATCCGACACTAACTGGAGGATTCTCTATATCCATGACTTAAACCTCATATCTTGATCTAATACATTGGAGAGTGGTTCTACAAGTAGTCTTACAACTTATCTTATGTATATATTTTCAAGTTGTAAAAGAGATAAATTATCCTTGATATCAATGAAACGCACTGACTTTGTAAGGAAATCTACTACCACCTAAATATCATAATTTCCTTTATATCTATTGGGATATCCTATGATGAAATCTATGGTTATGTTTTCCTATTTCAATACTAGTGTGGCCAATATTTCCTTCATACCCTAAGAAATCATTCATTCATTCTTGACATGTTGGCATAACAATCATCGATATATAAATTCTGCAATATCCTTTTTTATGTTATCTGACAATAAATTTTTTGTTAGATCTATGCACATATTAATTCTTCTACGATGAATAGAGAAGGATGAGATATGGGAAATAATCAAAATTTCCCTCCTTATATATAGTTTTTATATGACAAATATCTTGGTTCTAAACCTTTTCACTCTATCATTATCAAATTTTAACTTCAAAATCTTCACCACATCTCATAATAGGTACTTATTAACTTTTGGGCATTTATAATTATCTAATTAGTGGATGGTTGAGTTGTTATTTGAGAAATATTAGATGAACCCCCTTTTAGGATTCCCCTTTCAATCATTTTTTTGTCTAGGAAGTTGGTTCATATTTTATCATAATCCAAGATAAGTTTTTGATATCCTTTCTACTCATAGAATGTTCCACTTTTTTCACTTTAACTTGATGGTAATGGATTTTAATCATAATCCTTAATAATATATAATAACCTTAATTGGTTCATATTGATATCCTTTTGTGTGAATATATACTTGATAATTTTATGATCCATATATACATCACACATCTCTACATAGAGATAATTTCACCAATATTCAATGTTAAAATCACTATAACTAATTCCATATCACGTGTTGGGTAGTTCTAGTAAGGGATATTTAATTATTGTGAGGCATATTCTATAACTTTTTCATCTTTCATAAGTAAACAACCCAATCCTTTTTTGGGCGCATCATTGTATAATAGAAATCCTTCCCTATAGGTGGGTAATGTGATCACAGGTAAAATATTTAGGCTATTATTTAACTTTTTAATCCACTACTCACATTCATTAATCTAAAAAAACTTCACTCTATTATGAGTTAGTTTGGTTAGTGGGATTGAAAATCAAGAGATATTTCTCAAAAAGTTATGATAATGCCCTGTGAATCCAAGGAAACTATAAATATCTATCATAGATACTAGTTTTGTCATCCTTTAATAGCATCTGTTTTTGAATGATTCATAGATATCTGTATTTTGGTAATAACATTCCCCATGGATATAAATTTATCTATCCAAAACTCACTTATATTTTACTTCACATATATCTTTTCCTTTTTATGGTCATCAGTTCCACATTTAAATTCTTATATATATTTCACCCAGAATTAAGAGTTGATAGGAATATTATCATTAACTACAAGCACGAATTTATCAAGTTAATCCCTAAAGTCTCTATTAATTATTTCCATGAAGATAATTGGATAATTAGTGAGTAGAAATGTCATTACTATAATCTTATATTTACCATACCATTTATGAAAAGTAACATTGGGGATATCCTCCTTCTTTATCTTCGCTTCATAATATCTTCACTTAATATCCCCCTTTTAAAAGTACATGATTCGCATATCTAATCATAAAATTAATCAATCCATGGAAGATACTTGTTCTTTATCGTGAAACTTTTAATTTCTTGATAATAAATGTAGAAGAATATTTACCCATCCTTCTTCTTGATGAAAAGGACTAGTGCACCCCATGGTAATGCACCTGGGATTATAAACCCTTTGTCCTTATTATTCTTTAGTTTTTTCATCTTATCTCTATGTTTAATAGTGGATATTCAATATGGAGTCTTGATTATTAGAAAATATTTGGGTAAATTTTAAATTTAGAACTCAACCTCTATTCTAGGAGGAATACAAGGAAATTCATTGGGTAATAATTCTATGTATTCCCTCACAATGGGAATTTATTCAAGGAAGATATTTTCCATAGTCTCAATAATTTTATCAAGATATGATTTTTAATATGGAAATAATATCCATGATAGGGATAATGATTCCAAATGATATTCATCCCCCTATTTTTTTTATATAGAATCAGAGGTTGATTCAAAATAAAGAGGTTGACTTCTATCACTCTCAAATTTATGTTTTATCTATATAAGAAAATCCAATTCATAATAAAAATATCATCAAATTACTTTAAATAAAGTGTCACATAGTTCACTTATAAATTAAACCTACATATAATGATAGGGGAAGTTATGTACTTGGGATGTAATAATTTCCCTATTTATCATTTTCATATATAGATCCACTTATATGTTTTGAGATGGTTATTGAATAATTATAATACACTTTTATTATAATAAATAATAAATAGAACAAATAACATATGATTAGTTCACTGTCCTTGAATAAAAATCTAATGTACCTATCACCACATCATTTTCAGGATCCATCGTTATTGTTGTGATGGAATAAGTCCACCTATGTTCTCTTGGACATTGAGGTTGTTGCCATTGGTTATCATTGACAACACTTAGATTAATGCATTTATTTTCATAGTATCCTTATTATTTAAAGTCTAAATATTATAGTGAAATATTATGGTTGACTGGATCATTCTATTCTATTATAACATTGTTCGGTTTCTCCCATCAACATTACCAGTCTAGGTACCCTTATTTCCCAAACCTAAATAATTTCTTTATCCCTTTAATGCATTTTCTAGGATTTTTCTTCCCACACTTTTGACAAGTGGGATATTTTACTTTATTTACATTATGAGATTTATCCATCACTAAATGATAATTTAAACCCATTCTCCACTTCATTTATCCTAACCCTTGAGATTTATTGACCTCTATTTTGACTTTTAGAGAATATCAAAATATTTATTCATATATTTAAAAGACTATAATCACTAAATATCTTAGTAGATTATAATTTGGACCACTAAAGAAGTGGTAAAATTTACATTCGGGGTCAATGGAAATATGGTAAATGTATCAAAAAGTCATGTGAATTGTTTCTCATACACCCTAATGGTTTTGGTATCCTTTTTCTTGAGACTAAAGAGATCCCTCTACATTTTTACTTAGAGTGTGTGAGAAAAATATTTATTAAAAATCATTTTATATAATTCCTTCAACTCAATAAATTTGATCTCCTACTTCAGCTTCATATTTTTTATCAACATACACCATTGATCAGCTTCTACCTCATGCGTTAAATAGCTAGCATGACCTTCTCTTTCAAGGAGAATTTAAGATTGGAGAATATATTTTCAATGGAGTTTATTTGTTGTTCTAAAATAAAGGGATGAGAAGATCTATTTAATTTTGTAATCCTTTATCACATAAGGGTCTCAATTTCAACTTGATCTTCCTTGTGGGGTGTTCATTTACCACTAGTTTATATTTCTATATAAAAATAATGTTAATTGAGTATGTATTTTAATGAAGTTCTCAACTCCTTCTCCCATTGTGGTGGGAATCTCAATTGAATATTCATCATTTTTCCCAAAAATGGGTTATTGATTTGGTTTCTCCAATTTCCAACCATTGACTAATATAAAGTGAAATTAGGGATAAGAATATTTTTAACCTATTAAACACATAAAATGTAATTTATGAACTTTTAAGGGATAACTTCTAAATTACATACATTACCTAATCTATGAATATCTAGGTTTTGATATAAGTTATACATGGTCATTTTAATAATATAACATTCCATGGGAATTTTTTACTCAATTAAAAGTTGTTTATAAGAAGCTTGTGAATTTTAAAAATCACATCCCTAGAGAGTTTAAATAAAAATTTGTAGTAATTAATATTTATCATGTACTATGTGATGATCATTTTAAGACAAAATGAACCCTTTTCTAGGATTTTTTCCCATGTTACCACTATGTCAGATCCACATCAACATATAGTATCGAGATAGGTATTTTTACCTTTTAAACTTCATAATATATACATTAAAAAAATTAGTGATGTTTTCCTTTGTTTAGACTTATCGCTATGGATTTTATAATTCCTTATAATACTAATACAATAAAGTAACTGAAACTTTCTCAAAAACCATGTATGACTGCCCAGATATTTTATAGACTTCATTTTATGATTTATTATATTAACACACACATAATATAATCCCAAAATAACTAAAGATCTATTATCTTTGGTAAATTAGATATATAACACAATAACATGATACAAGGATATAAAGATATTATTTAAAACTCCATACCATGCACTTAAAATCAATTAATCATGTAATAATTCATTGGATAACCTGATGATGTACATAAAAAGGGGTGAGCTATAAATCCCTATAAGGTAATGATCAAGTAATAACATTATGAAATTAAAAAATGTGAGTTAAGATAAATATCATTGAGATATAAAAGGATAAAAATCATAAACATTAATATAGAAACATTATATCATATGATAACATTAAGGCATCATAGGAATGTTGCAATAATATAAAATATTACATCATAAGAATATCTCAAGGAAAACTAATGAGAAATCCTAACATAGTGTTCATAATATAACCTTGAGTGAACAATACTTGGAATCTCATAAGATAAAAATATCTCACAATGCATTAGAGGGAAATATAATTCTGATCACACCTGTCACATTCATGTGATGTAAATGATGTTTTCTGTGAAATAGGCCATACAACATAAGGATGTATTTCAACATATTTAATACAGTAACTACAAAGAATCTTTTACATAAATTTAAGACTAAAATAAATAAATTATTATTACATATAAGTGAATACCCTTTAATTGAAATAGGTATAGGTCTTAAAAATATAAAATTTGGGTGTGTAAAATCATGGGATGATTACAACAGCGTAATATTTGTATATAAAGGTTTGTGGAAGGGTTTAATGAGAGAGAATAGTATCATTGCATAGGAATAAAAATTATAGTAAATTTATATATATAAATATAGTAAAAAATGATCTATTTTAAACCAAAATCATAGTAGAAAAAATTAACTGAATAGGAGGAGGAGTAAGAGAATCCCTCACCATGAGAGGGTTCTTTTAAAATCTTGGTTGGAGCTTATTAAGATCTTGGTAAAACCCATAGGGGATTTAGAGAGAGAGATAGAGAGAGGAAATTATTTATCGATGTTTTCTTATTGAGGTGGAGGTTGAGTTTGGGTGGGTAATTATATAAAAAGGTAGGGGAATTATTTATGAATTTACAAACATATGTTTTGCACTCTATAAAATAAAATATTTAAAATGATAAATTGTACCATGGTTTTTTCCATAGTTTTCACCAAATATGAGTTTCTTAAAATATTATAATTTAATGAAATAAATATATTAATATAATACCATTGGTGATGTGGAATTGAGTCATGTTAAATAATATTTAATTTTCAAAATATAGAATATATTATTTGTTTTGGAGGGTTCATTAATGGGTTATAAAATTAATCAAATAAACTTAAAATAATTATTTCCAAGGTAAATATTAATTTTGGATATGGCTGGAATTGATATTATTTTTTAAATAATTTTTCAATATTATGATTTCATAATAGATACCTTTTATTTATATCCTATTTAATTTTTACCAAAAAATTAAATTATCTCAGAAAATTATGAAAAAATCACCATTGAATAATTTCAATGTGTTGACTTAAAATATAATATTTATCTTCCAAAATGACTCTCAAAATATAATAATTTATTGTTTTTAATAAAAAAAATATTTATTTGTTGAAAAATAATTTTTTTTGATATTTTTCTCATTCTATCTCATATAAAAATTACATTTTAATTCATTAAATTATATTATAATTTATATAAATAAATATTATTTATTAAAAATATGTTATTATAATATCATTTATTTAAAAACTTCCTAAATTTATCAGGAAAAACTTACTTAATTGAAACTATATATTCCCTACAAAAAAAATTACATTCTTTGAATTAAAATCTAATTTTTATCGAAATCATTATTTAATCATATATATATATAGACTAATAATGAAAAAGAGAAAATTTAATTATTATTTTAGTAAAAAATATAAAAATTCATACTAATATGGTCTAGATAAATATCCCCTTATTACATTAGGATATGCCCTCAAGGTAAGGTTTTCGATGGTACTTATTTCTTGGGATAGTTTGGAAAACATGGTTTGGGTTTTGATATCGATATGCGTGAACTTGTCTTGTAAATGGTTTCACTCATGTTTTAGTTGTCTAATTGACTTGGTATTGGTTAAGGAAAAATCTTAGTGCTTCCATATCCCTTGGAAGCTCTAATAAATGGTCTGTATCAGGTATAATCCAATAGGTTGAGGCCATCAATTATTTCATCTATGTCAATTGAATTTTATCATAACACCTATTAAATACTAATCTTAATAGTCAACATATAATTGATATATTATTATTGGTAACGATGATTAATATCCATTTAAATCTGATGGGCTATATTTTATAATAGTCCAAAATAATAAAATTATTTCATTTGTTATAACTACATTACTTAATAAGTAATTTAATTATTCAAAAAGGAATTTCAATTAAAATGGTTTGGTTCATTACGCATTCCATTATAAAACTAATATTTTAGAACTAATTGTATTATATTTTTTAGAAAATTCTTGGAATCACCCTTTGATTATCTTGGTTTTTCCCATTCCTAGAAAGTGGGTGGGAGTTTTAAAGTTTTAGGGAATAAAAGATTAGGGTTAAAAGGAATTGGAGTTTGAGAAATCGATAGAGAGAGAAAGAGAGTAAAAAAAATTTACAATAGAGTGTGTCCAATCCATGGAGCGATAAATTATTATCTAAAAATATAAAGGTCACTTATATTGTAAAATTAATTAAAATAGATATATAAATTAAAACCAATAAATTAAAAAAATTATCAATATGATAAATTGAGAAATTATATTGGTTAATAGAAATATAAAAACTCAATTTCATTAAAATAATCATAATTGACTATTGTTAAAATAAAATTATCAATAAGTAAAGAATTTCTAGAAATATCTATGAGTGGATTATCTGTATTAATTGATTTGATAGATACTTCACCTTTTTTATGTGATATCTCTTTAAATGATGCCATAAATTAATATCTTTTATTTTTTAATGGATTTTTCTATTTTTAAAAATATCTTTTGTTACCACATTTAATTATTACATGATCAAAATTTATTACAAATTTTATAAATTTCGGTTTCATCCATAACACCTTACCTAAAAACTACAACATTCAATGTATTTAAAATTATTAGTTTAATATTAAACAAATATTTTATTCTAAAATAAAAATAAAAGTAAACTTTTACCCAATAAGTGATAGGTTCGAGAGGTTCATTCCTTATCCAACTTACAACCACTAAAGTCAGCATCAGAATTTTAATTTAAACGAAAAATATAAGTATAAGGACCCAACCTTAATAATTACATAATCTTGATTTTAATTAAATACTTTCACATTATTTCAAAATTGTTGTCTTTTCCAGTTTAGGTATATAGATAATCATGCCATAACTAATACATAACAATACTATAAAATACAATGTTGTCCCTTCCGATTAGTATCCATTTTATCATAATATAAAACTTTTAGAATAAAATTTGATTTCCTTTCATGGAATATATCCAAGACTTTCAAATTGACTAATTCTTTTCCCTTATCCATCCATAAATCTAGAAAAAAGATAATTAAAAATATGGGATGAACACAAAATCTCAATAGGGAATAAAAAATTAAGGAAAACTATTAGTCTAGTGGACACATAAAAACTCAGATAATGTTTACTATGATCTTCAAATAAACCATTTTCACATAAAAACACACACATTTTTGTCAAATAAAAATTTAAACCCCATATAAATCAATTAAAACAACTTTTTTTAACAAGTAGTGTCAGTTCAATAAAAACCATTCAACACCCTTTTAATTAGAATAATCATATGGTTTAGTTTTAATATAATAATTACCCAATTAATTGGAGATATATAATGGTGTTCACCCTTTGTATAATCTATATCGGGATAACCCATTATATATATAATTGGGATAAACCCTTATAATAATCTATATTTGTAACACCCATTTTTCATTAGCAATAATGGGGCTTAATCCTTTGTATAATTTAAATTAGGCTCACACGTAAGATATAATGGGGATCAACACTTCATATAAGTTGTATCAGACTCACCTGTCTCATATAATTCTCAAGTACCATATCATGAATAAAACACATTAATCATAAAACCCATTTAAAAAAAACTCTAAAAAAATGAAAAAGAGTTTTGAAAAAAATACCATTTTATTTTAAGACCTATTTTAAATATCAAACCACCATTTTCTATGAAAAACCACTAGATAGAATAATAAAAAAAGGGAAAAGGATTCATCATTTATGAAAACATGTAATCTTAAAAAGGATTCTAGAAATATAATTATGTTCGTGACGGCGAAAACATAATTCCATCGTGTATGTTAAGAAAAGAACATTACAGTTTCATTTTTCAAAATGGAAGTATAAAACATATAGAAGGATTTATTTAGAAAATAACTGAAATAAAGTAAAAACAAGGCATAAAATATAATTTTTAATTATTTTATTTCAATATAAAACATTACTAAAATTATTTCAATAACATGTACATGGAAGAGAAACAGTTTGAATGAAAACATTAAATGATGATTCTTTTTAAAATTCAACTCTTGTATCACATGAAAAAACATAAATCATAAAAATCATTAAAGAATAAAATTAAACATACCATTAAATATCATGAGAACAGATATATTTATTATATAACATGTAAAAGTAGTTTTATATATTCCTTATAAAATAATAACAGTGCCAAACACCAAGATATGAAACAATAAAATGAGATTGAGATGAGGTCCCTTACATTGAGTCTGACTTATCATATGTGTCTTTATCTTCTAAAATAATAAAATTATGTCATTTATATAACTTCTTGAGAAACTTTTTATAGTTTATTATTACGTTTCTTTCACTTATTATTAATTTATATACAACTACTTAATCAATTAATATTATGTAGGGTATTTTGTCCATATGTGGCTTATTTTTCAAAACTAACTCTTGTAGGTAGACTAAGATCAATGATTTCATCATTTAAATATATATAGAATTATAGTAATTAACTAATAATTATATTTACACATTAGTTATTATTTAATTCCCAATCATGGAATGTGTATATGAAAAATTAACCAAGTTACAATCATGGAGACTGTAGGCCTTACGTACGCATGAATAAAGTTAAAATTTTTCAATGATCATTAAGGATTGAAGGTAAGTAAAATATATCTTTCCAGAATGATAATTATATGATAAATACAATTTTAATTAATTATTTATACTTATATATATTATTATTGTGATGTGGTGATGAAAAAGAAGAATCACAATGCTTTGAAGAGGTAGTAGGTCACACGTCAATGAACAATGTTATCAATTTTTCAATGTGTGAAAACGTAAGAATAAAATGATATATTATATTTATAGAAACAAAATTATGTCATGAATATCATACATATTTCATGTATATCACATGTGTTTATTAAACCCATCCTTAATGCATTCTATGTAAAGCGTGAATCAATCACATTTCCTTGAGGAGGTGGTAGTCCACACATCCACAAACGATGTTATAGTATTCCAAAAAATGGAAATAATGATGGTATGTGTTATATCATAACTAGTGAATGAAAACTAAATCATAAATATCATATATATCATATAAAAATCATATTTATACCATTATTCCCAACCTTGAGAGGTGGTAATGGAAGAATGAACAACATCAGTTCACGAGGATGTAGTCTAAAATACACATGAATGATAATTTCATATACCATTTTATGTAAGTGTATAAATTTTTATGTTGTCCTATTAAAATAATAAAATCCTAGTATGTTTATGAAACTGATATGTATCCCCCATGTAAACTCATTTTCTTTATAATTGCATTAATTAATTTAAATTTCTTTCAATAATATATTTAGAAAGAAACTAAGTTCACCTCAATAAAAATTAAAAATTATTATGATTAAAAAAATGGAATAAATTTTCCCAAATTATAATCACATAATTTGAATAATTTAATATAAAATTAATCATCTATATCGTAGAAAACAATGGGATTTTAAAGAAAAGATGTTTAAAAGTTTGAAATATTTTTATATCCAATTTCAATTTGAAGATGATTCTAATAACCTAAATTAGAATTATTGATGTATAATTTAATTAAATAATATTTAAAACTAATTTAAAATATATTAAAGTTATTTAAATAATTTATACAATAAATCAATGTTCAATTAAAATTCATTGTTTTGTCACTATTCAACAAAAAATGAATCTTCTCTAAAAAATACCAAAAAAACATTGTATGAAAATTTTGAAATTATAATTTAAAAAATTAAGTTCATATTATCAAAAATAATTATAAAAGTTTTATAATTTATTATTAAAACAAATTTTCTATTAAAAGGCAGCAAAATGACCTTTATAAAAATACAGGTTTTTATGCATAAAATTAGATTTGTTCTTATCTTATGCATGTCCAAATTATTGGATGAATTTCAAAAAAACATTATTTTAATATATAATACATATATTTAATTAATATATATCAACAATACTTATTAATTTAATTTATTAACATAAAACTTGATTGTTGTCAAAAAAATATTTTTTCATAAAAACGCATCCTTTATATTCAATTGCTCTTTATTTTCTGTTATTAATAATTGGTAAATAATTAATTAATTTTATAAAAAAATTAAACTAAATATTCATAATTTAGTTAATTTAATTCACTATCATAATTCCAATGACTAAGTGAGAACTATCATATAAATTTTAATAATATATTTTTTTCCAATAAGACTCAGGCTTGTGTGTAACACAATTCCTCAAAGAAACTCAATGTTGTGTGAAACTCAAGATAAACATGGTGTTACATGTGACATAATCTAAAATATGTATCGTGTGTAATCAAATATATCAAATAATTTAAATTAATTTTAAAGAATAAATTTCATAAAATCCCATGATGTTACATCATACCTCCTTTAAAATGAAATTCACCCCAGAAATTCATATTTGTTATCAAAGGTTTAACATAAGAGAATTATACTATTGAAACCCAATTCATATAAATGAAATAAAGAAAAATTCATTAAAAATGTATTGTGGGAAACATAAAGGTCACCCAAAGTTATGCATGACTAGGAATCAACATAGAGGGGATATATGTGGGAATGTGGGAAAATGTAAATAATTATAGAGAGTTGTTGAGATGATTGGTCATAAGAAACTGAACGATAAATAGAAATTTATGGTAATAAAAACCCTTCATCTATGATAATCCAAAGGACCATTATTTCATTAATATTTAAGGTACTAGGATAAAACTTTTTCTCAAGATATGTTTCCTAGAGGTGAAGAATTCTATTTCCATCTAATAATATAAGGAAATATACTTACATGATATATTTTTATTTAATGATGAGAATTTCATCCTTATAAAATTATTATAAATATGATTAACATCACAAAAAATAATCATAATCATCATAAATTAAATAAACCCTAATGGTTATCAATTCCTTAAAACTCAATTCCAACTATAATGGCATACTTCTCATTAAACTATTGGCTTACATAAACATAAAACCAAATAAACATCTACTAAAAATTCCTTAATCTCTTTATGTTCACATCAAATAAAAACTCAAAAGGATTTTTTAAAACCTTGAACATAAATTAAACCTTTGAAGAATATCGAACTCCCAAGCGCTTCCATCACTTCACCAGGTGGCCCAAAGTCAATTTAGTAGTAGAAAATGATCTTCCCATGCCTTTTTTTCTGGTCATGATGATTTCCTTGATAAGTAAGAAATTTTTATTACACATTTTCGTAATATCACAACTAATTACAATAAAATAATTTTAGTATTGATTGGATATTTATTATCTCATTCTTGGATTATTTTAGGGATATTTTCTTTTCATTCAAAATCCTTGTGACCAAACTTACCAAACTAGTAACACTTTCCAAATCCTAACATACATTATTAAAATTGTATTTTACATTATCTAAAACATGTTTTGGAATTACCTATATAATTCACTGTTTTTTCTTCTCCATTACCTACCACCTTGTCCTTTTCTTACTTCTCCAATCCCATGGAATATAAGTGTCATAAGACTCCATATCAATATTCTCAGTACAAAAAAAACATTATCATAAGTTTTAAATTATTTCGGAACCAATTATATAAGTAATAATGGTTTTAATAATGAATAAAATATATTATTTTTATTATTTATGTCTTGAATAATGTCCAGTACATACATAGAAAATCTTAGGAAGTATTCTTTATATGAAAACACAAAATATTTATACTTTTTCTTTTATTCCATGAATTGTTTCTCCATCCTAATCTAAATAACATTGGGTAAATAATTCTCAAGGAAGGTATTATTAATGTTTTATCATTTGATGGAATAAATATCATCATTCTCTATAATATTGTTACCCAATTTCTACCATAGAAAAGCTTCAACTTCAAAATAATAATTTTAAAGAGCTTTATTTTTATTTTTTGAACATCCCACAACTTCAAATATATTATCTAGTTATTTATCAATTATTAGGCTTCCACTGGGTCAGATGACCCATTGAATTATGGGTGGTGTTTCCTCAAAAAATGCTTCACTATATACAAGTTCCTTTGTGGTAGATCGGGTTCCACTATAGTATGGGTTCCACCACTATTTATTGCTTGTTTCAACTGATCCATCACTGCAAAAAACTATTTTTTTCAAATTTAAACCATCTCAAGATGCTGATTTGGAAGGATGGTTTCCTATTGATGACTTCCCTTTAGATATTTCATTTTTCATATGTTGAAACCAATAATAAACTAACATGGTTTAGATGAATCAACATGTAAATGTTAAAATTCTATATCATTTCAACTAAATCATAAAGTAAATTATTCTAATGGAATTATATTAACACTATAGTAATGTTTAAATTTATCTATCCCATCTATCACGACCCGTCACCGGGGGCCCGTGTTTTGACTACCCCAAGCCCGCCTTCCAGAGGCCAGGGGCTGGCGACAAGCACCAAAAGGTGTATTCCCTAAAATGAGGAGGCATTACCTTTATAAACTATAAACTCACACAAACCAAGCACCCAACAAGATACAAGAAAAAAAGTAAACTATATATTAAACAGGGTGTGTACAGAAGGTAAAGGGGCCGAAATAAACGCCCAACTAGAAAGTACAAGTAAAACTGGAAAGTACAAGTAAAACTGAAAACTGCTCTGGTGAAAATCAACCAAGGATCCTTCATGAAGGGTAGGTACAGCTCTCAAATAGTCGTCCAAATGGTACACTTGTTCTAAGGTCCATCTCTGAGCAGTCTCCAGTCCTGGTACCCTCATCCTTAGTCAGTTTTGTCCATCTTTTGAACAAGACACAACAAGGTGCAGGCATAGCCCGTATATGGGTGAGTATTACAATACTTAGTGGGGACCCCAAGACCCCAGAAGGTCTCTCAAATCCAAAAAGAATAATACAAAAAACATGGAAACAACAGTCAACCCTACTTAGGTATATTCCCATACAGATACTTAAGTTAACAAGATATACTCATCTCACACATAAGGAAGGAATACCACAAAGGTAACACCACGAAGGTATAAGTACCACACAGGTGACACCACGATGGTAGGAGTACCACACAGGTAACACCGCAAAGATATAGTACCATACAGGTACACCATGAAGATATATGACTTAGATCACATAGGTATAAGTGGAGTATAGAAGTAAATATGATTAGTTGTGAAGCTATATCATCTTATTCTGTTAAGAGACACTGCTACTGATTATACGGAGTATGACCCACACAGGATCAATAGGTACTAAACCCCGCAATGACCCACACTGGATCTGACCCACACAGGATCTATATGTTCTGACCCACACATGATCATTGAGTGCTGACCCACATAGGATCTGACCCACATAGGATAGGTTTGCGCTGACCCACACTGGATTGTTGAGCACTGACCCACAAAGGATCTGAACCACACATGATAAGTATGTGTTGATCCACATAGGATCACCGAGCACTAACCCACATAGGATCGATAGGTACTAACCCATGCAATGACCCACATAGGATCCGACCCGCCCAGAGTCGATAGGTAACTAACCATCATATTATCCATATCAAACCTCTGCATCCCTGCCAGCCACTAGATTCCTCACACCCGGTGCGCTTGAGTCCTATAGAATCTTTCCCATGAGATATTAGTCATACCTATACAACCACGAAGTCCCATGTAGAAGTATCTCAAAGTTCTATCACGTCATAAGAAACCCCATGCAACAGACGACGCGTCAATCAGATGCCCGGTTTGTAAGTTATTAGTGTTTCTGCTCTGAGGGCCCTACTGGAGTTGGGGTTCAATCCAACCCATCAATACTCCAACATTATAAAAACTCAAGTTGAATATACCAAAAGGACTGTCTCGATCCAAATATTCTCGTGTCGCTGACGGTTCATCAAACGGACACCAAGTTCTCAAGATATGGCCAAAAAGGTGAAACTGGGTCTGGATGGGGCTTGCTCCGGTCTGAAACAGTCGAACCGACTTGGCCCGACCCGGCCTAGGCTAACCTGATCTAGTCTGGGTCATCTCGGTGATAGCACAACCACCCTGCCATAACATGGTTGGTGGGTTCGGGCCCACCAGGTACCACCATTTGCACCGCAGACACGTGGTCCACACCCAATGGACCACTCACATGTCAGATCAGATCATCTGACTAATGATAGTCCCCCCAGGCCAACACTTTTCCTTTCTAGTGTGCTTTGTATTTTGGCTCCTTTACCTTCTCTACAGACCGTGTTTACTATATAGTTTAATTTTTTCTTGTATCTTGTTGTGTGCTTGGTTGGTGTGAGTTTACAGTTTTTAAAGGCAATGCCTTCCCATTTTATGGAATACGCCTTTCAGTGCTTGTCGCCAGCCCCTGGCCTATGGAATGTGGGCTTGGTGTAGTCACGGCATGGGCCCTGGAGGGCGGGTCGTGAAAAACTAGTATTAGAGGAGTTCGGTTCTACCAAATAACTAGAACTATGATCTTTTGAATCCGAAATAATGTTAATTTAATTAGTGTGGTTTTCAGTTCGGGAAGTCCAGTGTTGGTTCGGTGGCTAACATATCCATACACTAGGACCCTGAGTTCTAATTTCCGACTCAATGCAAGAAAACACTGATTGTGTATGTGTCTTTGAGAGGTTTTCTTTGTGAACACTTGAGTCAGCTTAACATGTATAACTTATTGACTATGGCGTGCCTGTTTATTTTTAGGATGCCTCCATGCAGACAGCAAGCCAAGGTTTCGGGAAGAGTACGTGATGACAGACCACCGAGCGATGAGGCTTCAGTGTAGGGCCTCATTACGGCAGTTTAACATCATGTGGTGTACCAGAAGCACCACTACCCGTTGGGAAGCCGATTCCACCAGCCCTAACAGAAGAGAGTGCGCGCCACTTGAGTGTGTTACACAAGTTCCAGCACCAGATACCACCAAAGTTCCAGGGCGAGATGGATCCAGATGTAGTTGAGGATTGACTGGAGGTCGTGGTTAGAGTCTTTAACTAGTAGGGACACCGGTTGATCTCATGGTTATCCTGACCGCCAGTCTTCTTCAGGTAGCAGCGAGCAGATGGTGGAACATGATGCTATGGGTAGAAAATGAGGTGACTCTCATCTAGACGGACTTCGAGAGCCTTTTCAGGTTAGAGATTGTCCCAACAACTCTACACTCTGTGCGTATACAAGAGCTTCTCCACTTGTAGTAGGGCAACATGACTGTATCTGAGTATTTAGAGAGGTTCACTGACTTCTCATGCTACTCCACTGACATGGTGTGGGACCCTTTCTTCAGGTCCTGGACCTTTGAGCAGGGGCTCAAAAGGGATATTAGAGATTTTATGGTTTCCCTCAGCATCCCGACGCATTCGGGGGTGTTAGAGAGATCACTCTTAGTGGAGAGATTCCTTTAAGAGCAGTCATCGACAGTGAGACCCACCACCAGAAGACACGTAGTAGAGTCATCGGCAGCTGGCAGGAGATAGATGACACAGAGGTCCAAGAGGACCAGACCTACAAGTTGATGACCGCAGGATGCAGGGTCGGAGGTGCGGGGATCTCAAGACAGAGCAGGACCAGAAAGGAATAAGCAGTGAAATTCATGTGGCGGGCAGGGTCACAAGGCTAACGGCTACCCGACCCACCATATAGATGACCAGTAGACAATATAAGGACTTATTGGGTGGAGGTGAAGATCTGATCGAGGAGGTATACAAGCAGGAAGCAGACATGGCAGAAGATTAGGTTGTGCTGCAGGTGGTGGTAAGCGATTTGAGGTTTTACTACCACCACCACCAGGAGGTCCACCCCGACCACAAGGAGCAGGTGGGTAGGGACGAGCTCAGCTTCCGGAAGCTGAGGCCTATGACCTCGGTACTCTGAAGATGATTCAAGGTACGATTTGTGTCTACAACATCTTAGTTGTAGTACTTATAGACACAGGTTCCAGTCATTCATTTATTCCCACAACCCTCGTTCGGAGCTAGGACATACCGGTAGAGTCGTTGGATCGATCCTTATGGCTAGAAACTTCTACAGGAGTTGATTTGATTATTACACACTGGTGTCGGTAGTGTGATCTTATTCTAGGATGTGAGAGCTTTAGCTGGGATCTTCTTGTAGCTGTGTTGAGGCCTTATGATGTCATCTTTGGTATGGACTTGTTATCCATATTCCATGCTCATATTGACTGTATTAGTCACAATCTGCGGTGTGTCCGCACGGATGGGACCAGGTTTTCCTTCACCAGTGAGAAGGGAACCTTTGTAGTGCATGATGGACTTACCTAGAAGAGGGTGCAGCCAATCAAACATTAGTTGGCTAGCCTTACCCATGGAGCAGAAAATTTTGAGCTATCCTTTAGGGGTGGACCAATACGCCAATGTTTTCCCTGATTATTTTCTGGGAATACCTTCCCACAGAGAGGTGGACTTTTACATCGACTTGTACTCCAGGACGGCACCGATATCTACACCAGCATATCTGATGGCTCCCACGGAGCTTCGAGAGCTACAAGTATAGCTAAAGGACTTGCAGAGAAAGGCGTTCATTAAGCCCAGTGTTTCTCTTGGGGAAGCCCCGATTTTGTTCGCCAAAAAAGGGAAATGGGAGTTTGAGAATTTTTGTGGACTATCGGTGCCTGAACCAGGTGACCATGAAGAACAATTACCCACTACCAAGGATTGAAGATCTCTTTGATCAGCTAAAGGTAGCAGATGGTTTTTGATGAAAGACCTCAGATCAGGCTATCACTAACTCAGGGTGTGAGACCAGGACGTGTAGAAGATGACCTTCAGATTTTGGTATGGCCACTATGAGTTATTGGCAATGCCATTTGGTGTGACCAATTCCCAGAAGTGTTAATGGGAATCATTAATCGGACCTTACAACAATACCTTGATCACTTTATGGCAGTCTTCCTCAACGACATCCAGATATACTCAGTGATGGAGGAGGAGCATGCCAATCATCTGCAGATAGTTCTGGACACACTCTGTGAGCACCAGCTTTATGTTAAACTCTCAATGTTCTAGTTCTGGATATGATAGGTCCACTTCTTGGGACACATCATCTCAGAGACTAGAGATGTAGTGGATCCAGCAAAGATCAAGGTTGTACTTTCTTGGGATCCACCCAGGAGCGTGACGGAGGTGTGGAGTTTTCTGGTTTTGGCCAGTTACTACCCGAGGATTGTGCCTAACTTTCCATAGTGGTGGATCCCTTATCAACATTGAAGTAGAAGGGTAAACCCTTCGTGTGGTTAGAGATATTCTAACAGAGTTTCTAGGACCTCAGGGAGAGACTGACGAATTCCCCCATCTTGAGGGTACTGGAGAAGGGCATTGGGTATGTCATCTACTGTGATGCATCAGGGACCGGAATTGGATGTGTCCTCATGTAGGATAAAGAAGTGATCTCTAATTGTTCTCGACAGTTGAGAAGACATGATCAGAACTATGATACCCATAACCAAGAGTTAGCAGCAGTGGTCTTTTCCATGAAGATGTGGAAAAATTACTTGATGGGTGAATGTTTTACAGTCTACTCTGATCACAAGAGTCTTATTTATATCTTCTCATAGAAGGACCTAAACCTGATACAAGGACGTTGGCTTGAGTTCCTCCAGGACAATGACTTCGAGATAGTTTATACTCCTGGTAAGGAGAATGTAGTAACAGATACACTTAGTAGGAGATCTTGTATACATTTTCTAAGTGAGGCGACAGAGCAGTAAGCTGCTTTGGAAATATCCAACAGGGATCGATATGGATCAACTTATATTCAGTTTCTGACAGTCATCCCCCCCCCCACCCCCACTCCTTTAGCGAGTCAGGGAGGTGCAGCTTGGGAACACTGACTGTGAGGCTCTATGTGCTCAGATATCCATAGGACATGCACTTGATAGATTTTCTAAAGGTGGGTAGATCGTCATCCTCTTTAGAGGATGTATTATAGTACCATTGGAACTATGGGAGGAAGTGTTGAGGGAGTTCCATACGTTCCCTCTAGCAGTACATCCAGGAGTGGTGAAAATTTACCAGGACCTCTGGCATCAGCAGTGGTGGTTGGAAATTAAGAAAGCAATAGCAGAGTTTGTCTCATGGTGCCTCACTTGTCAGCAAGTGAAGGCAGAGCCCCAGGTTCCAGTAGGCTTCATTCAGCCATTAGAGGTTCCAGAGTGGAAGTGGGATGGAATTTCCATAGACTTCGTGGCAGGTATTCCACACACGTCTAGGGGACATGATTCCCTCGGGGTGATCATTGACCAACTCACCATGTCATCCCACTTCCTACCTATTAGAGAGTAGGGTTCAGTAGAGTTATTTGGAAACCTCTACATGCAGGAGGTTGTACGGCTTCATGGAGTTCCATCTACGATTGTCTCTAATCGTGATGCATGTTTTACTTCTTGAATATGGAAGGGGTTCTAGGAAGCATTTTGGACATAGCTTTTGTTGAGCACTGCCTTCTATCCTTAGATGGATGGTCAGATAGAGCGGACCATACAGACCCTTGAGGACATGTTGTGTGCATGAGTCTTAGATTTTGGCCACGGCTGGGAGGATCACATGCCCTTGGTAGAGTTCGTATACAACAACAGCTATCACTCCACTATCATTATGGCACCATTCGTGTCGTGGTATGGATGATCTTGTATATCAACTTTGTGTTGGACTAAACTAGGGGAGTCCTCACTCATGGGACAACAAATGGTATGGGTGACCACGGAGAAGGCGCAGATCATCCAGGAGTAGATAAAGACTGTACAGAGTAGGAAGAATTCTTTTTAAGACATGAGATAGAGACCTCTGGAGTTTGAAGATGGTGACCATGTCTTTCTACAAGTCTCACCTTGATGTTGTTTATGAAGATTTTTCAGGGGCGGCAAGTTATCTCTGTGTTTCATCAGACCCTTTCAGGTCCAAGTAGAGTTAGCAAGGTGTAATACCTCCTATCCCTTCCACTGTAGTTGGATAAGGTGCACAACATCTGTCATGTATCCCAGCTAAGGAGAAACGTGACCGACCAATCTCACATCATCAACCACAGCGAGCTATACATTGATGATGGGGAGACATTTTGGGAGGTTCCAGTTGAGATTGAATATCTACAAGATAAATTCATTCATGGGTGATTGATACCTCTAGTGCACGTTCGTTGGCATCACGAGAACCACTAGAAGATTACATGGGAGCAGGAGGCTTAGATTCATGCTCAGTACCCCCACTTGTTTCTCTAGTTTTTGTTGTGGCTTTCAGGGACACAAATCCTTGAGGTGGGGAAAATGTAAATACCCAAATTTTTTCATGTAATTTGTTTTTAATTATATGGAATATTATGAATCTGCGAAAATTGATGGCGCGTGATTATGAGTTTCAAAGTGCCCGAAATGAATTTCCAAACTGTTTTTAGGTACATTTAGTAAAAATATGAGTGGGTTTTTGTAACTTTTGAATCGGTGCTCGGAATTGAAATCTGAGGGCACCGTTGAAATTGAAGTGCCAATATTCTCTTAAGGAGACATTCACCTCGAACACAATATGTCGAGGGTGATAGTTAGTTTCCCAAAATTTTGCAGGAGAGTTAAAAGAATAAAAATAAAATAAAGAAAAACTTTTACTTTATATTTAAAACCTCCCATTTGAATGTTTCGTGGTGGGGACCACCCGATCTTGAAACCCCCCATTTAAATTTAGTGGTGAGGACCACCCGAACCCATCTTTTAATGGGAGGAAACTCTTGGATTTATCCTAATTAAATGTTCTAACTTAATTTAATTAATGTACAAACTTTAATTAAATTATTTCTTAAGCTTATTTAATTTGAAACCTTATCTCTCATTGGAAAAGGAATTGGAAAAGGAGGGTAGAGCTATGGAGTGTTAAGAAGATATTTCTCCAACAAAGGAGATCCTACAACGAATAATGAATTCCAGAATTGAAGAACGAGGAATCGACCTTGGAGCGTCTTGTGGGAGTGACGAAATCTAACATCAATCTTTAACGACTTCTTCTTCTTCCTAGCACCACCTCCATCGGAAAAAAAATGTAGGGGTTTTATATTTGATTGAATTTAATTATTGATTCTATATATTATGGTTTCACAATGATGATGGGAAAACTAATATATCCATCATCCTTTTCTTATACATCACCTATTATATTTTGATTCTCTGTGTGTTCTTCATGCGTTATTTAATGTCAAATATTTAATTACGCTGGAAATGCAATATGTTGTTGAGAACGACATATGGACGTAGAGCCCTGGACCTGAGGATCGTAATTATGCGATATTTTTATTTTTTTGAGCTAAGAACAGAGATACAGTGCCATGCAGAAGAGGTGGAGGGTAGGAACACTAGCCAGTCACATGAAGGTAGAGCAGTGCGCATCTGCACCGCCGGATGAGTAGGAGACCACAGCCGCTTGGCTGCGGTGGAGGACAAAGAGCATCCGACAACTGGCCGACCGCGATAGAGCAGCGGCGCGCAACCGTGTGGCTGGGAAGAGGACCGATAAGAGCACCTGGCCAATCATGGTGGATTTATGGGACTCATATTTGTCCTACAGGTGATGTGGAAGTGCCCTAAGGTGCTTCCCTTTGGCGTTCTAAAAGGAAGGGGGTGCTCCCCCCTTCAGCGGCAGCTCGGGTGGACCGTGCCAGTGGTCCGTGCCCAGCGGGCGGGTCCGAGCTACCCCCTATGCGGGCTGGGCCATACCATGGCCCAATGGGTTAGGCTCGCCGAGGCCCAGGCCATCTGGATCGGGTCGGTCCAACTGGGTTGAGCCGGACCTGTGCCCATCCAGACCTCATTCCGCCTTTTTGGCCATATCATGAGAACTGGGCATCTGTTTGACGAACCATCTGTGGAACCTAAATCCTTGGATCAAGATGGTCCTTTTGGTATAATTCACTTGATTTTTGGATAATGTTGGAGTTTGGCCAAGTTGGAACGAACCTCGAATCCAACCTATTCTTCGGAGAAGAAATGCTAATAACATATAGACTGGGCATCTGATTGATGCGTCGTCTATTGTGTTGGGTCCTTATGACATGACAACCTTTTGAATACTTCTCCATGGGACTTCGTGGTGGTCTAGGTATGACCAATATCTGGAGGGATGGATTCAAAGAAACTCAATTGCACCGGGTGCGATTAAGAAGATGAAGTCGTTGATGATTGACGTCGGTGTTCGTCACTCCCACGAGACGCTCCAAGTTCGGTTCCTCATTCATCAATTCTGAAATTCATTCTTCATTGGATGATCTCATTTGTTGGATAAAGATCTTTCCAACTCTCCAAAGTTATACCCTCCTTTGTAAATCCCTTTTCCCGTGAGAGATGAGGTTCCAAGTTAATTAATATTAAGAAAAAATTTAATTAAAGGTTGTATATTAATTAAATTATGTTGGCACTTTTAGTTTAGAGAAATCCAAAAGTTTCCTCCCTTTAAAAAGGGTTTTGGGTGGTTCCCACCACTAAATTCAAATGGGAAGTTTCAAGCT
Source organism: Viscum album (assembly GCA_963277665.1). Lineage (NCBI taxonomy): Eukaryota > Viridiplantae > Streptophyta > Magnoliopsida > Santalales > Viscaceae > Viscum > Viscum album. Next base: position 166,190,473 of record OY728125.1, on the reverse strand, counting down.
CGGGTAGTCCCCACCACTAAACATTGAAAGGGGAGGTTTTAAAAATAAAATAAAATTTCTTCTTTATTTTATATTTATTCTTTTAACTCTCCCATGAAATTACAGGAAACTAACATTCAACCTTGACCTACTGCGGTTGAGGTGAAGGTCTCATTAAGAGAATATCGATGTTGTGAGTTCAACGGTGCCCTCAGATTTCAATTTTGAGAACTGGTTCAAAAGTTACAAAAACATGCTCATACGTTTACTGAACATACCTAAAAAAGTTCAGAAATTCATTTTAGGCACTCCGTGCCTTGGAATCATGCACTGTCAATTTATGTGGACTCATAATATTCCATATAATTAAAAAGAATTACATGGAAAAATACGGGTCTTTACACCATCTTTTAAAACCAACTATTTATCCCAACCTTAATTATTACATAATCATGATTTTAAGTCAATAATTTTACATTCCTTCAAATGTAAGATCTTTTAATGTTTATATATTTATATAATTTGGCCATATCTCAAAGATAAAAAAACATAAAATGCAAAGTGTAAACCTCCTACCATTATAAATTTTTCACATAATATAAAACATTTAAAATAAATCACGGTTTTTTTCATTGAAAATCCCCATGACATTCAACAAGAATTATTCCTTTCCCTTACCCATACTTAAATCCTAATAAAATCATTTAAAAACATTGTATGAGCACAAAATCATAGGTAGGAATAAAAAAAGAAGAAAATAATTAAGTCCAGTAAACAAATGAAAACTCATATAAAATTTAAATTAATATTAAAATAAAACATTTTCATATAAAAAACAATCAAACATTTTTCTCAATGAAATTCATTATACCCCATAATAATAAATTAAAACTACTTTTGGTAACATAGAGGATAAATTTCATAAAACTCTTTAAAAGACCTTTTAACTAGAATAACCATACAAATGACTTCCAATATAGTCATTACCCAGTGTAATAGATATCTATAATGGGGATCAACCTTTGTATAAGATATATTAGGATAAACTATTTCTCATAATCAATAATGGGGCTTAACCCTTCATATAAGCAAAATCAGACTCACACATGATCTATAACAGGGGTCAACCCTTCGTATAATACCTATCGAGCTCACCCATTTCATATAATTCTCAAGTACCATGTTATAAATAAAAAACATTCATCATAATACCCTTTTAAAAATACTTTTAATCCCATATGAGAAACATTTTATAAAAAGAAAATACTATTTTCTTTTAAAAACCCATTTTCAATATTGAAACACCCTTATCTATGAAACCCCATTTTTAATACCAGAATACAAAAAACAAAAATGGATTTAAAATTTAAAAAATATTTAATTTTTAAAAATGATCTTAAAATAAAATAATTTCCATGAGGATGGAAAATTCGTTGTCACCATGTACGTTAAGAATAAAACTTTACTTTTTTCATTAATAAAAGTGTTCTATATAAAACACATAAAAATATTTCCTTAGAAACCCATTGAAAAAAGGTAAAAAATGAAAAAAAAAATGTAATTTATAAATATTTTATGTCCATATAAAAATATCAATAAAATAATTTCAAAATCATTGACATGGAAGTGAAATAGTTGGAAGGAAAACATTAAACGATGGTCCTTTTTAAAAGGAAACTCTTATATGACTTAGTAAACACTTTAATCCTTAAACTCATTAAATTATGACATTAAAAAACATTAAATATCATGATAATTAATAAATAAACTTTATAACATGTAAAATGGTTTGTATATACACCTTATAAAATAACAATGGTCCATCACATCGAGATATGCCTCAATGAATCGAGATTGGGATGAAGTCCATTACCTTGAGTCTGACTTGTCATTTGTGCCTTTGTAGTCATGAATAATAAACTTATGTTAATTATATAATTTCTTGATATCCTTTTTCATTCTACAATTACTTTTATTTGACTTATTTGAGAGTTATATATAATTACTTAATCAATTAAGATTAAGTCATGTGTTTTGACCATACTTGGTTTATGTGTCAAAACTAACTTTAGTGGGTCGACTAAGATCAATGAGGTAATAATTTAAAAATATAAATAATAATAATCAGGCAATAATCATCATATATATATATAAAATTTACTCTTTTATTACTAATAATGGAAGACAATTATGAAAAATTAACCAACATTAAAATCATCGGGACGGTAGGTCGTACGTACATGTGAGTAACGTTCACATTTTTCAATGATCATTATGGAAAGAAGAAAAGTGATATTTATATTTATTGGATAATAATTATATCATAAATTAAATATTACTTAATAATATATACTTATATATATCATTGTTGTGGTGTGTAGATGAAAACATATGAATCACGTCGCTTTGATGAGGCGGTAGTACACACGTCCATGAACGACGTTATATCTTTTTAAATGTGTGAAAAGGTAAGAAGAAAATGATATATTATTTTTAAATAATGTAACTATTTAATTAATATCATATTTTTTTCATTTATATCGCATTTTTATATTAAACCCATCCTTTATACATTCAATATAAAGCATTAATCGCTTTGAGGAGGCGGTAGTCCACCCATCCACAAATGATGTTATCGTTTTTCCAAAAAATTGAAAGCATGAATTTATGTATTATATAATAATTAAATAAAAAATAAAATTCATATATATCATATAAAAATAGTATTCCATCATTATTCCCAACTTGGAGAGGTGGTAATGGAAGAACGAACAACATCGGTTTGCGAGGTGGTAGTTCGCCATACACACGAATGATGGTTGTGTGTCCCATTTGATGTAAGTTTGTGTGTTTTTAGATAATAGCATTAAAATATAAATATAAATTTAATATACTGGGGTTATTATATAATTATTTTATAAAAATAATTTAAGGGGTGGAGAAACAAATAAAACAAAAGTGCTCGTTGAACAACGTTGCCTCTTATTTGGGTAACTCTTTTTGGTGTGCACCAAGGGACTTCCTTGGATTTCATTATGCAGAAATTGAATCTTATAGGATTATATTAGGGATTTTGGGAGTTTTTTTAACATTTTATAAAAGGAAAAATTCTAGAGAGGGGTGTAGAAGTGGGGACAATGAGTGCCCTTTTACAGTGGAAGAAGAATGAAATTCTTGTAAATACAAAAAGGTAAACACTATTGGGAGGTATTCCTTACATAATGTGCCACACATAACTAAACATATTCTATAAAATATGGTATATGGTATAAATATGTCTAGATAATTGTTTTTTGATAAGTTTTTATGTCATTTCTTCCCTCGAGATTAAATTTCTACCACTAACTAAACTCATTTTTTCATTAGTCAATATAATTAATTTAAATTGCCTTCACTAATAAAATTTGTCAAAAAATATGTTGTAATTAATATAAATTATAAATTATTATGCATCCAAATATGAAATATATTTTTCCAAATTCCAATCACATAAGTGTAAGAATTTAATTTAAAATTAATCCCACAGACAAGATGAAAGAAATTGTTTTAAAAGTAAAAAAATTCAAAAGTCAGGATTGTTTTTATAATCAATTTCAATGTGAAATTGATTAAAACTTCCTAAATTTGTTTTATTAATTTAAAATTTAATTAATTATACTTTAAAACAAATTTAAAATATAATTTTTCTCTAAAAAAATTTAGATGACAATTTAGTTTTCAATTAAAATTCATTTTTTTCTGTAATTGAAAATAAAATTAAACCTCTCATAAAAATATCAAAAAATAACCCTAATATGATTTTCACATTAATATTATAAAATTTTATTTTATTTTTTCAAATAAAATTTATAAAATTTTTAATTTTTTTAAAACAATTACACCATTAAAATATAGAAAAACTACCTTTAAAAATATAGTTTTATGCATAAAATTAGATTTTTTCTTATCTTATGACTATAAAAACAATTGGATGAATGTAAAATTATTTTTTTGAATATATAATATATAAATTTAATTAATATCTATCATTAATACTTATTAATTTAATTTATTAATATAAAATTCAATTATAGACAGAAAAATAGTTTTTAATAAAAACGTATCCTTTATATTCAATTGGAAATTATTTTCATTTCTAATTAATTGGTAACCAGTTAATTCATTTTATAAACATGTGTAAGAAATATATTCATAATTTAGTTAATATCATTCATTACCATATTTCCTAAATTAAGGTGATAACTATCATAATAATATTAATAGTATAATGGTGTCTGGTAATACTTCAGCTTGTGTGTAATACATGTCATCAAATAAACATGATGTTGCATGCAACACAAGATAAACATGGTGTTGTGAGTGAAGTAAGAAAAAATATTTATTGCATTTAATGTGATCTATCCAAAAATTTAATGAAATTTTAATTAATATAGTTTATAAAATCTCATAATTTTATAAGAAGTTTATGGAAAATGTAAATAAATATAATTAATTATTTTAAAATGCATTAAAATTATTTTTCCAGCAATCAAATGAAAGTATTTTTATATTTTCCATGAATTTGGAACATAAACATAAAAATACAAAATTCTTAAACTACTATTAATTAGATATAATAAAAATCTAACAATTCATCTATATAACTTGTTTTACAATGGTTTACTAGAATCATCCATGTTTATTTTTGCATTATAACTCATAGAAGTTGAAAAATATTATTATTTTTGAGGATTATAATTTTAAGTAAATCATGTACTTAAATTCATTGATCTATGAAATTTTAAAAAATATTTTTTATTTATTTGTAATCTAATAATGAAATTTAACTACCCAATAAATCTTATCTTAAATTATTTTTGCATATGTTTGAAAATAATAATTTCACAATTTTTTATTTGTAGAACCAAAAAACACATCATTTACAGAAATATATACAAGAAATATATATTTTCATGAAGTTTTATTATATAAATTATGGTATTTTACACCCACAAAAAACCTTTTGATAAACGAAAATAACTTATTATTTTATATTAATACCCCCATGCATGTTTAAGACCATAAATAGATTTAATATGTATGAAAAAATTGGAAATTTTGAATTTTCAAAATTAGTATGATATTCAACATACACTACTTTGGTGTTCAAAATGTAAACATTTCATCTAAAAAAATTTAAGTATTCAATGTTTGGTTTTATATTATACTATGTCACATATGGAGTTTTCTTCAATATAAGCTTTATAGGGACTCTTTTTATGACATAGCATGTTGTGTTAACTACATCAGAAAAAATGATTATGGATTTTATATTAAAATAACAATATTAATGATTTTTTTTGTAAATTAAAATTCCTCCTTTTAATAACATCATTCTATATGGTACCTTATGGGAATAAAAGGTGTATTTAATTCTATGTTTTGATAAAAGTGAATTAAATTCATGATTCTCAAATGACACTCCATACTCACTTCTTGATGAAATAATTTTATAGTATTTTTAATTTTCTACTATCATTCATAATTATTCTAAAAAAGTAAGAGACGTTAATATTCAAATAAAAAGTAAACCCAATTAAATATAAAAAATCATCAACTAAAATAAAAATAAAATACTTTCCACTTGATCTTTAGATTATGTATAGGCCAAGAAATGTTTTGTGAATAAGTTATAATCATGTAAAATTAGTAACCTATTTGATTGTTTTAAAGTATGATTTTTATTTCCTCCCATATTTTATGCATAATATAACTTCTTTTTATCCAATTTATATTGATGGAAATCAGATATCATGTTCTTCTTAGATAGTATTCTCATATGGTAAATTTATTCTGTTTATGTATCTTATTCTAAAATCAAGATTAATCAATATTAGAATTTTAAATGTTCACATTATGTTTACACAATGAATTTTGATATATTCTATAAATAGTTTCATTTATAGATGTCCTAAATTTAATAAGTATTTATTTAAAAATAGATTATACATTATTATTAAAATTAACTAAAATTCATCCTTAAAAATTTGATTGATACTTATCAATTTATGTTTCATTACTTCGACCTAAAACAATATTAATAAGTACTGAATATGGATCTCCCAATCAACAAACTCTACTGATATTTCCTTTTGTATTTTCACTATATGTTAAAAATACTCTATCAACCTTTGAGAGTGATTGGAAGTTTGAAAATATCCCCTCATATTCCATTAACAAATAATATCAATTTATCATTTTATATTGTTGCCCATGTGTAATTTTCAATATAAAAGAGATTAAAAAATAATATTATTTGTCACTCATATTTTCTTGGGTATACCTATTTTGGAAAATAATGATTTTTTAAACCAAATTTTTTTACATTGACTTAAATTTATAGCCATTAAGTTAGACAAATTACTTGATATAAATTCATGTTTAACATCATATAATTTAAGTTGTAAATAGTAGTAACCATTTATATAATTTATATTAACTAAAATGTGAAAAAAAAGTGATAGTATACATGCCATTTCATTTATAACTAGGGACAAATTAATTTTTATACATCTTAGTCTTTCACCATTATGTCATGTTCCAAATTTATCTTTATTTACATTATTTTTACAAAAGTATTTTATTTAGGTATTTACCCCCTTAATTAAAATAATTTCATCATATTTTAAGGATCTATCCTCATCCACTATTATATGGTTTCTATTTTTATATTCAGTATTAGAAAAAATATATTTTTCTAAATTTTACATGAAATTAGAATTTAGATTGTCTAAAACCCAGTTTCACTAATAATAGCATCATTTAAATTTGTTAATATTATTTTTATTTTTATTATGAGATTCATATTTGTTTATAACATTCAAAAAATAAATTTTTTATTCATTAGAAGTTTATTTCTATGTGTCTAATTCATATTCAGAAGAGTAAAAATATTGTACCAACTCTGTTTGAGGCCTAAAGAACAATTTTTATTTTTGATTAAAATTTTTAATCTTATAATACAATAGATAAATCATCACTTCAATCTTTAGAACCACTCAATTTGGCCTTTATTTATATCCACTAATTTTTATTATAATAATATTTCCTATAATAATTCATTTTAATTAATGATTCTCTTTATGGTGCAGATAATAATATTCATATATAGATGATTTTTTAATTCATAACAAATATCCACCATTAAATTTCCATAAAACTTCTTATATTTTTAATATTATTTTTCAAATCAACTTTTTCCATTGTAAAACATTTTAAACATCCTTCATAACTATGAAAGGACAAAATAAATTTCTAAAAAAATACTCTCCTTCATTAAACAAGCCATTCAGTAAATTTTATTTATCTTTTTATAAAACACTATTTTGTTGAATATTGTATTGATAATAAATTACATAATTTCCCCACATTGTACTCAATATGTTCATTTATGAAATATTTTGGATTAGATCATTCATTTGAAAATTTGATTAAAATTCCTGTTTTACCATTTTAAAATGAACTGTAGTATTTTGCACCTAAATATTTTAATATGAATTATTTGAACTAAAATTTTCGTTCCAGTGTTACTCACTTAATTTTCTACAACTTTTATTCAGGACATTAGAGCTAAAGAGTGCATTTGGTTGGTGAAAATGGTCCATAAAGTCAAAGTTGGGATGGACTCGCCAGAATGGACATGGGTTCTGTATTTGGGCCATAACATCTTCATCCATGCTTGTATTAGTCACAAAATTTGAGAGGATCTTGGGGATTCTTGTTCTAAAAAATAATCCTTATGGAAGGAGATCTGGTTCACGTGTTTTAGAGGGAAAATATGTTGTGAAAGTTGTATTAAAATATTTGGTCCAGATTCCCAATTCACACTTGAAACCTCTTTAAAACTAGCCTCTCCTACACTCTATAAATTAGTTTTTTTCTCATTTTGAGGGTTTAGGACGGCCATTAAGAGATTTGAGTCAGAGGAGAATGGGTTTAACCCAAATTATACAACCATTTTAAGAGGGGTATCTCTTGAAGCAAGGATCCCCTCATCAAAGCCTATGTCTCTACTTTATGTTGTTATATTTTCATTTTTGTATTAAACTTCATTATTCTTATTTTATTTCTTCTTTTTTCCTATGTTTTATTCAAATTTATTCTTCTATTAATCTTATTATAGGATGTAATTCTTGAGTATAATTTTGATTGGGTTATACCCATTATAATCCATTGCAAATGCAATTCGCTTCTACGATGATTACGCCACCTATGGAAGAGTAGTCTTTTTCGTAATTGATCTATCTATTACCTTATTAATTCTTTTATTTTGAATCAGTGAGATATTTTGATATGATCTATTCATTTAGTTTTCAATTTGAATGAATCTAAGTAAGCAATTGAACAATAAACACAAATCACACGAGGTCGAGAATTGTGTGAATTGTGAGAGAGTGAACTTAATTTGTAATTCAAAACCACATGGGATCAATTAATAGTGTTAAAATATAATACCTAAACTCAATTAATTATAATTTCCAGAGAGTATATGAGACTTAATTTTCCATTGACCATAATCTAACCTTATAACATCAATCAAAGTAGGGTGTTGCGATTGCATGTTCCGAAGTTAGCCTAGGGTTAAATTCACTTCATCTTTGTGGTAAAGTTAATTCTTGTAGGGTTCATGATTTGAAAAATTAAGGGATCATAATTAATTGGATATTAATTTAAATTATAATTATTAATAAATTATTGAATAGGTGGAGTTATATATATTTCACTTTCTAAAAATTGTTTTCTAAAAAAACATCTTCCCGTTGTGCTTTGTTAATAAACTTACATTTCAAAATTAAAAACAAAAAAATATGCAATATTCTTCCAGAAAACTTCTTCTAGTTCTATATATGATAAAAAAACCCCATCCTTTCAAGTAGATTTCTTAATTCCTTTTATTTTATTTTCAAAATACCTTTAATATGTTGTTAAATTTACTTCCTCCTTTGAGAGACAACCTTGGTCAGCCACTCTGCTGCACCTAAGTAAACCAAAAACCACTACTCATTTGAGGGCGCCCATGACAGAGCTCTTTCAAACTGGCACTATTTCTAGGGAGGCAAGTAATTATTTCAATAAATTAGAGGTATTTATTTTATTTTAGATTTTATTCACTTCCTCTCTTCTTTCTTCCTTCTTTACCCAATCTGAATTCTTTTTTTCTTCTTCTTTTATTTTCTTATACTTATTTTTGGACCATCTACTCAACCTTATGATTTTTATATTACTATGGTACACTTTCCTACTTTTCATTTTTTTTTGATTTATGACATGAACTAATCCCGACGATCTCTTAGATCTTGAACCTGAGATTGAATGTAGCCTTAGGGCTCGAATCAGACATTTTCAATCTATGGGAAGTTTCAACATTCAAATAGTTGGAGAATTTATCCACTCCAAGAACATTAAAATTGGATACACTTCTAATTATAACATAAAATAATAACCAATGGCTGAAAATAATGGAAATTAACTTAATGTAACTATTCGAGAATTGGCTACACCAGATATTAACTATCAACCAAATTGTATTGCATACCCAAATCTCAAATTGGACATTGAATTGAAATATGGGTTAATTCATCTTCTTCTAATGTTTCATGGATTATATGGTGGGGAACCAAAAAAAAAATTCAAATAATGTAATGTGGTTTTCTCAACCATTAATCCAAGAAATTTATCAGAAGACCAAATCAAATTTAGAGAATTCCCATTCTCACTTAATGGAGCTGCGAAAGATAGGTTGTATTATTTAAACCCCGAATATGTAACTTGTTGAAATGATTTATAATCTCTTTTCTTGCAAATATTTTTTTAGTATCAAGGACCACTTCCATTTGTAAGGAGATATCAGGGATTAAGAAAGCCCAAGGGGAGTCAATGTATGAGTATTGGGAGCGATTCAAGAAGTTGTGTGCAAGATGCCCACATCACCAAATCATTGAGAAACTACTTATCCAGTACTTCTATGAAGGAATCACACCTATGGAGAGAGGCATGGTGGATGTTGTGGCTAGAGGATCATTGGTGGACAAGACACCAATAGTTGCATGTTCTTTGATCGACAAAATGGCCCAAAACTCCCAACAATTTGGTGATCGAGGTACACCACATGTTAGGGGAGTACATCAGGTAAATCCTTCTCTTAAGAGTAATTTTATTGATACTAAGTTAGAATAATTGAAAAATATGGTGAGGCATATTGCTTTGGAACAAAATACATCCCAACCCCCTCCTTTAAGGCCATGTGGCATTTTCACAGAGACAAGCCACCCAATTGACTGTTGCCCACAACTACAAGAGATAGAGGATTGCACAGCAGTATTCCCAGGGAGACCATATAAGCAGTAACAACATACATACCTTCAGAAGAAGTTTGATACATTTTCTCCAACATACAACCAATGGTGGAAGGATCAATCAGACATGAGGTATGGATCTGCATAACAAAAAAGGCCACCCTTTCAACAAAACTTCCAGCAGCCTTCGCCTTACCAGCAGGGATTCCAACAACCCCAAAGAATATTTGAAGCCCAAACATCGACAAGACAACAACTAGGGAATCCCCATCCAAAGGCAGATTCTAATAATGATGATCTTTTGAAATAAATTGTTCTGAATAAATATATTGAGATGAAGAGTCAAGGTTTGGAGATGAGGTAGTTGAAGATTCAAATGAGCCAGATTGCCACCGCCCTCCATGAAGTTGTAAGTAAGAATTCCAGAAATCCACCTTCCCAACCCACTCCAAATACAAAGGGGAATGTCAGTGCCATAACATTGATAAGTGGGAAGCAAACAACTAATGCTTCTCCACCTACCATTCCATTAGGGTTCAGCTCAACTCCAAAAAAGCCTAATTCAACATCAACTAATGAGCAACCCAAGGAGAAAGACAAAGGTAAGAAAAAGATTAATGATGTTCCTCCTAAACCCCCTCCTTTTCCAAACAGGGTTGTTCAAACCAAGAAGATGGCTGAATAAGAAATGAAAAAGGAGGTTTTGGACACATTCATGCTTATGGAGATCAAATTTCCAATACTTGAATCCATTAAGAAAATTCTAAGGTATACGAAATTCTTAAAAGTACTTTTTACCAATTGAAGAGGCCTCAAAGGAAATGAAAGGAACAATCTTGGAAGGAATGTGTCAGAACTCATTACACTAACTCTAGAAAATTATGACAAAGTGCAAGGATCCAGGGACATTCACAATCCCATGCACCATAGGGGAGTTGCACTTTTATAATGCACTTTGTGATTTGGGAGCTTCCATAAATGTGATGCCTCACTCTGTATTCTCTTCTTTGCAGGTTGGTGAGCTGATGTCGACGAGAGTAGTGGTGTAGGTGGCAAATAGATCTATGGCATATTCAGTGGGAGTCCTTGAGGATGTACTTGTATAGGTAAGAGACATGATCTTTCCAGCATATTTTTATGTGATTAACATGGAGGATGATGGGGTAAGTTCTCATGTTCCCATTATCTTTGGTAGCCCCTCAAAACTATAAAAACTATCATAAATTTCAATGAGGGTATACTTTACATGGAGTTTGGAGATTAAGTTCTTATATTTAATGTTATGAACTCCATAAAGTACCCCTTAGTGAACCATTCTGCTTTTTTTATCTCCCATTTTGAACCACCAAGTAAAAAACCCATGGAATTTGATTTTCCTATGTTTAGGGAAATTTAGAGTATTGGTTCTAGTTTGATGTCTAAGAGTACTTAGACACCTATTTATAATGCAAAATACTCTCTTAGATTTGATTTTTAAATGGAATCATATTCTGATTTTGATCGTGTGAACTCTAATTATGACATGGCTATTGAGACTGGTGATGGATTTGATGCTTTATTCTCTGATTTTAATGATTCATATTCAGATACTGATGCTCTTTGTGTACCTATTTTAGTTCCTTCTATGTCTCTATCCATACACCACCACCCTACACTAGAACTCAAGCCATTGCCACTAAATATCAAGTACTCATACTTGTTAAGTGGTGAGAAATTACCTATTATCATTGCTAACAATCTCTATTTTGAACATGAAGAAAAACTTTTAAATCTTTTGAGGGAGAAGATCAGGGAAATTGGGTCGACCTTGGATGACATATCAGGTATTATCCCATCCATTTTCATGCATAGGATTAGTTTGGAGGATGGTGATAAACTGGTTAGGCATCCACAAAGGAGACTCAATCCAAACCTTCTGGAGGTTGTTAAAAAACAAGTTCAAAAATTTCTCGAGGCAGTTATAATATTTCCCATTTCAGATTCTCAGTGGGTAAGTCCTATTCAGGTTGTGCCTAAGAAAATTTGTGTTACTATTGTTAAAAACAAGAAAGATGAGCTAGTTCCAATGAGGGTTAAAAACAGTTGGCGTGTGAGTATTGATTATAGGAAACTAAATTAATCTACTCGCAATGACCATTTCAACCTCCCATTTATTGATCAGATTCTTGAGAGACTTGCTAGGAAAACACATTATTGTTTCTTGGATGGATATTCTAGATATTTTCAAGTTCCTGTTGCTTTGTAGGATCCGGAGAAGACAACATTCACTTGTCCTTTCGGTTCATTTGCCTATCAAAGGATGCAATTTGGACTTTACAATGCCCCAGGTACATTTCAGAGATGCATGGTAAGTATTATTTCTGATTTTATTGAGACCTGCAAGGAGGTATTCATGGATTATTTTACAGCGTATGGGCCTTAATTTGATAAATGTATAAGTATTTTGGGAAAGGTTTTGAATTGTTTTATTGAGAAGAATCTAGTCCTGAACTTTGAAAAGTGTCATTTCATGGTAGAGCATGGAATTTCCTTAGGGTATTTAGTGTCAAAACATGGGATAGAGGTTGATAGATCTAATATAGACATTATTTTATCCTTTCCCTATCCATCATGTGTGCGTGATGTTAGATATTTCCTAGGGCATGCAAGATTTTATCGGTGCTTCATCAAAGATTTTAGTAAGATTGCTCTTCCAAGGTCGTGATTACTTCAAAAGGATTCTGATTTTGTGTTTGATGATTCTTTTAGGAATGTCTTCAATGATCTAAAACAATGTCTTAACACTCCACCTGTCATACAGCCCCCACAGTGGGAGCTTTATTTTGAGCTTATGTGTGACGCATCCAACTTCGCGATTGGAGTTGTCTTGTCTCAGAGGCTGGAGGGATGTTCACATGTGATCGCCTATGCTTCGCTGAAAATTGATTCGGCCCAATCAAATTATACAACCATGGAAATGGAGTTTCTTGTTGTCTTATATGATTTAGATAAATTCTATTCATATCTATTGGGCTCTAAAGTATTTGTTTTTTCTTGACTATGCATCTCTCAGGTACCTCTTGATGAAGCCAAATGCAAAGACCATGCTGATCAGATGGATACTCCTTCTTCAGGAATTTGATATTGAGATAGAGGAAAAAAAGGGGTCAGAAAACATGATGGTATACCACATTATTAGGCTTACTCACACACTAGAGGATGACACCTTGGACCAGGTACCACTTCGGGACACTTTCCCTGATGAGAATATTTATTCCATCTCAGGTACGCATCCTTGGTATACAGATTTAGTTAACTACCTTGCTGCCTCTGAAATCCCTTCAAATTTAAAGAAACATCATGTCAAAAAATTAAAAAGTGAGTCTCGGTATTATGTTTGAGATGATCCACACCTCTGGAACATGTTTAGTAATCAATTTATTAGGAGGTGTGTTCCTGATCATGACTTGGAGTCTATTTTACATTTTTGTCATACACTTGCTTGTGGTGGAAACTGTGGACCCCAACGGAAAACTAGGAATGTTTTGGACTCTGGATTATATTTTCCTAGCTTATTCCATGATGCCCATGTGTTTTGTAAGCCATGCCCTCATTGCCAACAGCCTGGGAACATTTCTTGGAGACATTAGATTCCCTAACTACCAATACTATTCTGTGAGATTTTTGATGTATGGGGCATTGATTTTATTTGTACTTTTCCTAGTTATTTGGATTTTTATATATTTTGGTTGATGTTGATTATGTGAGTAAATGGGTGGAGGCTAAGGCCACCAGGACTGATGATTCTCATGTTGTTATGGACTTTTTCAAAGCATATATTTTTTGCAGTTTTGGATTACTGAAGGAAATCATCAGTGACCAAGGGACACACATCTACAATCAGAATTTTTCTTCCCTTCTTCAGAAGTATGGGGTGACACACAAAACACCAACACCATACCACCCACAAACAAATGGCCAGTCTGAGGTTTCAAATAGGGATTTGAAATAAATTTTGGAGAAAATTGGGCAGCCAAATAGGAAATATTAGAGCAAGAACTTGGATGATACATTGTGGCCTTATAGGATAACATACAAGACATCCATTGGTATATCCCCATTTCAGATTATTTTCGAGAAATCATGTCATCTCCCCGTGGAGGTTGAGCATCGGGCTTATTGGGCTATAAAGAAATGTTACATGGATTTGGCCCAAGATGGAATCCAAAGGAAGCTAAAAATTCAAGAGCTTGAGGAGATTCGATTTTCTTTATATGAGAACTCAAGGCTCTACATGGAAAAATCAAAAAAAAACTCATTATATAATGATCCTACAAAAGGAGTTTCATGTTGGAGAGAAAGTCCTTCTTGACACTTCACAACTGAGGATAATGCCAAATTTGCGTTCCAGGTTGTTAGGTCCTTATGTTGTGACTAATTTGTTTTCTTATGGTGAAGTGGAGATCACACAAGAGGACATAGAAAGAGCTTTATAGTCAATGGGAAACATTTTAAGAGATACATTGTGGGACTTCCTACTGATGCAGTGGATTTTGTCACACTGCATGACGCCATCATCACTTGAGCACATCAGTCTGTTCCTAACCCTTTAACTTTTTTTTATTCTTTGTATTATTTAAAATTATACATTTCATGTGCATATATCATATCATGGGTTCACATTGACGACAATACAATACTTAAAGTGTGGGGGAGGGAACCTTTTAGTTTAGTAATTTCAATTGTTTTCCTATTTAGAAAAGACAAAACAAAAAAAATTGTGTGTGTTTCAAATTTTGTGTGTTTATTTTTCATATTTCTGTGTGTTTTTGACACTTTTGAGCTAAAATTATTCTCATAACCATTTTTTAATCCAAATAAATAAGTGAAAAAATTTATCCCTTGAAACTAATATTAAATGAATGCTGAAATGACGTTGTTTTGAGTTCAAATATTTAGTAATTTCATGAAAAGTACACTGAATTTTGAATCTCATGACAAATCTCACTGTCTTTATATTTGAAATCACTTTCCTGTGAGGATTTGGAACCATTATTTTCATATTCTTTACATTCACCTCACTTCTTGAGAGAACCAAACCATGCTTGATTTAACCAGAATTTGATTTATTCCTATCAAAACTTGAGGATTTGAGGTACTTATATTTAAATTATTGAGGAATTTGTTTGGTATTAAAGCCCCTATTTCAAAGAATACTTTTTTATAATGGCCTACCATGAACATTTAATACCTGTATCCCTATAGAATCCATGAACATCTTGTTAGGTTCTCCACATTACAAGCCAATTTTCCCTATCCAACCAACTCTTAATGTGAAATTTCATAATCTTGTTGAACTTAAGTGTGGGGGAAGTTGTCTTGTGTTCTTCTACCACATTCTATGATACTTTGGGTGGAAAATTAAATTCTGAAGATATGTGTTTTATGCTGAAGAAAATAATTATATTGAAACCTGTGCCTTTCTGGATCTTTCATGATAAGTGAAGTTGTGCCTTTTCTGGAGCTTCTAATAGAAGTAGAAAGTTGTGCCTATCTAGAGATTTCCAGAAAATCATCTTTGAGAAGATTGACATTTTTTTGCTGAATGATGAATGGTGTAACCTTTCTATCACTTTTCATGATGATGGTGCTGAATTGATACTATGGGGATGTTGGATGAGACCATATTTAAGTGAAAATTAGATTAATGCAACTTTTCTTCAAAAAGAGTCAAGCCCTCCTCATTCAGCCTCAGAGTTTCCACATCTAAATCCTACCAACAAAAAGCCACAGAACAACCCTAAAAGGTCACCATGATAAACATATGTCCTTTACTCACATCGGGTGGTGATTTAGGAATTTATCAAGCCTATGGTGACCCATGTATGAGTTTGGATGAGAAAGACATTTCAAAAAAATATTGACATTTGTGTGATAAGAGAAAATTCAAGTGAGGTAAGTGTTTTGTGCATGGGAGGATAAATGAAGTGGAAATATATTGAATGGTATAAATGGAGAAACTGAAATAATTGTTTTTATGAGGCATTCTATCTTCTGTTTCTTGGTGTGTAATTCTTTGATCTCAAGGATATGTGTTTTAAAGTTGTTTTTATTTAATATTGATCTTTACTTGAGATGAGGTTTTTCCCAGGAGTGCAAAAGGGTAAGTGTGGGAGAGTTGATAAAACACTATTTTTTTGAATATTTTATTGATAAAAAATGACATAATTTACTCAAATTGTGCTCAATATGTTCATTTAAGAAATATTTGGTATTAGATCATTCATTTGAAAATTTGATTAAAATTCCATTTTTAACCTTTTAAAATGAACTGTAGTATTTTGCACATAAATATTTTAATATAAATTATTTGAACATATAGTTTTGTAACAGTGCTTCTGACTTAATTTTCTACAACTTTTATTCTAGACAATAGATCTAAAGAGTTCATTTTGGTTGGTTCAAATGGGCTATGAAGTCAAAGTTGGGATGGACTCTCCAGAATGGACATGGGTTCTGTATTCGGACCATAACTTCTACATACTTTATTGGATTAAGACCAAATTTTTAGGGGAGCTCAGAGATTCATTTTTCCACAAAACATCCTTCTGGAAGGAAAGTTGTTTCGTGCTTTTTTTAGGTCCAATGGGCAGTTCAAGTTGTATTAAAATATTTGGTCGAGATTCCCCATTCACACTTGAAACCTCTTTAAACCTATCCTCCCCTATACTATATAAATTAGTGTTTTTCTCATTTTGAGGGGTTGGGACGTGAATTAGGAGATTGGATCCAGAGTAGAATTGGTTTCACCCAAATTCTCCAACCATTTTAAGAGGGATATTCTCTTGAATCAAGGATCCCCTCATCGAATCCTCCTTCTCTTCTTCATGTTGTAATATTTTCATTTGTGTATTAAAATTAATTGTTCTTCTTTTATTTCTTCTCTTTTATTATTTTTTATTAAAATTTATTCTTATCTTAACCTTACTCTTTGTGCTGGAATTATTGAATAGAATCACGATTGGTTTATACCAATTATAAGCCATTGCAAATGCAATTCGCTTCTACGATGATTACGCCACCCATGGAAGAGTGGTCTTTTTAGTAATTGATCTATCTCTTACCTTATTCATTCATTTATGTTTAATCAATGAGCTAATATAATTCAATTAATATAATATATTAATTGAGTTTTCAATTTAAATGAAACTAAGAAAGAAATTGACCAATAAACACAAATCACACGAGGTCGAGAATTGTGTGAATTGTGAGAGTGTGAAATTAATTGGTAAGTCAAAACCACACGGGATCAATTTATAGTGTTAAAATATAATCCCTAAACCCAATTAATTTTCATTTATAGAGAGGATATGTGCATTAATTTACCACTGACTATAATCTACTCTTATAACATCAATCAAATTAGGGTGCGGCGATTGCATGTTCCGAAGTTAGCCTAGGTTTAAATTCACTTCATCTTTATGGTAAAGTTAATTCTCATATGGTTCAAGATTTAACAAATTATGGTATCATAATAAAGTAGATATTAATTTAAATGAAAATGATTAATAAATGATTGAAGATGTAGAGTTATATCGATTACACTTTATAACAATAGTTTTATAAAAAACATCTTCTCATTGTGCTTTGTTAATCAACTTACATTTCGAAATTAAAAACAAAAAATATGTAATATTATTCCTGAAAACATATTCTAATTCTATAAATGATAAAAAAACCCCATAATTTCATGTAGTTTTATTAATTACTTTTATTTTATTTTCAAAATATCTTTAATAAGTTGTTAAATTTACTTCCTCCTTTTAGAGAGGACCTTGGTCAGCCACTCTACTTCACCTAAGTAACCCAAAAACCACTAATCATTTGAGGGCGCCACGACAGCGCTATTTCATCTTCATTCTTCTACATAGAAGTATAAACTTTAAAAATATCATTTTACATTTTAACTCATATATAATATTCAACTTCATCTTGTATTTCTACCTCATCCATAACAATATTTCTTGTTAATTATGTTTTCTATATAACTTTAACTAGAGTTTTTTATATTATTTAAAATAAATTTCCACTTCCTTTTAATGTTGGGACTCTAAGAACATTAATTTTATAATATTATTTTTGAAATTAGAGTAAACAAGGAAGATACATTATTTACAACCATATTCAATTATCCATTAATTTGAGTGATACTTTCACCTTAACCATTCTGAATGTTTCAAACATTAACGTAACAGTATTTTAAAAATGTTGATTGACTCTATCAATATCATAATTAGAAAAAAAATAGTGTAAATATCATTATTTGTATCACATAGTAAAACCCTATTGAATTAATCTTGCCCAAATACCTTGATCATTTCATCAATAACATTTTAAATGAAATCATACTCAAATTTCTGAGAATTGTCCCACTTGTCATGTTCCCCTTTTGAAATTTAATAACACTTAGTAGCTTTCAGATAAACATTAAATCTAGTATTTTATAAGTAAACTATCAACTAATATATAAAAAACCAATATTTTTCTCTATTGATGTATGGTTCCTGACTATATAAATTACTTCACTGGAACCATTCATTGTAGCATCTTAGAAACTGATATTCAAATATCTACTAGTAAAAGTTGAGAACTAAAGAGTTGTAGATCTAATAAAAATAGTTATCCTGGTGGGTTTTGGATAATGACTCAATAAGGGATTGGATTGAGTTCTAGAAATGTTTTCCCTAAATAAAATTTCCCTCATTAAAATAAATTCAAACTTGTCCCTATATCCTATATCAGATAAGTAGTGGAAAGTAAATCATAAATGGCTGATTAGGATACAAAATATTTATTGTGGTTTATGGAAAAGATAATGTACCCCTAATCCACTCCAAGACCCCTAAATGAGATTATATAAATTTTAATAATAAATCCTTTTTTATGGTTCCCTAACTAAGTGAAATCAATTATAACTTTTTAAAATAGTCTAAGATATTCCATCTATGTTCTCACTTTACTAGGCTAATCCATATCAATCACACACTCAGTATAAGGAAGGTAATAATTTATAGAATATATTTTTTGAAACATATTAAATTATTTGACACATAGTTTCATGTATCAAATGAAAACATATTATCAAACTTCTCCAAATAATGAGTATAATTATAAGTATCTATTTGAAATTTCATTTACATTACATTTATCAATAAATCAAATAATATAAGAAATAGGTTTTTATATTTTAAAAACTTAATAATATTAATCCTAAGAAATAGAATATGCATGAATTATTGTTTTACAGTATCTATTCCACATTTTTTATTTGAAATTTGTCACATTAATTAATATCATTGAGGATAAAATATAAAATAATCAGAAAATTAAACTATATACTTATTCATGTGACATTGTTCCCTGAAAATATGAATATAGATATTATCATTGATTACATCTATAGTAATCAGTGGAACTATATTATTTCTTGGAATTAGAATCATTATTTATTTCCAAATATCGTTGTTTGGACATCTCTAAATTTGATAAAAATATAGAGGGATTGGAATTTTCTTTAAATAATATAATATTAAAAAGTCCCTTGAAACAGTAATAAAATATTGATAAATATATATATTAGTAACACTTCATCTTTAAAGTTATTAATTTTAACAAGTCTTTAAATTTCATATGACTTATTCTTTTCAAATGACTTCATTGAGTTTCATAGGACATCCTTACTTTTCATACGACTTCTTTAATTTCACATGTCATTTTAAATTTTTTATAAATACTCCAATTTCTTTTGAATTCATCAGTGATTTTGTATGGATTATTCAATATTATATGACTTACTTAATGTTTTTATTTGATTTAAGTGTTTTTTATGACTTCTTGACATAGTAGAATTTCCAAAAAATTGTAATTTCATATGAAATAAAACATAGACTTTTGAAATCCATACATAGAATAATTTATTAATAGAAAATAAAATCATCTTATAAAAACATTTATAATATTTTAGGATTAGTCTACACACTTAATAAAAAATCATTAGAAAAAATAGGATTTTCTTAGAATCAAAATATTTTGATTAAATGGGATTTGTTGTAAAAACATTATCTTGTCAAAATAAATGATAATGTCTTAATAATGATCTAAAATGCTATACGGTGGTGTAATATTGAAGTGTTGAAAGTATATAATCCATGGAATTGTCCACTCAAATTAATTCACTGAAAATTATGTAGCCAAAGAAAATTACATTTTTATACCATAAAGTGACATATTTAAATTTTTAAAACCATGCTCTAATATAATTTTTTCTTTAAAAATTCTGGACCATTAAGATAGAGTTTAATAGATGTATCATACACTATAAAGTCATTATGGAATAACTCCCTGAAGAATTCAATTGAATCAGAAAATATTCTAATAATTCATGATTGGAATGCATCGAGGACATTTTATAACCCAAAAGCAAACTTTTAGTATACAAATTTACAAAATAGAAATGTGAATATAGTTTTTTATTTATATTTTAGTTATATAAGGACCTTAAAGTGGCTATAAAAGGCATCAAGTAAAAAATAATGACCATACCAACTAATATATCTAGTATTTGATTTATAAAATTAATGGGGAATTTCTTTTTTAGGGCTATGTGCTTCAGTCTTCAATAATGAATATAGAACCTATAACTTTTAAAAATCCTTGGGGTCAGTAGTTCATTTTATTATTATAAATAGTGATTATTAGAATATTTTTAGGTAAAATATATATGGGACTCACCCATTGGTATTTTTAAATGGGATATATGATATCAACTACTAAATTATTTTCAATTCCTTTATCACCACTTCCATTATGGTCATATTGATCCTTATTTAAGTCTATATCAATGTTTTTGATTCACACTCTAGAAAATTGTAGTGTATTTAAATAGTTGGGATAGTCCTAGAAATATCTCACAGTGACTAACCTATAGCATAATGATTTTTTTAAATGGTTAGAAATTGGTTTTATTTATATTGTTTAATTTTTTGATATGTTTATATTAAATTTCTCATCATTCATAAAATAGGATAATTTGAAATTAGATGGTAGAAGTTTCAACTCCAAATTAAATGGGTGTTCTATTGATGGGATTAAACTATTGTTTCCCATGAATGTATTTAGAATATAAAAAGAAAAAAATCAGTAATAGAGTTAATAAAATCTTTAAAGTAATATTCATCTAGATTCTCTTTACACAAATAAATGCATAAGGCTTATTCCTAATTAAAATAATTTTCACAATCGAAATTATTAGAATGGTTTAGCGATTCAATGATTTCTCTTAAGTTTATTATTTAATACAATACTTAAAGTTCATCAGATAATTAGAAGGGGTTTTCAAGATGTGATAAAGTGAAAAAATGATCTTATTAAAGGTAACTCAAAGAATCTATAATACTAAATTTTAAAGAATCATCTCAAAAATTCATTGAAAGGGTTCATTTAGGAAATTATTATTATTTTTTAATTTTTCCATAATTTACTACTTATGATGATATGGGAATGTTTTATAACCATATTTTTTTCCATTTTTCAGGATGTAAAAATAATTAGTGAAAGGAATGTTCTCCCTTACCAGTACATCCTATAAGATTGATACTGGGTAAGTAGTTGATTAGTTTGATAGTTTTATAATAACTATAGGTGTATTATATTCTCATACCGCCATGAAATAGTAAATGGTGTGAACCGTAACATGTATGGATGCTCTTAAATCAAAAAATGTATTAATGAATATAAGTATTCATATAGTGAAGTTAATAGTAAAAGTACATGGATTTTTAAATTTCCCAAATAATTTTGGAGTTATTATAACATTGATATATCTACATAGGATTTTATTTTCATTTTTCTTGTGTTTTTCTCTTATTAATAAATATATCATTAAGAAATTTTTCATACCTTATAATCTATTTGATTCTTTCCTACATAGGCATATTGACTTCCACCTTCTTAAAGGTGTCTAGTTATTCTTATTGTATAACTTCTTCACTTTTTTTCTTTAGTGGTGTTATTCTTAAAGAGAAACTGGGGTAGGTAAAAATTCTTTATGTTCAATGTTCCCTTTTCCATGTTCAATATGTGTGTCTCTAAGGTTTCCTATATTTATTGTTCTTTCATAGACTATTTATTCTTTCACTGATTATTTATTTCTCGATTTATCCCCTGGTTGTGTTTATTCATATCAACTTACTTCCTTTACACTTCTCAAAGAGATATGACTAAAATTTCCATTCAGATTATGAATTTATTAGGTTTGGATTTTACCATATTATTCTTCAAAAATGGTTTTCAATGGGGAATGAATTTATCCAAACTGAACTTTAAAAATCCTTATTTAAGATCCCTGAGTTTAATTAGTGTGTTGTTGGTTAATTTAGTGATATAACAAATTCAATATTATATCCATAATGATTGGATATTAGGTTTATCTTTTATGTTTGTTGTTTTTATAATGTGGATATATAATACCTTAAAACAATGGTTTCTTATAAGATTATTGAAAATTATTATAGCATAGTGAATGAGGCTATTGATTTATAATTCCATACTAAACTATTTAATATTATTTAAATCCTTAGTTTCTTAGTTTTTTTTATATTTTCTCTAGTAAATGTATGTATAATTATTAGTCTCTGATGCTTTAGGGTATCCATCTATAAAATGGTCAGAAAAAAAGAATCTTGTAGGTTATTAAAATTATATAACAATACTAGATTAAAAAATACTAGCTAGTGGTGGTCCTAAAATCATTGATGTTGGTTGGATGAATTAATGTTCTTGAATCTGTCCCAAAACTCAAATAGATTCTCTCTATTGGCACACATAATTCCATAAATCTTTTTAAATTGATGGGTCCTTATTAAGGTAGGTAAACCTTATTAAGGAAGTATCTTTGATTTTATTTCTAGGTGGTGACTTTTCTACGATGAAAATAATACATCCATTCATATTGTCAATAATTATATGGGTAATGTGAATGTTTTGCAACTGATCTAATCTAATGGTGATCCTCAGTGTTTTATTTTTTTTATACAGTTCCAAATTCATTTAGAATCATGTTAGGGTCCTCTATTACTAACCCATGGGATATAATTAGTAGTTGTATTGTTATATGAGTATGTTTAAAATAATATTTATTATTTTTCTGTAATAGTCAAGTATTATTGTTATTGAATTTCGGTGTGTAAAGTTCTCTAAGTGTCCTATTTAACTAAGCTATGTTTTATACCACGTTTTCACTTAAAAAACTATTGATAATGTAGAAGAGGGGTATAGATTTTTTTTGTAGTGGTGAAAAACAATATCCATATATTCAGTGGTCCATCGAATATATACCGTTCGTAGTAAATTTATTTCAACCATTAGATAAATTACCAAGAGTTTATAAAAACAACACCAATTCATTTGTCAAAAACATCTCAACAAAATAAATCATAAGAAAATAAAAAAATAAAAAATCACTAAAAATTTCGTTCTTCTACTAAAATAGTTAAAATTTGATGTTTTGTCTACCACAATCCTCATAAAAAGAATTTTTCTACCCTTGTAGAATATAGTAAATTTGTGACTCATGTTTTTTCCAAGGAGGAAATGTTATCATTGTGCTTCTATATTGTGTTTAGGTAAGATTTGGTAAAACTAAAAAAAGATTTATTTTTTTTGGTTTCAATGGCATTAAAAGGGTGTGTGAATTCAAATTTTAAAATAGTTGATTAACCTTGGAAATCTCCACACATTCCCTACTAAATCATGATTCAAAAAGATAACCCACTTTTAATCTACCACTAATTTGTTTCCACTTTTTCTAATATCCCTTACATTATGATTTATTTTAATCATGGTAGTGTGATGACCACTTCACTATCAACGATTTCCAATCTAGGTCAATAGGATTCCCTAATTCCTCATTAATCAATATCTACCTCTCTCTATTATATGGGATGTGAAGAATGTATAAAGGGCCTATGGTTTCAAACAAATAAAAAGGAAAGGAATAGGAATGAAAATGAGATAAATAAAAAAAAATCCTTGTTTTTGTGGATATATAACATTTAAAGTAACATCAAACAACATAAAACTAACATTAAAAGACAATAATTCATTATAGTGGGTGGGGGAAATGTATTTGGATCAGACATTATGTATCTAAATGGACATTACTAGAGTAAAACACATTAAATTACAAAATAAAAATATATAACAAACAATAACTCAATATCCCCCCCAGTGAGTCTCAGTCACTTTTGATAAAATATACAAATGACTGATGAACTTCACATGACTCTAGGATGATCAATCATCCAATGTGGATCACATAAACTTCCTCATTATCCTCCATCAAGTTTCATATTCCCTTAATGACATCAAAATCATCCTTTTAATTAGTATTAACCTAGGTTATTATTCTATTGCTTCCACATGTACTACCTAAAGATTTTAGATCTTTTAGATTATTCATTCTTCAATATTCTTTTTCTTTTCCATCCCTTCCCACTATCATTATCTTCTTCATCTTGTTATATTATTTATTCATGGGAGCTTGGGTGAATCTTTCCCAATCTGGCTAGAATAGAGGATTGTGAATGTTTTTTTAGTTAAATCCTTAATTAATTTAGTGAATTTTAATTATCTTATGATGTAAAAAAATATACAACAATATAGCCTTGTAATCACTAAAATTTATAAATTACATTTTTGTAACATCTTGATATTTTAGAATATATTTCTCATTAAATAAATTTTATATCTTCTAACATTTATGATACACGTAACCCCAAGTCTAAATAAACCGTAATATAATATACCATTATAACCGAACAGTTAAATTGGTGTGCATGAATAGGTATGAATAAATAATGAAAATTATATTTGTTACAAATTTATAAATAAATTAAATGGATATCAATTGTTTGGATGAAAAAATAAAAAACATTTGAATGAAACTGAAATGTTTTTCCAAAAATGTGTGTTATGGGTGTACTATATTTTTATATTAATAAATTAAATTAATCACTATAGGTAAATAATTTTAATTAAATTTATATATTATATATTCAAGAAAAAAATTATCAATAATCTAAAATATTTTCAAGGGATTTGATAAGATTAAATCTAGTTTTCTCCTTAAAATAAATTTTTTCTAAAAAATGGTTTTGTCACATTTTGTGATCTTATTTAGAAATTACTTTTCACAACATTTAGAAAAAAAATGATTAAAAATAACATTAATTATTGAAATAAAAATATCAAAATTAATAGATTGATGTTTTTTAGAATTTTCATAAAAGATTAATTTTTTGATAAATAGTGAAAATACTCCACAATCTTGAAGACCATAGTTTTTTATTTATTTTTGGATAATCACACTTTTAAGGGTTTAAGGGGAACCCTTACATGACCTTTAGTACCAAAGTCATAAGGAACATACATGAACAAAATTCATAGAGGAACATGGCCCAGTACATTCCCTTTTGAAAGCCCGAGACCAAACTGCACTTTAGAACTACCCCTCTCTAGCATATGCATCTTTGATGGCGCCTAGCTCCCCACTGCACATAGATGATTAGCTAGAATTTCCGCATGAAGAGTTTCATAGTTCCTAGAACTGTTAGAAATTTACATAACACATTATTCTTCCAATCATATTATCTCTACATTTTTTGATGCTACTTTATCTAAATATACTTATGGGGTCTACTTTTGTGTAGTCTTCCAAAACTGCTTCTTGGTTCTTTATGGCTTGGTGGCTCGATGGCCCAAAGTCCTATAGTTGACTGAAGGCCCTATGACCCAAAGGCCTTTGGGGGCCCGAATTCCTAGTTCCAATAATTCCATTGGGGGTGAAAAGGCCTTAAGACTCATAGTCTTATATCGATGGTATGAAGGCCTAAATCAGATTAATAGTTCCAGCTGCTATAGTACTGTAGAGTACCTGCTATAGTAACTCAGAAAACATCCTTTTAATTTATAGCATTTAGAAAGTAATATTTTGTTATAAAAGGGTTATAAAATTAATATTAGTTTAGTTATATTATTATTTATCAAGTTTTTGTCACTAGAACAAATTTTATGTTGATATTTTATATAAAAACTTTGTATACTTAAGAAAACATTTTCATTGGAAAACCTCAGTTTCATCTCACTTACGGGTTTTGTTTTAAATTAAATTCATCCACTTATAAACATTTAATTCATTAAAATTGATTATAAATTTCTAATATGAATAATTTGTATTAATTAATAAGGTAAAATTTATTTTTTGTTATAATGAATAGTAAAGATTAATTATCATGGTTATAGTTAAAATGGGTTTATTAGAGGTAAACCCAAAATAAAAGGGTATTTTTACAAATAAACTCTTATAAATCCTATTGGATGGAAATATTTCAACCTTATCATGTACCACATTATAATATATTTCCATTTATGAGTTGTTCCACCGAAGTTATGTTATCAGTGTCTCAAATTATAATTACCCTAACAAGTATAGAACTAGTAGGGGTCGATCCATATGAAACTTTTAGAGGTTACTCTTATCTTGTTTTGATTTTGTTTGTATATATATTTTAGTGAAGGTTTCTAAATTTAGAACCGATTTTGTTTGGTTGTTTTTAGGTACAAAAAGAACAATTGGTTTTTAAGTTTCTTTTAACAAAGTAATTGCTAGAATGAAAGAAAAGACAGGAGAATTGGTTTTGATTCAAATAAGAATAAGAATGTATTGGGGTTATGGGTTATTGATAAGTTGTTTATTAAACTAAATTTCTTATGAGGTTGTTTTTTTAGGATAATCCAATAATCTGGATTACAATTTGTAATTAATTTTCCTTGGTTCGGATCACTTAATATTAAGAGATGAAGTAACAAACTCCTTGGTCTGGTAGTCAGTTTTTAACAGATCCTTATTTGGATTAGTACATTTTGGTCCAATGAATACTTTCAATGGTCATGAAATTATTCGTCATTATTCTTCTTTTGAATCCCTGAAGATTCTGCCCTTGGTTCGGTACAGAATTTTCAGTGATAGTATGAACTGACTTAAGAAGAATATGAAGAGATTATTAAAACAATCACATTCACAGAAACTTAATTCAAATTACAACTCATCAGTCTCCACAACCCCAATACACTGGGTGTTTAGTTACACATATTGAAAATGAAAAAAACAAAATTATTAATACCTGATAAAATCATGATTGGAATTTTGAGGTAGAAATGATTCTTCAGTAGAAGAACGGTGGTATTACGACGGTAGAGCATCTCTCCTTCGAAACCTTGTCCCTTTCACTACACACCACACCTCAATCCCCACTTCTCAACTCCTTGGTCTAGAGGCCAAGGCCTCTTTTTATAGGAAAAATAAGTACACGGCGTGTATAGAAAGTACACACCGCGTAATTTCGTCAATGCGCTTTTGGCTTCCTTTTCTCCACTCATAGGCAGTCTAACACGCCGTCTTTGAATTTGAACATGGTTTCGCCTGGTAGGTGAGTATACACAGTGTGTAGCGCCGCCATACATGGCATGTAGTATCAAAATTTGTCCACCAACCCCTTCTAAAATAGAAGACACGACGTGTAGTAATGGAACACGGTGTGTCTCCTTCAGTGGCCACATGGGCATGTAGACTCTTCTCAGCCACAAAATGCTTCTAGAATGTCATACACGATGTGTCAATCCACCCCACATGGTGTGTAATGTTTGTCAGGTGACTTGGGCATGTAATCCCTCCTTTGATATGTGTCCCTGTTTGAATGTACACGACGTGTATAAAAGTACACACCGTGTAGTTGCAAAAGTTTCGCAAACTTCCCTGGATTTTTGGTATTTGGATATAAAACTCTTGAAAATTTACAAGGTCACAAAAATCAAAGTATGTTTCCTCTAAGAAGTAGGTATTTGATGAAAAACTTGTTTATATTATTAATAAAGTGTGTGAAAAAGCATACACAAATTGGGTGCATCAAACTCCCCCATACTTAGTCCTTTTCTTGCCCTCAAGAAAATCTCAACATCTATTTATCAGAGTCTATACATCAAAAGGAAGGACTCCAGTTAATCATAATTGTAAATAATAAGTTACAGGAGAAAATTACAAAAATAATACACAACAGTTTTAATTCTGAATATATTCTAATCATGCCTCATATATAATTCATTTAACTGTTGTCGTCCTCTTCTAACACATGTTTCGACCTTTCAAAAACAAGGAAGCCACTTGATGATCTACCTCTCCAATAAAGAACTTAACACTTGAGAATTTTTAAATAAAAAGTTTTTCTCAATCAAAGAAATATACACTCTATCCATAGGTTTACAAGAATTCTTAGTTCTCCACTTTAGAAAATTTAACATACAAAAATCATGAGGGCCTTCCGAATAGGATCAGCTGTTTCTGTGGATAAAGGTTGGTAGGTAATATGTGAAAAATAATTATGAGGCTTGAAAAAGGAGTCTAAATTCTTAAATAACAATGCATGATATTCAAAAGTAAACTCAATGTAAAAGTTTCCTCAACAAGCTTAATCAAACAATCCCATCACCACCATCTCCTTTAGCTGAGTAGGAGACACAAACCAGCAATTGTGTATAAATTCCCTTTTTTTGTACCTTTTTTTTTGTTTACACAAAGGGAACCCTTCTGAATTTCCAAAATAGAGGTTTGGAACTCCTTTCTTTTCTCCCAAAATGAACAAGAGGCACTCCCCTATACTTAATTTCATGAAAATTAACAAATTTATTCCATGTGTTTCCAATCCCTTCGTTTAAGCTCAAATGAATAATCATGTAAAATCATAAAAGAATTAGGGTAGGAAGGGTAATAAGTTTGTAATATGGCTTCCTATTAAGGCTATTCATGGCTTCTATGGGCTTCACGAAGATCAGATGTAGGGTAGGCTTCAAGATAAAGGGTTTAACAATCTTATGCCTCAATCATTTTAATGTAATTCAAAAATTCTCCATGTTTTGAAAGGAAAAATTGCAAATTCTGGTATTTATGAATATTCTATGAATATCTCAAAAAATAGGGTATTAGAAATAATATGACAAAAGGGTTTAGAATACCTATCACGAGTGGGAATAAATAAGAGACAATCAGGTCATGACTTTCAAATAAATGATTAGTCTAATTGATGTAATTATCCATAGATTACAAGTTGTAATTTAAATAATATCAGCAATCATTTTAAAACACTAAAGAATCAAAATAAGCATGCAAATTTTTGAAAAAATTTCACTTTCAATTTTATTATTTAAAAATATAATTAACCAAAATATATTCACATTTTAAAAATATATCTTCCAACAATGATTTCTCCTAGATTGATGATAAGGGAGAAGACTAAAGAGGTCGAGAGATATGCCCCCCCCCCATACATAAGAGTGCACGTGGTCCACAAAGTGAACAAAAAGAGGAGCAAGGTAAGGTGGGAACACAATAGTGGACCAAACTGAAGGGAAGTAAGGAAAGAAGTAACATCAAGAAAGAAAAGAAACATAATGGAAAAAGAATACTCCCCTCGTGTCTAGGTGAAGAGAAACGGTAGGTGGTAGAAAACAGCAGCCCAAAATGTTTAAGGGTACCTCTGATGGGGGGAGAAAGAAAACAAGGCAAGCATACAAAGCAGACACAAGGATGGGAGAGCACAAAAAAAATATACAATGAAAATCATATGTCCCAAAACCAGTCATGGGGTTACCTCAGAAGAGGCATCATCCAGTACAGAATCGGCCGGAAGAGATGGCGCATGAGCCGTGGAAGCTGGAGGCTTGGACTTGACGGTGGGATGGGATGCTGGAGATGAAGGAGCGTAAGGCACCGAACTCAGTAAGGGAAGCTCAGCATCCCCCCCTGGACTGGCAGCAGTGGTGGTGGTAGGAGAAGTAGTAGCAGGGCCCACAGTAGATAGCATAACGGAATATGTGGCTAGTGTGGTGAATGGCGGTGGAGCAGTACCAGAAGTGCCAGGAACCGAAGTAGGCGGTGGGGGAAAAGGAATACCCAAATGTTGAACAATAAGGCCCACAAAATTGCTCCATGCGGTCCTGGAGGATGTCTATACGAACCAAATGCTCCCCAATACTATCTTGGCGGTCGGTGAGATGAACCAACTGCTTCTCCATCGCAGCTAGGAGGACGGAAAAGGAGAGATCAGTCGAGGGTGCGGGGGTAGGTGGGGCTGGTGGTGGTACAGAAGAAGGAAGTCTAGAAGAAGTGGGGTCAGTAGGAGGTGGGTAAGGTGGAGAAGTTGGAGGGGGTGGGGAAGGAGGAGCAGGGGCATCAGTCGGGGTAGGAGGGTCAGTGGGTGGCTGGGGACGAGCCAGGACAAGGATGTAGACACCCCCTGCTTCTAGACTAATCCCATGGGAATGAGAATGAGAAATTCTATCCGCTGGGAAGAACCTAATAGGTCATGGGGCAAGCAAGGCTCGAAAACCCCAAGGTGGTGGGTGAGGCGAGTGGTGTAAAACCGGCTATTCAGGTTTCCATGACGGCTGGTAAACCTAGAGTGTAAATAGGAGGCGGCTAGATAGGGGAGGTCCGTGTAGTCGTGTCGGATGACACAGGTATGAAGTTCCATGTCACGGCCGGTCACAACCCCCATATCCTTATGGTGGGGGAAAAGGATGGCAGTGAAACACTAGAGGGTGAAGCAAAGAATGGGGTTGGCGATAAGGGTGCTCTTCTAGGAAGTGGGGCAATACCGATGGTCAGGCCCAACGATATCCCACCACATGTTAATGAGCTCAGAGCGCTCAGGTCGGGTAAAGGTAGAAACGGGGGGTGGGGTGATAGGATAGGGGTAGAAGCTGCACCCTCAGCCAAACTCGGTCATGGTGAGGGAGAATCATTGTCCGCCCAGCTGGAATCAAACCATGGGCACCGCATCACCAGGTTTCTCCCAGTTATCAGCTCCATCAAACTCTAAAGAGGTCGTGAACTATAAAAATGAATCGTGAAAGACAGGAGTGCTAACCTGGAAAACAGTGAGCAGTTGAGTGTGTCCAAGGAGCTCCTCCAAGTCCTCCCAAATATCGAGCTACTACAGAATGCTGCTGTCAAGGTATCAGCCACTCAATGGTATCGGTTAGAGAGAGAAGTGTCGGACCATGTCATGTGCTAGATCGGTGACTGGGAAGACCATGAAAGGGTAAGGAAAACCTGCAGATCCCGGTCCAAGTGTAGGTGCAGCAGCGGGAGCTGGCTCTGTAGGAGGTGAAGTTTTGGTTGATGAAGCGTTAGATGTAGGACCAGCTGATAATGAAGATGGCGCAGGTAGAGTGTCAACTGGTGGAGCAGAAATGGAGGTTCTCAGAAGCTCTATGTTGGTAGGAAGAGGTATATCCGTGCTAGGCCTGGCCTCAACTGGGGAAGTCGGTGGTGGAAGAATGGCCAATGGAGGGAGCTCTTAGACCGGTGCATCTGGGTCTGGATGTGGTGGAGGTCAAAGTCGAATCCGCCAAAAATGGGCCCCTCTCCCTCAGTGGTGGAGGCTGGCCGCTTCCCCCTAGAAAGATCGTGATCTGCTATAACCTGAAAAAGAAAAAGAAATCA
Organism: Viscum album; assembly: GCA_963277665.1. Lineage (NCBI taxonomy): Eukaryota > Viridiplantae > Streptophyta > Magnoliopsida > Santalales > Viscaceae > Viscum > Viscum album. The sequence goes on along the minus strand of OY728125.1, from coordinate 166,158,565 downwards.
AAAGAGAAAACAAAAAAACAAAACAAAGAAAAAGTGACAAATAATAAAAATAAACATACATGGCATGTACATCCAGAGTACACGGAGTGTATTAAAAGCGAAGTAGCAGCCCGTTTGCTCTGCATAAACATGTCGAGGGAGAAAAAGATAGACCATATAAATATAGACGGCGTGTACCAAACATACACGCCGTGTGTATACAAAGTGCATGGGGTCATGTATTACAAATGACACGGACATGTTTTTATCAGTTATAAGAATAAAGGGCACACAGTCTATTGATCAGACATGGTGTGTTCATGACTCGAGGAACATGGTCGTGTGGTGGAGAGACACGGGCCAGCCAAAAGAACTACAAGACATGGCGTGTACCAAACACACATGTCGTGTTTGAGAACATGGGGTGAGTGGCCGTGTTCTGTGCTATACACAGAGGGGCCAAAGGAAATGCTATACACGGCGTGTACCAAACACACAAGCCATGTATGTGAAAATGGTGTGTGGGGTTGTGTGAAAAGGGGTACTTGGGCACGATGGGGAACAGTACACAGTGTGTACCAAACATACACACCATGTATTTTCTAATTTCGAAGTATTTAATTTGTGGCCATGTATAGATATATACAGCGTGTGTTCTTCAATTCGTGGTCGTGTACTGGCGGAAGCTGAACGGTCGGCCGATCCGAAAATCACCCTAAACGATTCTAAAAACATTAAATAGAGAGTGCAGAATGGCGTACCTTGACTGAGGATCTCTATGCATGAGAAATCAGATCTTGAAACAATCCAAAATGATGGATCTGAAAAATGGGGGGTCGGGTGTTGTTCGGGAGAAGAAACGGGAATAAGGGGAGGAAATTGGGAGGTCGCGCAACACGACGTGAAGTCGAGTGGCCCACAACTTATATAGTCGAGGTACACAGCGTGTACTTTGAGACTACACGCCGTGTATTGCCATTTTTTTAATAAGACTAAAATATACTATAAAATAATTAATATTAATTAATTAAAATAAAATTCAAATAGGTACAACCTTTGGTCCGGTGCTCGGGTCGAGGTTCGAACCTGCGATCGGCCGTTCCGAATGGAAGCCCTCAACCACTGGAGTGAAGGTTGTACTGCTTCCCATATTTATTATATATATATATTTATTCTATACGGCCTATACAAATGGAAAGAAAGAAAAGAAAGACGTGTGGTTTTTAATTATATAAGAAGGGGATGAAGCAGGGAGATTAGCCGAGTTTGAACCCTGGTCTTCTGGATCCAGGGCCGAGACTTTTCCAATCTGCCAACTTCATTCGAATGAATCTATTTTATAAGAAAATATTTTTAAATTAATTTGGGAAATGATGTCAAACATGACTTATATTGAAATACACGCCGTGTGGTTTTATGAAAAGGGGAGATGATGGAAATGGGGTGGTTGCCAGGATTTGAACCTCAGTCTTTTGGAACCGGGTTATGATCGTGGCCAACTGATCCATCCCCACCATGGGTTTTCATATAAGAAAATACATATATATATAAATTTTTCTACACATACCATTTTTGAAAAGGAGGAACCCCATGTTGAAGTTAGGTCGGGAGGATTCGAACCGGGGACGGCTCAGATAAACTCCAGTGACTTTACTATCGGCATCGGCATCATACCTGGTTATTTATTTTTTATTCTATAGATTTATACTATTAAGATTATAAATTAAAAATATAAGTACACGCTGTTTTTATAAGTGGGACACGGCGTGTAACCTCTGGGTTGCCTCCCAGGAAGCGCCTTTGTTTTAGGTCGTTGGCTCGACCTTTTTACCTTGACTTACCTAAGAGGTGTGGTAGAGATCGCTCCCACTGGATCTTCTATGGGATGGTAAATTTTTAGGCATTGGTCGTTCGCCTTGAATAGTTGACCATACTCCTTAGCTATTTCCACCGCTCCGTGAGGGAATACTCGAATGATATGGAACGGTCCCGACCACCTTGATTTGATCTTTCCTAGGAATAGATGAATATGAGAGTTGAAGAGGAGTACCTGATCACCGGGTGGAAATGTATTTCAAGAAATTATCCGGTTGTTAATGGATTTCGTCCTTTCTTTGTACAATTTAGCATTCACATATGCTTCTATTATTATTTCATCGAGTTTTGATAGATGGAACTTACGCCTTATTGCGGCTGCCTTCAAATTAAAATTTAGGGATTTGACAGCCCAATATGCTTTGTGTTTCATCTCCACAGGTAGATGGCATGATTTTCCATAGATGAGACGAAATGGTGACATCCCCAGTTGTGTTTCGAAAATCGGTGTGATAGGCCCACAAAGCATCGCCAAGCTTTTTGGACCAATCCTTTCGTGAGGTATTCACTATTTTCTCCGCTTCAAAACTTGAATAAGTGCATCCTCCAGTTCCTAGGATTGTGATGCACTTAGTATAATGGGAAAAGTATGATCGTCCCCCAAATACCTGTACTTTATGGAAGGTGGGAGAGGATTCAGTTCTAGTTCAGGTGCCTTGAGAACTGAAGGTACCAGTGGTTGTACTTATTCCCTCTCTAGGATGTCAAGAATGAAAAATCATTGTCAGTAGTGTCCGCCCTAGCCTTCGATGAATTTCAGATCCACTGGCGCCTCATTAGTGAGTATGTCTGGAAAAATCATATCATCTAAAATAGAAGAACATACCAGATCATCTTCTTGTCTAATTAGTTGTTCATCCAAGGTAGTCACTTTGTAGCAGTCCTCATGTTCGGATAATGATGCTTGTTTGACGGCCTTTAGAACATTGTAGGAGACTCTTTCGTCCCCTACCCGGAAAATCAACTCTCCATGGTGCACGTCAATCAAGACTTTCCATGTGGCCAGGAAAGGTCTCCCCAATATAATAGGTTCCTCGTGATCCTCCTCCATGTCTATGATAATAAAATCTGCTGGGAGGATCAATCGTCCAACCTTCACGAGCACATCCTCCAATAGCCCCTTTAGATGTTTAATGGATTTTTCAGCAAGTTGAAGGGCGACTCAGGTAGGCTTCAGATAATGGAGTCTGAGATTTTGGAAAACTATGAATGGCATGAGGTTGACACTGGATCCTAAGTTGCATAGAGCTTTTCCAAATTCACAGGGTCCAATTGTACAAGGGATAGTAAAGCTACCTGGATCCTGGAGTTTCAGAGGAATGGAATGTTGTACGATTGCAGAACACTCCTTTGTCAATGCAATGGTGCCCAAATCCTCCATCTTCCTTTTATTAGAGAGGATTTCCTTCATGAATTTTGCATATGTGGGCATTTGAGTCAGGGCCTCAACAAATGGGATGTTGATGTGTAACTTTAAGAATATTTCCATGAAATTTCCAAATTGGTTATCCAGCTTCCTTTGCTTCATCCTCACTAAAAAAGGTAATGTAGACTGGAATGGTTTAATGACCTCCTTTCCTTTTCCTGATTGGGCCTCTGGTGATGGATTTTCGGATGAAGAGGGGTATGAAACTGTACCTTTGTTGTCAGTAGGGAGTACAGGTGCATTTGACTATTTTGGTTCCTTCTAGTTTAGATTCTTTCCACTTCGCAGTGTTATGGCATGGGCCTCCCCCTTCGGGTTCTTCTCGGGGTTACTTGGTAGTGTACCAGGCTGCCTCCTTGAGATTTGATTTGCTAATTGGCCGATTTAGTTCTCGAGGCCTCGAATAGAAGCCTCCTGGTTCTGAAATCGGGTCTCAGCAGTAGAGATGAATTTCATCATAAGATCCTATAACCTCGAGGTATTCTTTTGCTGAGGTGGTTGTGCAGCTGGTGGAGGTGGTTTCTGCCTTGGCTACTGCGGGTGAGGGTTTTGATACCCTTACTACTAGTAAGGGCCCTGTTGGGGCTGTTGCTGTTGTTGGTACTGGTTCTGATATGGTGGCTGACTGTAGCCGAGCGGTCGCTGAGGTGGAGGATTCTGCTGTTGTTGGCCCCAGCCTGTGTTCTGGTTATCTCTCCATGCAGGGTTCTGGTATTTTTGATACTGGTTCGACCCTCTGTTTTGAGTAACATATCTCACTTCGCTCGTTGAATGGTTGACTGAATGTCCCAGGAATTCTCCCAAGATGTTGTTGTTACCACAATCACCGCATGATGGATGGTTCCCCGCATGGATTTGAGGTGCGCCCTTGAGATTTAATGCGTCAATCTTTTTTGATACTGCATCCAACTGGGCATCAAGCATGGTAGTAACATCAATACTATGCATACCTAATTTTTGGGTACCCCTCTCAGAATGCCACTGGAAGCTGTTGGCAGAAATATCTTCTAGTAGTTTGAAATGTTCTTCGGGGGACTTCCGCATTACCGTACCTCCTGCAGCTACATCCACCATGGAATTTGTATTTGTTGTTAGTCCTCCGTAGAAGTTTTGTACTTACATCCAGAGTGGATGTCCGTGGTGTGGGAATTTACATAGAATTTCCTTGAAACGTTCCCAGGATTCGTACAACGACTCTGAGTCATGCTTCTGAAATTTCTGGATCTCGTTCCGGAGGGTTATCGTCTTTGAATGTGGAAAATATTTGGACAGAAATGACTGGGCTAGCTCCACCCAGGTGAGGATTGATCTTTGTGGTAGCCCTTTGATCTAGTCTTTCGCCTTGTCCCGTAGAGATAAATGGAACATGTGAAGCAGATGGCATCCTCAGAAATTCTATGGTACCTAAATGTATCGCAGATCTCTAAAAAATTGGAGAGATGGGCGTTCGGGTCTTCACTGGGAAGGCCTCTGAATTGTACAATATTCTGAATCAGCTACATGATAGCAGGCTTGATCTCAAAGTGTTGGGCCTGAACTGGAGGATGAACAATGCCCGTATCAGCTCTGTGGATTGATGGTAGGCCGTACTCCATGAGAGTACGGCGTGGAGGTGGTTGCTAAAGAGGGAGAATCGGCAGGTACTGTTGGTCCTGAGGGGCGTAGTATGGCCCCGGAACTTTGTTGAAATATAGAATCCGCTCTGGTTGGAATTTTTGGAGTTGCGGCAAGCCATATGTTGGTGCAAGAGGAGTTTGCTGGTTCCTGTTGTCTTCTGGACCTAACTATTGTCCAGCTCCTTGGACAGCAGATGGATATCCTTCCTCGTTCTGTGCCATGGGATTGTTTTGATTTTTTTTATCCATGAGTGTTCTTTGGACCCTTAGGAACGTCTGTTTGATCTCCGGGTCAGTTGGGAACAACCATGATGAATCAGTGTTCTTGGAACGCATGAGGTGGCCGCTCAAACACTTACGAACCTGCACAAAACAAAAACAAACTACCAAGCGTAAACGAAGGAAAAAGGATAAAAAGAAATATGATTAGAAAATATATTTTTTGTAAATTTCTGATTTTTATTTTCACTAAAATGGAAAAAAAATTGAATTAACTTTATAGGTCCCCGAAAATGGTGCCAAAATTTGACGAGTCATTCCACCGAAGTTGTGTTATCGGTGTCTCAAATTATAATTACCCTAACAAGTATAGCACCAGTAGGGGTCGATCCACAGGGAACCTTAAGAGGTTACTCTTATCTTGTTTTGATTTTGTTTGTATATTTTTTTTAGTGAAGGTTCTTAAATTTAGAACCAATTTTGTTTGGATGTTTTTTGGTAAAAAAAGAACAGTTTTTATTTAAGTTTCATTTAAAAAAGTAATTGCTAGAATGAAAGAAAAGATAGGAGAATTGGTTTTGATTCAAATAAGAATAAGAATGTATTGGGGTTATGTGTTAGGGATAAGTTTTTTATTAAATTAAATTTCTTATGAGGTTGTGTTGTTCATGATAATCCAATACTCTAGATTACAATTTTTAATTAAGTTTCCTTGGTCCGAATCACTTAATATTAAGAGATGAAGTAACCAACTCCTTGGCCTGGTAGTTAATTTTTAACATATCTTTATTTGTATTAGTCCATTTTGAGCCGACAAATCCTTTCAATGGTCATGAAATTATTCATCATTATTCTTTTTTTGAATCCCTAAACATTCTTCCTTGGTCCGATACAAAATTTTCAGTGATAGTGTGAAGTGATTTAAGAAGAATACGAAGAGATTATTAAAACAAACACATTCACAGCAAAATAATTCAAATTACAACTCATCAGTATCCACAACCCCAACACACTGGGTGTTTATTTATGAATATTGAAAATGATAGACACAAAATTATTAATAACTGATGAAATCATGCTTGGGATTTTGAGGTAGAAATGATTCTTCGGTAGAATAATGGTGGTATTACGATAGTCGAGCACCTCTCCTTCGGAACCTCGTCCCTTGCTCTCCACACCACACCTCAATCTCCACTTCTCAACTCCTTGGTTTGGAGGCCAAGACCTCTTTTTATAGGAAAAATAAGTACATGGCGTGTATAGAAAGTACACACATGTAATTTCGTCAACGGGCTTTTGGATTCCTTTTCTCTCTACTGGCAAGCGGACTAACACGTTGTCTTTGACTTTGAACACGGCGCCGCCTGGTATGTGAGTATACACGGTGCATAGCGCCTCCAGAAAAGGCATGTAGTATCAAAATTTGGCCACCAATCCCTTCTAGAATAGAGGACACAGCCTGTAGAAATGGAACACGGTGTGTCTCCTTCAGCAGCCACAAGGGCGTGTAGACTCTTCTCGGCCACCAAAAGCTTCTAGAATGTCATACACGGTGGGTAACGCCGCCCCACACGGTGTGTAATGTCTGGCTGGTGAATTGGGCGTGCACTACCTCCTTTGATTTGTGTCCCTTTCTGAATGTACACGGCGTGTATAAAAGTACATGACGTGTAGTTGCAAAATTTTCACAAACTTCCCTAGATTTGTGTATTTGGATATAAAACTCCTAAAAATAGACAAGGTCACCAAAATAAAAGTATTTTTCCTCTAATGATCTGTTAAAAAATAACTACTGGACCAAATAAAGATCTTTTAAAAACTAACTACCGGACCACGGAGTTGGTTACTTCAGCTCTTAATATTAAGTGATCCGGACCAAGGAAACATAATTACAAATTGTAATCTAAATTATTGGATTATCATGAACAACACAACCTCATAAGCAATTTAATTTAATAAACAACTTATCAGTAACCCATAACCCCAACACATTCTTATTCTTATTTGAATCAAAAATTCTCCTGTATTTTCTTTCATTCTAGCAATTACTTTGTTAAAAGAAACTTAAAAACCAATTGTTCTTTTTCTACCTAGAAACAAACAAACAAAATCCATTCTAAATTCAACAACCTTCACTAAAAGAAATATACAAACAAAATCGAAACAAGATAAGAGTAACCTCTTAAAGTTCCCTGTGGATCTACCCCTACTGGTGCTATACTTGTTAGGGTAATTATAATTTGAGACACCGATAACATAACATCGGTGGAACGACTCGTCAAATTTTGGCGCCGTTGCCAGGGAGGAGCTAGACCAGTCATTTTTGTCCATATATTTTTCACCTTCGAAGATGGTAACCCTGTGGAACGAGATCCACAACTTCCAGTAGCACGACTCAGAGTCATTGTACGAATCCTGGGAACGTTTCAAGGAAATGCTACATAAATGCCAACACCACAGACTTCCACTCTGGATGCAAGTCCAAACCTTCTACGGAGGACTAACAAAAAATACAAATTCTATGGTGGATGCAGCTGTAGGAGGTACGGTAATGAAAAGGTCCCCTGAAGAACTTTTCGAACTGCTGGAAGATATGTCTGCCAACAGCTTCCAGTGGCATTCTGAGCGGGGTACCCAAAAACGAGGTATGGATAGTATTGATGCTACTACCATGCTTGCTGCCCAGTTGGATGAAGTATCCAAATATATCAACGCATTAAATCTCAAGGGTGCACCTCAAATACATGCAGTGAACCATCCCGCATGTGGTGATTGTGGTAACAACCACATCTTGAGAGAGTGACCAGGACCTTCAGTCAACCCTTCAACGAGCGAAGTGAGCTATGTTGCTCAAAACAGAGGGTCGATCCAGTATCAACAATACCAGAACCCAGCATGGCGAGATAACCAAAACATAGGTTGGGGCCAACAGTAGCAGAATGCTCCGCCTCAGCGACTGCCCGACTATAGTCAGTCACCATATCCGAACAAGTACCAACGTCAGCAACAGCCCCAAAAGGGTCGTTACCAGCAGCAAGGGTATCAAAACCCTCTCCTGTAGTAGCCAAGGCAGAAACCACCTCCACTAGATGCATAACCACCTCAGCAAGAGAATACCTCCAGGTTAGAGGATCTTCTGATGAAATTCATCTCTACTGTTGAGACCCGATTTCAGAACCATGAGGCTTCTATTCGAGGCCTCGAGAACCAAATCGGCCAATTAGAAAATAAGCTCTCAGGGAGGCAACCTAGTACACTACCAGGAAACACCGAGAAGAACCCGAAGGAGGAGGCCCATGACATAACACTGCGAAGTTGAAAGAATCTACCCCAGAAGGAACCATCACAGTCAACTGCACCTATACTCCCTGCTGACAACAAAGGTACAGTTTCAGACCCCTCTTCATCTGAAAATCCATCATCAGAGGCTCATTTAGGAAAAGGAAAAGAGTTCATCAAACCATTCGAGTCTTCATTACTTTTTCCAGAGAGGATGAGGCAAAGGAAGCTGGATCGCCAATTTGGAAAATTCATGGAAATATTCAGAAAGTTACACATCAACATCCCATTTACTGAGGCTCTGACTCAAATTCCCACATATGGAAAATTCATAAAGGAAATCCTCTATAATAAAAGGATGATAGAGGATTTGGGCACCATAGCACTCACAAAGGAGTGCTCCACAGTCGTACAACATTTCATTCCTCTGAAACTCCAGGATCTAGGTAGATTTACTATCCCTTGTACAATTGGACCCTGTGAATTTGGAAAAGCTCTATGCGACTTAGGATCCAGTGTCAACCTCATGTCATTCGGAGTTTCCTAAAAGCTCAGACTCCATGATCTGAAGCCTACCCGAGTCTCCCTTCAAATTGCTGACATATCCATTAAATATCCAAAGGGGCTACTAGAGGATGTTCTCGTGAAGCTGGGACGATTGATACTCCCATCAGATTTTATTATCCTAGACATGGAGGAGGATCAGAAGGCACCTATTATATTTTGGAGACTATTCCTGGCCACATGGAAAGTCTTAACTGACGTGCTCTAGAGAGAGTTCATTTTCCGTGTAGGGGAAGAAATAGTCTCCTAAAATGTTCTAAAGGCCATTAAACAAGCATCGTTATCCAAACATGAGGACTGCTACAAAGTGACTACCATGGATGAACAACTGAGCAGACAAGAAGATGATCTGGTATGTTCTTCCATTTTGGATGATATGATTTTTCCAGACATACCCACTAATGAGGCGCCAGAGGATTTGAAATTCATTGAAGGCTAGGGCGGCCACTACTGGAAACGAGCTGTCATTCCTGACATCCTAGAGAGGGAAGAAGTACAAATACTGGTACCTTCAGTTCTCAAGGCACCTGAACTAGAACTGAAACCTCTCCCACCTTCCTTGAAGTACGGGTATTTGGGGGACCATCATACTTTCCCATTATACTTAGTGAAGCACTATCACAGGAACAAGAGGATGCACTTCTTCAAGTTTTGAAGCAGAGAAAACAATGAATACCTCAAGGAAGGAATGGTCCAAAAAGCTTGACGATGCTTTGTAGGCCTATCGCACCTCTTTTAAAACACCAATGGGGATGTCACCATTTCGTCTCGTCTATGGTAAACCATTCCATCTGCCTGTGGAGCTGGAACAAAAAAATCATATTGGGCTATCAAAGCCCTAAGTTTTGATCTGAAGGCAGCCACCGAAAGACGTATGTTTCAGCTATTGGAACTCGATGAAATCAGAAGAGAAGCATATGATAATGCTAAATTGTACAAAGAAAGGATGAAAGCCATCCACGAATGGATAATTTCCCGAAAAACATTTCAACCCAGTGATCAGGTACTCCTCTTCAACTCTCATATTCTTCTATTCCCAGAAAATCTCAAATCAAGGTGGTCGGGACCATTCCATATTATACGATTATTCCCTCACGGAGTGGAGGAAATTGCTAAAAAGGATTGTCAACCATTCAAGGTGAACGGCCAACACCTAAAAATTTACCATCCCATGGAAGATACAGTGGGAGCGATCTCCACCACAGCTCTCAGATAAGTCAAGGTAAGAAGGTCGAGCCAACGACCTAAAACAAAGGCGCTTCCTGGGAGGCAACTCAAAGGTTACACGCCGTGTCCCACTTATATACATGGTGTGTACTTATCTTTTTAATTTATAATATTTATAGTATAAATCTATATAATAACCAATAAATAACCAGGGATGATGCTGGTGCCGATTGTAAAGTCACTAGAGTTTATCCGAGCCGTCCCCAGTTCGAATCCTCCTGAACTACCTACGACATGGAGTTACTCCTTTTCTTATACGACGTATGTAGAAAAATTTATATGAATATGTATTTGCTTATAAGAAAACCCATGGTAGGTATGGATTGGTTGGCCACGATCGTAACCCAGTTCCAAAAGACCCGGGTTCGAATCCTGGCAACTGCCCCATTTCCATCATTTCCTCTTTTCATAAAACCAAACGGCGTGTCTTTCGATATACGTTGTGTGTTCCATCATTTCCCGAACTAATTTAAAACATTTTCTTAGAAAATATATACATGCGGATGAAGTTGGAAGATTGGTAAAGTCTCATCCCTGGATCCAAAAGACCCGGGTTCAAACTCGGCTAATCTCCTTGCTTCATCCCCTTCTTATATAGTTAAAAACCACACATCGTGATTTCCTTTCTTCCTGTGTGTATAGGACGTATAGAATATATATATATATATATATAATATGGACAGAAGTACAACCTTCGCTCTAGTGATTGAGGGCTTCCGTTTGGAACAGCCGATCGCTAGTTCGAACCTCGCCCCGAGCACCAGACCAAAGGTTTACTTCTCTTTTTACAATATTTAGACACATGGAATGTATTTTCCCACTATATTACATGTATAGTTTTATTTTATTTTAATTCTGTATATACATATATATACCAATTTTACTTTTATTTTAATTAATTAATATTAATTATTATATAGTATACATTATTCTTCTTGAAACAAATTGGCAATACACGGCGGGTAGTCTAGAAGTACACACTGTGTACCTCGGATATATAATACGCGAACCACTCAGCTTCACGTCATGTCACACAGACTCCCCATTTCCTCCCCTTCTTCCCGTTTCTTCTCCCGAACAACACCCAAACCCCCGTTTTCCAGATCCATCATTTTGGTTCATTTCAAGATCTGATTTCTCTTGCATTGCGATCCTTGGTCAAGGTACGCCATTCTTCACTCTCTATTTCAAGTTTTTAGAATCGTTTAGGGTGATTTTCGGATCGGTCGATCATTCGGATTCCGCCTGTACACGGCCACGAATTGAAGAACACACGCTGTGTACTTCTATACATGGCCACACATGAAATACTTTGAAATTCGAATATACATGGTGAGTATGTTCGGTACACACCGTGTACTGTTCCCCATCGTGCCCGAGTACCCCTTTGCACACAGCCTCACACATTGTTTTCACATACACAGCGTGTGTGTTTGGTATACGCCATGTATAGAATTTCCTTTGGCCCCTCCATGTGTAGCACAGAACATGGCCTCTCACCCCATGTTCTCAAATGCGGCATGTGTGTTCGGTACACACCGTGTCTTGTAGTTCTTTTGGTTGGCCCATGTCTCGCCACCACACAGCCATGTTCCTCGAGTCACAAACATGTCGTGTCTGATCAATACACGGCGTGCCCTATATTCTTAGAACTGATAAAAACATGCCCATGTAGTTTGTAATACACGACCACATGCACTTTGTATACACACATCGTGTATGTTCAGTACACACCGTGTATCTTTATATGGTCTATCTTCTGCTCCCTCGGCGTGTTTATCCATTGAACATGGGATGCTGCTCCACTTGTAATACATGCCGTGTACTCTGGATATACATGCCATGTATGTTTATTTTTCTTATTTCTCACTTTTTCTTTGTTTTGTTTTCTTTTCTTTTCTTTTTTTTTTCTTTTTCTTTTTCAGGTTATGGAAGATTGCGATCCTTCTAGGGGGAAGCGGTTGGCCTCCGCCACTGAGGTCAAGGGGCCCATTTTTTAGTGGATTTGACTCTAACCTCCGACGCAGCCATACCCAGACGCACCGGTCTACAAGCTCCCTCTATTGGCCATTCTTCCACCACTGACTGTCCCAATCAAGGCAGGGCCTAGCACGGTTATACCTCCACCTACCAGAATAGATCTTCCAAGCACCTCCATTTCTGATCCACCAGTTTCCACTCTACCTAATCCATCTTCATCAATATCTGGTCCCACATCTACCGCTTCATCTACCAAGCCTTCACCTCCTACAGAGCCAGCTCGTTCTGCTTCACCTGCACCTTGTTCGGGACCTGCAGGTGTGCCTTACCCTTGCATGGTCTTCATGGTCACCGATCTGGAACATGACAGGGTCTGACAATTCTCTCACTGGCTGATACCGTTGATTGGATGGTACCTTCACAGCAGCATTCCGTAGCAGCTCGGTATTTGGGAGGACTTAGAGGAGCTCCTTGGATACACTCCATTTCTTGTTGTTTTCTAGGTTAGCACTCCTGTCTTTCGCGATTTATTTTTGGAGTTTGTAGCCTCTTTCGAGTTTGATGGAGCTGAGTACCGGGAGACACCTGGTGATGCAGTGCCCGTGGTTCGATTTCGACTGGGCGGTCGATGATTATCCCTAACCATGACTGAGTTTGGCCAAGGGTTTGGATTCTACCCCCATCCTATCTCCCCACACCACGTTTCTATCTTTACCCGACCCGAGCGCTCTGAGCTCATTACCAAGTGGCGGTAGATCGCTGGGCCTGACCACCGGTATTCCCCCACTTCCCAGAAGAGCACCCTTATCACCGACCCCATTCTTTCCTTCACCCACCGGTGTTTTAGTGCCATCCTTTTCCCCCTCCATGAGGATATGGGGGTTGTGACCGGTTGTGACATGGAGCTTCCTACCTGTGTCATCCGGAACAACTACCTGGACCTCCCCTATCCAGTTTCCTCCAATTTCCACTCTATGTTTATTGCCCGTGAGGGAAACCTGAATGGCAGGTTTTACGCCACTCGCCTCGCCCACCACCTTGGGGTTTTAGAGCCTTCCTTTCCCCATGACCTATTAGGTTCTTCCCAGTGGATGGACTTTCTCATGCTCATTCGCATGGGATTGGTCCAGAAATAGGGGTGCCTACATCCTTTTTCGGGCTCATCCCTAGCCACACACTGACCCTCCTTCCCCAGCTAATGCACCTGCTCCTCCTTCCCCACCCCCTCCAGCTTCTCTACCTCACCCACCTTCTACTGAACTCACTTCTTCTAGCCTTCCTTCTTCTGTCCCACCACCATCCCCACCTACCCCTGCACCCTCGACTGATCTCGCCTTTTCTATCCACCTAGCCACGATGGAGCTGAAGTTGGTTTGTCTCGTCGGCCGCCATGATAGTATTGGGGAGCATTTGGTTCATATAGATAGCTGCCAGGACAAAATGGAGCAGTTGTTGGGCCTTATTGTTCAGCATTTGGGTATTCCTCCCCCCCCTGCCTACTTCTGTTCTTGGCACTTCTGCTGCTGCTCCACCTCCATTCACCGCACTGGCCATGGATTCTGTTTTGCTATCTACTGTGGGCCCTGCTACTACTTCTCCTGCCGCCGCCACTACTTCTAGTCCAGGGGGGATGCTGAGCTTCCCTTACCGAGTTCGGTGCCTTCCGCTCCTGCATATCCAGCATCCTATCCCGCTGCCGAGTCCGAGCCTCCAGCTTCCATAGCTCCTGTGCCGTCTCTTCCAGCCGATTCTGTACTGGATTATGCCTCTTCTAAGGTTACCCCATGACTGGTTTTGGGACATATACTTTTCATTGTATTTTTTTTGTGCTCTCTCATCCTTGTGTCTAATTTGTATTCTTACCTTGTTTTCTTTCATCCCCCATCACAGGTACCCTGACACATTTTGGGCTGCTCTTTTCCACCACCTACCATTTCTCTTCGCCTAGACATGAGGGGAGTATTCTTTTTCCGTTATTTTTCTTTTTTTCTTGATGTTACTTCTTTCCTTACTTCCCATCGGTCTGATCCACTATTGTGTTCCCACCTTACTTTGTTCCTCTTTTTGCGGACATGGTGGACCATGTGCACTCTTAAGTGTGGGGGGGGAATATCTCTCGACCTCTTTAGTCTTCGCCCTTATCAACAATCTAGGAGACATCATTGTTGGAAGATATATTTTTAAAATGTGAAGATATTTTGGTTAATTATATTTTTAAATAATAAAACTGAAAGTGAAAATGTTTCAAAAAATTTCATGCTTATTTTGATTCTTAAGTGTTTTAAAATGATTGCTGATATAATTTAAATTACAAATTGTAATCTGTGGATAATTACATCGATTAGACTAATAATTTATTTTCAAGTCAGGACCTGATTGTCTCTTATTTATTCCCACTCCTGAGAGGTATTCTAAACCATTTTGTCATATTTTTATAATACCATCTTTCTTGAGAGATTCATAGAATATATATAACTACCAAAATTTTCAAGTTTTCTTTTCAAAACATGGATTTTTTTTGAATTACATTAAATTGATTGAGGCATAAGATTGTTAACCCCTTTATCTTGAAGCCTACCCTACATCTGATCTTCGTGAAGCCCATAGAAGCCAGGAATAGCCTTAATAGGAATCCATATTACAAGCTTATTATCCTTCCTACCCTAATTCATTTATGATTTTGCAAGATTATTCATTTGAGCTTAAACAATGGGATTGGGAACACATGGCATAAATTGGTGAATTGTCAAGAAATTAAGTATGGTGGAGTGCCTCTCGATCATTTGGGGAGAAAAGAAAAGAGTTCCAAACCTCTATTTTGGAAATTCAGAAGTGTTCCCTTTATGTAAACAAAACAAATGGTACAAACAAAGGAACCTTATACACACTTGCTGGTTTGTGACTCCTACTCAGCTAAAAGAGATGGTGGTGATGGGATCCTTTGATTAAGCTTGTTGAGGAAATTTTTACATTGAGTTTACTTTTGAATATCATGCATTGTTAATTAAGATTTTAGCCTCCTTTTTCAAGCCTTAGAATTATGTTCCACATCTTACCTACTAACCTTTAGCCACAGAAACATCTGGTCCTATTCGAAAAGCCCTCATGAGGGTTGTAAGTTAAATTTTCTAATGTGGAGAACTAAGAATTCTTGAAAACCTATGGATAGAGTGTATATTTATTTGATTGACCAAAACTTTTTATTTAAAAATTCTCAAGTGTTGAGTTCTTTATTGGTGAGGTAGATCATCAAGTGGCTTTCTTGTTTTTGAAAGGTTGAAATATGTGTTAGAAGAGGATGAAAATAGTTAATTGAATTATATATGAGGCATGATTAGAATATCTTCATAATTAAAACTGTTCTGTATTATTTTTAGAATTTTCTCCTGTAATATATTATTTAAAATTATGATTAACTGGAGTCCTTCCTTTTAAAAGTATAGACTATGATAATTAGATGTTGATATTTTCTTGAGGGCAAGCAAAGGGCTAAGTATTGGGGAGTTTGATGCACCCAATTTGTGTATGAATTTTCACACACATTATTAATAATAATAACAAGTTTTTCACCAAATACCTACTTCTTAGAGGAAAAATAATTTGATTTTGGTGACCTTGTCTATTTTCAGAAGTTTTATATCCAAATAAACAAATCAAGGAAAGTCTGTGAAAATTTTGCAACTACATGGCGAGTACTTCTATACACACCGTGTACATTTAGACAGGGACATAGATCAAAGGAGGGAGTACACACCCATGTCACCAGCCAGACATTACACGCCGTGTGGGGTGGCGTTACATGCCTTTTATGACATTCTAGAAGTTTTTGGTGGTCGAGAAGAGTCTACATTCCCATGTGGCTGCTGTAGGAGACACGCAGTGTTCCATTTCTACAGGTCGTGTCTTCTATTCTAGAAGGGGCTGGTGGAAACTTTTTGATACTATGCGCCATGTATGGCGGTGCTACACGCTATGTATACTCACCTACTAGGCGGCGCCGTGTTCAAAGTCAAATACGGCATGTTAGGTAGCCTACCTACAAAGAATAGAAATCCAAAAGCGCGTTGATGAAAGTACATGGCATGTACTTTCTATACACGCAGTGTACTTATTTTCCTATAAAAAGAGGCCTTGGCCTCCAGACCAAGGATTTGGGAAATGTAGATTGAGGTGTGGTGTGGAGAGCAAGGGATGAGGCTCCTAAGGAGAGACGCTCTACCATCATAATACCACTGTTCTTCTATCGAAGAATCATTTCTACCTCAAAATTCCAAGCATGATTTCATCAGGTATTAATAATTTTGTGTCTGTCATTTTCAATATTTGTAACTAAACACCCAGTGTGTTGGGGTTGTGGAGACTGATGCATTGTAATTTGAATTAAGTTGCTGCGAATGTGTTTGTTTTAATAATCTCTTCGTATTCTTCTTAAATCACTTCATACTATCACTGAAAATTTTGTACCAGGCCAATGGTATAATCTTTAGGGATTCAAAAGAATAATAACGACAAATAAATTCATGGCCATTGAAAGGATTCGTCATCTCAAAATGGACTAAGCCAAATAAAGATCTGTTGAAAACTAACTATTGGACCAAGGAGTCGGTTACTTCATCTCTTAATATTAAGTGATCCAGACCAAGGAAACTTAATTAAAAATTGTAATCCAAAGTATTGGATTGTCATGAACAACATAACCTCATAAGAAATTTAATTTAATAAACATCTTATCACCAACCCATAACCCCAACGCATTCTTATTCTTATTTGAATCAAAACCAATTCTCCTGTATTTTTTTCATTCTAGCAATTACTTTGTTAAAAGAAACTTAAAAACCAATTTTTCTTTTTTTACCTAAAAACAACCAAACCAAATCGGTTCTAAATTCACCAACCTTCACTAAAAGAAATATACAAACAAAATCGAAACAAGATAAGAGTAACCTCTTAAAGTTCCCTGTGGATCGACCCCTACTGGTGATATACTTGTTAGGGTAATTATAATTTGAGACACTGATAACAAAACTTCAGTGGAACGACTAATCAAATTTTCACCGTTATTCTTCTTTTGAATCCCTGAAGATTATGCCCTTGGTCCGGTACAAAATTTTCAGTGATAGTATGAAGTGATTTAAGAATAATATGAAGAGATTATTAAAACAAACACATTCTCAGCAACTTAATTCAAATTACAACTCATCAATCTCCACAACCCCAACACACTGGGAGTTTAGTTACACATATTGAAAATGAGAGACACAAAATTATTAACACCTGATGAAATATTGCTTGGAATTTTGAGGTAGAAATGATTTTTCAGTAGAAGAACGGTGGTATTACGACAGTAGAGCATCTCTCCTTCAGAACCTCGTCCCTTGCTCTCCCCACCACACCTCAATATCCACTTCTCAACTCCTTGGTACAGAGGCTGATGCCTCTTTTTATAGGAAAAATAATTACACGGCATGTATAGAAAGTGCACGCCGTGTTCTTTCATCAACGCGCTTTTGTCTTCCTTTTCTCTGCTGGTAGGCGGCCTAACACGTCATCTTTGACTTTGAACATGGCGTCACCTGGTAGATGAGTATACACGGTGTGTAGTGCCACTATAAACGGCATGTAGTATCAAAATTGTTCCACCAACCCCTTCTAGAATAGAAGAAATGACATGTAGAAATGGAACATGTCGTGTCTCCTTCAGCGGCCACATGGGCGTGTAGACTCTTCTCGGCCACCAACCACTTCTAGAATGTCATACACGGCATGTAACGCCTCCCCACACGACATGTAATGTCTGACTGGTGACTTGGGTGTGTACTCCCTCCTTTGATCTGTGTCCTTGTCTAAATGTACACAGTGTGTATAAAAGTACATGCCTTATAGTTGCAAAATTTTCACAGACTTCCCTAGATTTGTGTATTTGGATATAAAACTCCTGAAAATAGACAAGGTCACCAAAAAAAAATTATTTTTCCTCTCAAAAGTATGTATTTGGTGAAAAACATGTTTTTATTATTAATAAAGTGTGTGAAAATGCATAGACAAATTGGGTGAATCATCCATTTTGAATCATTTTCCTTGAGAATGAATTTATCATTATGTATTATTTTAGGAAATTTCCAAGATGGTTTTCTTACCCAATTATAAAAATATATCCCCTCTGTTATCCTCTCCACACTTCAAGACCCAAATGTTTTTAACTATTACATTCACATATTCCTCCCTTATAACCATTCCCAAGACCTTGAGTCATTATTTTAATCAGAAACCCATCCTAGGATGGATTTAGGTATACACTGTAAGAGGTTCTCAGAAAATGAGGTAAAGTTATTAACCATGAGTTTTCATTTTATTTCTTCTTTTAACTCTTTAAAATATTCTTCAACCATGCTGAAATAATAACACTAGAATCTTCCATATAAATATATTATATTCCATTATGGTAATAAATTATATCCATCTTCTATTCCATAAAATGGGAAACAAAACTTTTGATCATGTGTACGGTGGACTACTTCCCCACGAACTGATATAATTTGTTTTCCATCATTGTCTCTCATAGATAGATATAATTATGTATTTAAATTATATATGTGTTATTTAGAAAATATTTAAAATTATTTAATTATAATATCTAATGTGCCTTATTACCATCCAATTTGTTGAAGAACAATAACTTTATTCATGTGTATGTGTGGATTACTGCATATACGAAGAAATTGTATATGTTTTTCATTTTATTTTGACATGGATAGTAATATGGATATATTTAATGTATATATATGATATCCCTGATATAGAAATGATTCTAGGAAGTTGAATTTTTATTTACCTTTATGTTGGCCAGTGTGAGTAACTTAAGAGAGGTTCCCAATAAATATTTTTATCCAAAAAATTATAAACAAATCCCCCAAATTAATTTAAACACCCCAATTAATCAAAATAGTAGAATAATGTAATTTTTATTTTTCAAAATATTTCTCAAAGAAACATTAGGGATTAGTGAAAACAATATTTTAAATTAATTTATCTTTTAAAACCAATTTACTTAATCAAATCCTTTATATAAACACGAGTTAAGACTTACTATGAAAGTATATGTTTTGTTTACATGTGTAAAAAATATAGTATTAGCATTGAAATAAAGAAATAAAACTAAATCACATAGTTTAATAAATAATGTGTTCATCCTCAAGAAAAGACTTAATCCCTAACACATGGTAATCACTCTCCACCATGTATATTATTAATACAATAATCATATCAAAAACTTTGGTCATGTATAAAAAAACAACATGTAGGTTTTCTATACTCAAACCATATTTTATGGTAATACATGGAAATAAAAATAAATCAGCACATGTAAGACCCCTTCCATGGTTGTCATGGATAAACATATAAAAAGTGGTTTGAGAGAATATAATGTATTCTCTAATTTAAGAACAGAATCCAGTGTGTGAAATTAAACAAAGTAATATAATACACTACTCAAATGTAATGTTTAAAATATAATGTGAAAATAATTAGAGATGAAAATATGCATATATTCTTAGTATAAATATCTTTATAATCTCTAGGGTCCTTGTATTTGTATTGGTTAGTATCTAGAATAAGTTTCTCTAAAATAGTTGAAAAAAGAGTGTCGTAGAGTTCTATTTTTTCTCTATAGATTATCTGAAAATATTCTACACAAATCTCTTGAATAGGTCTATGAATAGATCTTTATCTTCTATATACTCTAATATTTCACACTCTCATGTATATCAGTATGTGTGTGGTATGAAATCTGTCTATGTTCGTCATCCTCATATGAGGGAGATCTTCAAAAATATATATCTCTACATATCTTAATTATCCCTTGAAGAAAAATAATAACAATATCATAAATCCTCATAATGAGTACGTAATCATGAAACCTATGAATTTGCCTTCAATGCATCTATTTAGTGATTCATTAATAATCATTAAATAAACCCACTTCATTCTTTCTATATTAAATTCCCCAAAACTAGCCTTTAGAATCATAAAATTTGAATGATACTTAGAACAAAAATTTTATAATACTAGTGGTAGATCAGATTTGATGGAATCGTAGACCAATGGTTGCACGGTCTAGTGGTAGAGATCTCAATGGAAGATCATATAATCTAATGGTAGCATAATCCAGTGGTAGTACATCTGTAGGTATCATGTCTGACAGTAGCAGACCTGACGATTCAATAACTCCAATAGTAGCAGATCTCTAGTCGTAGCACATGTTTGATGGTAGCATGTTTAGCAGTAGCATGAGTGGTGGTAGTAGACCTAATGTTTCCATATCTATAGTACTAGATAATTTTGATCTAATGGTAGATCATCTATTCATATCCAAATTTCATTACTAAAATATATACTATCATAAAAAAAATATCATTAGATACATAATAATCATGATTTGGGAGCATTATAATAATGCGGTTACAAAAATAAACCTCTTTTTGATGATCACAAATCATGGAATTTTAAAACCATATATAAGTATATAAAAAATTATACACATAAATAGATGAGTATGAAAAGTAAAAGTCAACTTAACATTTAAAATTACAAATGCCAGAAACTATTTTCAATGTTGGAAATAAAGTGCTAACATAAAATGAAATTCCATAAAAACAATTTCTTCCCCTTTTGGGATTATCAAAAATATAAGACAATAAGGAAAATGAAATAGATATTGAAAGAATATAAGAATAGTATCATATGATATTCATTAAAATATATAATACATATCAAAGACTAATCATATTCTGAATCACTATAATCCCTTTGGGAGGTAGGATAAATAGGATATTTTCCTTTTCTAGAGGTAAGACATACTGAGGTAGATATTGAGGATTAATATGTATAGTTTGGAAGATCTGGAATGACCATTGGTTTGAGATGTCAAAAAAACATCAGCTCTTGACAAACTTAATGGATAAAACTGAGTAGGATTGGGAGTAGATAATGGTGTAGAGGTGAGGTAAGACATAGGATTGGTCCCATGTGCCACGATTTTTTTTCTAAATACATACAAAAATGGATTCATCAGATTCACATTTCCATGATTATGGTTCCACCTCTATCAATATAACTAAGAAGTCCTTATTTTATTTCCTAAATACATTTCGTATAGGAGCCAATACTTTAGTTTTATCTACTTATTTTTTAAAGGCCCTAGTCATAGGTGGAATTCATAAGTTTTCATCTAAAAAATGATATAATTCAACTCAAGTTTGGTATATATTCTAGATAGGTAGTACTTGATAGCCTTAGTGATAGTTTCTCTATCACTTCAGGCTTCATTCAAACACTCCCTTACATGTTTATATATATTATCACCATGCTTTTTGATTTAGTGAAGGTACACCTGATGATATGTATGGATATAACCCATGATACCATGCTATTCCACTCTCAATATAGATTTGATCACTATATCATCAATAGGGGATGATAGAGGGAGAGTAGTGTATTTAGAAGTAATATCATATGGGAATGTATCCAACCAATCAAAAATAGTTTCTTGGATAGTAGCAAAACCTGTACACATCTCTTATATAATATATCTTATATCTCCCATATCATCAGTTAATCTTCTATTCTAAATCTCAACCTATTGAATCATCAAAACAATATTTGGCGTTTTATGGGAAAAAACTAAATAAAATACGTATATCATATCAACTTCACTGATCTGATATACTTTAAGAGACTCAAATTTATTTAATTCACTAAAATCAAAAATAAACCTCTCTATGATGGATTCTAAATCATCTTTGGTGATACAATATGAAGGGATGGAAGAAGATTCGTGAATAAGAAAAGAAACCATCTTAGGACTAGGCATACATTTTTTTTCTTATTCTAGTTTGGAAGCTTGAGTATCAAAAGTAAAATCCTGAAGCTAACAGCTTTATCAATATTATCCACTAGAGATCACTTTGGATCATTTTCAGCTACCTAGATAGTAGGACCACCATTCTTCGGTTGACTATTATGATCTCACCATTATCACCATCTTCATCAGACTCAGGGTATGAAATTCCAAAAAAATTGATCAAGGAGAAGGCTCCCCCTTAGATGTAGCTCTATCCTCCGCTGGGGAAAAAGGTTCATCTCTAAAAAATAGTTTCTATTTGGTAAAACTTGGGGACACCCCCCTCCACCTCAAAATGTTCCCTCATATCACTTCTAATAGAGGTAGCATCATAAACTGGTTGAATAGAAACCGGTTTATCCCCAAATTGAGCAGAAAATATAGTTGATGAATGATGTGACTAATCCCTCTCAAAACCATCATCATCATCATGATCATCATTACCTTCCAATCCGTGAATTAAAAACCATTAACATACCTACCACCATCTTCAAAACCATCAGATACTTTAACTACTTCATTTTAGGTCTTAAAAGAACACTACACTTTTTCTTCTCAAGACTCTTTAGTCTCATATTTTTCTCTGTCACTCATGTAGAGAAAGAAATTGGTTAACTTGGTTATCCATAAGACATAATTGGGATTTTATCAATTTTTTGGTCAGTTCCCTATTCAAAAAAAGTATCCACTTCCTCTACAACTTCAGATTGCTTGCCTTCCACTTTCTCATCTACATCTTCTTTAGATGAATAAGTCACAAATTCATATTTCACTAATCTGGGTCCAATAATATTCAATGGAATTTTTGGGTTTTCCACTAAATTAAAATCCTCATAATGTTTTTCATTATCATCAATGCATTTCTTCATACATGGTGACTAGTTAACTTTCATTCTTTTACAAGTAACTTTTCTTAAACAAAACCCTCCACATTGTAACTTTGATTCTTATTCTTCATCATCCAAGCCCTTATCATCAAACCTAGTTGAGATCAACTTTGGATAAATAAGAGAGTTTGATTTAGAAGATGACTTTCACATCTCCATCATGTGAACTATAAGATATCTATAGAGATTAATTCTACCTCATCATTTCATAAGGAAAAATAGAAATGAATATTTATACCTCATTTTTCTAAAATTACTTTTTACTAGGACATAATATATGTGAGATGAATCAAATCATGGATCTATAGTCACCGTCGAGTTTTATATCAGCAGGCATTCTTTTGGTACTGTTCAATGTTAGTTACAGCAGTGCATTTTCATACACAAATAGATCACTATAACTTGGAATAAAACATTTATATTCTTCAAAGATACTTTGGTGAGGTATAATGATACACCTAGAACGTTCTCTTGAATAAAATCTAACTTATTTTCCACATATCATACTATAATTGAAAATATTATTTTCCCCAAATTAATACTCTATATGTTGGTAAAACTGGGGAACCAACATTTGATAAAATGGTTGATCATTCCTCAAGAACGAATATATCCATCAATTATCCTAAACCACCTTGGTTGATAATTAATTTTTGGACATCATACATTTTTCATCAACTATTTTCTATACAACAACCACGTGGTTTGGAAGCTGAGGGTTTTTTGGTTTTACTAAAGTACAGTTCGATTCTCCAGTAGATTTATTTGCAGGTCCAAATCCTTCTGGAGATGACACTGAAGGATATTTCACTCTAACCATTTTACTAAATTGAAATTTGAAGGAAGTGTATAAGGATGATAGATGGTTAGGATAGAAGAGAAGTTTAACTAGTTTAAAGGGTAGGTGTGAGTGAGAGAGTGAACCTAAATCATATTTAAGTCAGATTTAATTATATAGGAATTTCAGATTTAAAAATATAAAAAAATAAAAATAGATAAATTAAATAAAAATTTACATATTGAAAACTTCTACAAGTAGAAAAAAATTCTCGATCGGTGGATCACCCCGATGGTGGATCACCCGACGATGGATCACCCGATGATGGATCACCCGATGGTGGATCACCCGACACTGGATCACCCGACAGTGGATCACATGACGGTGGATCACAGGACGGTGGATCATGCGATGGTGGATCACGCGACGGTGGATCATGCGACGGTGGATCACCCGACGCTGGATCACCCGACAGTGGATCACCCGATGGTGGATCACCCCATGGTGCATCAACTATCTATGGATCACCCAATGGCAGATCACCTGACAGCGGATCACCCAATGGTGGATCGCCCGAAGTAGGATCAGCTAAAGGCATATCACCGAATGATGGACCACCTGATTGTAGAGAACCCGATGTTGGATCACCCAACAGACACCAACTGCTGATCACCAACAGTGGATCTCAAACGGCGGATCCCAACAGCGGATCACAAAAGGAGGATCCTGAACAGCGGATCCCCAAAAGGGACAGATCATCATTGGCGGATCACCTTTTTAGAAATGATCACCCGACAGCGGATCACCCAGTGGTGGATAACCTGAAGGTGGATTAGCTAAAGGCAGACTACATAACGGTGGACCAACTAATGGTAGAGAACTCAATGGTGGATCGACCAGTAGTCACAAATGGCGGATCACCCATGGCGGACCACAAACAGTAGATCACTAATGGTGGATCACCAATGTCGGATCACCAATGGCGGATCACCAATGGGGGATCACCAACAATGGATCACCAATGGTGGATCACCAACGGAGGATCACAAAAGGGGGATCACCAATTGGGGATCACTAACACAGGAGCACCAACACAGGGTCACCAATGCGGGATCACCAATTCGAGATCACCAATGCGGTACCACCCACGAGATCACTAATAGAGGATCACCAATGAAGAATCACCAATAGAAGATCACCAACGTTGGATCACCAATAATGGATCACCTTTTTGGAAATGATCACTCAATGGCAGATCACCCGACGACGGATCACCCGAAGTTGATCATCTAAAGGCAGATCACATAATGATGGGCCACCTGATGGTAGAAAATCGGATGGTAGATCACATAATAGTCACCAACGGCGGATCACCGACGGCGGATCACCGGCGGCGGATCACTGATGGTGGATCACCGACGGCGGATAACCGAAGGAGGATCACCGGCGGCGAATCACCGGCGGCGGATCACAGACTACGGATCACCCACTACGGATCTCCCACTGCAGATCACAAACGGCGGATCACCCAAGGAGGATCACCCACCGCGGATCACCCACCGTAGATCACTGAAGTCGGATCACCGACGGCGGCTCAACCACGGCGGATCACCCACGGCGGACCACCCACGGCGGATCACCGACGTCGGATCACCGACAGCGGATCTCTGACGGCAGTGTAGATGCCGGAAAAGTCCGTTGTTCCCAAACAAAGCTCCGGATGCGGAAAGCGAGGTCATATTTGGAGTCAGAAGCACGTTTTGGAGGGCCCGGAGGCCTTGCGCGGAATTTTGGAGACCCGCGCGCAAAGTTACAGTAAGGCGCGCAAACCTCCCGGGATGCGCGCAATGCGCTGGGCCGGCGCGCAATTTTGCGCGCCCGTGGCCCGCACGACTCACTTGCGCGCCGGGACCTATTCCGCGCCCACGAAGGAAATTCCGCGCCCGCGAACCGGATTCCGCGCCCGGGGTTGCCTATAAATATAAGGCGACCCCCGACGTTTTGGAGGTTTCCGGAATTCGAAGAGTCGCTCGTTCGCGCAATCCAACCCCTTCCGCGCGCAATGCCGATCTTCAGGTAACCTCTTTTCTTTTGCGCAAGAAAGCCTCGGGGTTCGCCTTCGCGCGCAACCCCCTTGGCTCCTTTCCTTTGAAACAACTCTTAACCCAAAGGCCTTCGCGCGCAAAAAAAGCCTCTTGCGCGCAATTGCCCCCGGGTGCGCGCAATCCAGCCCGATTGCGTGCACCCCCCCCCCCCCTTTTCAAAGTGTCCATTCGTTAAAAGAATGGGTCGTTGCCCCCGCGCGCTATCCGAAGCCCGGTGCGCGCAATCTCAATCATCCGCGCGCAAAGTGCTAGCCCAATTGCGCATCATCCTGCCCATTTGCGCGCCGACCCGCGGTATTGTGCGCCAAGCTCCTCTTTTGCACGCAATCCGCCGTGGTCGCCCCCTTTTTTCCCCCTAAGGGTACCCACGCCTGCGTGGTGCTTGATGATCTTCATCCCGGGTGCCTGCACCGTGCGTTGTCTTCCCGTGCGGCCCTCCAGGCTCGCGCGAAGTGACACGGACCCATCGGCGGCACTACTTTGTCCCAGCTACAAGACGTTAAACTCTACACTATTCGTCCTGCACGACGTTAAACTGTAATTCGTCCTGCATGACGCTAAACTGCACCTCGTCTGCGCTGCAAGACGTTAAACTGCCAAGCATCTTCGTCCTGCACGACGTTAAACTGTAATTCGTCCTGCATGACGCTAAACTGCACCTCGTCTGCGCTGCAAGACGTTAAACTGCCAAGCATCTTCGTCCTCAACACACGACGTTAAACTGTACTTCGTCCGGCAAGACGTTAAACCGTCCGCTTCGTCCTCAACACACGACGTTAAACTGTACTTCGTCCGGCAAGACGTTAAACCGTCCGCATCACCTGATCTCGTGCTTCGCACGCAGGGTCCCCCTCCCGGTTTGGATGTGGCCCTCACCCGCTCGTCTCTGCAGGGATGTCGGGATTGCGCCTCTTTAGGGACGATTTAATTGGAGTGGCCTTCGCCCACGGGGGTAGGGTATCACAAACCCCTAGTTCCTTGTGGGGGACTGCACATGTGTATCTCCATTGTGCTTCCCCACTGCCGGAGCCAGTAGAGGGAGTGACAGGGATCGAGGTCTCTCACTTTCGGCCCAAGTCCCTCTCCAACTGAGCTTTGCCACATCCGGGCTGCCTCAGTGCGTAAGTCCTGACAGAATGAACTACGTGGACTTTGATCCCTGTCTCCTAAACAGGGTACGTAGGAAGCCTCCCTGAGGTTCAATCCCACCACCTGGTCGTCCCGGTCGTATTCACGTCGGTTCTTCCATCAGTGGACCCCTCCCGGGTCCACATTTGCATCGATTCACCTATGAATCCGCCCCTGTGGGAGACTGCACGTGTGTATCTCCACTGTGATTCCCCACTGCCCTTTTCCTATTTCTCCTTTCAGCGTCCAGCATGACGTGAAACTGTGATCCACTCGGCCGTTCCATCCCCCTCTGTGCGAGGTGGTTCGGTTCAATCCTCCGCCCGGCGGCCTCGACCTCTTCGTGAGTCGGCTTGCCGACGTCCAGCATGACGTTAAACTGTATATTCGAACTACGTTGACTTTGATCCGCGCTAACGCGCGGTACATAGGAAGCCTCTACGGGGTCCAAGCTCTTCACTCCATCATCCATCCTGATCCTTACCCGGGCCGCCGCATCCCGGTGGGGTCATGCCATTTCATTCCACTCCATTTCACTCAGGAAGCCGCCCATGTGCTGGCCCCAACGTCGGAGGTTCCCCACAAGGGGTTCTGTCACCTGATCCACTTCTCGTGTTGATCAGTCTGATGCCGTCCCCACTGGACGTTAAACTCGCGGCATACCCCGTGTTAAACATGGGAAGCTAAGGAAAACCTCAGGTAACGCAGTTCCTTGCACCCAGCGCGGGATGCCTCAGGCCATCACGCCTTCGAGAAGACCTATTAGGGATAAAAGGCAGACATGCAGAGCCGCAGTGTTAAGACACGCCCCCAACACCCAAGGCTACCCGGTCTCCTCACCGCAGGTTTCTGCCCCGACCAGACTCCTTGGAGCGTCCGGACGGAAGCAGCATAATTAACCGGTGTCCATGGAGACATGGCGCCGGGAACGAGATTCACGAGCACGTCTTAAATCTATGAGGGAGACCCGAATTAGGCAATGAGTTCCGAGGAGACGTCCACGGAAGGAAGAGCCGACATCCCATCATCCCGGTTTCGATCAAGGAGAAGACGCCCCTAAATAAGGGACGGATGTCGCCCGCCTTTGGAAAGCGGGACTGCGGGGCCACAAGCCGCGCGCCCATCCCCTCGGGTATACGGGCACACGTGCGAACGCGTCCTGGCGGAACAGCGTCGGAACAGAAACCCGACGCACATCCGCACCGAAACAGAAAAATGGTGAACCCGACGTGAATCTCTTCTCCTCAATACGAAGACCGATTGCTTTCGGAGGTGTCAGAAGACCAGCATGTTGCCCGGCCAAGCATTCAACACTGGGGCACGGAACCCGCCAGGGGCTGGGGAAGGGAAATCGGGCACCCCGTCTCACGACGTCGAGGGCCTGGGTTCCCCCCATGGAAGGCGTCGTGGCACTAATGGTTGGTTGTCGATTCCTTTTCCTATCAGTGTTAATGGGTTTTTCTCCCTGCTTTCAGAAATCAAGTCGCCCAATCCAATGCCCGATCGCCACCCGCCCACTGGCGCAGGGGTAGGGGAAACACCGACGCGGCTACTCCGCGCAGTCCCGCCCGTTCCACAGCCGTCCCAGCAGCCGCAGCTGCGGGGAAACCACGCCCTCTCTCCCCCTCGGAGGTCATCCAGAGAAGGGTGATCAACAACTTGGTGCGGAGATATGAGGAAGAGGGAGTCATCCCCACCAGGGACATGGCTCGCCTAGACCTCGAGGAAGCTGCACCTCGCCACCAACGCCCCCCCCCGAGGGCCGCGCAGGGAGGCACCGCTGCCAACCTCGACGTCCAACCGCTTCGGGAGTTTATCCCCGGAACGCTCCGACAGCTCCTTCCCCTATGCGGACGAGGTGGAAGATGTCCGGGACCACCCTATCTGGGATTCGCTCCAGGGATCCGCGATAAGGGCTCATGTCAGGCCACGACAACATCGCCGCCAGGCCTCTCAAGTCGAAGAACGGGCTCTCCACCTGCCCGCGCCGCTCATCCCGACTCGTCTGTCTCAACGCCAACGTCGGGCACGAGCGGAAGAGGATGCCCACCTTGGGGCCCTAGAAACAGCGGCCGCGTTGGCTCAATCCACTGCCGGCTCCAGTCACCAGGCCCCTGCGCATCCTGAGCAGGGGCACTTCTATGCCTGACCTGGATCAAGGCCCCGACCGCCCCAAAGGCAGGTTGGGTTGACTCTCCCGGTTGCTGGTACAGGAAATAGCCACCGCGGACCACCTCGCGGTAGCGCTATTCGCCAACAGGGGCTACTCCGTGTGGCCGATCCAAGAGGCATGGGTCATCCCACCTTCCGATCCCGGCCCGGAGGCCCACCCGGAATCATCTCTTCCCGCGTCCCCTTGGATATCTGTCCCGGTGCTCCTCGCACCTTGGTTTCCAGTCCTCTTGGCCCCAACACCGGTGCGGCCGGAGGACGCCAGGATAGAGATCAGCCATGCCCCCGAAGAACCACCCAGGGGCAGGAGGGCGAGGCGTCGACGCCGAGGGAAGAATGTTACGGAATTTAGGACAGAGATCTGACCGGTTCGTTTCTCTGATACAGAGGCGGAGTATGATTCGGCGACGGAGCCCTCCCCCCGATCCCGCCAGTTAGGGGCAGGGGTAGGAATGCGGCACGTCAGCCTCGTACTTCCCGAGAGCGAGATCGATATGATCCCCACTTCTCTCCGAAGGTATATCCGGAGTAGTGAGGGCCTGGTTAGACCCCCAAGGATCAAGCTTGCGGTTGGTACCGGCCCCTCTGGAAGTGCCTTCTGCCTCGATCGAAGAAGCCGGAGACTTTTCTGGGGACCGACGGTCGAACCTCGATCTAGTGCACCCTCGGCGAGCACCGACGCTATGGAAGGATGTTCGCTCGCTGGCCCGTCCTATCGTGATGTGGTAGCTAGGGCACCGCCACCCTCAGAGGGAGGCCCGGGATATGGAGGCCAATCGGCCTGCTCGCCGTATTCACCGCCGGCTAGCCCGTCGGCCCGGCGGCCCGCCTCGGCACCACTGCCGGTTCCCCGTCCATTCCCAGTCGTTGAAGAGGACCGAGGAGACCTGGGTCCCGATTTTGAGTTGTGGAGCTTCTGGACCGTCCTTGCAGAGGGCCACTTCCCTGAGAAGTTTTGGCCAGTCGCAGGACCGGACTTTGATGCACCCGAATCACTCACCCCGGATGAGTTCGAATGCTTCCGCCGAACTCTCCGGGAGACTCACTCCCGTATTCACTGCCTACAAATGTCATATCCCGGGAGTCAAGCACACCTGGAGGATATTGGTGAGCAGTGCCGTCAAATTGACCTGGCCACACTCCCTGCGGTTCGGCACCCCGGGTCATTTGGGCACCACGAGGCCCTCAAACAACGATGCATTGAGTGTTTTCAAGTACTCCGCAAGGTTATCGAGGGAGCCACCCCCCACGTGTATATCCGTGTATGGGGGCAGTACGCTGCCCTACGCTTCAGTGCGATTCGCCGACAGCTCGATTCACTGGGTGGCCCTGAGGGTATATCCCCAGGGACGGAAACGGTCAGTATGGCTGACCTGTCGGGAGAGGGGAACGACTTGGAACTTCTCGGCGGGGGCTCTCCCCCCGAAGACAAGCCATCGTTGGATCCATCGGTGAGAGTTACTCGTCACCAGAGGAACCTCCTGGGTCTCCCCACGCCTACTGAAGCACTGACGTTGAGCCGAAACGTCAGCAAAGGTAAAGAGCACGGCGGGGCTGTAAAGCCCGCCGACCCATCTGCCTCCATGCAGAGGGCGGATGAGGATCCCGAGAAGGCTATGCTACGTCAACAGCTCACCGAGCAGAAGAAGCTAGTTGACCAGCTCCTCGGCGAGCGCGCTGCAGAGCAGCGGCCTGACTATGGTGATCCTAGGCCAGGACAGCAGGGACAGGAACAACCGCTCCTCGACGAGACTCTCCCGGGCAACCGTGATTACGCCGTGTTCGCCGACAGGGGAGAGGCCATTGCCTATGGTAAGAGGGCGCGGTATGTTTCACCACACCCTCCCGAGCGGCGTGACTACCTGAGAGACCCTGCTCGGATTCCTCCCGCTGCCCCAAGGGCCGCTCCGCCCGCCGTCCCACGAGCTGCCGAGTTCGACGACCCGGTTGACGACCCGATTGAGGGGCCGTGCGATGCGCTCGTGGTTAGAGATCCTCGCCAGGACTGGAACCCATGTCCGAACGATCCGATGGCGGCACTCATCGCCCGCTTGGAAGCCTTGGAGACTCGGCAAGTGGCGATCCCACTGGACGGCAAGCCATACCCAGCATGGGTGGATGACATGCCGACACCTCCGGGATTCGGGAATCCCACTTTCGCCCCCTTCAACGGGACTGGAGATCCGCCACAGCATTTGGCCCATTTCAACTCGAGGTGCGGGCCTATGTTGGGAACTCCGGTGCAGCAAGAGGCCGCTAAGCTTCGCTGCTTTGTCCAGACGCTGGAAGGGCCAGCATTTGTCTAGTAAAGCCAGCTCCCCGTTGGGTTGATAACTAGCTGGGAGGACCTTCGTAGACAATTCCTCTACCAGTTCAGTTCCACGACCCGGAAGACGAGTATCGCAGACCTCTTCAAGTGCAATCAGAGGCCTGATGAGCGAGTCGCGGACTTCGTCGCCCGATGGAAGGGTCTCACGTATTCCCTTGACATGCCATTGACTCAGGAGCAGTTGCTGACAATGTGCGTCGGGAACGTCAAGACCGAGCTGGTCCCTTCCTTGATCACTCAGAATTACCTCGGAGGGTTCAGGGACTTCTCAGACAAAGCTCAACGTCTTGAGGAAGCCCTGCAACAGGCCAGTCAGGCACACCCGCTGCCTCCTATGATTCCTGCAAGGAGAGTCAGCAGGGCTGAGCCCGCTGCTGTTTCCCAGATAGAGGCCCCCAGGCCATTGGAGCTGCTGCTGGCGAGGCCAGCTCCACAGCCTCACAGGAATCCGCCTCCACGGGCTCAGTTCCCGGCCCAGCAACGGCGGCCCCATAACCGGCCGGCTCCTCCGCATAATGTACCGCCACAACCCAGGCGAGATAATCAGGGTCCACCTCCTCGGCAGGCCCCTCCAGCCCCTCGTCAAGACCATGCTCCCAGGGGCCCGCGATACCTGACTTACTCATTTCACGAGAATCGGGTCCCCGGTTATTTTCGGAGCGCCCTGGAGCAGAGGATTGTGCGACTACCTGAGTGTTGGAGGTCAGAGGAGGCACATCTCACGGATAACCCCCGCTACTGCCCTTACCATCAGGTCCTGGGGCACACCATCCAGCGGTGCTATGTGTTTAAGGATTGGCTCCAAGACCAGATTAACAACAATGTAATCAGGTTGGGCCCAGCTCCAGCACAAGTGGCGGGCGTGTTCATGGGATCAGATGACGATAGTGGCAATGAGGACGAATGGCAGCTGGTCTCCGACCGCGGATCCCAGAAGTATAATAACTGGATGGCCCGCAAGACGATCATTCGCGCCCATGGAATCATCCGTGCGTGCTTGAATCAGCCTGAGCCCCCAGAATCCGCGGGTGCTGCTTCGGCATCGTCGTCCCAGCCTGCCTCTTCCGAGAAGAGCAAACGGCGGCGGCGCAAGAAGGAAGAGCGTGCCCCGCCAGTTCCGCCGCTATCCCGCACTCTCAGCGATTTCATGCCCCCGGAGATGGGGATCCCTCCCCGGATCCGTCCAGTGGTGAATGATTCGTCCGATGAAAGTGTTGAGTATGCTTCGGTTAATACCGTCGAGCTGGTAAATCCCTTTTCGGTTCCCGACGTTGAAGAACACCAGGTGGACCTCCCTAGTGTCCCCGGTCGTCGCCACCGTCGGAGGAGCCGCAACAACAGGAGTCGTCGGGGCACAACAGTTGGTACCTCTAGCCAGGTCGTGCACGCCACTAAGACTAGGCAGCAGGCTCAAAACCGAGCTCAACGTGCGCAGCCCCCCCCCCCCCCATCCGGGGATGACGGATTCGCCTCCGCCACTGTTTGTGGTGTGGGACCCGGCATAACCGCCTCAGCCGCGTCGCGATCATCTCCGCCCTGCCACGAGTCCGTCCCGGCCTCCATACCCCAATACGGTGACTACTTTCCGGGCTTCAACTAATGAACAGCGAGATGCGCCAAGCACCAGCCGGCCACCGGCCCAACCGTCCAGGCCCGTCATGCTTCCAACCGCAGAGCAACCTCCTGCAACCAGGGGCTCGCGCTTGGCCAAAAAGTATGATGTCCTGAACCACTTGGCTGACATCCCAGTGAGACTCTCCATCCTTGAGACTCTGCGCATGTCATCTGAGATGCGCGAGGCACTCGCTGAAGCCCTGAAGATCCCCCTCCAGTTTGAGACAGAGGTTGCGGCTGCAGAGGCCTTTCACGCCGAAACGATCGAGGACGCCGAATGTCAGGAAGTTATCTCGTTCTCTGGTAAGGATGAAGACCCTCCTATACAGGGGCACATTCGTCCGATGTATGTTACCGGCCAGTTCAATGGCCTTGAAGTCCGGTGCTGTCTTGTCGACACGGGGTCCGGTATTAACCTAATTCCAACTCGGACGCTCCGGAGATTGGGGTTGTCTGAGGATGACTTGATTCCCTCCGACCTCAGAATCCAGGGGTACGACCGCACCGAGCAAACTCCGGTCGGCAAGATACGCTTGAAGACCCAGTTCGGTGACTTGGTTGCCAACACTGAATTCATGGTAGTCTCTCAGGACACTGCGTATAACGCATTGATGGGCAGGCCATGGCTCCACCTTCATGCGACGGTTCCCTCATCATACCACCAATGCCTCAAATACTCCCTTAACGGTCGAGTAGGCGTGCTTCAAGGAGATGCCTCTCCTTTTGCCTCATGTGAAGCCCGCTATCTGGATGCGGACTATTACAATAGCAAGGATAAGCAGATCCTGGCATGTGAGGTTGAGCCTGTCGCTGTTGCAAGTGATCCCTGGGCAAGTTTGGATGACGCTTACGTCCTCCCGATCCATCGGTTGGACGTAGCCATGGTCTCGACGGCCTGTGAGTCTCCTGATGAGATGAACGCGACCACCCGTGCCTGCACCAGCGGCCCAGCAGGATCTGGTAGCCCCAATGCAGTTCCCAGCGCAGTCTCTCCTGTGGAAGATCCCTCCTCGAGTGGAGAGGACGTGGATGATGCACCCCCAGCCTTTGAGGGGGGCGTCTCCGCCACGGTCGATGAGTTAGTACAAGTGATCCTTGGAACCGAATCAGATCCAAGACCCACATTGGTCAGTGCCGCCATGCCCTCTGAGGAGCGACAGCAGTACATGGACTTTCTCAGGCAGCACCGTGATGTGTTCGCTTGGGGCTATGACGAGATACCGGGGCTAGATCCTCAGGTAGCCGTCCACCGCCTTGGTCTCCCGGCGAACCATCGCGGGTTCAAGCAGCCTCCCAGGAAGATGCACCCATTCCACGGTGCCATGGTTGAGGCCGAAGTTTACAAGCTTATCAAAGCCAACTTCGTGAGGGAAGTTCAGTACCCCAAATGGCTGGCCAACATTGTGTCGGTCCGGAAGAAGAACGGGCAGATCAGAGTCTGCATCGACTTCCGCGATCTCAACCGCCACTGTCCGAAGGATGATTTTCCCCTTCCAGTGACAGAGCTGTTGATTGACGCCACGGAAGGGTTCCAAGCCCTCTCCTTCATGGATGGATACTCTGGATACAACCAAATCCGGATGGCCCCTGAGGATGAGGAGTTCACTGCCTTCAGGGCCCCCCAAGGTATCTTTTGTTACCAGGTCATGTCCTTCGGCCTGAAGAATGCAGGTGCCACCTATCAACGGGCGATGCACCGCATATTCAAGCCAATCCTCGGCACA
This sequence comes from Viscum album, assembly GCA_963277665.1. Taxonomy (NCBI): domain Eukaryota; kingdom Viridiplantae; phylum Streptophyta; class Magnoliopsida; order Santalales; family Viscaceae; genus Viscum; species Viscum album. The sequence goes on along the minus strand of OY728125.1, from coordinate 166,123,765 downwards.
CTGGTGGAATGCTACGTCGACGACTTGGTGGTCAAATCGCGCCAGCGTCAGGACCATCTCAAAGATCTTGAGAAACTGTTCGGCTTCCTCCGGTCTCGCTGCCTGAAGATGAACCCGTTGAAGTGTGCCTTTGGGGTCACCTCCGGGAAGTTTCTTGGCTTTGTGGTAAGGTACCGGGGTATTGAGATCGACCCGGAGAAGATCAGGGCGATTAGCCAGATGCCTCCCCCAGGTAACCTCCGGGAACTGCAAGGGTTCCAAGGCCACTTAGCCTATATACGCCGATTCATCGCGAATCTGGCCGGCAAGTGTAAGCCCTTTTCTCGGCTCATGAAGAAAGGTGCCACCTATGTATGGGATAAAGAGTGTCATACCGCTTTTGAGGAGATCAAGCAGTACCTGCTTCAACCTCCGGTTCTGATGCCGCCTGTATCTGGGAAGCCGCTGGTCCTTTATGTGACTGCCCTGGAACGGTCCCTTAGTGCCCTTCTCGCCCAGAAGAACAACGAGGGAACAGAGAATAGCCTCTATTACCTCAGTCGCATGCTCCTCAATGCGGAAGTTAGGTATTCCCCCATCGAGAAGAGCTACCTGGTGCTCGTATTTGCCGTACAGAAATTACGGCACTACTTGCAGCACCATGAGGTACAGTTGGTTTCTCGGGTAGACCCGTTGAAATATATCCTGAGCCGGCCTATGTTGACTGGCCGTCTAGCGCGGTGGGCTGTGATTCTCCAGCATTTCGACATCAGGTATGTGTCTCAGAAGGCCATCAAAGGGAAAGCATTGGCAGACTTTCTGGCTGCTCACCCGACCTCCGCGGATCAGCCGCTGGATCTAGGCCTTCCTGATGAGGCCATTCTCTCGGTCGATCATGCCGATCCGTACTGGCAGATGCACTTTGACGGTGCCTCCCGGAGCCCCACCGGTAGAAGGCTCAATAATCCTAAGCTCAACAGAGTGGGATTGGGTATCGTCTTCATTACCCCGGAGCAAGCCGTGATGCCATACTCTTTCCTGTTGTCAGAGGGCTGTACCAACAATGAGGCGGAATACCATGCCCTCATCACTGGCCTCGAGTTAGCTCTCGAGATCGACGTGCCCCATCTGTGTGTGAAAGGGGACTCCGAGCTGGTCGTTAAGCAGATCAATGGCGACTATGTTGTCAGGAAGCCGGAACTTGTGCCATTGCTGGAGTGCACCCTCCTTCTGATGGCCCAGTTCCCTTCTCGGCCAGAAATTGTCCACATTCCCCGGTCGCAGAACGGTCGAGCAGATGCTTTGTCCAGCCTTGCTGCATCACTTGCAGAGCCTGAACAGGACAACCTGATCGTCTGCGTGACGCACCGCAGGCTCATCGCCCCCGTTACCCCGGAGGGAGATCGCGACCCTTCGGTAAGTAATCTCACCGCGGTTGCCCCTGTGCCCGGAGCCCCGAGTACCCCAGACATGGCAGTCGAATAAGCCCCTGATTGGAGGGCGCCTTTGGTTGAGTACCTCCAACATGGCATTCTCCCGTCAGATCGGGCCGAGCGCGAGCCAGTTCGACGCCGCGCATCGCAGTTTGTCCTCCAGAGCAGTCCCGGCCTGGAGCAGATCCTCTATAGGCGCAGATTTGATGGTGTTCTCCTCTGTTGCCTTCAGGGAGTTGAGATCCCACGAGTCATGCAAGAGGTTCATGCTGGTTCATGTGGTGCCCACCAGACTGGGCCGAAGCTGTCCCACCAGATTCGGAGGTTGGGATACTTCTGGCCCTCCATGATCCATGACTGCATCGAGTATGCCAGGAGGTGCCATGCGTGCCAGGTTCATGCGAACTTTGTGCATCGGCCGCCGGAGCCTCTCCATACCACTAGGTATTCCTGGACCTTTGCAGTTTGGGGTCTGGACGTTGTGGGACCTTACCCGCCGGCGACGGCTCGCCAGTGCCGGTTCATTCTGACCGCCACGGACTTCTTCTCCAAATGGGCAGAGGCGATTCCGCTCAGAGAGGTCAAATCCTGTTCGATCGCTGACTTCGTGACCTCCAACATCATTTATCGATTTGGAGTGCCTCACGCTATCCTCACGGATAACGGAGCCAATTTCCGAGCAGCCGAGTTGAAGAAGTTGTACGCCAAGTACAACATTCACTCGAACCATACATCTCGCTATCATGCGCAGGCGAATGGACAGATCGAGGCGTTTAACAAAACCCTCTCTAACATTCTGCAAAAGATGGTTGGTCATAACAAGAAGAGTTGGCCGGACAAGCTCCCCAACGCCCTCTGGGATTATCGGACGACGACTCGCAATTCCACCCAGATGACCCCTTATTCCCTGGTGTATGGAGCTGAGGCCGTCTTGCCCATCGAGATCCAGTTACCGTCCTTGCGCACTGCGGTCTACGACCAGCAAGCGCCGGACAGAGCTGTTGAAGCCCGTCTAGTCGAGTTGGAAGCACTGGATGAGAATAGGCTTCGCGCTTTGCACAACTTGGAGAGGCATCAAAGCAGAATGGCTCGAGCTTTCAATAAGAAGGTTCGCCTCCGCTCCTTCCTGCAGGGTGACCTAGTACTGACCCTAAGAGCACCAATGATCCCCTGTAGGAAGCCTCCCAAGTTGGAGCCCAAGTGGGAGGGACCTTTTGTCATCCACAAGGTCTATCCCAATGGCGCGTACTCCCTAGAGACTATGGATGGTGAGCGTGTCACTCCTCCCACCAACGCTAGGTTCCTCAAGCAGTACTTTGTCTGAGTGTACTACGTCCAAGCTGCACGACGTTAAACTGCCTAGCATATCGTCCGCGCTGCAAGACGTTAAACTGCCAAGTGTTTCGTCCAACATGACGTTAAACTGTACCACGTCCAAGATGCACGACATTAAACTGCCTAGCATATCGTCCGCGCTGCAAGACGTTAAACTGCCAAGTGTTTCGTCCAAAATGACATTAAACTGTACCATGTCCGCACTGCAAGATGTTAAACTGCCAAGAATCTTCGTCCTGCATGACGCTAAACTGCACCACGTCCGAGCTACAAGACGTTAAACTGTTCAGCATTCGTCCCGCATGACGCTAAACTGCACCTCAAGAACTACGTGCGGCTTGATTCCCATCCTTATGGGATACGTAGGACCGCCTGGACATTCCTGTTTCAGGCCCAGCCCCATATCCCGGGAATCTCTATCCCGCATTGGGCCTCTGGCCCAAGTTCCCCTCCTTTTTGTGTGAGGCGTATGACGTGAGCGGGGGATTATGTCCTCATTCACGTTGGTCTACTGGCCGCGCCGTACGCCTCCCCCGTGTGTGGGACTACCTCACACCCCTCATCATCCTGCATGACGTTAAACTGCCTCTCAAGAACTACGTGCGGCTTGATTCCCATCCTTATGGGATACGTAGGACCGCCTGGATGCTTGTGTTTCAGGTCCAGCCCCGTCTCTTGGTTGATCACGGGGATCTGCCGTCTTTTGGTTGCTCTCAGGGTGAGTCCTCCGACCCTTTCCGGTGATCTGTTAACGTGTTTTGGGTACTCAGGTCTATGACCCGTAGTGTCAGATTCAATCTCGACAAGTCCTGTATTGCTTGTCGGGCCTCGCGCTTCCTCTTGTTCGAGCCTTCACTCAAAGGGATCCTCGTTAGCGGTTTGGGTACGATGCCTCAGTGCTCTCCTACCGCTCCGGGTCGATTTACCAGAGGGTCCTGGGCCGCAAATCGATATGAATCCTGCGCTTGAGCGGTTGATGCTCATTTTCTTGCCCTATCCTAGGCTGACGTGATCAGATGTTGTGTTGCGAATATGGTCAGCGACATCCTTGATCGCCATGTCGGCTCTTTCAGGCTCTGAACATTGGTTGTGCAGTTCTCATCACACTCCGCCTTCATGCGTTGTAGTGGAATCTCGACACTCTCTTCATACTGACCTTCAGTACACCTTTACACGTTAGGCAGACCAACCAGGGTAATGGTGTCTTTCGAGGCTCCCACGATCTGAGCACCAAGGATATATGCTGATGTCCTCCCTAAGGGCCATGCGTAGCTGGACCCTCGTCCCCATAAGGAGGAAGGAGTCGCCCGAACAATCGCGTTCTGGGCCTAGTATAGCTGGAGGCTAGCATCTCTGCCCCTCGGGTGATGGACATACGCAGGCCCCTATCCCAGGATCCTTATCCTGGAATCGTGCGTGACCGCAGGGCTGGGTATGTTCCCACCTCCGCTGGGTCCGCCATATCGCGATAAGCGGATTCCTCCATGGTCTTACCACACGACCGTAAACTGTGATCGTCTTGGCCGCCCGACGAGAAACGGCACTGCATTGTGATGTTCTCTTCAGAGGACACTCACGTTGGGCGCTGGTTAATAACCACGCCATTCATCAATGCCTTTCATGGCTTGATTATTGTGGCGACGCCAGGGATTTCTTAATCACAGGCATGTCGCTGCACAAAGAAAAACCATCCACCTTTAAGGACAAACAAGAAATATCAAATACCGCTTCTTCTGTGTGCGAGGGTCAGACCCGCACCCCTCCCCGCACTGGTGCCCGATTGTGTTGCGCCGCGCTTCAAGAACTACGTGTGGCTTGATTCCCATCCTTATGGGATACGTAGGAACGCCCGAATGTTTGAAACATCGGGTCCAGCCCCCACCTCTTAGAGATTCCCCCTTCTCTTGGGAATCTGCCGCCTTCGGGTCACCCTCAAGGCGTGTCCCTCGACCCCTTGCAGTGATCCACCGGTGTCAAGAGTACTCTGGTTTATTGCCAGGAGGGTCAGGTTTAGCTTGGTCAGGTTCCTTCCACTTTTCAGGCTTCGTGTTCCCTTTCACTCGGACCCATCGCCTGTGCCCTGGGTGGAGCCCCCGTGAGCGGTCTGGACACAATGCCTCAGTGCTCTCCCACCGACTCGGGCTGGTTCCCCCAAGGGCCTCGGGCAGCAAATCGATATGAATCCTGCGCTTGAGCGGTTGATGCTCGTTTGCTGCCTCATTCCATCAACGGTCAGTGCGATATTGATGCTGCTTTTCCGCCACAGTCGGCAGTACTCCCATATCGTTACGCCGGTGCCCCCAGTCCTTGAGTGAATGGCCGCATGATTCACATTACGTTTTCCACCCCCCATTCTGACCAGGCAAAATCTCAACACTCTTGACACTATCCCTCAGTGCATCTTTGCATATCCAGGGGATAGGACCACGATGTGGCGTACTTTGAGGTTCTTATGGTCCGAGCTCTAAGACCTTAAACTAAGATCTACCCCTATGGTCTGAGCTCTAAGACCTTAAACTAAGATCTACCCCTATGGTCCGAGATCTAAGACCTTAAACTAAGATCTACTCTTATGGTCCGAGCTCTAAGACCTTAAACTAAGATCTACCCCTATGGTCCGAGCTCTAAGACCTAAAACTAAGATCTACCCCTATGGTCCGAGCTCTAAGGCCTTAAACTAAGATCTACTCTTATGGTCCGAGCTCTAAGACCTTAAACTAAGATCTACCCCTATGGTCCGAGCTCTAAGACCTTAAACTAAGATCTACCCCTATGGTCCGAGCTCTAAGACCTTAAACTAAGATCTACCCCTATGGTCCAAGCTCTACGACCTTAAACTAAGATCTCCCCAAATGGGGTTCTGCGTCCTGCATGACGTTAAACTGCACTTTCAGAACTACGTGTGGCTTGATCTCCAGCCTGATGGAGTACGTAGGAACGCCCAGGCATCTTGACTCGGGTCCAGCCTCAGGGATCGCTAAGTCCCTCCCCTCCTCATCGTCGGCCGTCTGGCCTGGCTTCTGGTAGAGTGGTGCAGTTGTGATATTCTCCCCGATCCAGCTCGGGATGCCCCATTGCAATGATGGGAAGTGATAGTTTCCTCATCAAAGAGGTTCTATCTGAGAATTGGGGTGATTCACGGCCAGATTAGTGCATCCGCCTAATACGCTTTCCCCACGGTGGCGCAATTTTGAGAGCGTTAGATTCTTCCCAACAAATCGTCACTTCGCCCCATGCTTCGCATGCCCTGTTGATCTGGATTTCCACCCTTGTGCCTGAAGGAACCCCCAAAGCGGCATTGATGATGACATGTGATCCACCTCCTGCAATATGAATGATGACCTTCGGTTCGTCTATTGCGGTAGTATGGTCGATTGATCCATTGTCTGCTTGCCGTCTTGGGCATTTCCTGGAAGGTCGACCGTTGTGGATTTCTGAATTCGGGACACGCGATTCACCCTTTCTCATTTCCCTATGTTCGGATAAAATCTCAACGCCCCTAGTGTTGTCCCGCTCGTGTGTCGGAACAAGTTGGGGGGATGATACATTGATTAGGCTTGAGGTCTCCTTTCCTAGGAATGACCTCCCTCTTTTCTCTAGAAATCCAGGCCCAATTGTGGATGCCTGAAGCTTGGTTAACGCTCCCGCGAGACAATGAATTGTGGTTGAGCATGTTAATCCAAAAGATGCAGATAAATATATTGGTTCATACAAATGGATCGAAATATTGAGTAGCGGAAGCAAATGTTCTGGGAGTGGCAAAAACAAAGCCCCTAGGGATTAGCGTGCTGAATAAGTCTTTCTAACGCCGCTACCCTTTGGCTGGCGGCCTCCAGGGCCGCTTCTCGCTCTCTGCGTGCCCTCTCCTCGTCGGCGGTCGCAGCACGCAGCTCGCCGATCCTGGCCTGCGCACGCTCCCGCTCGACTTGGAGTGTGACCATCTGTTGGCCCGCCTCCGTCAGCTGTACCTGGGCGTCAACCAGCTGGGCTGCTAGTTGCTCCACAAGCTCGGTGCACGTTGCGACGAAGGCCTCCTTCTCTGCCGCCTGCCCTTCGAGACGCCGGACATCCTGCTCCGCCGCGAGTAGCGCCCGCGGGTTCTCCGACATGTCCCGACATTGTGCGACATCGGCACGCCGGCGGCTCTCGCGCATCTTTTCGGCCATGAAATCACGGACCGTCAGATGGAGGCGTTGAGCATCAGCTCCCCCGGCACATAGGAAGCGCAGCCAGGTTTGAAGTGATCACATGCGCCCCAGCCACTCCGATGGGTCTCGCTTGAGGAAGCGCTGGATGCACTTCCACCCCCTACGTCGCGTTATCCGGCTCTCCTCGACCGCCTCCGTGTCCGAGTCATCCATCTACTCGGGGTCGGCAGGCCGGTAGGTAGGGAAGGCAGCCAGCAGGTCTGTTGTGGGGTCCGCCCCTGGGATGTCCTCACGGGGGATAGGTTCCCCAACATCTGGGCGGCCTTCTTCTCTCGCCCCAGCGGCGCTGACACCCTCGTCAGCCCCCGACCTCTCTCCGATGGCATCACCGCCGGCGTCCGCTGCCCCCTGATCAGCAGTTGGTGAGGCCGGCTCGGTGTGAAAAGTCTGTTCCGGAGCAGGCGGCATGTCTGCCACTGGTCCTCTCGTGGATGGCCCGGGTTCGGCAGCCCTACGGGCCTCCAGTACTGAGATCACTGCGCAAGGCATGCCATGGTTAGTCACGGATCGTCAATGGAAAACACCAACAGTGAAGGTAGAAGACTTACGGGAATCCAAGGCGTCATCTTCCGCTGTCCCGGCTGCCGCAGGAGCAATTGCAGCAGGGGACCCCTCAACGCTTGTCAGTTCAATGATGGGTGTCTGGCCCCCGCCCTGTCCTACTGGCGCCTCTCCTACTCCTGCTGCGGATTCCTGACCAGCATCCGTGCACTCCTGAGAAAGGTGGAGAAATGGGTTAGAAGCTGCATAAGAGAATGGATGAAGCAGGTTGAGTAGGGATAGAAGCGGACCTCGAGGAGCTCAGTGACATCAACATTGTCAGAGCCGGCCACCTCGCCGCTCTCCCGCGGGCTCCCCTGATGGGACCTTCCCTCGGAGCCTTCATCCTCCCCCATCTCCTCCTCTTCCTCGGAGTTGTCGTTACTGTCATCTTCCTCCGGCGGCATCTGTTCTGGAGCAGGCTTTAGACCGAGCATCACCTTCACCAGAAGGGACGGCTCCGCACCCTGACCACGTTGGCGCGCGTACTCGTCCATGGACGTCAGATATGCATACCGCCGGTGGAAGTTCACCCTGTCGGCGACCTGGAGGTGCCCGACCTCTGGCAGATGGATTCCTTCGCTGGTTATCTTCTGCCAGATGATTTCGGTCCCCAGCGACTGCCGCAGGGTCATCCAGGCCGACCACAGCGCCGGGAAGACTGCATCATGGGAGGGTTCGAGCAGACGCCTTACCTGCTTCCCGGGCCGCTCCTCGACCACCGCACGTGCCCCCTCTCTGGGCGCCGAGGCCGTGGCGGCAGCCTGCGATGTGCCCGCCGCCGAAGTCCCTGCCCGTGCCGGCTCCGCTGCTTGGCGCGCCTCCGTTCTCCCCCGTGTGGCGGCGCTTCGCCTCCTTCCTTGACGCCCGGTCTCCGCACGGGTGACTTCGAGCCGCCGAACTAGATTCCGTAAAAGCCCCTCGGGGTACACGATGGCCCAGTGTTCGGCGTACTCGGTTGCCAAGCCTGCGTCGACCCCGGTAGGAGGGAGAGTGATTACGTCGCCAGAGCCGAAAGCGGCGAACATCATCCACATATGGCGAAGGACGCAAGGGTTCGTCTCCTCCCGGACAGCAGTGAATACCCTCTTCGGCATCCATTGAAGGCACCCGAACTGCCTGGCGAACCGGGTTGGCATGTAGGGCTCGCAGATCACCTTCCCATCGATCCGAGCCACGAGCACCCCGCCCCGCATGTTCAGGAAGTATTCATGCTGCTCCAGCGGACCCTGCCCATTGTCGATCATCTGGCCGACGGGAGTGGGGAACAGGCTGAAGTTGAAATTGGTGTGATTTCCAATCCGAATCCTCACGCCCTCCTCATTTAGGGTCATCGGAGCGACCCCCGCGATGTTCAGCAGGGAGGGTCGCAGGCTGTTGCCCGGAGGAATAACGGCGTTTGGAAACGTGTACCCACCGAGGTGAGAATCCACCTAGCCATGGAAGAATTGAAAGGGCCCACAGATCCTTCATGGCGACCCCCCTCATGAGATGCGTCCCAGGATGGCATACAGCTTCGCCAGTACTGGGACCCCGAGGTTGTATCTTTTGTTGGCGGCCATAGCGCCCGCCATCACCAGTGTCGTCGGGTGAACGCCCATTCTCACGTCCCGTACTGGCAGAATCCACCCACTCAGAAAGGCCGCTAGGAACGCCGCGTACTGGACATTTGGGTCCCGGGCCTCGATGACGCGGTACCCCCATGAGCGGTAGTCGCCCGTCTCCAGGACCCGCCAGTACGACCCGTTCCGGCTCCTCTGAGCCGCGGTCGGGCACCGCTTCCCCCTGCCTGGCATCTTGACCGCTGGGTCATGCTCCAAGAACTGGCCGAACCACTCCTTGTAGGCTATTTCCTTGTGTAAGTCCTTGATCCCGAGCCGCTGTGTAGCCAGGTCAAGTAGATGCCATGTCAGAATGGGAGTCCGTGACCTGTCTTCCCAGATGTTCTTCGGAGGCAGGAACTCATCGTATTGGTAACCCTCCAGCGGGATACCTCCGATGCAGTGGATATCCCAGAGACCGATACTGACCTCCCCATGGTGAAGATGGAAGGTGTTGGTATCCGGGGACCAGCGGGTGAACAGCTCCGGCCCGAGCTCGGACTGCTGGTAGAAGTGGAACTGCGACGTCCACACCGCCTCAAACAGGCCGATGTACCGCAGCTCTTCCGCGAAGTGATCGCAGGTGTGGCGTACCCAGAACGCCCAGGCCCACTCACTGGTGAAATTGCCCCCAGACCGCAAGTCCCATTCCTTCAGCCAGCCCTTGGTGTCGTCAGTGACACTCTGGCGATATGTGCTCGAGTAAAGGGCTGGAGATCTCTCCGCAGTAGGCTCACTCCTGACGATGGTTCGCATCCTCGGGTTCAGGACATAGACATCTAAGTGCCTGGTCTCCCTGGCAGGATGCCCATTGTTGGTGATGTTATAGCGGGGAAGCTCGTCCTCCCGAGTCACCCAGGTCCGTGGCGCATCAACCTCGAACCCTGGCACCGGAACCTCATCTAGGATGCCAAAGTTCCAGATCGGCAGGTTGTCCGACAGCGGATATGTCTTCTGGGCCGGCGTCAGCAAGTCGAACAAGGATTGATTGTTGGAAACAATCTCCTTGGCTCCGTAGACCTCCTCGTTCGGAGCCATCTCAGCTCTGCGAATGGCGGCATCCCCCTAATTCCCTCGATTCGCGGCCATCTCTGAAGCTCCGGGAGTCGTGTGGGTTAAGGGATGAGGCGTGCGGAATCGGAAGAGGCTGGTAGAGAAGTTTGAGAGTTGACGCGCAATCCTAGTGGACGGCGCGCAATTGGGAAGTCTGTCGCATAAAACCCCGGGTGTTCGTGCAAAAACAGGCCGAAATCCGGAAGGTTTGCACGACGAACGGGTGAATTCCGCGCCGGAAAGGGCAATTTTGAGCACGAGAGCTCGAATGCTTATCGCGCGGAAGGCCGGTGTACGGTACGGGGGGACCTAGGGCCCCTATTTATAGGCGAGGCCGGGTGTCCGCGCTGCGCAGAAAGCGCTTTGCGCGACCGCGACAGCGAATTTCGCGCCTGACGCCCTTTTTTGCGCACCACAGTCCCGCGCCACCCAGGACTTCGGCATTCCGGCGTCTTTCTCGGAACCCGATCGTTGCAACCTCTCACCGATCAGATTCCGAGGGGGGGCTTTTGTAGATGCCGAAAAAGTCCATTGTTCCCAAACAAAGCTCCGGATGCGGAAAGCGAGGTCATATTTGGAGTCAGAAGCACGTTTCGGAGGGCCCGGAGGCCTTGCGCGGAATTTTGGAGACCCGCGCGCAAAGTTACAGTAAGGCGCGCAAACCTCCCGGGATGCGCGCAATGCGCTGGGCCGGCGCGCAATTTTGCGCGCCCGTGGCCCGCGCGACTCACTTGCGCGCCGGGACCTATTCCACGCCCGCGAAGGAAATTCCGCGCCCGCGAACCGGATTCCGCGCCCGGGGTTGCCTATAAATATAAGGCGACCCCCGACGTTTTGGAGGTTGCCAGAATTCGAAGAGTCGCTCGTTCGCGCAATCCAACCCCTTCCGCGCGCAATGCCGATCTTCAGGTAACCTCTTTTCTTTCGCGCAAGAAAGCCTCGGGGTTCGCCTTCGCGCGCAACCCCCTTGGCTCCTTTCCTTTGAAACAACTCTTAACCCAAAGGCCTTCGCGCGCAAAAGAAGCCTCTTGCGCACAATTGCCCCGGGTGCGCGCAATCCAGCCCGATTGCGCGCACCCCCCCCCCTTTCAAAGTGGCCATTCGTTAAAAGAATGGGCCGTTGCCCCCGCGCGCTATCCGAAGCCCGGTGCGCGCAATCTCAATCATCCGCGCACAAAGTGCTGCCCCAATTGCGCGCCAGCCTGCCCATTTGCGTGCCGACCTGCGGTATTGCGCGCCAAGCTCCTCTTTTGCGCGCAATCCGCCGTGGTCGCCCCCTTTTTTCCCCCTGAGGGTACCCGCGCCTGCGTGGCGCTCGATGATCTTCATCTCGGGTGCCCGCACAGTGCGTTGTCTTCCCGTGCGGCCCTCCAGGCTCGCGCGAAGTGACACAGACCCATCGGCGGCACTACTTCATCCCAGCTACAAGACGTTAAACTGTACACTATTCGTCCTGCACGACGTTAAACTGTAATTCGTCCTGCATGACGCTAAACTGCACCTCGTCCGCGCTGCAAGACGTTAAACTGCCAAGCATCTTCGTCATGGACGACGTTAAACTGTAATTTGTCTTGCATGACGCTAAACTGCACCCCGTCCGTGCTACAAGACGTTAAACTGCCAAGCATCTTCGTCCTCAACACACGACGTTAAACTGTACTTCATCCGGCAAGACGTCAAACCGTCCTCTTCGTCCTCAACACACGACGTTAAACTGTACTTCGTCCGGCAAGACGTTAAACCGTCCACATCACCTGATCCCGTGCTTCGCACGCAGGGTCCCCCTCCCAGTTTGTATGTGGCCCTCACCCGCTCGTCTCTGCAGGGATGTCGGGATTGCCCCTCTTTAGGGACGATTTAATTGGAGTGGCCTTCGCCCACGGGGGTAGGGTATCACAAACCCCTAGTTCCTTGTGGGGGACTGCACATGTGTATCTCCATTGTGCTTCCCCACTGCCGGAGCCAGTAGAGGGCGTGACAGGGATCGAGGTCTCTCACCTTCGGCCCAAGTCCCTCTCCAACTGAGCTTTGCCGCATCCGGGCTGCCTCAGTGCGTAAGTCCTGACAGAACGAACTACGTGGACTTTGATCCCTGTCTCCTAAACAGGGTACGTAGGAAGCCTCCCTGAGGTTCAAGCCCACCACCTGGTCGTCCTGGTCGTATTCACGTCAGTTCGTCCATCAGTGGACCCCTCCCGGGTCCACATTCGCGTCGATTCACCTATGAATCCGCCCCTGTGGGAGACTGCACGTGTGTATCTCCACTGTGCTTCCCCACTGCCCTTTTCCTATTTCTCCTTTCAGCGTCCAGCATGACGTGAAACTGTGATCCACCCGGTCGTTCCATCCCCCTCTGTGCGAGGTGGTTCGGTTCAATTCTCCGCCCGGCGGCCTCGACCTCTTCGTGAGTCGGCTTGCCGATGTCCAACATGACGTTAAACTGTATATCCGAACTACGTTGACTTTGATCCGCGCTAACGTGCGGTACGTAGGAAGCCTCTACGGGGTCCAAGCTCTTCACTCCATCATCCATCCTGATCCTTACCCGGGCCGCCACATCCCGGTGGGGTCATGCCATTTCATTCCACTCCACTTCACTCGGGAAGCCGCCCATGTGCTGGCCCCAACGTCAGAGGTTCCCCACAAGGTGTTCTGTCACCTGATCCACTTCTCGTGTTGATCAGTCCGATGCCGTCCCCGCTGGACGTTAAACTCGCGGCATACCCCGTGTTAAACATGGGAAGCTGAGGAAAACCTCAGGTAACGCAGTTCCCTGCACCCAGCGCGGGATGCCTCAGGCCATCACGCCTTCGAGAAGCCCTATTAGGGACGGAAGGCAGACATGCAGAGCCGCAGTGTTAAGACACGCCCCCAACACCCAGGGCTACCCGGTCTCCTCACCGCAGGTTGCTGCCCCGACCAGACTCCTTGGAGCATCCAGATGGAAGCAGCGTAATTAACCGGTGTCCATGGAGACATGGCGCTGGGAACGAGATTCACGAGCACGTCTTAAATCTATGAGGGAGACCCGGATTAGGAAATGAGTTCCGAGGAGACATCCACGGAAGGAAGAGCCGACATCCCATCATCCCGGTTTCGATCAAGGAGCAGACGCCCCTGAATAAGGGAAGGATGCCGCCCGCCTTTGGAAAGCGGGACTGCGGGGCCACAAGCCGCGCGCCCATCCCCTCGGGTCGACGGGCGCACGCGCGAACGCGTCCTGGCGGAACAGCGTCGGAACAGAAACCCGACGCACATCCGCACCAAAACAGGCAGATCATTGACGGCGGATTGCCGATGGCAGATCTCTAATGGCGGATCCCTGACAGTGAATCACCCATAATGTATCACCCACAGTGGTTCACCAATGATGGTTCACAAAGAGTGGATCACCAATGGCAGATCTCCAACGGAGGATCACCAATGGGGGATCCCCAAAATCAGATCGTCAAAGGTGGATCACCAATGAAAGATCATCAACGACAGATCACCAATGGCGGATCACCAACAGTGGATCACCAACGGCGTATCACCAATGACAGATCACCAACGACAATAGATCACCAACGGCGGGTTACCTTTTTGGAAATGATCACCCAACAACGGATCACCTAAAGACGGATGACATGAAGGTAGGTCAGCTAATGAAAGATCACCTAATGATGGACCACCTGATGGTACAGAACCTGATGGTGGATCACTGAACAATCACCAAAGGAGAATCACCAACGGCGGGTCACCAACTGCAAATCACCAAGGGCATATCACCAATGGAGGATCACCAACGGCCAATCACCAATGGTGGATCACCAAAGATGGATCACCAATGAGAGACCACCAAAGGAGGATCACCAAAGGGGGATCACCAACGGCGAATCACCAATGGGGGATCACCAAAGGTGGATCACCAACGGCGGATCACCAACGGCAGATCACCAATGGCGGATAACCAATGGTGGATCCCCAATGGTGGGGGATCACCAATGGGAGATCACCGATGGGGGATCAACAGTGTGAGATCACCAATGGGGGATCAGTAAGGGGGTATTACCAATTGTAGACTAACAACAGAGGATCGCCAATGGAAGATCTCCAATGGTGGATCACCAACGGCAGGGGATCACCAATGGAAGATCACCTTTTTTTAAATGATAACCCGGTGGAAGATCACCTGACAACGGATCAACTGATGGTGGATTAGCAAAAGACAGATCACCTAATGATGGACCACATAATGGTAGAGAACCTGATGGTGGATCACCCAACAGTCACCAACATTGGATCACCAACTGAGGATCACCAACGGCGGATCACCAAGGGGGATCACCAAAGGTGGATCCCCAACGGCGGATCACCAATGGAAGATCACAAACGGCGGATTACCAATGGTGGAGAACCAAAGGTGGATCACCAACTACGGATTACCAAGGGCAGATCACTAATCACAGGTCACCAATGGTGATCATCTAATGGTGGATCAACAACTATGGATCTTCCGATGATGAATTCTCCAACTTTGAATCTTCCAATATAAAAGAGTAATGAAATTTTATCACTCCTAATTCATGATTGATATAGTTAAATCTCTCATAAATCAAGGGCATTGTAAAAATATCTACAATATGATGCTTAGTTCCTATAAATTAAAGGGTTATATCACCTTTTTTAAATGATCTCTGAAAAGATGATGATTTTCATCGATATGATTTGTCCTAGAATGGGACATAGTATTCATAGAAATATTTATCGCACTTTTGTTTTCACAATTTATAGGGACATTTCTAATTTGATATCTATAGTATAGAAATGTGTGTTTCATCCATATAATCTATAAACAAAAACTTTATACAACTATGTATTCATCCGCATCAATATACAATGAAACAAAAAAATATTTTTACAACACCAAGATAAAAGATACTTTCTCAAAATATTAAATGTTCTAGAGGTTCTTTTTCTATATAACATGAAACCACCAAAATTCACAACTGAATAAATCACCAAGTTAAAGTCTTGTCCTCTAGGATAGAATATTATTAAATTTGATGTATACTTTAATTATTTGAAAATTCTTTTAACATCAAGTAAATGAGATTCTTTATGATTTCCTTGAATGTGGGCTCACATACGCACACTAAAAATAATATTTGTTCTTTGAGAATTTATGTATATAAACTTTATAATAAGCATAAATATTTTGTTTAATTAATTTGATTTACTATTTCTCTTAGATCCTTATTATAAGTGGTATTCATGGGATTAATACTACTTTTATTATTATATAAAATGAGTCTTTTTATAACATCATCTGTATATTTTGATTTAAAATTAATCCATCTTTATTTTGAAAAAAATTACAATGAAGAAAGAAATTATGTTCTCCCATTAAACTCATTTCAGATACACTTTTTGTCATTTTCCAAAAATAAACACACAATGAATTTTTATAAGATCCAAAAATTGCATCATGAACATAAATTTAACAACTAAAACATCTATTGAAATTAATTTTATAAAAATATTAAAATCATCTATGAATTTTGAAAAACCTTTAGAAATTAAAAAATAGATGATCATATTATACCAACATCTAGTAGCATATTTTAAACCATATATACATTTTTAACTAAAAAAATGAATAGGAAATTGAGGATTTTGAAATCCTAGAGTTGTTTCAAAAAAAACTTTCTCAACTATAGAACCATTTCTGAATTAACTTTTGGAATACATTTGATATAGTTTGAAATATAAATTAGCTATATAGGAAATAATTATTCTAATGGATTTAATTATAGTTACTGGTGAGAAGTTTTCATCATAGTCAATACCATGTTCCGTACAATATCCTTTTGTATCCAATCTAGATTGATTTTTTGACTATGGCTCCTTACTCATCAAATTTTTTTAAACAACCACTTAGTGCCAATGGTAAGTGTTTTCCTAGGTATAAATAGTAGTTACCAAACTCCATCTCACTCAAATTTATTAAGTTATTATTTCATTTTTGTCACCTAGAATTCATTATTAATGGATTCATTGATTTTCTTACATTCATAATCTGACAATAATGCTTAATGTTTATCCTGGTTTCTAAGAGATTCCCTAGTATGTGTTCTTCTATATATATTTCCAACTATATCATATAAAGGATGGTATCTATTAGTCTTAATAGTTTTAGAAACAATAGATGTATATCACATTATATTTCATATGTCTAGGATTAGGTTTTTCCTAAAAATTGGATGGGGTTTTACTTATTTAATAGGATTTTCAGATGGTTTGGCATTGATATTAAGATTTGAAAAATTGTCTTCATGATTTTTAAAGTGAACATAGGCTATTATAGATATGTTTCATAAAATTTGGCATGAATGAATTCCTACAAAATATTTGTTCTTTTATTAAATATTCTATATGATATACAAGAATTTATATAACCAAAGAAAATTCAATCATAACTCCTCAAAAAATCAATATTGTCCTTAGTATTAGGAATAAATAATTAGCAACTGAAAAATATAAATTAATTAACCTTTAGTTTTCTACCATTACATAATTCATAAAGAGTTTTCTTTAAGAGGTTTCTAATTAAAAATCCATTTATTATATATATATCGATATTTATATCATCTATAAAAAATAGGTAATTCATACTCATTGATCATGGTCAAATAAAAATCTTTAATTGTTCTATTTATTCATTTTAAAACTCCATTCTTTTGTGTGCTCCTTGGGGTGGAAAATCTATGATTATAGCCATTTTGTGAGAAAAATGATTCAAGATATTTATTTCCAAACTCATGGACATGATGACATCTTAATTTCATAATTCTAAGTCAACTAATATTTTATATAGATTTATCATACATGGGAAAATAATAACAAGCATCACTTTTGTGAGGTAGAGTTAATTCTTAATTAAACCTAGAAAATTCATCTACCAGAACATAAATATAGTGCTTCCCATTTAACCTAGAAAATATAGAAGGTATAAATAGGTATATTTAAACCAACTGATGATGTTGATAAGTTGAATCCTATTTCTCTGATTTGAAATATATCTTGTGTTGTATCCCTTTTCTAGATGGGTTATAAACTTTATCATTTGGGAATTATAGTTTAGGTAGATCTGTGAATAAATAGTTCCAAGTTAGATTTATATGTGAATAAATATTTAATGGAATTTTCTCATATTCCATAGCCATGATTGTTTGTGAAAGGCACTAAGAAAGGAAATGTATTTAGATAACAAGTAATCTAAATTAACAGCATAAACATTTCCATTTCATAAACCAATAAACACTAAAGAAGATTTAGAATTGAAAACCTTGTAGGAATTATTTTCAAATATAAGATGAAACCCATCAACACATATTAATGAGATTATAAGAATATTATACTATAATCCATCTATAAATAAAACTTTTGAAATTAAAATAGTGTTAGAATTACTGATTTGACAAAGTCCACTAATTTTTTATTTTTATTTGTCACCAAATGTGACATATCCACTATCCAATTTTATATGGTTTTAGAAACATGAATGATATCTTTATATATGTTGGGAATTGTCATTATCTAGATTCCATATTTTATTATTAGATATTTTCAGTCATGTTTCCTAAAAAATAAATTTTACACCAAAAATGATTTTAGTGCCCAAATCTTCTTGGGAACAAAAAGGTTAGTAATAAATTATTTAAAAAACCAGAACTTCATAACAGTTATCCTATAAGAAGATTTTAAACTTTTATAAATAAACAATTTGGTAGGCCCATAAGAGTAAAAAATTAGTAGCACAAATAAAGGATCTTTAACTTGAAACAAAGTTATTTTTAATGATTCTTTTCTATCCAGGTTGATAACCCAACCTAGTAGTATATTTGGGAGTGTTATATATTCCATGAACCTGTGAAAGAATATTTTTACCAATTTTAAATCATTCCAAATATTTATTTAGTTTCTCATTAGATGTATTTAAATAATTTTATCTTTTAATAGTTGAGAATTCTTATCTTTATCAATACTATGATCAATCTTAAAACTAGCAGTCATGGAATGCTACTCCTTTAAAATATTATATTTATCTTTTAACTCATTGAAATTATATTCTAGAATATTTTAGTAATCAATAATTTATTTATTATACATGTTTTTATCACTATTTTCAACTTTAGAATGATTAGAAATATGAGTAGGAGATGCAGGGAAAATATTATATACCTCATTTGTGTTTATCATAAAAGACATGTTAGCTCTATCATGCTTATCCTCTTGGGTTTAATCTGAATCACTCGAACTATGTTCTAAATCACTATAGGTTTCTTTCACAGATATCTTATATCTCTTATCCTTATTATCAAACATCTTCTTAAATTTTAACTTCATAAAATCAACTTTTACAAGACCTTTCCTTTTACATTAACAGCGGAAAATTTCATTCTCAGTACCATCCTTCTTCCAATCCTTTATCCAATTTCCTTTTTTATCAAATTTTCTTTTATAATATGGTTTCCTAAATAAATTCTTTCTATTGTAATTTTTTTTTGAATCCGATGGTTAAATGAGCCATTTCTACATCACTGTTCATAGATTACTTCTCATTACTTGAACTGACAGCTTTGATTTTCTCATTCACTTTTGAAGTAGTGGGTTTGAAGGCTACATATGTTATTTTTTATTCATCCTCTACTTATTTTTTTTCTTTTGAGTTCTTCCTCATACATCATCAGCTTTCCCATAATATCATTTATAGAAAAATTAATTACATTAAAATATTCTTATATTTACACTGAATTTCCTATCCATCTATCTTGTAAACACATCAATAGGTGCATAAATTGATCATTGTCAGAAATAGGTTTCCTTAAAGAATGCATTTTGTTTGCAATCTCCTTAAAACTGAGATACATATTAGAGATTAGTTCATCATGTTTCATCTTAATAGTATCATATTTAATAGTTTATGTATTTAAGTACATTTCAATGACATTAAAAGTTTCTTCATGAGTGATATATAAAATTACAAAATTAGTAGTATATGAGAAATTCCATTCAATTCCTTATCACCCAAAGCACAATAAAAATGATTCATCGATTTAAATGTATTATTAAAAGATTCTTTAATAGGATCATCTTGGGTTTCTCTTACAGTTTTGGGTAATTAATATTTTCCTATGATGATAGTCCATATTTCAAAACACATGATTTCTATATTCATTTTCATTTTAATTTACCACTAATCATAGTTTGTTCTATTAAAATATTGCTTTATGTTTGCCTTTAATATATCTTTTATAATATAAATATATAAGTAAATTTATAAAAATATAAATTTAATGTCTTTAAAAGAAAGATAAATCATAGTTGAGAAGGTATTTAAAAAACATCACATACCAATTATTGGCCAGGGTGAGTAACTCCATAGGGGGTGAATTGAGTTCCTAATGAAAATTTCAGTTTAAAAAAAGTAATAAAATCCCTTAAATAAATTAAAAAAACATTTTAATCAAAATATTAGAATAATTTAATTTTTATCTTTCAAAATATTTCCCAAAGTGTATTAGGTCTTCGTTAAAACAATATCCAAAATTATATTAACTTTTGAAACTAATTTACATAATCAAGTCCTTTATACAAACACATGTTAATAATAACTATCAAATTATAATGTTAATTTAAATAATAAAATAATGTAGTTTTTTCTTTGAAATTAATAAAAAAAAATAATATAGTATAATAAGTTAAGGGTTCAATCTCATGGTGAAATTTAATCTTCTTTACTTGGAAATCACCTACTTCAAAGAAGATTATTGTAATAATAATCAAATCCAGAAACTTGATTGTTTATACAAAAAAATACCATCTATTCTATCTAGACTAAAGTCTTATTCAACAATTATTTATTATTCAAAAATAAAAACATTCCACACATGACCTCTTCCATAGTTATTGTAGATAAATAAATAAAAGGGGGTTTGAGAAAATATCTAGTATTCTCCAATTTGAGTGCCTGAGTCGAGGTGTGAAAATAAAAATATTTTCCCAACATAATTCACAAATTTGAAGATTAAAATAGTGATGTAATATAAGTTTAGTTGAAGATATGTGGTGTTTATTAGTCTAAATAGATTACGAATCTCGAGGATCCTCATATTTAGATTGGTGAGGCACTCAGACAAGTTTATCTAAAACATATTTAAAAGAGAGTGTCATAGATTTATATTTTCTATATGTAAATTATCTAAAACAATTATACAATGATCTATTGAATTAAATTATTGAAAGTTCTTGATATAATTTATTCTCTATTCTTTCACACTTGCATGTATATCAGTATGTATTCAGTGTTTAAGATCTTTGGGGTCATTGTCTGTGCATGATGGAGATCTTTTAAAATATATGTCTCTATAGATAAAAATTATCCACTAAAGAATAATAATAGATATTTATTGAATCCTTATATAGGGATAAAAATCTTAAAACCTCTATATTTTTATTTAACACATCCATAGAGTGGTTTAGGAATAATAATTAAGTAAACCTACCTGATGTTATTGGCATTAAATTCCTTAATCTAGCCTTTAAAATCATTAAATTGGAATAAGAATCAGAATATAAATGGAATCATAGTAATGGTATATCATCTCTGATATTATAATAGACTAATTATATCACATTCCAGTGGTATACATGTCAATGACAGATCCTCAAAACAAACGGTATCAAAAACCAGTGGTAACTCATCTTGTGGTAGCACATTTGGCGATAACACGTCTTGTGTATCATCACCCAAAATATAGTAGATATTTAATGGTAAAAAAATATGATGGTAAAATATATTTTTTTAGTACATTTTGTGATATCATATTTGGTGGTAGAATATCTCCAGTGGTAGATCATTGTTAACTAACGGTGGATCATCATAAAAAATGGGAGATCATTTGTAAATAGCCAATTTTATTTTAAAAAATATATATTATCACAAAAAAAAAATCTCATTACAAACATAAAAATAATGATTTGTGGGAATTTAAATAATTAGGTTTTAATAAATTCTTCCATTACATACTTCAAAAAAATAGAAACATTATTCATGCATATGTACGGTCTACCGTTTCAATGAATGTTATAATTCATTTTTCAATCTCTATATTTTATGGATTACTCTAAATAAATATTTAATGAATATATATGATATTTTTATCATGATTTATATTATGTATATTATATAACCATGATCTAATATCAAGGATCCAAACTACTGAACCAAAATTTATATTAAAATGAAGCAGTTATTAATCAGAAATGTGATTTTTATAAAGAGTTATTAATAAACTAGTGTGAAGAGGTCATAAGTAAATAATAAATGGTATGATATATATTACTATGCTTTATTAATATATTTATAATTAATCTATATTTATTATCTAGTAGTTTTCAACATGTGTGAATGAAGTTGATCCTGGGGTAAGTAATTTTTTCCCCACTTTTATTTTTGTGAGACACATGTTATATTCACCAATGATTTATTTTTTGTAGATTATATAAAAAACATGAATGTATTTTTTGATTATTATTTTAAAAATTATGGGGATTTACATATCATTATAATCATATATCATTCAAGGGTATTATGATTAAAAATATACCAAACTGGTATGGTTTTTATGTTGTTATATATTTGTTTATCAAAATTATTTAAAAATTAGGTTTCTGATAATGATATATTGTGATATGAATCTCAAAAAACTTTTGAATTATTTAATCCTCTATTTTTTTATTTATAAAACATGTTTCCCTTTCATTTTCCCCATTTTAAGTACTCAAGAGATCAAATGATTTTTTTTAAGGAAAATTATCTTTATTGCTCCTTTTAGTCAAAAATCTATTGTCAACCATATCTACATTATTCTAAAACGTTTTGAAGAATGTTTTTTTGTATTCTACTATGATTTTTTAAATTAATTTTTATCCATGATTTACTTTTAAAAAAAAATTAAAATTAATCTTATTATCAGTTTCCAAATGAGGTATGCCAATTTTTGTTTGCCAAAAATTTAAAAGGAATCATTGTTTTATCCTACAAGTGATAAATAGAATTTTCCACCATCATGACCACTCAATTATTTTAATATTACTTTGATATTTAAATTTTTTATTTTAATATAAAATATTTTTCTAATTATTTGGGAAATTTTTAGATTTTGAATAACTAATTTCAATGTGAAAATTATATATTCATCAAGAAATGTTCCAGGTGGTATTTTCCAAACATTTTTCATCTAAGATGACAACCATTGGTGTTAAATAATATTTACTATTAATATGATCCAATTATAACATAATTATTCTTAATTTTTATATTTTAGGATTATCATGACAATATTTTTATGAAACCCATTCCTTTTCCTTAGGTTATGCATTAATGAATTGTTTAAATGATAAACAAACCCATTTTTGCATGGGTTATATCCTCATGAAATTTTAATCAAACTAGTTTCTTTTGATTTATTATGATGTGACTAATGTTTTATGATCTTTTGTAACACATCTATATGATTTTTATAATGTGATGGGTGTGCCAAAAATTATATTTCCCTCTAATTAATTGGGTATATATGGATAACTTGTTTGGTAAATATGTTATGAATGAACCTGATTTAATGTTCATAATTTATTGTGTTGTCATTATTTTTATGTTCTTCAAATTAAGTGTGGACTTAGATTTAATATATATATAAGTTTTTTCGTAGTCTTGTATTTTATGTCAATAATTATATGCATGTACATGGATTTTATGTCTATAATATTATGAATAGAATAGGTTTTCATGCCCATAAGTTTTTATGAGGGCCATATTTAATGTCCCTATCTTATTAATTGAAACTATTCTATTTAGTCATGTTTACAATGACATAATATGATGTTTTTTCCACAGTCCTATATCTATGTTATTATGTGATTATCATTTTAATTTATTTTTTTATGTTTCTTTTCTTATAAACTTCCAAGATTTATTTCATGACTCATGATTATGATCTATGATATGTAGGGTATGGTTTTAAAATATTATGATCATATTCTCATACCCTTATCCTCATTTTATCTTTACGTGATCATTGATATCTTCCTTGGTTGCCCTTAGTAAGCATTATATCTAGAAATTTCATATGTTTCCGTTTCCTATGTTATGAATAATGGAATTATGTATGATATGTCTAAGAAAGGTTCTAGTTATGAAGTACATAGTGAGAGATGATGTAATTCACTTATGATCTAGTTGTATCCAAAGGAACTGTACCCATAAGGTTCTATCATTAGTCATTATGTTGTATAATTAATATTAATCTATTAAGATGTGATTTTAATGAATGAGAAGTACAGGTTAATATAGTTAGTATCATAGAATGTTTTAGTTAATCATTGGACACTCAGATGAGAAAACTATAGTGAGAACCCTTAGGATAATCCCATTTATAGGATAATTTCATATGATATGATAATTTTTTGTTCTTTTACGAGAAAAACATCTATGTTTCGGTACTAAAAGTCTATGTTGTATTGGAATAGATTAATCTAGGGGTAATAACCCTAAAAAGTGTTTGTTGAGTTTATTTCATCCATCATTCTACTCCATTGTGAGTATTCCCGTATTGTGCACCTAGTTTGACACTATGAGGGGATATTCTTAGTTCAATTCACAGTTTCTGTATGAAACATAATGAATTATTTTAATAGATAGTGATCTTGAATGATATAGGTAAAACCTATGAATTCTTTGAATGAAAATAATGTGTCATGATTTAGACATTCTATATATGATTTTTCATAGTTATGATTATTGTTAATTCGACCATGATTTTTAGTTTTACTCAATAGATGAAGCCTAAAGGATTCATCTGAACAACAAATTTAATGGATAATGAAATGAGTATCCTCATGTGCAACCATG
This sequence comes from Viscum album, assembly GCA_963277665.1. Classification (NCBI taxonomy): domain Eukaryota; kingdom Viridiplantae; phylum Streptophyta; class Magnoliopsida; order Santalales; family Viscaceae; genus Viscum; species Viscum album. The sequence goes on along the minus strand of OY728125.1, from coordinate 166,099,662 downwards.
CATATTAGAAGCTGGGATACAATTTTTTATGACTATTCTCACTAAACTATCCAAATCTATATGTTGTAACACCGGTCATATTGAACTCTTGAAATTAAAAATGAGGGAGAAATATACCATTGAATATTTTATGATTCAATGTACACCCACCTTTTATGGAATATTTGAACCATTGGTTACTGAGAAAAGGATCAATGTGATGAAAAATATATTTTATGTTCGACATGGCTTAGTACATCAAAAAGTTTTCTTAACCATTTATCATTTGGAAATAAAGGTAGAAAAATGGTGTAATATTATTAATAATATGATGAAATATGTTGAAATTGACACCATGGAATTGGATGTGTTTAATAGGATATTATTTAGTAATTACTACAATTTTATTTTATGAACCAAAATAGATATGGAATTATCTATGATTAAGAAAAATTATGATGAATCCAATGGTACATATGAGGAAAATCATACAATTCATACAATGTATTCTTGTGGTTTAATAATTATCCATGAAATTAAAATTGATTGATTCATTAGTGGTCTAAAACCAATTATTTGAAATACATTATCCATAAGTAACTTTGAAAGGTATGAAGAAATAATTTTTTGTGCACTCAAAGAAGAAATGGGAGATGGAAGCCCCCATGTTTTTTAAAATAATAAAATGAAGATAGAGTTTCATGTAATATCTATCATCATTTCACATGGTGGAAATAAAATTTTTGAACCTCTTACTTGTAAAAAATGTGGGAAGGGGGATACACTTGAATCCCTTAAAGGAACAAGAATATGTTTCAAGTGTAGGAAACCTAGCCATCAAGAAAATTACTATTGAAGTAATGTGAATGATCCATTAAGTTAAATGAATGAAAAGAGGGATCAACAGAATCCACTCCTCATGCATCAGTGATATAGATGCAAGCATTATGGGAATTATGCTAATCAATGCCCTAATCTAAGGGATAATGAGGACAATAGGCCACAACAAACTCTAATGAAAAATAGAAAAATATAAATATTAGGAAATCAAAACAGATTAATTGAATCATGATAATTACACTTCACTTATCCTTAATTCTATAGTTTGGAAATTTTAGGTTTGATATTCTATGAATAATCCCTTTGTTGTTCATCTTTTTGTGAAATTCGGGATCATTATTACCAATGATAATCTCTATATACATATATTATGGAATCATGATATCATATTTGACATTATAAATCAACCTATGATCATTTATTAGTGTAATGAAAAACTCAAACATATAATGTAATTTTTTATAGCTAATATAGATGATTATTTATGGAATAAATAGTGAATTTTCATTTTTAAGTATATTTTATTTTATTGAGACTTTATTTTTTAAATTATTAGGGTATAAAAATCATGGTATTAGAAATTATTAGTGAATAAATTTACATCAAGATATTTTTTTAATAGGTCATGGGAGGCTGTGAGATATAATCCTTCCAATATTTGGGATTCAATTTTGGTCAGACATATTTTGGATGAGTCTTATGGTTAATTATGTTTGGAATGGTTTAAGTGGATCATTGGGTGTTATTTATGAGGTATTAGATTTCAATATATTGTGTAGCTTATTCTAACAATTTTGGTTTTGGAAAATATATAGAGATAGGAAGAATAAATTCACATCCTATTATGGATCTTATGATCCATTAAAATATAATTTTCGCGCTTTATTCATGAGTAATTCATCTTGAATATTCATTTATTAAAGATATATACGATGTTTAAATTGATCGAAGCATAGAAAATAGTTAGATTGTTCTTATATAATAGAAATAAATAAATTAAGTAAATTTTATCATTTTCACTAATATGATATTAAAAATCCATAAAATGTTTGGAAAATAATATTGAGACAAATATTTTATCTTATTATCTTCATTTTTGATGAATTGATGTCATTTTTCTCTCCTCCTCACTTTAAATTCTTTTACTTGTTAGCATTATTATGATCATTAACATTCCAATGATTAATCATTTATTAACATTAATTTTATTCCCTATCTATATTTTCACTTCCCACTAATGTTATCCTATTTGAAAACCTACTTTTGTGTTATTCCATAAAACCTTCATCTTTTTTCTTTTCCTCTTTTCAAGAGGAAATTTTATTAACCCTTTATATAATGTGGGTTTTCTATAAATGAATTTTAAAATTCCAAACAATTGATTACTGATAAAAAAATTCAAATTATGTGGATAATTGTTTTTAAATAGTTAGAATATAATATTGTAAAATTCTAGAAAATTTTTTTCTTTAAATAAATTCAATCTCTTCGATAGTGTGTGATATGATCATCCCTAAGTACTAATGAACTGTAATGTAATATACCATTATAACATAGCCGTTAAATTAGAATTTATTAATAAAAATAAAAAATTATGAATATTTTATCATTTTTACATATATAAAATAAATTCATTGGTTATAATATGATTAGAAATTTAAAATAAAATTCATTTCAATGAAAAACAAATGTTTTTCTAAAAAAATATTTTACGTACACAATAAGTATTAGTCTCAATAAATTAATTTAGTAACTATATTTTAATTATTATAATGAAAATTTTTTATTATATATTCAGTAAAATATTTTATCATATATCTAATACTTTTTCTATGCATGTGATAAGAATAGATGAGTATAGATGGTTAAAACGTATTTGTTCTAAAAAGCGGGTTTGTTGTTTTTTCACACTAATTTTAAAATTAATTTTTTCTAATTTTATAAAATTTATTAGAAAAATAGAACATAATTTTAATAATTTCAATATTATATTAGATTTATTTTTTGAAAATTTTCAAAAATGAATATTTTTTTCGATTAATATTTGAAAATATGACTTTTTTTTAAATTGTATTATCCTTTAAATGATTTACAATGTTACATTTTGTATTGAAATGGTTTTAAAAGTAAAATTAGATCAATATTTTATTATTAATCCAATTTATGTCATTGGATTTAATTTTATGTACAATTTTGTTGTAAAAACATTTTATACTTAAGCGATATTTTTCTTTGGAAAACTACATTTCCATCACATTTATAGGTTTTCATTTTAAATTATATTATCTCACATCTATAAATTGAATTTTGTAAATTTATTCCATATTTGGAATCATAATAATTAATATTATTTAATAATTTGAACTTAATTTTTGTTCATAATGAATTTATAAAAAAATTAAATTTTAATTTTCGTGGTAAAGGTAAAAACAAGTTTGTCGGGGGATAAACCAAGTGATAATGGTGTGTTTTCTAATTAAACTTATCTAAATAAATTCCAGGACCATATTTTTTGACATTATAATCTTCCACCATATAATATATGGCTATTTGGAGGCATTTTTCTTGAGAATGAATTTATTGTTTTGTTTTCTTTTAGGAAATTTCTAATTGGGTTCCCTCCCCCACTTATAAATGGAAACCCTATATCCTCTCTTATCCACACTTCAAGTGAATTTTTGGTTCCTCAAATCCTTTCATAACTATATTTATTATATATGTTACCATTACCTATAGTCTTATTTTTTATTATAAGACCATCCTAGGATGGATTTATATATAGAGCAAAAGTGGTTCTCTGAATAAGAGGTATAGTTCAAAACCATGCATTTTTTTTATTTCTTATTCCATTTCCTTAGGATCTTCTTCAACCATGATGAAATGATAACATAAATATATTCATATACTATGATGTTATTATATTAATTGAATGGCCTATATCCATTTATTCTTTAATCAATTAGGAAATGAAATTATCTATCTTGTGTGTGGAGGACTACCACCTCGTAAACCGATGTAATTTGTTTCCATCACCTCCTAAAAAGGATACATATTATGATAGATTTAAATCATATCTATGATATTTATAAAATATTTATACTTTGGTAATTATAATATCACATCTATCTTCTTACTTTTAAGTCTATTTAAAAATGATAATGTTGCTTGTCTGTACGTGTGGATCACCGCCTCCACAAAGTGATGCGATACGTTTTTAATTTTATTATGACATATATGGTAATAAGGATATATTTAGTTAATATATATGGTATACACTATATAAAAATGATTCTTTAAATTTGAATTATTTTCTACCTTGTAACTGCCTATAACTTTATAATTGATAACTATTTCATGAAATTTGTCTTATATTATATAATTATTATACACATAAAGTATATATTTAAATAAAAAACTCAATAATTCATTAATGAAAATAATTATATTCATCCAGAACTACACCCATGAAAATTATAAACATTAAAATGGAAAAAATATCAATTAAAAAATATAGAATGGAAAAATTTGGATCATTCCAATCTGTAAGAATCATCACCCCCATGGCCAACACTATAGAATTAAAAATATATATTAATAAACCAATCGATATATTAGAAACTGAAAATGTATACCCTTGAGTGAAATTGAGGTGAATAATTAATGGATAAATGATGTAGTGTTTTTAGGATAAAATGTACCCATTGGAATATTAATGTGACCATTGGAATAGAAACCTTGCTATTGAGAATAGTAACGTGGCCATTGGAAATAGTAACTTGATCATTGGAACAGTAACTTGACCTCAAAATAATAAATAGAAATATAAAAAACATTAATCATGACAATTTTAATTACATTTATATATTTTATGTCCATAAAATACAAATCATGATTAAAAACTTAAAGAAAATCTAATCACATTTTAAATAAATTGTATTATATGGTATTTCATAAAACATTATATTCAAAAATTAAAAAAACCCTATGCTTGAAAATTACTTGGATAAAATGAATTTAATTTTTTTAAATATTCACATTGAAATTGTCAAATAGTATTTTTCGGTTGTTTTATGAAAATTTTCAATTGAATGGTAAAAATACAGTTTTTTTTATAAAAAGTGTATTTTAAATTACTTCATTCATTATGTAATTAATAATAGAAATTGTTTCTCAACTAAAACATATTTCATTTTATAATTGTCTCATTAAAATACAATAAAATTGTCTTCCAAACAGAAAAAGAATTTTCCAAAGTCTAAAGTCATAAGTATTCCTCAAAAAATAATTTTTTTTCAATTGTCCACTTTTCTTTTTAATAAACTAGTCAATAAGAATTATAAAGGAGTTAAAATTTATAAATCCGTTGTATTTTATTTTCATATGATTTTCATTTTACAAAAAATAACTATTATAAGTTTTACCTTGGACGTAATATTTTATTAAATATTTTATTCTAAAAATACCACTATTCTAAAGTATAAATCACCCCACTCCCTCCCCTTAGAAAACAAATTCTCTTACACTTAATAAAACCAATGATCTTACAAAATACTATCTCTTAATTTTATTATAATCCCTAGAATTTGTTTTTGTATAAAACCAACTCCAATCATCAAGATAGATTAATACTATAAAATAGAAGAAACTATGAGATGATGGTATATCTTCACCAACTCTTCTTCATTATTTCCTCTTCTCTTCCTATTTTTCACTATCCCTTCCAAACTCATATATTATGATTAATTAATTATTATTTTGAAATTATATTAATTATTTTATTCTAATTAAATAGTCATATCTACTATTTAACTATATTTCATAATTCGTGTACCTCCTCCTTTGATAATGTCCCATTAACGGTAGGTTAACCCTCAATGAGGGTGTTAATAATTATTTTCTTATCATCAACCCAATATATTCTTATAAAAAATTATTTATTAAATATAAACTAATATATATATTTATTTATTTATTTTATTCTTTTTTATGTTTGTTCTACTTATTCTTAAATAAAATTAAACAAAATAGTGAAATCTATTTAAAATGTAATTTTTTTAAGGAAAACATGGTATCAAAATGACTCACTTTTAAAGATGGGAATTAAAAAAATATAATCCAATTATTATAGTTGATAAATATTAATTAAAATTACAATAATAAACTTATTTTTCAATGTTTTAATAAACTGGGGTTTATTATTCGGGATGTATAAAATCAATGAAATAATATGTGATTTAAGTTAAGGAGATTCTCAAACTCATACTCTTTCTTTTGTATTATCTACTATTCCTAAATTATTTTTTTATTAATGTTACTATAATATCTTTTTAAAAATTATTTTTATTTTATTTTAGGTATATAGATGTTTTTTCACTTCTAAAACATTTTTAAACTATTTAAAATGATTTTTTGCAAAAAGAATTCAATTTCCAAAAAATCTCTTGAATCCTCTTGGGTTGTTTCTCCTTTAAAAGAATAAAATGGTATTTGATTTCAAATTATGATATCCCTTGTTCATTTAGGAATCCTGATATTCATTTCATTAAGTAATTTATCTGAAACCATTTATGATACCCATTCATTTCCATTGGTTATTTCATGGCTATGATTGTTTTCTTTCCATGTGGCAAGCATGACTGTGAGTATTTTATAATGTAACGGATTTTAATAGAACTATATATCCCTCCAATTAATTCTATAGTGTGAAATGTATTATTAAATAATGTTTATTATGCATGAACGTGATTCTAGATTTTTTCACAATAATGATGTTATGATTTTTGTACATATGTTATCTCTGGACATGATGTTAGCTTTATTCACAACTATATGTGTTACTTGACCACTATGTTATAATGTTTCATTATTATCCATATTCTACATTCCATGGAATTATCAAATTCTTCCATCATGATTATTATAATGATTATATATGTTTTGATGATGTTGATTATTCTTACCCTTGTTTTATTGATCTATAACCCGTATACCTCCCATTACTAGGATTTTAGCTCACCCATTTATTTGATTTATATCCTCAAGTTACTACATATACTGAGGATGTCATCAGATATTTAGAATAATAAAAAAAAAAAATTTAATTTTAATTATGTATATTTGATATATGAGCCTAATTTGACATTGAAAATAATGCTTTGAATCCTGGATTGTATCGCTATTATGCTGTTTTTTATAAAAATGATGTATTGGTCATATAAGGAAAATTTAGGTCACTATAGTTGGTATCAGATCATGGTTTTGTTAATTTGGTAATTGGGATTAGAAAATGTTATTGAAAACAATTATTATAGGTCTATGTATAGATAAATATCCCAGAAGAATCATTTTTGAAAGAGGATAAACATAGGGATCCCATAAGATATACTTTTGAGTTAATCTCTGCATAAGAATAAATTATTTATTCATGAATTATTGAATTATAATTTTTTTCAAACCTTTTCAATTTTTTAAAATGGTGGGAACTATGAGAAACAAGACCAATAACCTGTGTGAAGGAAAATACAGTGATTTTCTTAACAACATCCTCAATTCCAAGGGTGGCGAAGCTTAAAATTACATGGTGATTATTACCTTGTGGTATCAGGCGATGAATAATATCCTAGACTATGTGGAATATCTGCCATTACCCTAGAATGAGGAACTTGTTATTGGGACTTTTATGCGAAAATAACTACTAACATTCAGTGGGTCTTCTGATCCACTTGTTAAGGAATAGTAGGTTTACTCGATAGAGAATGTCTTATTTGTTATCTACTATTTTAAGAATATGACATTCAATTTTTTTCATCTATATTTTATATGGATAATCTGATCAATGGTGGGAATTGATAAATAACACCAAATTGAAGGATGTAATGGAATATAGGGATTGGGAAGACATTAAAAATACCTCTTAATAATTATTTCCCTATAACAATTTGAACTATGAATGAGAGATAATTCTTGGATATAAAGTGAAAGGAAAGTTAATATATTATGGTTTATAAGGAAAACATCATAATGCTTTCAAGATATGGCATGAGTTTTGTCATCAACGATGAAATAAAAATAGATAAATCCATTAGTGGTTTAAAACCACCCCTTTGAATGGATATATCTATCCAAGAAATAGGGAGTTATGAATAAGTACTTTGATGTGATATCAAATTATAGATGGTGTTTTAAAAATGGTCCCATGGTTATAGAGATAAGAAATGAAAAATGGATATTCAAGTTGGTGGGTCAAATGAAAAAGGAGGAAAGAGGATCCAACCACCCACATGTTAAAAAAGTGAGAAGAAGAATTATTGGAATTGAATAAAAGAGCTATAGAAATGATTAAAATGTAGTATATAAGGTCACCAAGCTCATGAATGTTTAAGATACATGAATAAACTAGGCAACATGATGGAGGAAATGAATGAATTTCCAAATGCACCACCCATGGATCAATACTTCAACTATAGGGAAAAAGTGAACTAATAAATCCAATGTACTAAACCACAGTTCCTAGAAGGTAATGAATATCACCAACCAAAAAATCTAAAGGATTAAGTGAAATCTTATTCCATCACTTCTATTAAAGTGGATCTTGATAATGAATTCTTATAGGGTAAACTACCTATTCACTCAATTGTGGAAATATTTTTATTTGATTATGGTTATACACATTCATTTATATCCTATATGTTTTCTAGAACTATTGAATCGAATTCTTGGTACCTTGAAGTGGAGATATGTTTAAAAACACAAAGTGGTGTGATCATTGCAACCTAAGAGTTATACTCTTCTTGTGTTAGTTTATATTAGGAGATTCTTCCATTGAATATTGTAATCTATCCAGTGGAGAAATTCAAAATTGTAATGGGCATGGATTAAATCTTATTCTATAAACCACACATCAACAATTCGTAAAATTAAATCTATTTGTATATTCTGAACCATCTAATTATCCTATAAAAATGAAAGTAAGATCCTTAATCTGCTTGGGGAAATCCCTCAATGGTGTGGGTGTTGATTCCCTTTGAAGAGGAATAACTTTCCCAAATATATTAGTTGAATTAATGTATCAACCTAGTGGAAATTTTTTTCATAAGGGAGTATACTGATATATTTCCTAGAGAGTTTCCTGAACATCCACAGTATTGTTATATAATGGGTTCATGTTCCCTAATGCATACACATGGGGTGTATTGGTGCTCCTTCTCATGGAAAGGGATGGATAAATGTAGTTGTGTATCAATTTTTGATAGCTCAATAAGACTATTATAAAGAGCAAGTATCCTCTTCCAAGGATTAATGAATTGTTTAATAAACTATAAGGAGCTTAGTACTTGTCAGGGGTGGATCTTCCTTATGTATATCATTAGTTAAAGGTATAGAAGGAAGATATTCATAATAAATCTTCTAGTACAAGGTATGAACACTTTTAGTTTTTAGTAATGCCTTTTAGATTTATTAATGCCAATGTAATTTTCAGGCATTTTAATAAAATATTATTTAGGGACTATCTTAACAAATTTTATGTAATTTTCATAGATGATACTCTAATTTCTTTCCAAGAGAAATGAGAGACATAAAGAGTGTCTAAGTATAGTGATAAAAATATTAAGAAATGATAAAATGTATGCTATGTTTAGAAAGTGTGACTTTCTCATATATAAGCCACATTCATGAGGTATGTGATCACAAGTAAGGGAATTTATGTGGACTCTTCATAGAAAAAGTCAATTGAGGAATGACTTAGACTCACTAATGTCAAATAAGTATGTAGTTTTCATGGATTTATAGGGTACTATCAATGTTTTTATGAGAAATTTATCATGATTATCTGGCATGATAAATAATTTAACATTTAATGTGGTAAAATAAAGTTGGATATAGGTGAAACACACTACGATTTTGTGAAATATTTTTTTTTCTAAATTAATTTAATCTTTTTGATATTTTTCTTTTCACAAAACATTTAATATAGCTTGTTTTATATGAATGAGCCAAGTTATTCTTGATATGTACCCAAAACAAAGTAGAGGTTGTGATAAAAGAAACACTAAGATTAGCTTTTTATTTAGGGAACACTATTTTGGATTGTATTACACATAATTCTAAGCTATTTTGATAGCTTGCATTACATGAAACCCGATTTTCCATGAACTACAATATACTATTAATCACTTAATTAAAATAATTTATAGTTACCAGCTAGCCGTTGGGATGGAAATTAAAAAAAATATTGAAAAAATAATGAAAAATTCATTTCAAAATTTATATAAAATTAATCCTTTCTTCATCAATTTGCTAAAATTAAAGTATGAACTATTTGAAAATTAAGAAATTATTTTTCGACGAAAACTTTTTTTCCATGTGCACGCACCATTTTATATAAATAAATTAAACAAACCACTAATGGGGAATGTTTTTAATAGAATTTATGTATTACATAATCATTCAAATTTTTTAATATTCATTCAATTTATTTGATAAGCATAATATAAGAATAAATCCAATTTTATGAACAAAAATATATATTTTTTTTGAAAGAGTGATTTTACCACCTTTTAACGGTGAGTAGATTTTAAAAATAAATTTCCACACTTTTATAAATTATATATGATAAAATAAAACTAGTATTTTTAATCATGATATCATAATTTAATATAATTAAATTTTTGGTATTTTTCGGATAAGTTAGATGTTCAAATGAACAGTGAAACAAATACTGAATTTAAGTTGAAAACTGCTCTTTCGTATAACTTAATTATATAGTTATATTATGTTTGGAATTGATTTTAAATTATAATTAGTAAAATTTTAAATAAATTAATCCAATTTAGTTCATTGGATCAAATATCACATTGATATTTTATTTAAAAACATTTTAAACTTTTGGAATTTTCACATTAAAAACATGTTTTGTCATTTAATTAATGGAATTTATTTTAAATTAATTTTATCCAATTGTATTTTTAGAATTGTAAAAAATTTATTCCATATTTTGAATCATAATTTATAAATTTATTTATTAGGTGCCTTTTAGTTTTGGACAATATGAAAAGAAACTTTAATAATTTTTATTGCCACAGTTAAGGGTAAATCTGGTAATTAAGAGTAAAAATAATATTATAAATGTTATAAAACTGCCCTAATACTTTAAAAATATTATTGGATGAGGTAAATTAGAATATTATCACATAATGTTATAAATTTAATAACATAAAGGATTATTTTCATTAAAATGAATTAGATATTTTTAAAATCAAAGAGAGTAATAAAAGGTCACACTCTTATTTTTAATAAGTATAATATTTTTAATATGGTTATAAATAGAATAAATTATTGAGAATATATTTTATTAATATATATATAAGTTTTACAAACATCCTGGCAGTTTATTTTTAAATTTCACTATATAAATATTATTTATAAATAATTACACAATGATGATGAAATATTTATTCAATTAATGAAACAATCAATTAAATGAAATTATAAATATTAAAATAAATCTAATTTGACTTAATAAATGTTATACTTGAATTTTATATGTTCTTATAACATTTTTGGGTTGTATTAAATGAATTGTTTTGAATTGAAGTTGTTGTATTTATTTTCTTAAAGTCATTGTTATGAATAGTTTCAAAATTGACACTAATGATATTTTATGACGATAATATTTTATTACATTATTTAATAATATTATCAATCCTAAATAATTATTATGCGGATAAATTATATTCTAAAATATCCTAAATAGACCATTTATGGTTCAATTTACACCTTACAAAAAAACGTCAACATTTTAATATTGAAAAAGTAGTTACCATAATTAAAATTAAAATAGGTTAACTGAGGGTTAATAAAAAAATATGGTTTGAGACAACACCAAACCACATATAAAATATATTTTTTGATGGTATTATAACCCTGAACCACATTTTATTAGAATACCTTTCAATTTTATGTATTTTAATTGATATTTAATTTATTATAAATTAATATTTTGATAAAATTCTAAAAGTTCCATGTCCCTCTCTTATTAATGGGAACATCTTATTATCTTTTATTCACACATAATAACATACTTGGTTCATCCAAAATACATATAAGTATCCTTAAAACATTTATAAAATCATTCTGTAATCCTTACCTTTGTAATAAATCCAACCGAAGAAGTCCTTTCGAGCAAATCAAAAGATGATACCCAGAGAATAGGTAGCGATCATCATCCAACATTTTGTTTTTATTTATTCATTAAACCCATTAAATTATATTTATTTAAAGTTTATATAATAAACTAAGTATTATAAATATAATAATATGTTTTATATTAGTTTTTCAGTTTGCACTCATACACCTTTCCATCAAATGGGATACACAATCATCGTTCAAGTGTACAGTGGACTACCGCCTCACGAACCGTTGTCATTAATTCTTCCATTTACACCTTTATATGTTAGGAATAATGATTTAATTTATATTTTTATATGATATTTATAATTTATTTTTAATTGTTGAATTATTATATAACACATACCTTCATGATTTCTGTTTTATGTAAGTACAATAGCTTCATTTTTGGGCATGTCACTACTGAAAAAGAGTCTTTTAATAGTTCTATAATAGGCCTTTATCAGGGCTAAAAAATGTTTACTACTAGAAAATGGTAAAAATACCTAGGATTTTATTTGTTATAGATAAGATCTATTAAAAGGTTCATGTAATAGCGCTAAAAATTCACTAACAAATCACCCATTTATCAGCACTTTTTAGCATTTTTAAAGGGACCTTTTAACAATGCTTTTTTATCACGTTAATGTGTGTAAAACAATATTGTTTTTGATATCTATGACCCAAAAACCTTTATCAATGCTTCCCCAACACCTTTTATAGTTCTCCACCCCCTCCCCTTATCAGTGCTTTTCGCCCCACCAGCCCATTATCAGTGCTTTGCAAATTTTCGGCCTCTTGCGCCCACCTAGATTTCAAATATGCACCTCTCTTTTGAAGATTGAACTCCTTTACCACTACACCATATTTTTTTTGTTCTAAATTTAATGAAATTTTTATTTATTTATATATATTGTTACAAATGTATATTTTTATTCATATATTTATATAATTATTTTTAAATACATTTATAAAATATGTGTGTGTGATATATATATATATATTTATTTATTTATATTTTTTAAAATATATTATATATTTTGTTAATTTATATATACTATAATATAATATAAATATATATCTATTTATTAATACTCATATATATGGATATGTGAACATTATTTTTATATATTTGTATAATGTAAAAAAATTGTTATATATTATTTTAAAGAAATTTTTAGAATATATATTTATTTACATATATTGGAATATACATATACCAATATATTTTTTAATTATTGACATAGACACATTTATAAATAAATATTAATTATATAGGTGTGTGTGTGTGTGTGTGTCTATATATGAATTATTTTTTATAATATAAATATAATCGATAATTTTTTACTTTAAAAACGAAAAATAAAAATTTATTATATATATTTATAAAAACATTTCTACATAAATAAGTTGATATATATATTTATATTGGTGATTTAATATAAGTAAATACAAGACAATATACATATATTTAATTATAAATATAACTAAATTGTGGAAAATGATAAAAATTAAAAACCATAATATCAATGTGAATGTAATCATATGGAATAAATTAATTTCCCACTGAAAAAAGATAATAATACCCTATTAAAAGATTCTAAAATTCCATTGAATGTTAGAAAGTTAGGATACCCGAACTAAAACCTCATTTGTTTAGTCCTTTAGAAACTATTTTGGCCCTAAAAAACAAAAAATGGGGCACTACCCAATCAATAAAGTGTATAAATATTTACAAGCTTCAATTTGTTATGTGGTAGAGCCCAAACAGACACCCAGATTAAAATTAATGGCCTTTTGATGTTTGAGTAATGTTTTCAACTTATTTGAGATCTTTTATTTTTTTTAATTTTTAATTATTATTAAATGACTATTACTTGATAATAATTAGCAAAATATTGATTAAAATATTTTTTTAATTATTTTATAATCCATTTTCACTTAATGTTTTATATATTATGTATAAATTCCTATTTAGCATTATTTAAAACATATTTGAAAAATATTAATTATATTTATATCAATATAAATATGTTTATATATTAATTTATTTTTATTGAAATATTTTTTTTGATGTATACTCATTATCAGTACTAGTAAAAAAGCACTGATAATGACCCCCACCCCCACCCCGTTTATCAGTTCTTTTTAACTAGCAGTGATAAGCCCCACATCTGGTCTTTCATACTAGAATTGACAAATATAGCCCTTTATTAGCCCCGTTTTAAAAAAACTGTTAAATAGGAGGCCTTTGTCGGATCTTTTTTACAAGTGCTGATAAAGGGGTCCCTTTAACAATGCTTGTTTAGTGTAGTTAAAGTCTCCCTTTAATAGTGCTATAAAAGAGATATTAATGACCCCATTTAATAGCGCTTCTTCTACTGCTAAAAAAGGGTCTTTAACAGTGCTTTAAGATAGCATTATTAAATCCCTAGCACTGGAAAAACCTAGTTTTGTAGTAGTGTGTGGACTACCGCCACCTCAAAGAGATGTGATTCATTCACACATTACATGGAATGTCTTAATGATGGTTTTAGTGAAAATATATGATATATATGAAATGATCATTATACTTTAATGGTATTATATATATATTCTTTATATTTTTTCTTTAAATACGAAAATAAAATGGAAGCAATGTGCATGCATGCGTACGGCCTACCATCTCTGTGAATGGTGTATTTAATTTTCAATATTTTATATATTATTATAAATACTTATATACTGAATATATATGATATTTATATCATGTTTATCATTATAGATATTATGAAACCATGATATAATTAAGAGGACCAAAAAATATAACAAATTAAAACACATATAAAAAACAAAGTGGTTATTACAAAAAATATAACTTTAACATGAAATTGTTACTAAACAGGTGATAGAAGTCCATAAGTAAATCAAATATCATATGATATAATTGAATAAATTTATATAATATATTTATAATAAACTTATATTTATTTTATAGTATTCTTTATGAGTATGATGAGAGTCAATACAGAAGGTAAGGGAATTTTCCCTCACTTTTATTTCTGTGGGACACATGCCTTATACACTTCTTATTTCTTTTTTTTGGTGTATATACTTCCCCTTAATGACTTTTATATATATTATAATGAATATTATGGAATTTTCATATGTATATAGTTTTATTTATTTCATGTTTTATATGATTATAATGATTATGAAGTGATGAGTAATTATTTTATAATCTCATCAATAATCTGGATTATTTCATTTTAAATCATCATTGTAGAATGTTTATCTTCCATGTCAATGATTTATAAAAAAAATTAAAAATGATTTTACTATTCTCCTTTTAATTTGAAAATTTATCTTTACCTGTTTTTTAATTTTTATGAAATGGTTTAAAAAGAATATTTTTTTCATTTTATAAATAAGGCTCTTTGTGACTTTACCGATAAAAATATATGAAATGAATGTTTTTCTAACTTATCAGGCATGAATGGAATCTTCTTCAATCATAAAACTTTAAATATATGGAACAAATATTTTTAAATTATTTGGAATGAATGGAATCTTCTTCCATCATAAAAATTTATTGATTTTAAGCTTACTTTACAAGATTGTAAGATTATTTTCAAGTAATTTTTTTTTAATTTGCGCAGAATTTTAAGAATTTTTTTTTCAAAAAAGAAAGAATATTTTACTCAAGAACTATTTTCAAGTGATCTCTTAAAATTTTTTTCCATCTACAATAACATTCTTGGATGTTAATTATGTTTTAATGGCGATGTTTTTTCATGGATATTGTCTCAATTATTCCAATGGTTTTGTTCATTTTTATGATGGAATGATATTTATGAAACTTATTTCTTTTCCATGGGTTATGGTATTGTAGGAATTATGTTTATGAAACTCATTTCATTCCATGGGTTTTGATATGATTTATGTTCTTGTGGATCATATATGTATGGTTTTCCTTATATGATAGGTGAGGCCTATATTTCCCTCTATTTCATTCGGTAATGATTACTAACTCATGAGATTGGCATCGCTGGAATAGGGTGTGAACTCAATTCAGTAAAGGACATTGTCCACTAAAATAGTCTTGAGAGTTAACCTTGACTATTAATATGGTCATGGGTGTGAAATATGACAACCAAGTTGGTATGGGAAGTGAACCCATAATATTAATATGGCCTTGGTAGTGATCCCTTGATTATTATGGAAATCAATTTATATATTTATATTTATGTCACAATTTCATGTCTTATTAATATGTTATGATTTAATTGCTTATTTTATTGATTCTATTATGTTTTATGTCTTATTAACTGCCAACATTTATGCCTTGACTCGTGTATATGATCTTTAATATATAGGGTATTATATTTTAATGTTATTTGTATGTTCTCATACCCTTATGTTCATATTATTCTTACATATCTCCTTTGTTTACCCTTGTTGAGCATCTAAGCTCAACCTTTCTTATGATTCCTTTCCCTAGGTTATAAAGAACTGTTTTTAAGTATTATTACTAAAACGGAAGCTCTTAATGGGAGATGCTTAAGATATTTTGATAAAATTAGAATAATGTTTTCCATGTTTTGAAAGGAATTAAACTATTATGGTTCTCAGACATGTTTTTTATAATGTATTAAATATTCATCTAAAAAGACGTAATATCCATGTCTGAAAAGCTCAGGTTGTTATATGAATAATGTGAGGAAATATTTAAAGACCCCAAAAAGAGGCCAATATTTGTGCCTTTAATAACACTACCAACAACTGGATAAGGATTTTTGATAAACAACGATTCTTCAAAAAAAGTATTGGGTTTTGTACTCAAACGGAATTAAAATTTGATATTCCATACCTCTTGTTAACTGAAAATCCATGAGTATATCTTCCCAACACATGATCTATATTTAGCAGTTGTGATCTTCACTCTAACTATTTGGTGGCACTACCTCTATGGTGATAAGTGTGACATCTATACTCATCAAAAGAGTGTATAGTATATATTACATAGACGGATATCAATATGAGTTAGTGAATATCATTAGAGATGGTCAAGGATTTTGATTTCACTATTCCCTACCATCCAGGAAAAGCGAATAAGGAAACTTTTTCTCTTGGTAGAAAATAACCTACTATGTTATCCATTATACTGATTGAGAAAGACCATATCTTAATGGATATGTAAAGGTTGGATTTCAAAATCATAATGCCTTAGAATATATCCAACCATTACCAAATTATTTCCCAATTATCTATCCTATAATAGATAAAGGAGGTACAAAATATTGATTTGGAGCTTGAAAATATGTTGAAATAACTAATGGAAAGAAATATTCTTGAGTTCCAAATCATTAAAGACGATGTCATTAGATTTGGAAATAGACGTTAGGTGTCATTATCAATTGATATAAAGAAGTATCTATTGGATAATTTTCATTTCTCTTCTTTTTCTATATATCTTGGAAGTAAAAAGATATACAATGATCTCTAATAAAACTTATGGTGGTACAATAAGAATAAAGATATTGTCAAGTATAAATTTGATTTCTTAGTATATAATAAAGTTAAAGTAGAATAAAATAAGTATAAGGGGATGTTGCAACCATTTCACTTACCCACAAGCAAATGAGAGATCATAAGTATGGAATTATTCACTATTATTTTTTACACATTTAAAGAAAAAAAATGTTATATGGGTTTTGGTGGATTAGATCACCAAGATTTCCCACTTCATCGTGATTTTGTAAGATTTATCACTAAAAACATCCAATGTATACATAATAGAAAGTGGTGAGGATGAATAAAGTACTAATTTAGATCATCTCTAATCTTGATATAAGGTTCAGTTCTAAATTCCAGATAAGTATTTAATATGGTTTGAATACTGAATTAAATCTTAGTACATCCTATCACCCCTAAACTGGTGGAAAATATTAAAGGGGTATATAGCCACTCGTAAAAATGTTGAGATCATGCTCAATGTAATTTAATATAGGGTGGGATAAATATATCCCCTTATTTTAGTTCTCATATAATAACATATTCCATTTAAGTATTCAAATGGATCCATATGAAGTAATGTATGGGAACTAATGTAAAATATTATTTGTTGGGATAAATATGGAAAAAAAGCTACTTGGACCTGATCCTTTTTAAGAGATCACAGAGAAGGTTTAATCCATCTAACAACATATAAAAAATTCCAAGATTTGATAGAATAGTTGTGCTAAAAATTATCGAAGGGATATGGGATTTGATGTGGGAGATAAACATTTCCTTCGAATGTCACTGTGGAAGATAGTTATGAAGTTTGGAATGAAATGGAATCACAACACTAGGTACATTAGTCCCTCTGAGATCTATGGTCACATTTGAGTAGTGTCCTACCTACTTACACACAAACTAACTATAGATAAATTTCATGATCTGTTCCATGTATCACTCTTGAGGAAGTACATACCAGATACCTCACATGGACTGAAACTAGATATGGTACAATCAAATAATGAACTCTCTTGTAAGGATAAACCATTCAAAATGATGAACCATAGAGACAAAATTATATGCAACAAGATAACTCATGTTATAAATGTGTTTTAGTAAACTATAAGTTTGAAGAGGTGACATAGAAACTATAGGAACCAATGAAACAGAATTACCCTCATCTATTCTCAACTAAGAATATTATTTGAAATTTTGGGGAACAAATTTGTAAAGGGGGAAGAATGTAATGACCTAGTCATTTTAAATGATAATTGTTTCTTAAAATTAGTATTATATTATATATGTATTTTACATATAGAGAGTATAAATAATTAAACAACACTTTTTTGGTTAATGAAAACCACTACATTATTCAGAAACTAATCATAAGAAAATTATAAAAATTACAATGGGAAAAAATATAAATTATGAAAAGTAAATTAGGAAAATCCAGGGCCATCTAATATGCTAGAATCATCTCCCTGACTACCAGAACTAATGAAATGAAATAATATATTACTAAATCAATCAACATATTAGAATATAAAAATTTAAAACCTAGATAGGGATTGAGATGAATTTTGAATGATCGAATGGAGTAGTATTTATTGGAGGAAATGTGACCATTTGAATAGTGATGTGATTCTTAGAATAGTAACATAGCCATCAAGAATAGTAATAATACATTTGGGAATAGTAACTTGAATTTTGGAATAGTAATTTGACCTTAAAATAATAAAATGTAATATAAATACTATTTATCGTGAGTAATTCAATTAAATAAAATTATTATAATTCTAAAAAATAAAAATTGTGATTAAAAACTAAAAGAAAATATAAACACCTTTTTAATAAAATATATTTTATGGTATTTAATAAAAAACTAATTCATATATTAAGAGTTAAAAAAACATATGTTATAAAATTATTTTGATAAAATGAATTTCATTTTGGTATTCAGCACCTCAGAAATTTTCCATGGGTTATTTTTTATTAATTTAATGAAAAACATCAATTTTTAGGAGGATAGTAAAAAAAACATTACATAAAGTAAAATGACAATATCAATATTAAAGACATGTTTTATAGAAAATAAATATATTTTAATGAATTTTTTGGTATTTTTAAATTATATACAATTATAAATCTCCAAATATTTACCAAGCACTGGAAGAAGATAAGAAAAGTCAAAATTATTATCTTCCAAATATTATCATTGTATAAATTGAACTAAATAATTTTATAAATGGTGTATATGATTATAAATTCATTAAATTATATATATGTTATAAATTAATTTTTAATATTAAATAATTATATGATTATCCAAAATTCTTGCATATTGTCAATTCATCGCTGGTGCAAGCTCGTTAAAAGTTGATGAAAATATTTTTAAAATATTAAAATTGATATGATTTGGAGGAAATAGTGTCTTAAAAACATTTAGGTATCAAAATTATAGGTAAAAAATTATTTAAATATCTTAATTTAAATTCAATTTTTATCATGATATTTTTAAAATTTAAATTTTATAAATTACCAAACATGACATTAAATAGTATATAATGTAAAAAATGTTTTATAATTTTATTAAAAAATATAAAATCATATCATTGATAAAATATTATGGATAAGGATCATAAATTTCTTACCTTTTCAATTTATTATCAAATTTTAAATTTTAGACAATTTTTTGTACCGTTAAATATGACATCAGATTTTTCCAATAAAAGGGGATTCATTCTACCGCTTTCAAATCACCTCAGAAGTCCAATTTTATCTTCTTATTCTGAAAAAATATTCTATAAAATTATTTCCCCATGTTAATAAAGCTTTATTATTTAAAAATTTCCTTTTTTCAAAGGCTTTGGAATTGATCCATAAGTGGTGGTTCTAGCAGCATGGTAACAGTTTCCAAGCTTACTTATTTGTTCTAATTATTTATTAATATTTTATAATATATTTAAAAAATACACATATTAAGCATCCATAATTATATATATATACATATATGTGCTATTTGAATATTTTAAATCCATTTAGGATGAATGATCCTCTAATACCTCACACCGAACTATTCTTCATAAGTTGTTACTATGTTAATATACATGTTTTTTCAAAACTGTGTCTTTTTATTTCAACTATATTCTCACTCTATTAAAAACAATATTTATTATTTAAAGTTATTATGAAATTATAGCCTAATTTAAATTTAATATTTATTCAAGTAAAATAAATATTGGGTTTTCTTTCATTTAAACACTTTTGAAAAACATCACTCATCGTGGTATTTTTACGCTACCTAAATAAATAGCGCTATTTACCTAAATTTTTAACATTCATGTGAGTTTTTAAAAAAAAAATTATGATTTAATGCAACATTAATTTTCAACTAAATTTATTATTATTATTATATTATTGTGAAATATCTATCATAATAATGTAAATATTAGTAAATAATTATGTATGCTTTTAGTTGTTAAAAATACACATATTGAGGAATATTCTCATAACAGTAACAATTTCATAACCTATTAAACTATTTTGATCCTATAAATATATGTAAGTAATACATTGAACCTTAAAGATATTATAGAATCATTGTATAATGAACTTTGACTATTACAAATATACTGAATCTATTTTTAATATTTTGAATTGAATAACCTCTGACCGACTGATGCGAATAATAAAAACTTAATAAGGGAATAAAACATTATAATAAATATTTAAAAAGTAAAAAAATAAACCAACATGAAAAGGGTTCTAAATTAATAAAATATTTAATATAATGTTTTTATTTAGGTGGCTAGAGGTTGTATGAGGCATTTCAAGACTTAAGGTAAGAAGTTTTTCTTTTAGACCATTTAATTAAATATTTTCAGTTATTTATTTCCAAACCCAATATAAAATTTTTTCGGTAAATTTTATTTCTCATATTATTATTTATATTTATAGGTATTTTATAATTTACATCCCTTTTCCTCCCAATAGGGAATTTTTTTCCATTTTTCAAAATCATATTCGCTTATCTTAATATTTTTTTATTATTAGATAAAAGGTATATTTTAATGAGTTTTATATTAAAATGAAGGATCGTATGGGTTTTATTAATTTTATGGTTCTTTTATATTATATTGGATTATAGGTGGGTCCAATATAGCCCCACATTTCATTGGTAAATGATTTATTCTCTATAGATATGATGTTGGAGTTAACTGTTTAATTAATTTCACTATAGATGATTCTAGAATAAAACAGTTAAGAAATTACATTGAAAGGGTGATAATAATATAATGGCCCAAGAATCCTTCATAACTATTATATTGTTTTATGATTTCTTATGAGCCTATTTTATAGAATTTTTTATGAAAATAACATGATTTTTATATTTAAAGTGTGTTTATATTCTTTTATAATTTCAATGATTTTTTCTTAATGTAATTTTTAAGGTCTTTCATGAATTGAGATGGAAAAATGGGATTTATCAATATTTTATACCCTTTAATGAGTTTTATAATCAAAACCTATTTTTTTAAAAATAACATGGCTCAAGGATGAGTAAGAACAATTATGAGGTATCGATCTGAATATGATATTTTCATCTTGAAAAAGGAAAGTGTATAATTTAAAGAGTTTTTATTAATAGAAATAATTACCATATATGGGGAAATTATGATCTTTTTTATTTAATAAATTTTCTAATTTATGAAAACTCTAAATCTAAAATCTAATGGTAATGAATGTAATGAAATATTTTTTTAAAATCTAATAATTATATTACGGTTAAGCATAGTCTATTACCGTTTGTATCGGTTTAGGGTTTAAATAACATTATGGGAATGATATTTTAGATTGAGGGAAATTTAAGATTTATAGCTAAAAATATGGGTTAATAAATTTATGGGTAATCACAATTTGTAGGTATATATATTATTTTGAATTTTTTGTGTGATTGATGATATTTTGGATGACATTTGTTTGGTTTTTTCAGGAATATGTGATTGAGTAATATATAACACTTAGGTTTAACTTGTGATTTGTTATTAAGGTTATTTGAGAATAATGTTATTATATTTTTCAGTAAATAATATAAAAGTTTAAAATAACCATAAGGGTTAATATTTTTTGTGTCAATTATGGTAAATTGGAATAAAGTGTTTTTTATGAGAATATGTTGAGTGGTATAGATAAACCTGGGTATTAAAAAGTGATTTTTTAATAATATGAAAAATGTTATTTTTGGGAATGTTTATATATATATATATTAGATCATAAAATAATCATGGAATTTTTTTGGTTAACATGTGATTTTTTATCTAATTGTTTGATATTATTTAAGTCATAAGGATTGAGTAAATTTTTTAAGAATATATAATTTTTTATGGTTTCATGTTTTTATAAATAAGATTATTTTGAGAAAAGAATACAATATTTTGGAAGAATATATGATTAAGGTATATGTGCATTATTATTCGTAATTAGATGATACTTTATGTCATAAGGGAAGAAAAGTTTTACTTTGTTTGAATATTTGATTTGGTGTTTTAGGTTCTGATTTGTCCATGAATGAGTTAAATAATTTTAGTGATTTGTTATTTTGGGAATTATTTAAGTTAGAAATGGTTTTTTATTGTTTATATTGATTTTTTAAATACTTAATTATTACTTATTCATATGATTTCTTATTTATATTCTGTTGGGTATTCTCCTTACCCAGGAAAATAATTTTGGTTTTCTGAAATTGGTTATAAATAGGTGGAAGAATATATTACAAAAAATATATTTCATACAATGAGGAAACTTTTAAACATATATTTCAATATTTCTAAACATCATAAACCCTTTCTCATCATACTAAAGATAAAATTTCAAGGACAAAATTTCTTTAAGGGGTGAATAATGGGACAACCAAGGTATTTTTAATAAGATATCACATTTATAGTTCATTAGTTTTCACAAAAATGAATTAATATATTTCATTTAAAAATATATATATGTTTATATCATGTGTTAAAAGATATTATATAACAAATTATATACAAATTATACATTTAAAATTAACATCTTTATATTTTCATAGGAAAGGTTTCTCATTTTGAGGTTAAATTTAATTTTGTAATTTTTTTTATTATGATATATTTAATGAATTATTTAATTATTAGATATTTTAAAAATTGATATTTTTGTTATATCACTCAATTATACTTTATATTTATTATTATGATAATATTACAAATAATTTTATTAATGTATGGAATAAGAAAATGATTTTCATTTGAAAAAAATAGTTTTTATTTTAAATAAATTGCATTTCCATGTATGATATAATTTAATTTAAAAATTAAATTTATAATTTCTTTAAATTAAATTTGATAAAAAAAATATTAATTTTGTTTTCTTCATCACAAAAAAAATTATGAGTAATGTTTAGAATTTTTTAGAGAATCATAGTCAATATATATATATATAAAGAATATTGAATATTTTATGATATCATCATGACACAAATATGGATTAAAAATTCATAAAACATATGGAATTAATAATAAATTATAATATAATAAAGATACCATGAAAATATTATTTTATTTATATAAATTATATTTTATTCCAAGACAAATAAAAAAACTATCATTGACGCTACAGTAGTGCTTTTACATCACTATAAATGTCAAAATTGATATGTTTGATATAATATTTAATAAAGGATAAGGATTCGGTTGAAATTAACGGAAAAAATATGAACAATCATATAGTTTTCATATATATTTTTAGATTTTAAATTTATATATTAAGATAAATATCAAAATATCTACCACATGCTTGCATAAGGTAAGAAAAGTCAAAATTCTTATCTTAATAATGTTATCATGGTATAAATAGGATTAAATTATTTTATGAATAGTTTTAAATAGTGATAATTATAAAAATAAATATATATTTGTGTTATTAAATTATTTTAAATATTAAATAATTTTACGATTACCCAAAACCCTTAAGTAATTTGGATGTGATGGTTGTGAGTGGGTGAAAAGTAAAATTAAATAGCTTTAAAAATATTGTCCTAAAGGTTGGGGTCAAGGCTCTTTATTAAAAAAGAATAGAAAGTAGGAGTCCCTTTTGAAGGGTAAGGGAAGACCTAGTACAAGTCTATAGGACCAAAGACACATAGGTGCACACCATGGCTTTAGAGGAACAAAGCCCAATTAAAGACACACAACCAAAGCCAAGCAGCTAAAAAGCCCAGTGGAACAAAGTCCATAATAAGTGAGTGAAACAAATACCCTAAAAAAACCAAACACAAGACCACGCACAAAATCTCAAAACTCGTTCAACACCATGACCCGTACGATCTCGAAGACTCTGGAACTACAGGTGCCATTCAGATGACCGGGGAGCCCACCAGATGGACTATCGCGGCACCGGGTGTCCAACAAATCCACACTGCCGCCATCAGAGTGAAACACCATCACCGCCCTCCGCATCTTTGCGACGATCCGTCGGAAAGAAAACCCATTCCATCGAGTTTTTTTTAATACATTTTTTCAAAAAAAAATAATTTTGAAAATACCACCAGGTTAAAAAAAAATATTTTCTTACCCCCCAAAGGCGGAACCTGGTGTGCCGCCTTCGGGGGGTTTTCCGTACAGGGCAAGGCGGCACACGATGTGCCGCCTTTGCCCAAAAACTAACCGCAAAAGCGGCACACCAGGTTTCGCCTTTGCATAAATATTTTTTTTTTAAATTTTTTATTTTTATTTAAATTTTTTTGTTTTGTTTTGTTTTATATATATATATATATAACAAAACTTTTCAGAGATTTTTTCTGCTATTTAATATCCAGCGGTTCTGCCATTACAGCAGTTTGGATTCTGACTGATACCCTCACCCAGGACTCCCTTTTATAAGGGGGTTTGCCATGAAAATCAAACTTCATTTCCGATGTGGGATTCTAGTTCTTCTTTTCCTGCATAGTACATTCTGTGTTTCTGATGTGTGATTCTGTTTCAAGTAAGCAACTTTGAAAGACAATAAAACATAAATTATAAGACCAATATAAATGAAACTTTAAACACTGATTAAAATTATAATAAATAGTTGAAAACAAAAGTAATTTCATAAAAAATGTTGATACAAATTAATTTATAAGCT
Source organism: Viscum album (assembly GCA_963277665.1). Lineage (NCBI taxonomy): Eukaryota > Viridiplantae > Streptophyta > Magnoliopsida > Santalales > Viscaceae > Viscum > Viscum album. Next base: position 166,074,045 of record OY728125.1, on the reverse strand, counting down.
TTCAAAACCACCTACTTGAAACTTAAACATATTTCAAGTACGTGACATTGAAAGCTTATAAAAGATAAACTATAACACCAATATAAATTAAACATTAAACATTGATTAAACATATAAGAAATAGTTGAAAAAAAAATAATTTCATTAAAAATGTTGACCAAAAATAATTTATAATCTTTCAAAACCATCAACTTGAAACTTAAAAATGTTTCAAGTTCCCAACTTTGAAAGACTATAAAACATAAACTCTAAGACCAATACAAATGAAACGTTAAACATTGATTAAACATATAATAAATATATAATTTAGGTATCAAATTTTTATTCAAATGTTGTAAATAAGTATATTTAGGAATATTTCCAGAGGAGTGGTGGATCTTCGAGCTGCCAATGGCGCGGGGCTGGCTGCGTTGGCCATTGGCGATTACCATCTCTCATTTCCAACTGGAATGCTTCTAGTTTTACATAACTGTTATTATGTACCTAGTGTTACCAAGAACATAATTTCTGTATCATGTTTCGATATGGATGGATTTATTTTCAAGTTTGGAAATAAGGGTTGTTTCTTTTATAAGAACAACGTATGTTATGATATGACACATTTAAATAACAGTTTGTATGTATTAAATTAGGAAAACCAAGTGTTGAAAATCGATAAAGAAACAAACTCAACTGACTCATACAACACCCAGTTGGGGAATCACCATCTCAGTCATGTAAATGGGAAGCATTTGACAAAGCTATCACTACTACAAAAAACAGGCAAGGGAAGAACCACTTTATATCACCACTAAGAAAAAACTGATGATAAAGAAGCCATGTATCAGTGCTAAAATTTTAGCACTGATGCAGGGTAATCTTTACCATCACTGAAAAAGCGCTCATAAAAATCCCCATTATCAATGCAAAAAAAGTGCTGATAAAGAAGGCATTTATCAATGCTAAAATGTTAGCACTGATACAGGAAGGATTTATGAGCGATTTTTTAACGCTGATAAAACCGTAGTTCCATATTTTTAATAAATGGTTAATGATAGAATAAATCTTATTAATGATTAATCAATGTATTATAGTGGGTAGTGATTTAATGATTGTTTTTACATTAAAATGGTTAACAATTGAAATGCATATGGTAATAAAAATCCAAGAAATTATAATGTTAAATGCAATAAGAAGTTGGTAATGTTGATATGGATGCTTATGTGATTTGTTGGGGATTATTTGTGTCATTATAATGGAATTGGTTATAAGAGGGTGGTAGTAACAAGGCAATGTTTGAAGAGGGTGTTTGGAGTGTTAGTTTGGTGTAAACCCTTAGGAAAGATTTATGTGTGACTATATACTTATTATATTTTCTTATTATTTCTTACACACCACCACTTGAGTCGAGAAACCTGATTGAAATCCATATGGGTACTTTGGTTCTGAGTGTTTTTCTCAATATCTAGATTATAGAGGGAACACATATAGAACCACTCCCTATTCCCTTCCCCCCTTCACACTTAATATGCGTTGTAATGGATCACAGTGGGTGTATATATACGACCTATAATGATTTTTGGTTTTGGTGTATATATATTCTTTTTTACATGATTATGTGTATTTGGTGTGGATACAAAGTGGGGGTTGTGCATTGTAGGAGGAGAGTATGATTTTTATGTCCTTCATGTTCACGATATCATACTGTGATTTGGATGTGATGTGTGGTTGTTATGTGGATATGGTTTTTTATGTGTTTGTGACATGTGTATGTGTGGATATATGGTTATGGTATTATATATAAGGGGTTTAAGTATAATAAATATTCCATTAGATTGTGAGAATGACCATATTAGTGGGGAAGTGGATGTAGGGTAATTTATTAATATATAGTCATTTGATATTACATTTAAGATGGAGTTTGGAATTAGACACTAATGGGGATAGAATGGGATGATAGGTAAATAATATTTGTTAAAATTTTCATATGGAATAACATGGGAGACCATCTATGACACAAGTGATTACCCCCCTGTGATTTAAAGTAACTTGAGCTTACCAAAAATATTAGGCATGATTATATTGAATGTAGGGCAGAGACCTAGGAGTGGTAGATTTATCATTCTTGATTATTCTTGTGTTTGGACTAGGGTGATTTGAGGAAACTATAATGAATCTAAATTAATTATATTTTCTAAATTCCATATTATAGAGATTATGATAATCCTTTCTTTACAAATAGAGTTGGCTACTGGTTTTCATCCATATGTATTTTAGGTTTGGGAGGTATAAAAGGATGGACTAGTTGACCATAGAAGGGTTGACCCAATATAGGAGGATCAGTCATAGAAGATGATGACATGTGAGTTTTACCATCTATGACACAAGTGATTATCCCCACGAACCACTTTGTGTTTGGAAACTGTGTTGATTTTGATGGGGGGTCTATCCTGGTTCTGTTGATTTCCAAATCATTATTAGAAATGGTTAGGCTCAATTAATCTCTATTTTTATAAGGAAGTGGTTATCTTATACTATATTTGGAAGTCTTGTTTTGTGTATTTGAACCATAAATACTAATATTTGAGATTCAAATAGGATGGAGATGAATAATGATTTGATGGATTCTAATCGTTTGACAATAGCGTATGAGAACGGAGTGAAAGAGATCATAATGTTTTCAAAGGATCACACAAAGGATCCTTCTCAAATCCATTGTCCATGTTTACATTGTTGTTATTCTAGACTACTTACTCTATAGGAGTTTTAAGAACATTTTATATGTCACGGAATAGATCGGAGTTATAAATGTTGGAATAAACATGGAGAAAAAGAGAATATAGTTACTGGCTGGGATAAAACTACATTTTATGTATCATCAGATATGAATACAAATATGGATAATGAAGAAGACCGTATAGAGGATGTGATTATAAATGTCAATGATGATGATGATCGTATTGAGGAAATGACAAAGAAAATTGAAGATAAACTCTATGATTTCCAAAAATTGTTTGAGAAGTTAAAGAGTTGTGAAAAGACGTCATTGTATGCTGGTTGCACTAAATATTCAGCATTGTCAACTATATTGATGTTGTATAAATTGAAAGTATGCAACAGATGGAGTGATATCAGTTTTACGGAACTACTTTCTCTCTTGATTGACATGCTCCCAGAAGAAAATGAGCTCCCAAGCTGGGCATATGAAGCTAAAAGAAATAAAGATGGGAAATTATGTCATCTGGATGACTCTCCAGCACTCATAGTGCATGGTCTGTTATGTTGGTAAATTATAACTTTCCACCCTAGTTATGCATGAAGCGGAAATTCATCATGTTATCTATGCTTATATCAGGACCAAAATAACCAGGTAATGATATTTATGTTTATCTGGCTCCTTTGATTTTGGATTTGATGTTATTTTGGGATTTAGGTGTTATGATGTATGATGCTTATAAAAGTGAATACTTCATGTTAAGAGTGATGTTGTATGGGATAATAAATGATTTCCATTCTTATGGAAATTTTTCAGGCTATAGCATTAAAACAACTCAAGGGTGTCCCATGTGCGAAGAAAATAAAGAATCAATTAGGTTGAAACATTCATCTAAATCTGTGTTTCTAGGACCTCGTAGATTTCTACCTCATCAGCATAAGTACCGATCTTGGACAACATCATTCAATGGATGTTCAGAACAACATGCAACACCGTCTCCACTAACAGGTGATCAGCTGTTTGAGAAAGTAAAATATTTGAACACTCTTTTTGGTAAACCATTTTCGAAAAACCTTACAAAAATCGGTTGAAAAAAGTGACCAGTTTTTTTTTGATTTACCACACTGGAATTGTTTTGTATGTCATACATTTTCTTGATGTGATGCATGTGTAAAAAAATATATGTGACAGTGTTATAGGAACATTGCTAAATTCCCTTGAAAAAACAAAGGATATAATTGATGCAAGGTTAGACATGGTTGACATGGGAATACGAGAAGAGTTGTCTCCTGTGAAGGGTGAAAATCCAATGTTTCTTCCTCATGTTGTTTATACTCTTTCTAGGGAGGAGATATATATTTTTTTTCAACTTGTTCAATGATGTAAAGGTTCTAGAGGGGTATTCATCAAATATCAATAACATTGTGTCAATAAATTATATGAATTTAAAAGGATTCAATTCACATGACTGCCATGTTTTGATAAAAAATCTAATTCCTACAGATTTACATTGCATTTTTCCCAAGAATTTTTATCATATGTAAACCAAACATTGTTTCTTTTTCAAAGATATATGTAGCAATGTTTCTTTTTCAAAGCTATATGTAGTAATGTTTTAATCAATGTTTAATGTTTCATTTATGTTGTTCTTATATTTTATGTTTTATAGTCTTTCAAATTCGCGTACTTGAAACATTTTTAAGATTCAAGTAGACGGTTTTGAAAGATTATAAATTAATTTTTATGGACATTTTTTAGGAAGTTTTTTTTTTGTTTTGAACTATTTCTTATATGTTTAATCAATGTTTAACGTTTCATTTGTATTGGTCTTGGAGTTTATGTTTTATTGTCTTTCAAAGTCGGGAACTTGAAACATTTTTAAGTTTCAAGTTGATGGTTTTGAAAGCTTATAAATTGTTTTTGGTCAACATTTTTAAGAAATTATTTTTGTTTTCAACTATTTCTTATATGTTTAATCAATGTTTAAAGTTTAATTTATATTGGTGTTATAGTTTATCTTTTATAAGCTTTCAAAGTCATGTACTTGAAATATGTTTAAGTTTCAAGTAGGTGATTTTGAAAGCTTATAAATTAATTTGTATCAACATTTTTTATGAAATTATTTTTGTTTTCAACTATTTCTTATAAGTTTAATCAGTGTTTAAAGTTTCATTTATATTGGTCTTATAATTTATGTTTTACAGTCTTTCAAAGTCGCGTACTTGAAACAGAATCACACATCGGAAACGCAGAATGTACTGCGCAGGAAAAGAAGAACCAGAATCCCACATCGGAAATGCAGTTTGATTTTTAGGGCAAACCCCCTTATAAAAGGGAGTCCTGGGTGAGGGTATCAGTTAGAATCCAAACTGCGGTAATGGTAGAACCGCTGGATATTAAATAGCATAAAAATTCTGCTGAAAAGTTTTGTTATATATATATATATAAAACAAAAAAAAACAAAAACAAAATTTAAAAAAATATTTATGCAAAGGCGGCACCTGGTGTGCCACCTTTGCGGTTAGTTTTTGGGCAAAGGCGGCACACCGTGTGCCGCCTTGCCCTGGGCGGAAAAACCCCCAAAGGCGGCACACCAGGTGTCGCCTTTGGGGGGTAAAAAAATAATTTTTTTTAACCTGGTGGTATTTTCAAAATTATTTTTTTGAAAAAATGTATTAAAAAAACTCCATTCCATCCAGATCTGGTCTGAAACCAGATCTGGAACAGATCTTCGTCGCAGTTCGAAGACCATCGTCTGCAGCCCCGCTGACCGAATCAAGCGCACGCCTCCGTCACTGCTCGAAGATCGTCGTCTGTAGCCCCTCCAGCCGAATCAATCCCACGCCTCCGTCGTAGCTCGAAGACCCGCCGCAACAGCTCACCGAAAGCATATGAACCACGAGACTCCACTGAGAGCTGATGGCAGTGACCTCGTGGCGGTGGGATCCAAGAGGGAGGTCGTCGCGATCAGCGCCCCTCAGGGAGAAGTTGCGGATAGTATTGGGGATGTCGTGGGGTCATTGTCGGTGAAAGGAACCAAGAGGCGGCTGCTGGGTCAGGAGCCATATCAATCCCGTCACAGGTGAAGCCACCAGTGGGTGGGATGAAGGCGGCGCAAACCCTAGGAATCGAAACCCTAGGTCGTTGTGGGGAGAGCTCTCATGCAACGCCCCTTACAGGCCCATCCTCCATTCATTTGTATATACAAATCGCTTTAAAAATATTACAAGTGATATTTTTTTGATGAATTAAGGTCTTGAAATATTTTTAGGTATCAACGTGAATGGTAAATAATTATTTAAGTATTTAATTATAATTCCAAATTTATCAAGATATTTTGAAATATTAAATTATAAATACATCCTTGAAAATATATTTATAGAGTATTTAATGTAAATAATGATTAATAAAATGACTAAATTTTTAATATCTCATCATGACACAATTGGGATGGGTTAGTGTAGATCATGCCATAAATTCTTCCTTTATGTGAAACTTTTCATTTTAAAATTATATTTTTGATAGTTAAAGATTTATTATTTGAGAAAAATGGCATCAAATATTACCTATAAAAGGAGACTCATTCTGCACTTTTTAAACCACCTAATCATGTTCAATTTTATCTCTGCATTATACTAATTTTACACTATATACTTTCTTTCCCATTTTCAAAAGGATCAATACCATCTAGAACTCCTTTCTTCAAAATCTATAGACTCGATCTAAGGGTTGTGGCTCGTGGAGAAAGGTACGGGTTTCTGAGCCAACTTCATCTTCTTTATTTATGATTTTTTACAGTAATACTCTTTTTTTAAAACTAAAATTAATATGAATAAATGAATTTATTTACATGCTATTTTCATATGTTTTATCCACCACATATGAAATATCCTTTAATACCTCTCAACAAACAAATTTTTGGTGACTCATTACTATTTAAAAATAAATGTTTTCTCAAAAATTGTGTCTTTTCATTCTAACAATATAATCATTATCCTTAAAAATAATTTTAATCATTAAAAATATATAAAAAATAATAGTTTAATTTTGATCTAATTTTTTTATAGAATTAAAAAATATATTTTTTTCCTTCTTTTAAACAATTTGAAAAGAATCACTCACTCTTGTGGTTTTAAATTACAGAAATAAACAATGGTGTTTTCATAAAATTAATACCTTAAAATTTGTTTTTAAAAAACTATTTTATAAATTAATATAACATTAATAACCAATTAATTTAATTAATATGATTCCGATATGGTGAAATATCCATCAAAACCATGAAATTAAAATTAAACAATTATAGATATATTTAGTTATTAAAAACATGATTATCGAGAAAAAATCTAGGAATGGTAACAATTTTATAAAAAAATTAATTCCTTTTCTTCTATAAGGATATGGACATATTAAATTATTATATTTAAAGTTTATGGAACCATTATAAATATACCTTTAATCATTAAAATTATTCCAAAGCTATTTTAGAGATTTTGAAGTGAATGGCCTCAGAATGGTTGTCGTAAATGATGAAAATTTAATAAAGGAATAAAACAAGATAATAAGTTATTTAGAAGAAAAAATAACATGAAAATTAACATAAAAAGCTTATAAATAAAAAAAAATTATTAATATAATTTTATTCATTAGACAATTAGAGGTCATATGTGATGAGATGATACACAAGGTAAGGGGTTTAGCATTAAAATTTTTGCATTTAATTTTTTGAATTCTTTGAATCATATTCCTATATAAAATGTTTTAAATGAATTTTATTTCTTAAAATATTATTTACCTTTATAATTATTTTTTATTTTGATTTATTTTTTCTCTTAATGGGGAATTTTTTTAGTAATTATTTTAAATTCATTTTCTTTTAACTTATGAGTTTCTGATTATGGGTTGAAAAGTTTGTTTTAATGAGGTTTATATTGAAATGAAATATACATTGGGTTTTATTCATGTTATAGTTCTTGGACATTGTATATATTGATGGGTGGGTCTATTTTAACCCTTTAATGAATTGGGTGATGATTTATTCTATGATGATATAATGTTGTAACAAACTATTCATGTTATTTCATTACGAGTTTTTGATGTTGGAATAAAATATTTAAGTTATTACATTAAAAATGTTACAAAAATTGACTGGTCGAGTTATTCCACTAAAATGGTGTTGTGAATATGATATTACTACTAACCTTCATGATTATTCTATTTTTATGATTACTTATGATATTTTTAGGGAAATTTCTCTAAAAACTTGATTTCATGTTTTAAAGTAATTTTATCTTCTTTAACAAGTTCAAAATTATTTCCTAAAAGGAATTAATTTTCAATGGTTTTTATGAATTTTGATGGATTAACGGGTTTTTATTTCTTTTAAACCCCCTTACATAAGATTCAACTCCTCCTAGGTTTAAAAAATGCTTTTCATTTTGTACAAGGATGACTAGGGATGATTATAATTTCCCTCTCTAGACATGATATTTTTATATTTAATAAATCAAGTGTCTCATATAAAGAGATCATTTTAGTAATAAAAAATATCATATATAGAAAAATAATAGGGTTTTTATCTAAGTGATTCCTTAATTATCTAAAACATTAAACTTAAAAGGTAATGGAAATGTGAGTAATTAAAAAAAATTCTATAAATATAGAAATTATGATATTATTAAGTATAATATATTACATATTTACTTATTAATTGATATGAAATGATATTTGTCAAAAATGAAGTTTAAAAACCCATTTTTATATTAATTTTTTCAATATATTTTAAGTCTTTATTTACAAGTTAAGTTACACATATTTTTTAATTTCACTTTAAATAAATGGAATTAAAATTATGAATTATCACATAAAAATTGGATAAGAGTAGCCATATTAATTTTTTTCTAAAATAATAATTATTATGGTATAGAAATAAATTGGGTTAAGTGGGTGTAAAAATAGGAAAATTAACATGGATTTAAATTTGTTTAATTCATTAGAAATTTATGCAATGAAAAAAATAATTTTCTGTATTGTGAGTAATAAAATAATTTATTATAAACATTTCATTACCCAATATACCTAACTCTAATTAGATTCCATCTTTACAATTCACCTAACTCGTGTTTTCAAATAAATGCCCCACATTTTCACATATAAAGAAAATATCATCTACTTATTGCAAATTACTATATTTAATCAAAAATATTTTGAATAAATTAAAATTTTAAATCTCCCAAATCCTTCTAAGATGATGGTAATCTTATTGTTCATGAAGGAATCATAAATCTTTTATTCCAAATGAAGTCATGTCAAGGAGTGAATTCATCAAGTATGTGTCTAAGTTATTCTTAAACTATTTCAATTAACTTCTCATTTACACCATTATAAACCTAATACTACACTATAATGATTTTGTATTGTCATAATTATTCTCTAGAAAAAATCCTTGTAATATTATATAGCTATAAACTCCCACTCATCCACTAATATATCATGTCATTGTCTGTTCAGCCACTTACATGAATGATGCTATACTAGTATCATAATTATTGTACAAAAATATGTATCAAAACAATATTAAGATTTATATTATATGTTAATGAATAATATATTTCATTAATATGGTTCAACAGGGATGAAATAAAAACAAACAATCATTATAAAGTAACTCATGTCTATCGGTAAATTACACAAAAAGTGTTTCCCATGGGTTCTATTATCATAGACCATACAAATAATTTCAATCCAATGAAAATAGTGATACATAAATAATATAAAAAAATGATTTCAATGCCATTTTATTTTTTTTAATGACGAACTGGATAAAAATTAATAATGTACAACATTACCATTATGAAACATGCATGAAATAATTTAAATTAATAACATTTGACGATGAAAATAAACATTAAGTAACCAATGTATTATTAATGAAACATTATAAATTAGCTATATTAATGGGTAATATATATGAATAAGGTTCATAAATAATTTATTGAAATTTTTATTTTTATTATTCCTGATGTTAAACAGCTTTCATGGAAGTAAGGAATGAAATTTAAGGGTTTTATTTCCAATATTATTTTAAATTTGAGACTTTAATGACTAAGTTTACATCAAGAAAAATCATATTATATTTCTCAATAAATATATATCTATTTTATTTTCCTCTTAAATTTCATATGTTTTAAATTTACTCCTATCATTTCACTTACCCACTGGTTCATAGTTTACCCAAATTGATGCTTGTAATAGAAATCAAGCATACCTCTTATTTTTAGTGAGAAAACTTTTTATTTCAAATTAATATTATTTATATTTTATTATCAATGTACTTATACATACCTATATTAGTTATAAATATATTTTTTAATGAACTTTACTTTCTTTCCAAAAAAAGGAACATTCTTTAACATATTGGGTATGGTCATTTTCTAATGACTTTTACCTTCTTTAAAAATTGTGAAAGGAATATAAATTTATAATTATTTCCATACTAATGAATTTTCCCATAATATTTTAACAATTTTATTTATGAAAATTACTCTCCAATATTTTGTTTTTTATATATTTATCTACCATTTTTATTATAAAATATTTTCCTAATAGTTATCAAGAACATAAAGGGTAATTCATTTTCTCTCTCCATGTAAATAATAAGGCTCTTACAAAAGAATATTGCATTTATGTCATCATCATATAATGATTCTTATGTTTCATTATGAATATACTCTAAGTAAACCATCCACTTTCTTTCTTTGTATAGTTTATGATAAGTTCTTATAATATTTTTCATGAAACATGTTCTTTTCCATAAGATTATCGTGCTTTATTCAAATTATGACTTCTTTTAAGTTTTTTGTAGAATAAATACATATGGTTTATCATTATGTTTTGGTTGGAATAATTATAGAAATAAAATTCATTAGGTAATGTTTTATATCTCATGATATCAATATTGGATGAGATTTGTTAACCATTTCATCTATGTGTGCCAACAAAGTGATCATACAGAACAAGCAGATAACAGTATTGAAGGTGGCACCGTTTTCCAGTGTTTGCCAATTTTTTGGGCCTAAAAATCGACAAATAAAGAAAAGTGGTTTTTGTCAAAGAGACTTGTGCACCGTTGACTTGAAGGAGAGGATACTTGTGTGCCTTTTGTTTTTCAATATCAGAACATGAAAATATGGAAAATGAAGAAGGGTACCCAAGTTTTATGTTTGGTCGTGCAAGTGACTTGTGCAGTAGAGACTTGTGCGCCGAAACTTGCACGCCGTCACACAGGGTATCAAAATGCCTATAAATAGAGGTCGACCCCTCCTCAATCGGTAAGAAGTTCTAACTTAGATAAAACCAGAGCTCCTGTCGCGTAGGTGTTGTGGTCACGTAAGTGGTGGTGGGTCGCGCAAGTAGAGGTTGTGCGCCAGTTGTTTGTTGTGAATACAAGGTGTTTTGGGTGAGAAAGGGTGTGCATCACCCAAGTTTTGAGTTGGCGATGGAGGTGTCACGCAGGTGGTTTGGTGACACTTGCGTGCTAGAATTTGAAGAAGCGCAACAGTTGATAGTTGCCCGCCAAAATCGGTTTGGGGGTAAAACGGTGTGAGTCACGCAGGTTTGGTGTTTAAGAAGTGAGAGTCACGCAAGTGGTTGAGGTGTACTTGCGTGCCGACTTTGGACCTGTGTGCCTGCTTTGAAACTTGCGTGCTTTCTTGGAGAAGAGCACCGGGTGTAGTTGAAGCACGCAGGTCTTTTTGGAGCCACACGAAAGCTGGAAGATTGCTCGATACATTCGATACAAAGTGAGATTAGTCTACAGGTGGAAGTTGGACTTCAACAGGGCATCTACATAAAATAAGGGATGTATTCATTAGCGAGAATGAAGATAACTTCACATCTATAAACTGAGTGGGACTTCACCAAAGGCAGTGAGTCAGGGGGAGTCAACGGGAGTGACCCGAGGGACGTAGTGAGCTATCCCTGAACCTTTGTAAAGACAGTGAGCATGTGATATAGTGACTGTGCCCGAACCTTTGTAATCCAAATCTAGTGAAGTTTTGGTGAATTTTGGTACAATCGAAAACCTTTCGACGTATGATCCTTGTACGTAGCCCTTAGTGGTGAACCAAGTAAAAAGTTTTGTGTCATCTCTCTGCATGTGAATGTTTGCTTTCTGATCATATTCATCACACATGTTTAACAAGTTCCTACCAACGTTGGAACAAGATCCATGACATTAAAAGAAAAATTGTCACCCTGATTCACCCCTCCCCTCTCAGGGTGTCCCGGGGTCCTACAAGTGGTATCAGAGGGAGGTTTTTGGTGTTGAATCTGTCCTTTGTCATCATGGAGAATGTAGTCAATGTTAGGGGAGTTCCTCTCTTCGATGGAAGAAATTTCCAGATTTGGATGAATAGAATGCGATCTCATATAAGATCCCTTGGAATGGATGTTTTGTTTTCCACTTTACAAGGTATACATGTTACTGATTCAATAGGGCCGGCTATGACTGATGCAGATAGGAAAATTCTTGATGCAAATGCTAAAGCACAGAATTCTCTCACCGTAGAACTTTCTGATCAGATCTATCTAAAAGTGATGCGTTTCACCTCAGCAAAGTCCATGTGGGATAAACTTGAAAATATTTATGAAGGAGATAACAAAGTGATGGAGGAGAAACTAAAAGTCCTGAACAATAGGTTCGATGATCTGAAGATGCATCCTGATTAGAATGAAGATTCATTCTTCAATCGAATTACTGAAGTGGTTGGAGCAATTCAGGGTCTATGTGAAGAAATAAAAGATGTTTACATTGTGAAGAAAATATTAAGAATACTTCCACCCCTGTACAATGCAAATGTGTCAGCCCTTGAAGAAATAGATCTTTCTAAACTTTCTTTGGATGATCTGTTGAGCAGCCTAGTGGCATATGAAATGAGAGTCAAACCAGAAGATGCTACTACACGAGTAAGAAAGGAAATGGCATTCAAATCCATGGAGAAACTGAAAATTTCAAAATATAGTAGTGGTGAAGATGATGAGGAAAAAGAAATTATTTCTCTCGTTTCTAAGAAGTTCTAGAAGGGAAAAGGAAAATTCAATGGGAAGATACCTCTAGCTTGATTTTGTTGTGGAAAAGTCAGGAACATTACTTCTCAGTGCTTAAGAATTATCGATGATGATGATAGCGATGCTGAAAACATTGAGAAACCTTAGAAAAGGTTTTTCAAGAAAGCAGACTTCAAATCTAGAAAGAAATTTTTGAAGAAGAGTTTTTTCTATGAAGAGGATGAAGATGATAATGAATTTTGTGATAAAGAAGAACCATAATTTAAAACTGGGAACCTTGCTTCCATGATGGCCACTGTTGAAAAATCAGAAGATAATAGTGGAGAAAATCAGTAAAAAACTAGTGAAGATCTAGAGTTGCAACTTAAGGATGTTGTTAGTAAGATTAATATTAAATGTAAGAGTTACAATAAGTGGAAATAAATTGTAGAAGAATCAACTAAATATGTTGATCAAATTGAAGCTGAAATTGAATGACTGGAAGAATTGGTGAAAGTACAGTCTAAAACACTTAAAGGAAATGATGATGTAGTGGGTCTGAAGCTGAGAATTGAAGAGTAGTAAAAGGTCATCAATGACCTCACCTCCAGACTAGAGGAAAATTCCAAGACTGCTGAGCGTCTTGAGGAAGAAGTTGTTACTATTAGGAGTAAACATGAAAAATATTTAGTTTCAAAAGAATCAAGGAAGAAAATACAGTTCATAAGGTTCTCAGAGGCTGAGCTGTTGGAGAGAGAAAAATGTGGCTCTAATGGAGTTGAAAAGATTTTAAATTATCAGAGACCTGCCTGTATGGGAAATAGTGGAATTGGTTGTGAGGTAGAGTCGTCATATGCAACAAATAAAGGCAACCAAAATAAAGGCAAGGTGAAAGTGAGTGATGTGGAAAAGTCATCTGAAGTACTGAAACAGAAACCCCCATTTCAATCTGAAAGAGGAAAAGAAGATATCCACAAGCCTCGTTGAAAAATGTACCCTCAAACTATTCTCCCACCAAAGAAAGAATGTGGATAAACAGAAGTGAGAATACATTTCTGCTCATGAAGTGTCGTTTTTGTGGCTATCTGGGCCATACCATGTCATCTTGAAAAGAGGCAAGGAGCTACTTTAATGGGGAAGATCTGGGACATAAAAAAAGGAGTCTGACTTCATATCCTCCATCTTATAGATGAAATAGTTTCTATGGATACTGTTTTAATTGTTCTAACTTTAGCCATAAAGCTATGTATTGCAGGCAGAGATTTGATAGGAGAGATTCAAAGAACATTCAGAGACTAGTCAAATCTCGTCAACAAGACAGTGTATCTCTTAAAAATATGTTTTCTCCTCTCGAAGAATACTTTGACTATGAAGAACCAATGTACATAGATGACATAATTGAAAGGCCATCAGTGCTCTATAATCAATCCAATGTCTCATGGAAAGAAAGGAATAAAATTGAGAAATCTAACCTTGCAGAGGTGGCCCTCAAAGCTACAAAAACCAACATTACCTGGATACTGGATAGTGGTTTTTCATCTCATATGATAGGTAATGTTGTCCTATTAATGGATATCAAAATGAAGGTTAATGGTACAGTGCGATTTGGTAATGATGGAGGTCTAAAAATCAAAGGCAGTGGCAGTACTGAATTAGCTAATGGAGAGCTAGAGAAGACTGAAGTCCTTTATGTAGATATTCTACATCATAATCTACTCAGCGTGAGTCAACTCTGTGACTCAGGACTTATAGTTACATTTAATCAGAAAGGCATCACTATCAAGTGAAAGACGGGCAATTCACTTATGAAGGGATGTAGAAGAGAAGGAAACTTGTATCAGGTTGACAGTAAAGAAAATGTTTTTTACATGACTGTTGAAGAAGAAAATAATTTGTGGCATCGGATACTGGGACACATCAATCAACAATAAATGGAGAAAATATCTAAATTTAGGATTGTCATGGAAATTCCCAACCTAAAGCATGAACGTGAAAAGTCTTGTGATGCTTGCATTTGTGGGAAGCTGGTCTGTAGTTCATATCATCCATAGAAGAAAATGGCATCTCATCTTCTTGATCTAATTAATACAAATGTATGTAGGCCGATTAATGTTTTCGGAACTCATGGAGAAAGGTACTTTGTCCTTTTCATATATGATTACATTATAATGGCATGTGTAATGGTCATTCACAGGAAACGACAAGTTCTTGACTGCATGAAAACATATCGGCGAATTACCGATAATGATACCGGATGAACAATCAAAGTGTTGTGATCTGACAATGGAGGGGAATACACGTCCATTGAAATTGAAAATTACCTGGAGAGTCACGGGAAACGACATGAGGTAGCTGTTGTGATAACTCCAAAACAAAATGGAGTTGTTTAACGTAGGAATCGATAGGTGAACAACATGGAATGAACAACGCTTATTGAGATCTTTATTCCACGACATTACTGGAAAGAGGTTGTTCAAGCAGCAGTGTATATTCAAAATCGAATAGGACTCTATATGGGTGAGACAAATACACCATATTAATTGTGTCATGGAAGGAAGCCCTCCTTGAAATGATTTGGAGTTTTTGAAAGTAAATTCTACATCATAAACAACAAAGGAAATCTAGGGAATTATGGTGACAATGCAGATGAAGGAATTTTCCTTGGATACTCAATGAAAAGTAAAGCCTATAAGTGTTTCAACAAGCGATTAGGAAGGATTGTGGAAAGGAGTTATGTTATGATAATTTTAGATAAAACCACAAATGATTCAAGGACATCATTTTCTTATGTGATAGAAAGTGAAGAAGAAAGTGACCGTGGAGAAAATAAAAACCCATAAATAGAAGAAGTTGTACAAAACACTCAACAGTCACATCATGATGTTAACTCATAAGAAGAATTTGAAGAAGAAACTATGGCTGGAGAGAATGCAACTGAACCGCACAGGAGAAATCTTAGAGATGAGATTGATCCATATAACATAATTGTGGACAAGAGTACACCCACTCAAGGATGAGGAATAAAAAACAATCTGCATTTCTATCAGTTGTGGTGCCATCCTCATTTGAAGAGGCTACAAAGGATGAATCATGGGTGAAAGACATGAATGAAGAGTTAGATCAGATTGACAAGAATCAGACATGAGATCTTATCCAGAGACCCGAAGGTCACAGTGTGATTGGTACAAAATGGATCTTCAAGAACAAGTTTAATCATCATGGAAGTGTTATTAGAAACAAGGTATGACTGGTATGTAAAGGATACTCCCAGATTTAAGGCGTTGATGTTGAAGAAACCTTTTCTCCAGTGGATAGACTGGAGTCAATCAGGCTTTTCCTTTCCATGGCACTCCAAAGAGGATATAAAGTATATCAAATGGATGTCAAGACATAATTCTTGAATGGTTTACTCAAAGAAGAAGTCTACATTGAACAACCAGTGGGTTTTGTTCTTTGTATTGACGAAACGAAGGTCTGAAAACTGAAGAAAGCTCTATAAGGTTTAAAGCAGGCACCACGAGCATGGTATTCCTAGGTGGAATCGTATCTCAAGAAGCTAGATTTCAAAAGAGGAGGAGTTGATCACAATCTATATGTAAATAATTCCCCAAAAGATCAGTTCATGGTTCTAGTCTATGTTGATGATATTATATTTGGTGGCAACAACAAGAAATCAGTGGATGAGTTTGTTATTAACATGAAATCATAATTTGAAATGTCTATTATTAGGGATATCACATACTTCTTGGGGTTGAAGGTGATTTAAAGGAAGGATTACACTTTCATTTCTCAGGAAAAGTATGCAAGAGAGATGCTGAAGAAGTTTAACATGCAAGACTCTGAACCAATGTCAACTCTGATTGTAGTTGAAACCAAATTTGGAAAGCATGAGGATGGGACTTCTATAGACCCCGCCATGTATAGGAGGATAATTGGGAGCCTACTGTACCAAACAGCGACACCACCAGATATTGTCTTTGCAAACTGTCTATATAACGACCCATACTTTACATACATTATTAATACTTCAAAATTGAAGCACACTTATTACAACATATGACAAAACCACAAAGGACCGTATAGGTATAGTGTCTTTAGAAACTGGGAAACATAAACAACTGGTTCATAAATCTTCTACAGTGTCTCCAATTTATTTCATCATATCTAGGGTCCCTTTTAGCGTATTCTACTTAATATCCATCTTCCTGACCTGGGGAAAGAAAACATAAAAGGGTGATCTCAAATGCTCAGCAATGGCAAATAAAGGAAATAAAAATCATATCATATCTTTTTGAAAATCAAAACCTGCAAAAGAGATCATAATATCTTAACATGGAATAAATCATAGAAGTGAAAATGAGATCCCCATAATCATAACATAAAACTTGAAACTTTGTGGAAAGCACACATAATCATGGAAAATCATTCCTTTTTAGTCATGACTCATTGCCAAGACTATCTTAGTGGACAGAGTCCCTTTCTGAACCGAGTCACCCTCGTTCCAGTCCTGTTTCACTGAACCAGTATAACCTACCATTCCAGACATGTCTATCTCATGAGATATAAAATCTTTACCCAATGCATTGGAGGGAGATATAGGTCCCACCCATCTTATAATGAATCATTTCTTATGTGTGCCACATAATCATAAATCATACATCATCGCATAACCCATGTAATAAAAAATGGGATTCTTAAACAACATGACATCATAAAACAATTCATATAAGATAAAGGAATTCATAAAAATTTTTCCATCACAACATAATCAAATCCATGTAATAATAGGGATAAAAACAGAACCCTTTATTATCTTAGATGGAAAATAATTTTGATAAAACACTTGAACTCCATTCTTGAGGAAAATATCCTTTCTTCTTCAAAAACATTTTTCCTTTCATAACATGTCATACAACTTTAAAATAAAAGGCGTTGATTAAAAATAAACTTGAAAACTTGTAAAGGAAGCTTCTTGGAAATAATGTTTTAAAAATCCATTCATGCCATATAAGTTAAAAAAACATTCTTTGTACTTTTGTCGGAAAAGTCAAAATGTACCTCGTACGAAAAATGACAAAAGATTCCTTTCATATCTTTTACTAAAAACTCACCAAAGGGTAAAATTGGATTTAAACAATTTTAGGTGGATGGAAACAACATTACATATTGAGGAAACATAGATGTGGATGATAAAATACACCCCAGTAAATACCAATGTATAAACAATCTCGGATAAAAATGAGATTTTGATATTTCCCTTACCTTAGGTCCGATTAGCTTTGTACGTGTCCGAAACTCTTGTATAATGGTTTAAATAATGTTATTGACTTATTCCAGAATCATACATATTGATATGATATCATATATGGTCATATTCTTAGCTTCTTGTTAGTAATATTTCATTGTTACTTGTTACTCGGGTCTTTATTGCCTTTTGTTCTTATGTGTGTTTTGCCGAATACATTCTTATTCTTCTTTTAAGGTTATAGATACCTTATATCCAGAATAGTATTAGTGTAACATATATCATATTTATTCATTCAATTCATTTATATAATTACTATGTAATGATGATCATGTAGAACGAGTCGCATCACATCGTGGAGACGGTATTCCGTACGTACGCACGAGTCATGATATCGTTCCTATGATCGTGGAACTGTATTGGAGTATATATATATTATTTCAGTATCAATATTACTTTATAATAATCATAAATAGTTACTCATTACACCATTATACCCATCCTTGTAAAGTGATGGTGGAAAATAGATTACACCACGGCGTGGAGACGGTATTCCGTACGTACGCACGCGCGGTGATTTCATTTTTCCATAGGATGGATAGAAGGTGAATTAGGGTTGTTTAATATTTATAATAACATATCAGTATGTAAGTAATACTGATGTTATTACTTTATTATGAAACAACTAAAGAAGAAGAAGTTGAAGAAGAAAGAAATTGAAAAGATCGGTAATGGATATTACCTCTTCTTTGGAACGCCTCTTTGAATCCTCCACTTAGGGAACTAAGATTGGTCTTTGAAGAAGACCAGGACCTCTAGGATTATTCTAGGGAAGTGGAGAGGAGAAAATGGCAGGGTTTTTCCGAGCTTTAGTTCTCAAATTGGTGTGAGGAGGAGGGGGAGGAGGTGCCCTTTTATAAGGGAGGAGAGGGGAACCTTAGGAATATCTCAAAATATTATTTTATATTAAAGTCAAAATCGGTTTATAATGGCTCCAAAGGGTCTTATTTCGAAGATAAGGTGGGGATGGGTCGAAACCCTATCAACCAATAGGATTTAGACAAGTTTAGGGTATTATTTTAACCTTATCAATTAGATTTAACTCTAAGTTAAATAATTTAACTTTTACCGTGTCTTTTTGTTTTCTTTCACTATATGGTTAATACAATTACTATAACATGCCAAAAGAACCCCAAATTGTTTATTATTAATATATATATCCTTATCTAAGTCATTTGGCAGAACCTTATATTTTTATTAATAAAATAACAATTAGTAATATAATATTTGATTTAAAAACTATTTTGTGTCAATTTTGACACTATTTGATATATGATTTTTGTTAAAGTCATAACAGAATTATATGTTCGAACCAAGTTGATTAAATCAACACTAATATATCATAGTAACCTAGAAAATTAGTGTAATTCATAAAAAGTCTCAAATTACATTTATTTTGGTGTTTATAACATCAATTATGTCAATATTTCATTAATAAGATAATTACTGCATCATCATTGTGTCATAAATAAATTAAATTATTTAATGTCTAAAAATTACAAATAAAATACCATCATGTATAAAATCGTTTTCGCTTTCTAATGAATATTTATAGTCGAATTTATCTTAGGTATAACCCCATATTAAAAATGATTTACTTATTAAACTTTGATTTTAACTATTTTAACCCTTCTTTAAATAAATTAATAATAAATGACCTAATCTAATCCAAGTGGGCCTAAATGGTCATATTTTATTCATAAGGTTGTTTTTGGTCGAATTACACTTATCCAATAGAATTAGGACATGTGTTAGGGTAATAGTAATATCATATTTACCCTTAGTTACCCTATTTACTATTAACCGCGGTAAAAAAAGTAAAAAGTTACTATTCACCAAAAAATTATTTTCATCTCATTGAACCAAATTTTAGTCCTTCATATTAACCGTGTCTCTCAGATTTTCGAAATTCCATTCACAGAAGCGGTAAAATTAAGTTTTACGCAAAATTCAGTTTTTTAACCTACCACTTAGTGGTTTCACTATTCATCAAAAATTGAAAGTTTTCAGAAAATACCAAAATTTAACCCTAGGCTAATTTAGGTATTCCGAATCCAAAAATGAAGTCCATTTTAAAAAATAAAGTTTATAAAATTTCAAAAAGTGGTTATTACTATTCATAACGGCTAGTTTTAATAGCATATTGTTGTTTAGTGAAACTCGGTATTGCGTACGACGCAAGCTATCGAGGAAGGTCGCGATTGCGTGTAAAGCAAGCCAAGCAAGTGTTGTGTAGAAAAAGATTCCTTTGATGATTCATATAACATAAAATTCTCGGGTGTTACATTCTACCCCCCTTAAAAGAATTTCGCCCTCGAAATTCGTCACTTTGTAACAAACAGATGAGGATACTTCTCCCTCATCATATCCTCAAGCTCCCAAGTATCTTCTTCAAGTTTGTGGTTCCTCCATAAAACTTTCACCAAGCGAGTGGTCTTGTTTCGTAGGACTTTTTCACTACGATCCAGAATCTCTATCGGCTGTTCTTCATAAGAAAGATCTTTCTCCAGCGGTACAACTTCTGAGCTGAGTACATGTGAAGGATCTGGTATGTAATTTCTCAGGAGAGATACATGGAACACATTGTGAACTTGAGAGAGATTCGGTGGAAGCGCCAATCGGTAAGCTACCTTCCCAACACGATCCAGTATTTCGAAAGGACCGATATATCTAGGGCTCAACTTCCCCTTCTTTCCAAATCTCATAACCCTCTTCCAGGGAGATATTCGTAAGAACACTTTATCACCAACTTCAAACTCTAGGTCTTTTCTTCGGTTGTCGGCATAACTTTTCTGTCGACTCTGAGCTGCGCTTATGTGTTGTTGAATAGATCTGACCTTTTCTGCCATTTCATCAACGAGATCAGGTCCTAATAGCTTTCTTTCCCCAACTTTATCCCAGCAAGTTGGAGTCCTGCATTTCTTTCCATAGAGAGCTTCATAAGGAGCCATCTGAATACTGGAGTGAAAGTTATTATTATAAGAAAATTCCACCAAAGGTAGGTGTTGATCCCAACCTCCTTTGAAATCCATAGAGCAAGCTCTCAACATATCTTCTAGGGTTTGAATTGTTCTCTCAGACTGACCGTCTGTCTGGGGATGATAAGCAGTGCTGAAACTCAACTCTGTATCTAGAGTATGCTGAAGACTTCGCCAGAACTTCGAGGTAAATCTCGGATCCCGATCAGATATAATAGAAAGTGGTACTCCATGCAATCTTACCACTTCCTTTACATATATCCTGGCAAGCTGATCTAGAGAGAAATCCTCTCTAATAGCAATGAAGTGTGCAGACTTTGTAAGAAGATCAACTATGACCCAGATAGCATTATTGCCTTTGGAAGTTTTAGGAAGTCCTGTGACAAAGTCCATAGTGATGTTTTCCCATTTCCATTCGGGTATGGGTAATGGTTGTAACATCCCCTTAGACTTTTGTCTCTCAGCATTAACATGTTGACAAACCAAGCATCGAGAGACATATTCAGCAACATCTCTTTTCATGCCATCCCACCAGAAGTACTCTTTCAGGTCCCTATACATCTTCGTGCTTCCAGGATGAATAGAGAATGAAGAACTATGAGCCTCATCCAGCAGCTCCTTCTTTAATTCAGGGATGGAAGGAACACAAACCCGATTCCTGAACTTTATTATCCCATCACAATCAAGGTTGAATTCAGGAACATTTCTCACCTTCTTTTGTAACTCGACATCTTCTTTCTGTGCCTCTTTAATCTTCACATGAATAGATGGTTGAACATTCATTTGAGAAAGATAAGATTTTTCCCCTTCCATTATAATTCCAAGATCCATCCTTTGTAAATCCATAAATATTGGATCTTTTGTGATCCTCATCATGGATAAACTAGCATGGTCTTGTCAACTTAATGCATCTGCCACCTTCTTTGCTTTCCCAGGGTGGTAATGGATTGAGCAGTCATAATCCTTAATCAGCTCCAACCATCTTATTTGGCGCATATTCAGCTCCTTTTGTGTGAAAATATACTTTAAACTTTTATGATCTGTATAAATATCACACCTTTCACCATAAAGGTAATGCCTCCAAATCTTTAATGCAAAGATTACCGCAGCTAACTCCAAATCATGTGTTGGGTAATTTTGCTCATGGATTTTCAACTGTCGTGAGGCATAAGCTATCACCATATCATTTTGAATAAGAACACACCCCAATCCCTTCTTGGATGCATCACTGTAGATCACAAACCTTTCTCCACTACAAGGCAGTGTGAGCACAGGTGCACTGGGTAACCTTCTTTTCAACTCCTTGAAATTCTCTTCACATTCCTCTGTCCAGACACACTTAACTCCTTTCCGAGTCAACTTGGTGAGTGGATTAGATAATCGTGAAAAATCTTTTACAAAACATCGATAATATCCATCCAAACCAAGAAAACTTCGGATCTCAGTTACTGTTGTTGGTCTCGACCATCTTTCGATAACTTCTGTTTTTGCTGGATCCACAGATATCCCCTCTTTTGAGATTATGTGACCCAAAAATGCAACTTTTTAAGCCAAAATTCACACTTGGTAAATTTGGCATAAAGCTTCTCCTTTCTCAGGGTCTTAAATATAATTCTCAAGTGATCTTCATGCTCTTCCTTGCTCTTTGAATAGAAAAGAATATCGTCTATAAAGACTACCACAAATTGATCAAGATAGTCTCTAAAGACTATATTCATTAGATCCATGAAGATAGCAGGGGCATTAGTAAGACCAAATGGCATCACTATAAATTCATAGTGTCCATACCTTGTACGGAAAGCCGTTTTTGGTATATCCTCCCTTTTGACCCTTAATTGATGATACCCTGAATGAAGATCAATCATGGAAAAGTATTGAGCTCCTCGTAGTTGGTCAAATAAGTCATCAATGCGTGGGAGAGGATATTTGTTCTTGATAGTGATCTTGTTAAGTTCTCGATAATCAATGCAGAGTCTCATTGATCCATCTTTCTTCTTAACAAATAGAACAGGTGCTCCCCAAGGTGACGCACTAGGGCGTATGAATCCCTTATCAAGATTCTCTTGGAGTTGCTTCTTCAATTCCTGCAACTCAATTGGGGCCATTCTATAAGGTGTCTTTGAAATTGGCAAAGCGCCCGGTACGAGTTCTATTGAAAACTCAACTTCACGATTTGGTGGAAGACCCGGTAATTCCTCCGGAAATACATCATAAAACTCCCGTACAATGGGAATATTCTTAATCATGAGTTTCTCACCAACCATTTGAGATAAATAAACTTCATTTAGTGGAATCAATACCCATAAGATGGAAGAAATTTCCACTGGAAGGTTATGTTCATCCTTGCATTGATAGACGATCGTATATTGATCTGGAATATGAAATGTGACTTCCCTTCTTTGGAAATTGATATGAGCTACATGTAGAGAATTCCAATCCATGCCAAGAATCACATCAAATTCCACTAAAGGAAGGATCACAAGATTTGTAGGAAGCACTTTCCCACAAACTTCGATCGGAGAAGAATTATAAACTTTTGATGCGACTGTTGTGCCATTAGGTGTTGTCACAGCTAACTCAACATCTAATTGTTGAGGTAATACGGTGATACCCTTAGAAAATTCTTTAGAAATAAAAGAGTGGGTGGATCCAGAATCAAATAAAACATTTGCTACTTTAGAGTGGATGGTCAGTGTACCTTTCACCACTTCGTTATCGTACTCCACATCGCTGATAGAAATTGCATGTGACTTTCATTTGTCTTTAGCCTTAAGATTTTGTTGACGTCGACCATCATCATCAACCCTTGGATTTGGGCATTGATTGGCATAATTCCCCATCTCCTTGCACTTGAAACATTGAAGTGTAGTAGGTTCATTCTGTGTATCCCTTCCTTTGTTTGCATCATTAGACATATTCTTCCCATTATCGCGGCATTCAAATGCCCGATGACCTTCCTTTCCACATTTAAAACATTTACTTGTCCCTTTAAGACAACTCCCTCCATGTTTCTTTCCACACTTTGAGCATAAGGAAAAGCTCATCTTCTTTTCCGTGTGCTCTTTAGATTTTTCTTTGAATTCCATCTTCCTCTTCTTATCAAACCCATGTGACTGATGGGTTATTCCAATATCCATCTCGACTTTGAGAGCACATCGAACGATTTCCTCGTAGCTATTGAAGTCCCTTATGGCTAACGCCCTTCGAAGACTTGGTTTTAAGCCACTAAAGAATCGATCGATCTTACTCTCAGGTTGGATAATAATACCAGAAGCGTACCTTGCAAGTCTTGTAAAATTTGCTTCATAGGTACCAATAGATTCATCATCCCTTTGATTCAGTTCAAGAAACTCTTTCTCCATCTTTGTTCGGAGAATACGAGGGAAGTACTTATTGAAAACTAAGTTCTTGAACTCGTCCCATTCCATAGACTCAATTTCATCCCTTTGCCTCGTATTCTTAATAAGATTCCACCATTGATCAGCATCTCCTTCCAAACGATACACTGCTAGGATGACTTCATCATGTTCAGAACATTGAAGAACTGAAAATATCTTTTCAGTAGTACTAATCCATTGTTCAGCAACTAATGGATCAGTAGACCCACTGAAAGAAGGTGGATGCTGCCCCATGAAGGATTCAACAGAATGTTGCTCCTTCCTTTGCTCGTTTGGAAGTCCTGCATGATTCATAGCTTGAGAAAGTTGTGTGAGCATGGCTACAAGATTTTGAATTCCAGCTCCCATATCGTTTGGTTTCTCAGGGGGACAATCATTGCATTGCCCATCGCATTCCGCATTAACACGGTTCCTTCGGGTTCCAGCCATTGACTAAAACCAAGAAAAATAGTGTGAGCAACACTAATTATAATAGGAAAACCACATAATTCAAGAATAAAATTTTCTTGCTTAAGGTCTTATCCTAGGTTATTCAAGGCCATTTCTAAAACACTAAGATTGTGTTCTATGCTTAGACTTATCCTTAGGGTTCTTACTAAGGCTTTCACATCCTAGTTTCCAAAGGTTGACTATACCTTTCCTCTGATACCAACTATAACGACCCATACTTTACATACATTGTTAATACTTCAAAATTGAAGCACACTTATTACAACATATGACAAAACCACAAAGGACCGTATAGGTATAGTGTCTTTAGAAACTGGGAAACATAAACAACTGGTTCATAAATCTTCTACAGTGTCTCCCATTTATTTCATCATATCTAGGGTCCCTTTTAGCGTATTCTACTTAATATCCATCTTCCTGACCTGAGAAAAGAAAACATAAAAGGGCGAGCTCAAATGCTCAGCAAGGGCAAATAAAGGAAATAAAAATCATATCATATCTTTTTGAAAATCAAAACCTGCAAAAGAGATCATAATATCTTAACATGGAATAAATCATAGAAGTGAAAATGAGATCCCCATAATCATAACATAAAACTTGAAACTTTGTGGCAAGCACACATAATCATGGAAAATCATTTCTTGTTAGTCATGACTCATTGCCAAGACTATCTTAGTGGATAGAGTCCCTTTCTGAACCGAGTCACCCTCGTTCCAGTCCTGTTTCACTGAACCGATATAACCTACCGTTCCATCCATGTCTATCTCATGAGATATAAAATCTTTACCCAATGCATTGGAGGGAGATATAGGTCCCACCCATCTTATAATGAATCCTTTATTATGTGTGCCACATAATCATAAATCATACATCATCGCATAACCCATGTAATAAAAAATGGGATTCTTAAACAACATGACATCATAAAACCATTCATATAAGATAAAGGAATTCATAAAAATGTTTCCATCACAACATAATCAAATCCATGTAATAATAGGGATAAAAACAGAACCCTTTATTATCTTAGATGTAAAATAATTTTGATAAAACACTTGAACTCCATTCTTGAGGAAAATATCCTTTCTTCTTCAAAAACATTTTTCCTTTCATAACCTGTCATACAACTTTAAAATAAAAGAAGTTGACTAAAAATAAACAAGAAAACTTGTAAAGGAAGCTTCTTGTAAATAATGTTTTAAAAATCCATTCATGCCGTATAAGTTAAAAAAACATTCTTTGTACTTTTGTCGGAAAAGTCAAAATGTACCTCGTACGAAAAATGACAAAAGATTCCTTTCATATCTTTTACTAAAAACTCACCAAAGGGTAAAATTGGATTTAAACAATTTTAGGTGGATGGAAATAACATTACATATTGAGGAAACATAGATGTGGATGATAAAATACACCCCAGTAAATACCAATGTATAAACAATCTCGGATAAAAATGAGATTTTGATATTTCCCTTACCTTAGGTCCGATTAGCTTTGTACGTGTCCGAAACTCCTGTATAATGGTTTAAATAGTGTTATTGACTTATTCCAGAATCATACATATTGATATGATATCATATATGGTCATATTCGTAGCTTCTTGTTAGTAATATTTCATTGTTACTTGTTACTCGGGTCTTTATTGCCTTTTGTTCTTATGCGTGTTTTGCCGAATACATTCTTATTCTTATTTTAAGGTTATAGATACCTTATATCCAGAATGGTATTAGTGTAACATATATCATATTTATTCATTCAATTCATTTATATAATTACTATGTAATGATGATCATGTAGAACGAGTCGCATCACATCGTGGAGACGGTATTCCGTACGTACGCACGAGTGATGATATCGTTCCTATGATCGTGGAACTGTATTGGAGTATATATATATTATTTCAGTATCAATATTACTTTATAATAATCATAAATAGTTACTCATTACACCATTATACCCATCCTTGTAAAGTGATGGTGGAAAATAGATTACACCACTGCGTGGAGACGGTATTCCGTACGTACGCACGCGCAGTGATTTCATTTTTCCGTAGGATGGATAGAAGGTGAATTAGGGTTGTTTCATATTTATAATAACATATCAGTATGTAAGTAATACTGATTTTATTACTTTATTATGAAACAACTAAATAGGAAGAAGTTGAAGAAGAAATAAATTGAAAAGATCGGTAATGGATATTACCTCTTCTTTGGAACGCCTCTTTGAATCCTCCACTTAGGGAACTAAGATTGGTCTTTGAAGAAGATCAGGACCTCTAGGATTATTCTAGGGAAGTGGAGAGGAGAAAATGTCAGGGGTTGGCCGAGCTTGAGTGCTCAAATTGGTGTGAGGAGGAGGGGGAGGAGGTGCCCTTTTATAAGGGAGGAGAGGGGCACCTTAGGAATATCTCAAAATATTATTTTATATTAAAGTCAAAATCGGTTTATAATGGCTCCAAAGGGTCTTATTTCGAAGCTAAGGTGGGTATGGGTCGAAATCCTATCAACCAATAGGATTTAGACAAGTTTAGGGTATTATTTTAACCTTATCAATTATATTTAACTCTAAGTTAAATAATTTAACTTTTACCGTGTCTTTTTGTTTTCTTTCACTATATGGTTAATACAATTACTCTAACATGACAAAAGAACCCCAAATTGTTTATTATTAATATATATATCCTTATCTAAGTCATTTGGCAGAACCTTAGATTTTTAGGAATAAAATAACAATTAGTAATATAATATTTGATTTAAAAACTATTTTGTGTCAATTTTGACACTATTTGATATATGATTTTTTTTGAAAGTCATAACAGAATTATATGTTCAAACCAAGTTGATTACATCAACACTAATATATCATAGTAACCTAGAAAATTAGTGTAATTCATAAAAAGTCTCAAATTATATTTATTTTGGTGTTTATAACATCAATTGTGTCAATATTTCATTAATAAGATAATTATTGCATCATCATTGTGTCATAAATAAATTAAATTATTTAATGTCTAAAAATTACAAATAAAATACCATCATGTAGTAAATCCGTTTAGCTTTCTAATGAATATTTATAGTCGAATTTATCTTATGTATAACCCCATATTAAAAATGATTTACTTATTAAACTTTGATTTTAACTATTTTAACCCTTCTTTAAATAAATTAATAATAAATGTCCTAATCTAATCCAAGTGGGCCTAAATGGTCATATTTTATTCATAAGGTTGTTTTTGGTCGAATTACACTTATCCAATAGAATTAGGACATGTGTTAGGGTAATAGTAATATAATATTTACCCTTAGTTACCCTATTTACTATTAACCGCGGTAAAAAAAGTAAAAAGTTACTATTCACCAAAAAATTATTTTCATCTCATTGAACCACATTTTAGTCCTTCATATTAACCGTGTCTCTCGGATTTTCGAAATTCCATTCACAGAAGCGGTAAAATTACGTTTTATGCAAAATTCAGTTTTTTAACCTACCACTTAGTGGTTTCACTATTCATCAAAAATTGAAAGTTTTCAGAAAAATACCAAAATTTCACCCTAGGATAATTTCGGTATTCCGAATCCAAAAATGAAGTCCATTTTAAAAAATAAAGTTTATAAAATTTCAAAAAGTGGTTATTACTATTCATAACGGCTAGTTTTAATAGCATATTGTTGTTTAGTGAAACTCGGTATTGCGTACGACGCAAGCTATCGAGGAAGGTCGTGATTGCGTGTAAAGCAAGCCAAGCAAGTGTTGTGTAGAAAAAGTTTCCTTTGATGATTCATATAACATAAAAGTCTCGGGTGTTACAGTCTAGCAGCCCACTTTCAGAGTAATCCAAAGGAGGAACATATGAAAGTAGTAAATAGAATCATGAGGTATATTCAAGGTACTCACAACTATGGCTTATACTTTACTGTAAGAAGAGATAGTGAATTATCAGCATTTTCTGATGCTGACTGGGCTGGCGATGTGGTGGAAAAAAAGTCCACCAATGGTGGAGCATTCTATATTGGAAATAAATGTGTTGGCTGGTTGAGCAAGAAACAAGAAAGTACTTCTCTTAGTACTGCTGAAGCTGAGTATATATCTGCCACAAAGGCATGCACTCAACTGCTATGGATGAAGAAATAATTAATAGATATTGGTGATGAGGTGAAGCAACCAATCATGATTTACTATGATAACAAGAGTGCAATTGATCTTACGAAGAATCCGGTTCATCATTCTCATACAAATCATATTGAAATTAGGTATCACTTTATCAAAGAGAAAGTTTAACAAGGCGTGATTAGAATGGATCATGTGGGTACTGATGAGCAAGTGGCTGATATCCTGACCAAGCCACTATCAGCGGCTGTGTTTGAGAATCATCGGTTGAACCTCAGTGTTCAGACACCTCCCAGTGCATAAGGAGGTTACGCAATACCCCTCTCCCCAGTTATGTTAATTTTTTTAAATCTGTTTATGGATGAGATGCAGGTTTGTGGGGGAGATACTATCCAGGGGGAGTGTGGTTTAAGCAGAACAATGAAAAATTACCGGTCTTTGGGTTTATTGTAAATGGGGGAGAAAGGAATAAATTTAGGCATGTAATGGTTTTGTGACACGTTGAGAATACAGTGTCGATGATATGATGGGAAGGAATACATTGGACATGTAATGGTTCTGTGACACTATAAGATAATTTATTGGGAGTCATTGAGAATTCCAAAACACGGGAACCCAATTCAAGCTTCCTCTCTTGTTTTCTACACCGAGAATTTCTCACATAGACTTAGGGTGTTGGCTGAGTTGATTCTTGCGTTTATGGTTTGCCTATGGCAGGTGCTCTATTGAATTTATTTACTGATTTCCAACAAACCCAAAGGGAGATATTGTTGGAACCACGGTCATTCTATGCATGAATTGGAGTATGGTATGGTTTGTGTTTATTGTCCATCCTCAGAGAAAGTTCAGAATGTGTGCCAGCAAAGTGATCATACAGAACAAGTAGATAACAGTATTGAAGGTGGCACCGTTTTCCAGTGTTTGCCAATTTTTTGGGCCTGAAAATCGACAAATAAATAAAAGTGGTTTTTGTCAAAGAGACTTGCGTGCTGTTGATTTGAAGGAGAGGATACTTGCACGCCTTTTGGTTTTCAAGACCAGAAAATGAAAATATGGAAAATGAAGAAGGGTTCCCAAGTTTTATGTTTGGTCGCGCAAGTGACTTGTGCGGCAGAGACTTGCGCACCGAAACTTGCACGCCGAGGGAAGACTTGCACGCCGTCACGCAGGGTATCAAAATGCCTATAAATAGAGGTTGAACCCTCATCATTCGGTACGAAGTTTAGACTTAGAGAAAATTAGATCTCCCACCACGCAGGTGTAGTGGTCGCGCAAGTGGTGGTGGGTTGCGTAAGTAGAGGTTGCGCGCCAGTTGTTTGCTGCGCATCCAAGGTGATTTCGGTGAGAAAGGGTGTGCATCGCCCAAGTTTGGAGTTGTCAAAGGAGGTTTCATGCAGGTGGTTTGGTGACACTTTCACGCCAGAATCTGAAGAAGCGTGACAGTTGATAGTTGCGCGCCAAAATCAGTTTGGGGGTAAAAGGTTGTGAGTCACTCAAGTTTTGTGTTGAAGAAGTGAGAGTCGCGCAGGTGGTTGAGGTGGACTTGCATTCCGACTTTGGACTTGCGCGCCGGCTTTGAAACTTGCGCGCCGGCTTGGAGAAGTGCGCCAGGTGTAGTTGAAGCACGCCGGTCTTTTTGGAGTTTCACGAAATCTAGAAGATTGCCGGATACATTCGGTGCAAAGTGATATTAGTATACGGGTGGAAGTTGGACTTCAATAGACCATCTACATACAACATAGGATGTATTCATTAGCAAAAATGAAGAGACCTTCATGTCTATAAACTGAGTGAGAATTCACCAAAGGTAGTGAGCCGGGGGGAGTCAACGGGAGTGACCTGAGGGACACAGTGAGCTATCCCTGAACCTTTAAAAGGTAGTGATCTTGGGAGAGAGTGATTGTGCTCAAACCTTTGTAATCCACAACTAGTGAAGTTTTAGTGAAGTTTGGTATGACTGAAAACCTTTCGGCATATGCTCCTTGGACGTAGCCCTTAGTGGTGGACCAAGTAAAAAGTGATTTGTCATCTCTCTGCATGTGAATGTTTTCTTTTCTGATCATATTCATCATATAGGTTTAACAAGTTCCTACCAACGTGGGAACAAGATTCATCACATTATATGAAAACGTTTTCACCCTAATTCAACCCTACCCTCTTAGGGTGTCATGGGGTCCTACATAGATCTAATTTAGATGAACTAATGGGTATTAGTCTGAGAAAATGGTTGGTTGTGAATTAACTCAATCTTTAGTTGATGTGAAAAAAATGGCCTAACTGTAAATCTAATTTGACACTCATAAGGGATATTCTTTGGTTTATTCACATGCACTTTATGAATCATTATGAACGATCTAGATACAATTTTATGGTATTCCTAGACAATCAAAAAATAAAGATACCCTGAGTAGCCTATTATAAAACTTAAAAATTCATGTGTTAGGGTATATATGTAATTTATTATTTATTACTTCAAATTTAATAGTTATCCTTTATAAATTATTATTCAATAAATTATTCTCATCCCATGAATTTTATTAATTTATTAAATGTATATAAATAAGTGGAATAGATTTAACAATGAGTGTTATGGAAAATGAAATGATTAACACAATTTTTAAACATTTGTTATGGGAAATGGTGTAAAAAGAATTTAGAAATTATAACCCAACTATCACATGAAATGAATAGTAATGTAAGCCATATTGATTCCTTAAACACACCAAAAATAGAGAAACTTTCTATCATATCTTTAATGTGTTAACATCAACTCTCTTTTATTATTTCTTCAAATCCACTACTTATTGATCAATGAATCAATGCATTAGAGTATATATTTTCTATAATCCCATGCTTAGACCATGATAAGGTTATTATATCCATTTTTTATTTAGAGGGTGAATCTGAGCAGTGTTTTGCACTCATAAAGTATACAACACAAAAATAGAAATTTAAATAAATATAATGGGAAGTGTTTATGAAAATATTCTTCATAAAAAATTTCTGAGAAATACTTTTATAAAAATGGTGATAAAATTCTGAGAGTTGAAAAAAAATAGGATGAATCCATTAGTACCAATGGATAGAACTTCATAAAAATTTCAAGGTACACCTCTAGTTTAATAATTAACCCTAAAATAAATACCAATCATTTTAGTGGCCTAAAACCAAGTGTAAGAACTAGGGACACCCTGAGGGGGTGAATCTAGGATAAAACATTTTTTTATTTTATTTTATATTTATTTTTTACATCAGGATATTGTTCTCCCATTAGATTGAACTCTATTAAAATTTTGATTAATTTTTTCATACAATCAAACATATACAAAAATATAAATGTAAGGTACCCACTTAATTTTATTGGTTTAACTATAATAGGTTACTCCAAGGATAATAAACTCTACATTGTTTTAGTGTACTAAATACACTATAACTCACTACTTGTGTAGATACAATGTTTTTTGTAATAGAAATCCTCAACAAGTCTTAGTTCCTCTTCCACTATTCCACTCACTACTTTTGATAGGGTTATAAGTTTCCGGAAATCACACTTATTCCCAAGGGTCACTCACTATTAATTTATTCTATGTACTAATTGGGTAAAGGTATATATTTGTAGAATGTTTATCTCTTCCATAGTTTAATGATATGAGGGTCACCAAAGAAGGATTATTGAAATTTTCATCATAAAATAATGTTATTGGTGCTCAATTTAATTCCAAATGCTACACATTATTCACCTTTTAGATATAGATAATTATTCGTAATAAGATTTGTATAAATTATCATTAATCTATAAACACATTGATCATAAATATAATTATAATAAATAGTAAATCTTTAAAAATAATAATTTCAAGGATAAAATTGCCATTATAATATTTATAAATGTTATCCACAACACTCCCATTTCTTAAATATGAACTTCAAGAAATTGTATGAAAACTTTAAAAACTGATATTCATATATTCACATAGGATTTATTTACTTCAAAGTATTATTTTTAATGTAATAAATTCCACAAATAAATCTATCCACTTGAATAGGATATGAAATTAAGGCACATGTTGCTGACTCTCTCTTCTTCTTCTCTAGGAACATGTAGTTCCCATTCACCCATTCATTATTTTAAATGTCTTTATATCTCTATATTTTATTCTAAATATAATAAATCCATATATCCAAAGAATAATTTGAATTTAAAATTTGATATTCAACTAATAGTTTTCTTTTAACTTCACCCTCTTTAAAATTAGACTCTTGATCTTTGATATTTTAATCTCAACCATTTAAATTCA
The DNA here is from genome assembly GCA_963277665.1 of Viscum album. Classification (NCBI taxonomy): domain Eukaryota; kingdom Viridiplantae; phylum Streptophyta; class Magnoliopsida; order Santalales; family Viscaceae; genus Viscum; species Viscum album. Next base: position 166,040,770 of record OY728125.1, on the reverse strand, counting down.
AAATGGGAGTAATCATATATTAGAATAACTAAAATACATGATAGTGAAATCCTTGTTAAAGTTGTTATTCAAACTAAACAAAAATAAATATCATACCATGTTTATCTGCTCCATAATATAAAAACATTCTCATTAGTTAACCTCCAACTACAAAAAGCCTTGCATCATAAACCATATATTACTTCATGAGAGTTCTTAATTTTCCAATATCAATAAATCTAATCTTATATTATTTTGGGGTGTATAATATAACCTTACATAGAAAATTTTCATTGATTTGATTTATTCTTGCGCTACACTTCTAATGCTTCATGGACAACACCAAATCTACAACATTACTAGAAAAACTCTTAGATAGCTCTATGGTATACCATTATTCTTTGAGGTGTGAAGTTATATAGACTCAAAATTTCTTAAATATTTCACCCAAACAAATTGCATCGTTCAGTGCACAAAAAAGGTGTTGTGACTTGGTCCTCCTTCAGTATTAACCAAGCTGCGACATAACCATCATATATGATGTTTTGGATCCAAAACATCTAGAGAGACCAAAAATCATTTGATCTGATTTATAGCCTTCCACGTTATTTTTTTGGTGTGTGATTGGGAATAAACAATTAATTACCATTATGTAGATAATGATTTTGGTCTGACAATATATACTATGGCATAAATTTTTTATAAAACCTATTGATAAAGCTTAAATCAGTTCCATGTTTATGTATCCTTTAATATATATCACCAATGAACTTCACATTTTAAACTCCTATATTTATCATAAAAAATATTCCAACCACTATGAAATTTCACCATTGTCTTAATTGAAAATTATACTTAGTTTTTTCATATTTAGTTTCTTTAATTATCCACCATGTCAAATATAGATTTACACCAATCCTTCAAATCAACCACCTTTCATGAGTTATCTTAATTAGAATCAAACATTATATATTTCCATCAATAATTTACACAATCATTCACATAATATTCATGACTCCAAAAGCATGAAATAAAATGTTTATTCACTAAAATATCCCTTTCAAAATTTCAAGTTACATATTAAAAACTCCATGAAATAGTTCATGAAATCATTCTAACTTAAAGAACCATAACTCTATTAAACATATTACCATTCGTTAAAACATATTTTCAATAAATCTGACACAACCTTATGGCTCTAAAAATATCACCAATTAGATTTTTTGACAATATCTCAAAAATAAAACTATCCCCCCCTTTATCATTAATATATAAATGTTCTTCATAAACTTATTCCCCCCTTTGGGTATCTCTTAATTATGAATTGTATTTTTTTCTCAAATATACACCCTCTATGACATCATTAATTTAAAGGGGATTATCACAAAACTCTACTACTTTTTTTCCCTTTTAATACTTCATTTGGGAACCTTCTTCTAATCATAACCCCCCTTAATTAGTAAACTTAATCCACTAAATTTTCAAACAAAATAACCATATTTTATACCTTCATGATTTAAATATTTAAAGATATTATACCACTTATGGAAAAACATGGAACCAATATCAATAATAATTAATTTATCTTCCAATCAACATACACTAATAGTTGCATTCTTAGCAAGAAATGTCAGTGAATTTAGAACTTGGGAATGAATCATAAAAAATCTCTAAACCAATAGAGATAAATCTATGTGTGAGAATCAATAATCAATGTTAATAAGAAAATATTTTACTTATCCCTCACTAATTCTCATACATCACATCCTAGTTAATGAATTTAAAAAATTAAATAGTAAGCTTATAATTACCTTAAATATATCACACAAAACTATTAGTTCAAAACTATATAAGAACTAGATTATGAGATATAACATATATTTAATCAATTGACACCACTTATTAGAAATATATATCACTTATCATGTTTTATCTTATATTCTTCATAAGGAAAATGGGTTATTTTTTTTAGTTACCCTTAAATCATGAAATATACTCAAATGACACCACAATTTTTTGTACATAAAAATATATATCGTAAAGAAAACTCTATGTTTGTAACCTCTTATTCAATGGGTTTTAAAAAAATAGGGAAATTTATTACATCATAAGGCCACATACCATATATATAATTCTAGAAATAACATAAATACATTTGGAAATTTTAGTTCTGGCTTTAACACTGGTTTCACTCCAAATAAATCATTAACTCAAATATTATCTCAACATTCCAACATACTCATACTGATTCATCATTTGGATAATGTTTAATATAAATTGTTAATCATGATGTGTCTTCAAACCAATTGAAAATAATTACATCTATCTCCATATTAGGTGTAATTCTTCTTTTTCATTTTATTAAATTATTGATGATACCCCATTAAAAATCATGATTGTACTTGATACTACTTGTAATTTTTCATCACTATGTGAATTTATAGATTTAAAAATTTTCATCTTAAAATCTCTCTACAAACGTGTATTCTAAAACACTATCATTATACCGAAAAAATTATACCACGTATATGTGATACAAATTTTAGAAACAAACTTTTCCTTTAACATACATTAGTAATCTTCTTCTAATACACACATGTTGCATATTTCTATTTTCATCAATGAACACATAGTGTATATTACTATTCCTATGAATCCAATATCTTTTAATTTATATACCTAGGGGATCATGTCCCACCTTAAAAATGCATCAATGAATATATTATAAACTTAGAGATAGGGGTTACATAAAAAATTCTCAAGTATAGGATTACAGTTCACAAACCATCCCTTTTCTTCAACTATTCTTACAAATATTTATCCAACTAACATTATGTAAAAAATTATAATTTTTTGATGTTTAAACATAAATTATTATTATTTTATATCTTTATTTTTATCTTAATTTTGTTAATCTTCTCACTATCATAAGTCTCCTACAATAAATCATCTATGAATTATTTTTAATGATTCATTTTCATGAAAGAGAAACTGCCAAAGTATTCAACCCATGATTTATAGTGGTATGGATGAATCTACTTAATTATACTTCTTGATTTTCCATTATGGACAAATGGGAAGCATCATAAATATTACTTTCTCTCCATTATTATTTAATTTTTCTATAGGATTATAATTTTACTGTATCTTCTTTTAAGTTATGATATGAATCCCTTGGGTAATATAATTCTTTTATGATTAATTTGGTTCTGTGCATACTTGAATACCATGAAATATGATCTTTGTTACCAAATTGATAAAATATGCATCTATGATAATTTTTTTCCTTTTTCTCTTTTCCATATTCATTTTTTCTTTCCATAGTAGATGGTATGAAAAATCCATCAATGAAACATGTGGAATATCTATTTCCCTTTCCACATAAAAACCATCTAATTAAATAAATATTTTTTTCTCTTGAATTGATTTATCTTCTACCATTTCATGAATACTTTTTAACATAGGTGTAGAGAATATATTCATGCTACTATCATTATCCCTATTCCTATACTATCTTTCCATGTAATTGAGACTAAAAAATATATCATCTCCAAATGAAATATTTATAGTATTAAATATACATTAATTGATATGATTTTACTGAAGGAATAATTTGATTTTGAATATTTAAATCCCTATTAGAAACATCCACTATTTATCCAAATATACAACAAAGATAGCACTATTTAAATTTTATCTTTTTAAAACCACCATTGACATATATAATATAAAGCTTATTTTTATATACTGAATCCATATTTTTATTCTTATTTTACATAAATAAATTCTTCATCTGTTAATATTGAATGTATGAATTCTTCTTCAAAATATATATCTCATTCTTAATAATTTCAGTTATTTTATCTTTTTTCTTAAATATTCCATCAAAATTATCAATCTTTAAATTCCTTCTTTAGGTATAATATTAACTTTCTCTTCACATTTTTTTCTTAGGTATTTATTTAATTATTTATAGACTTTGTCATCCTACATGAAAAGCTTTATATAATGAATAAATTCCTCAATTAAATTAATTTTTCCTTCATTTTATTATTCATTATCATAATAATATTACCTGAATTCATCAGTTATTAAAACATCTTTTTTATGTCATACAAATCTATTATAAAGAATAGTTTTTTCACCTTTGGCATTCGAAAATCATATTTCACTCCTCAACTATTTATGCTCTAATTGTTTTTAAACAAAAAATCTCTAAATTTTCCATATTATGTGGTTTATGCTTCTATATGAAGATATTATCACAACTCAGATGAATTGAGACCATAATTTTTATATTTACAAGAAACTTATATTGTAGTGTTTCACTCAAATATGTACTATGATTTATCTTTGTTCACCTATTTTTGGAATACCTAACTTCTTGGTTACCTTATTTTTGTTATTTTTTTCTATATTCTTGAAATATGACATTAATTGATAATAGAATTCATATTCAGATATTTAATTGTTTCAAAATATACACTAGTATATGCAATTTGGTTTTCTTATCGCAATATTTATTCATCATGATACTATTAATAAATTTTAACCACATCTATTTTGATGTACTATAGTGATCTATTATCTCAAATGCGACTTATTCTAGAGAATTATTTATTTTATTATTATCACAATTATGAAACTCTAATTTTCTCTGATATGAATCATATATAATACTATGTCTACATAATAAAAAAAAAGTCGCCATAAAATTTAGAGATATTCCAATATGTACTTACAAATATTATATAAACTGAATATTCTGGTTTGAAAAATGATTTCCAAAAGATAATGGGCCCTTCACAAGATATTAAATTTTTTGAATGGTATTCATAAACAAAATCTGTATGGTTCTATCCTCAAAAAATAGTTTGACTATGTTACCACTTATAGGGAAAGTGGAAACACTGAGTGAGGGGGTGAATCATGGTGAAAAAAGAACTTCAATTCATTTAAAATTATCACTTTATATTTTGATTTACTTAAAGATATTGTTCCTTTACTAGAAGAAACAATATTAAACCATTGATTACATTTTACATAAAATAAAATAGATCCATAAATATAAATTCACAGAGTACATCTATTTTGCTCGGTTAACCTATTATAGGATACTTTATAAAGAATGCACTCAACATTGTGTTAGTGTACCAAATCCACTCTAACTCACTATTTTTCTTGATGCAATGTTTCAGGTAAGGTAACTCCTCAACATGCCTCACTACCTATTATTCTCTTCCATTCACTGATTTTATGAGGGTAATAAGTTTATGGAAATCCCACTTCTTCCCAAGTGTCACTCTCTCTTATTTTCTTATATGAACTATCTTGGTAATGGTATTGGTTTATAGTCATGTTAGTTTCTTACATTTTTTAATATCATGTGAGTTATTAAATGAATATTAATTAAAATCTATGTTCTAAGTTTCTATTGTTAGTTCCTAATTTAATTCAAAATGTCTAAATTTATTTCTCATTCATATATAAACAACTCCATGTTAAAAGAGTTGTGTACTTCATTTCCAATATTTCCACACACTAATATTCAAGATAATTCCAATAAGTAAAAAATATTCACAAAGAATAATTTTAGGATTTAAATTATCTTCCTACTAATATTCAATGTTATACATAATAGTCCCCTATGAGAAACCTATTCTTAAATAACTTTTATGAAAACATTCCAATCTGGTATTTATATTTTCACATATAATTCCTCATATTTAAATAATTATTTTCAATATAATACATTCTAGTGCCAACTTTTCTCACTTCAATCAGATACACATTTAAGGATCATGTTGTTGAAAAACTATTTTTATTCTCAAGGAACACACATTTCACATTCTCTCTATTCTTCTATCTCAATATTTATCTATATCTATATCACTCATTTAACATTGTAGGTCTCAGTATATTGATAGTATATTCATAATTTCAAATTTCAAATTTAATTAACATACAACTTCTACCACTTCATATTCATCCTTTGGATATTTTCCTTTTTAATCACAACCATTTAAATTTGAAATTTTAGTTTTCATATATCATAATAAAAAATAATATCATTGATTAAATACATGCTAGAAATTCTATTTGAACTTCCCTAAAAACACATTTCTTGCCATGGGTATGTTCTCCATGGAATAAGAAAGTGGTTCTCATTAGATAACATCTAACTATCTGAAGCTATGTGACATAAACAATCTGTTGTAGAGAGAGTCCTTGATTTTATAATACAAAAAAATATCATCTATTATTCATTCATGGTATATAATATTCCCTTATGTCTCAGTACTCCATTCACTTTAATGGTCACAACACAACATTTATGTTGTCGAAAGGACAATTCCAAATCACTAATGTAACTAGAAGAACTCTTGGATATCTCTACAAAATAGAATTATCCTCCATTTTTTAGTGTTCTATAGACTCTAAATTTCTCAACTCCCTAGCCATGTCAAAGATGGACCTCTCAGAATGAAATTAATGTGTTGAGATATGGTTCCCTTTTAGCTTCAACCGAGTTACATTGTAACATTTATCTACAACATGGAGGATTTTAAATTTCTAGAGAAACCAAAAATCATACGATAATATTCAACTTGGTTTATGAATTTACAAGCATAATATTGGTTGGAAACATTGAATTATCCTTACCTGGATCAATATTATGATGTGACTATATTTTTTCTGTCATATAATTTGTTAGTAACTTGTATATTGAGCTTCAATCACTTCTTATAATCTTTATCCTTCCTGTTGTAACTCCAAAAAACATCACATTTTAAACTTTAGTACCTAGCACCAAAAATAGGGGACAAACTAAGAAATATCACCATTGACTTCATTAAATATGATACCTCATCTATGTCTATTAAATTTTGTTAATTAAATTCAAATGAATAGGTATCTTTATATCCAACTTTTGAATCAACAACCTAAATTGACCAGTCATCAATAATGCCAAACTTTCTCTATCAATATTCATAATTCAAAAAATAATTTTGGACGATTCCATGACTATCCAAGCATAACATAAAATTTTTATTCATTAATATCTCTCTTTCATGAATTCAATAAATATATCGAAAACTCCATAAAATACATCATGAAACTTCCCCAACCATAAATCACTATAACTGTAATCAAAATATCACTATTCCATAAAATATATTTTCTTCATATCAAGAATAAATATAGAGACATAGTTTTTTCCATGTAAGACTTTCAAATATTTCTATATTTTTTAGAGTTAAGTGTTGAGTCAAATTGTGATTCTGAGGTCTGGTGTACATGGAATTAATTTAAAAAAAATATTAAATATATTTTATATTGTGCCATTAAAATTCTTAAATATATTTGAATATCTTATAAATATAATCTCAGATAAGAAATTGGAAGCCACATTTGATCTCAGAACATATTGTTTACACTAGGCATGACATAAAATGGGTCGGTGTGGGGAATTTGGACTCCTTTCTCATTGGCGGTACGTCTAATAAAGTAATTAATTATTAAATTAATTAATTAATTCATTTTTAAATAGTGAAATATTCTATAAATTTACTATATGGAGATTCTTCTTGGGTTATCCTCATAACCCTAAAATATCAAATGATGATCTCTTTCCTCCTTCTATTGGTGGATCTCATCGGACAATGACGAAACACCGAATTAGGTCCGATCAGGATGCAACAAACGCTAACGCTTGTCTTGATAATTAGAGGATGTGTTTTTCATCAATGAGAAATCATTAATTGTGGTAGTACTCATCAATTAATTATTTACACCCTTTGATTAAATTGATTTATGGGATCCATCATTGTTCTTGTATATGCACCAATTGCTAGTTGATTGCATGCGCCTGGCTACATAAACATATTTCTTTTCAAATTGTTTTTATCTATGGATGCTTGTTCATGATTTTTAGCCAAAGTATCTTGGATAACGGTGTTTAAACTTTTGGTTCTATGTTTTTCTCCCATGTTTTCTTGGTTTTAATAATTGGTTGGACCCTGCGGCCCTAGTTTGATTTTTCAATGCAGTATCGGGCCCGATCGGACCCCAGAAACCATGATGTAATTGCATATAAGTCCCGGATTGACAAAGTATGGTAAGATATGGGATCATTTCATGGAATTTATTCTTGTTTTGAGGATTTTTGGATTAATTAATCAACTATATAAGGATTGGGTGCATGTAAAATTAATGGGTAAACCCTTAAGGAGGAACGGAGCTGATATAGGGTGACAGACGACCAAAATCCATGATCCACTGCCAGATCTATAAGATGCATGAGAATTCAAGGAGATTTCTATGGAATAACAACCAAATTCAAGTCATAGATCACATATCAAGAATTATAGTGAAAACATTACTACACACTATTTACAATGATGAACACACAACTTATAACCCCCTCAGTAGTGGCGGCTAGGGTTTTAGAAAAGATAAGTTTGACAATAAGTGTAGTCCTCTAACATGCCATGTAACCCCATTACTAGTTGGATAACTTGTGTGGAAGATCACATGGGTGAGAACCCATGAAAAGTATATGGTTTTGTACTCTATTACACAAACACGGGGTCTGATACATGGACACATCCATTAGGAAACGACCCGATCCCAGTTATCCTAGACATGTTGTGTAGTCCACCTACATGGAGTGTACTACTAAATGGGTACAATTTGTGTTCTGGTTAGGGAAATAGCTAGGTGGTTGAGTGGTACCGCATTATGTGTGGGTCCCCTCACATGTCATGTAACCCTTTACCACATTTTTGGAAATATCAATCATCTTTATCTCCTTCATTGAAATCATATTTTGTAAATTTAGTAGCCTATCCAAAGTGTTTTTCACATATAACATAATATTTCCCTCCATTATGGCTTGCAAGATATGAAGTAGAATGTTCTGGGAATGAATCATGCTTAGGTAATGCTCGATGATGTCTGTGATTTTACAAGATCGTAAGGAATTTTCAGAGTGATACCCACCATCAGGGCAGGGAATTGGGGTTCCTCGACAATATTTTATGAGAGATACCCTCCAGCATGGTTGGGTAGTGGAGTTCCTTTATGACCTTTTCTGAGTGGAACCATTCATAAGGTTTGGGAAGTGGAGTTCCTTGATAACCTTTCTAAGTGATACCCTCTAATAGGAATGGTTAGTAGAGTTCCTTGACAATAATTCCATGTAATACCATCCAGAAGGGATGGAGAGTGGAGTTACATAGTGACCTTATTATAGTGGAACCCCCCACCCCATCTGCATGGGCATGGGTCCTCTATGGATCCAATTAAGCAGTATCCTCCAACATGGCTGGTTAGTGGAGTTCCTTGATGGTTATGAGAGTGGGACCCCCTATTGTACCAGGGTATGGGTTCCCTACCACGATTTTGTAGCCCATCAACTTTGTGGAATAATGATGAGGCATGGATTTACAAAGACGATTACTTATGGGTAGACAGATGAGATATTGAGAACCATTTTCAAACTTTTGGAACAGTTGGCTACTCTTCTTCCTTGGATATGATGTGAGATTGTGATCCCATTACTCTCTCACATGGGCATATTTTGACTAAGCATATATATATCCTTTTGTATCCACACCTTGGATTTGGTTACTCTCCTTTCAGGAGATGCAAATACACATGAGTTATTCCATATGCTTTTTGTGTTTAGATTATCGTGGTAGGATGAGTCTACACTCTATGATAGGGGGAGAAGAATCAAAGGGCAATTCATCTACTCACTGTGTTTAGCACATGATTTATCGACATGAGTTGAATACAAATGTGGTATTCCATATGATTTTCGTGTTTCTATTCTCGTGGTAGGATGAGTGTGCAATCCTACTGTGTTTAGCACCTTGTGTTTGGACAAGGTTACTTTCACTCTTTGTTTAGGTTGAGTTGTTCTCTTTCACAGTACTTTGTGTTATTTTCTATCTTTATTTCCTTTTGTATCTCTTACTAATACCCCTTAATCTTTTGAGGTGCCCTACTATGTATATATATACTCATTCCTATATGGTAATTTCCATCATGTTTCGTGTCTTATGCAGACAAAATATAGGTTGGCAGTGACTTTAGATGATCTTAAGGATACTCGGTTCTTGGACCCTGTGCAGTGGTCGTAGCATGGGATTCAGGAGCTAGGATCTCTATTAGCCTTTTATTTTTCTATTTTTGTTAGGTTGGTACATATTTTTGGTTGAGTGTTTATTCTTTCCCACTACTTTTTAGTTTTTACTATCATACTCTTGTAAACCATGGAGGTTATGCGTGCTTGGTTTACTTTATAGAAGTGTTTCATCTTTTACTCTTTCCCTCTATACTTTTACATCAAGATAGATGTGGTAGTATGTACAGATGCATTAGAAAATCCCTCATAGATTTTTTTATACCTTCGATGCATGCCTCCACCCCCTACCTATAGTGGAAGGCTTGGGTTAGTTCTAGCTCAAGCCTTGGCTTCGATCAAATCATGAAAGATTGGTATCAGAGAATGTCCATGCCATGAAATATTACTCAAAATATCTCTATTAATATGATTCGATTGGTTTTAGGGAAACAATGTAAAAGTGTCTCGAGTGGAGCTCTCTTTCCGGGGAGTCTAGTTAGGGTGTGTGTAGTCGATATATCCAAATATCAGGACCCTATATACCTGCATGTTGACTCATCATGCTAATACCATTGTTATTGGGATCAATGGCAAATGTATCATACAGGATTGAGTCTTTGATAGTCCTTATTAAGTCATCTCTCCATTTTTTTGATATATATATATATATATATATGTATATATACTCATCTGAACATGGTATATCTTGATAATCTTAGGATGCCTCTCTGATAACAACCAGTCAATATACTAATTCTTATTTGTAAAGAGGATTCGATGGGTGATGGGGCCTCGGTTCAGGGTCCATCCTGTGACCACCTTCCTCTAGTTGGGTAGTTAGTAGCACCTCAACTTATTGAGTAGAATATCATTCTAGTATACTAGGATGAGGATGTGTGTAGGCTTAGTGCACTCTGTGAGTTTCAACCCTATAGGCCATTGAGGTTCCATGACAATCCATATTCTCAAATAGTAGAGGATTAACTAGATTCGGTGGTTCATATCTTCAAGCTTGTTCATACCACAATGAATAAGGTGGTTTCTATTACATCTATCATTTTCTATAGAGAATGTGTGTTCTAGTTGATCCTAGTTATGAAAATTCATGGTGAGTCAACACTCTCATGAACCGACTTCTAGGATATGTTTTGTGAGGAGCATTACCCCTCCTATTTGCACTCAGTTCGAATTCAAGAGGTACTAGAGTAATATTTGGGAGGGATGATGGTGGATGATTATATAGAAATGTTCACCTAAATTACACAGTACTCCCTTGACATGATTAGGGATGGCTACTTACAAGCACAAAAGTTTGAGTAGGGATTCCATAGGGAGATATGATCTAGCGTTGTGCTCTTCCATAATTCTGGATTTCGAATCATTTTGTGAATAATGGAGATATGCAGTGTTTTCTTCTATATGAAAATATTAAGTAGAGGCTAAATTTTAAAAAATAACAAAGTTTTTTATAGTGGTTTGGGGCACAAATATCCCCTAGTCCACTCCACCAATCACTCTCTCTTTGAGCCTGGATAATTTCACTAGAATGGCCCTCTTATCACAATACCACAAATCCACAACTGAGTGTAGGAAGTTGAAACCTTTAAAACAAGTATAAACACATATCCTTTTGGTTATTTAATAGAGAATTTATTATTCACAACTTATATAGGGAAGCTGGATCTTCACCACAACTGAGTACGAGCAGTTGATACTCCAATAAATAAAAATATTTGGATTTTTCTCTTTCAGGTTGAACTTCACTATTATAGTAGTAAAAATTTACAGAAGATGGATTTTCTTCTTCAAAAAATAAAATCTTTAAGAAAAGGTAGTTCTAAAGAAATATCAGTTTCGAATGATCATTAAATAAAAGTAGCAATAAATAGAAGCAACAACCTTACAGAAAAATGAGATATAACATGTATATCACCAAAGTGTAGTCTCTTCAACAAGGTCAAATGTTTATCATAGTATAAGATATTAAAAAAATTATCACCCACATCTATTACGCACACGCTTATTGATTAGAAAATTATTTGATCACATAAATAGATTTTCTTTAGTTGAACAGATCTAATAAAGTCGCTTAAAAGAATGTAGAAATTAAAAACTAATTTGGTCATAGGATTCGTAACTTCCCTTAAGAATATGTGTGTTTTTAACAAATTTATATGATTCTTTGAATTGATTATAATGGGATTTGAATCATTATGCTATTCAGTCAAGACCATTTCATGAAACCCAGATAAAATATCAATTTTAAAACTCTTCTATTAAGTAGACAATATAGGGTTGAACTGTTTAGCATTGGGTTCCTTTGTGTAGCGCAGGGTTATTTTGCGTAGCATAGGCTTCGTACAAACATATGGTTCATTAACCATACTTTCATCACCACATAATGTAGGGAACAAAATTAATGTAGGGATAATTATCCATACATTCACACGTTTTAGAATAATATTCCAAACGTAGCATTTATTGATCATAAATTTTGATATCTTGAAAATAAGATATGAACAGTAAATACAGACTCTAATATAGGGTTGATATTCTATATGTTCTTTGATTCCTGATTGTAGGTTTGTCATTCCATTTTAAATCTGTTCAGCGTAGTGTAGGGATGAAGATCAATACATTCATTTACTGAACGTAGGGTTTAAATATTGTTTCCAGAACATATCTCATAGCACGCATTCCATCAAAAATATAAATAAAAACATGATATATATTCCTAAATCTTACTTAACACAAATTCATTAGAAAAAAAACAAGGGTATTTTTGTTCATAGAAATCAAAATTTAATGTAGAGTATTGTTGAGACAATACATGCCCAACAATCTCTCACCATTTGATGATCACAAAACCCATAAAATAATTAACAAAAAAATATATAGGAATTGTAAAGATTAATAAAATATTTCAATTTCCCAATACTATTTTGATTAAAAAATTTGTTTCCCAAAAATATTAAAAATATGCAAATAGTGTCCCCAAAATACGAAATGTAGTGGTTTTCAAATATTCTCCTCCTTTTTATGATATCAAAAAAAATATTTTGAAAGAATAAATGACAAAAATAATAGTTGATATCATACTAAACTGTAAAGAAAGATTATACTCTACTGTTTATACATAATAAAATATGTGATTTTGTAGTATAAATTTGAACATAGATAACATTATAAAGAATTTAAACAAAATTAAATTTCAAAGAATATCAATTTTTGAAAAATTAGTTAGTATATCCCAACAAAAAAATCAAGAGGTCTTCAAAATGACAGGCGCATGTCAGATTGGTAAACTTGTTTTATTTCTCCATGGGTTGTAGTATATACAGCTGGATGAGGATTGATATTAACAACACTTTTAATTTCAAGAAACTTCACTAATAGACTTTGAAAATGGTTGTTGAATACGTATTCCATTTCTGTAGAAGCTTTCTTGAATCTTGACCGATCTACAAGATTTCTAATAGATTCACCTTTAAGAATTCATTTACAGAATCATATGTTTGAATAAAGGTTTTTAATATATCTCTGAAATGATGAATAACTATACCCAACTAGGATTTACTAGAGGTCATCTGACCGATTAAATATTTCTGATTTTCTAGAATCACATTCAGAGGTGTACTATCACACAGGAGTGTGTGCAGCCTGTTGTTGGATTTAGACATCACAGTAGTAATAGCTTCAAATCCCTTTATCATGTTAGGAGAGGCTATCTGGGGTAGAGGAAGAAGCTTGGTGACTATCCTTGATAGATTTAAATTCTCTCCCCAACATAAGTTTCAACACATCAAAATCAAACTTTTTAATAGATTCATATTTTAGATATTTGAACTCTCTATCCATTGTCCCTATAAATACTTCAAGTTATCACATTGAAATTAAATTTTCTTGAACATATATGAGTTGAGTTTTAAGGGCTTCAAACTCATTTCCTAGAACAATTTAACTCCTTATATACTTAACATTCTTCTTCTCATCTTCTAAATCCTCTTTCAAAGATAACCTCTCTCTTTATAAACGCATTCACTTTCTTATAAAAGATTCATCATAAGAGTTATAAGACTATAGAATGGTATGCCTTATAGATTTTTCACCATCAAATATAGTAAAAAATGTGTCTCCAGATATATTTTATTTTTTTCTCAATACATATTATTCTTTGGCTACCAAATCAGATGCAATGGGATAGAGGTTAGAAGGGGTAGGAACATTATCAATGTGAAATTATCTATTATAAAACTCTTGATCAATATCCTCATTCACTTGATCCTCTTTCTCCAATTTTTTTTAGCTTCATACATGGTATCAGGAATATTAATTGAGACCATTCTTCTCTGAAAAAGATGAACTTATTCAGGTTTAGATTCAGCCTCTTCATCAGGCCTCTATCATACAGAACCGATATATGGAATCATTTTTTTCTCCCCATGATCTTCTGCCATTAAATTTTGTTGTTGGTTAGATATAACCCGTAAAAGACTATTAAAATAGTTACTCCAAACACATCTCAGTTTATTAACAACACCATCATTTAAAATGCTAGCCTGATGACATCTATGTCCAAGAATAATATTTAGGATTCTTCCTTTTCTCGACATCAAAAAGTAAATGATTCTTCCATAAGGATAATATCACATATTTGATTTTGTATTCTAGTATTAACATATATAACTCACTATAAATCAAGGTAAAATGAACTTAATTTGATTCAAAAATAAAAACAAAAAGTACATATCAGGGTATAGAAATTTCTTTAACTCTATTTTTCTTGGAAAAATCAAAGTTTGAATAAACTTAATAAGGACTCTTATATCAGGAGCAAGATCCTTGGTCAACACTTTCCTGTAAATTCTTGTCCCAAATAGAGAAAACATAATGACTTCTATATTATACTTCCCATCGCAGATACTTCTTAAATCAAATTGAAATTCACCCTTGTGGGGACAACGTAACCACATAGCTCTATCCATTGAAGAAATAGTGAACTCAGTATCGTGAATCTTAGAAATTATGGTATCTTCATAGATTTCAAAACTAAACTCAGCATTCCTAAAGAATTATTTTACCTCTATATCAAACATCATAGGATTATTATCATATTTGAAATAAAAAATCAAGTCCTTGAAATTGAATTGTTTCTTTTAAAAAAAATATTCGTTTGATTTAGATATTCAAAATCAACCATGTTACCTTGAAAAAATCATGATACTTCAATGGTCGATACATAGAAACACCCAAATCTGCATCTTCACATCTTCCTAGATTTTACATTAGCTGTTTCAAGTCTCATGTTGTCAAATCAATCAGTAATATCTTCTATTTGATCTCTATATTTAATAAAAGGTTTAGTTTCATCAAACATCACATGAACTAATTCTTCAAAAATCCTAGATTTTTTATTAAACAAATTATAAGATTTAGATGTATTAGAATATCCCAAAAAATATTCCTCCATCATCTTTGGGATATAACTTACCAAGGTTGTCCTAAGTATTCTAGATATAAACCTTTCATCCAAAACATTTAAAGTACTTTACATTATGTTTTCTGTTTTTCAAAATTTCATAGGGTGTCTTTTTGAAAATAGGCCTTATTAAAACTTTATTCATGATATAGTAGGTTGTTCTTATAGCTTCTTCCCAAAAATAGGGAGGAAGACTGTTTTCATTTTTCATAGTCCTTTTCAATTCTTGAAAAGTTAAATTTATTATTTCAAAAATTCTATTTTTTTGAGCTATTCTTTCTGTACATAAGGTTAGTTTAATACCCATATTTTAGAAAAAAGAATTAAATTCTTGATTATCAAATACCCCACTATGATCAATTCTTAATAAAATTATTTTAAAACCTTTTTCATTTTGAAAAATATTACAAAAACATTCAAAAATAGGGAAACATTCAATTTTGAGTTTTAGAAAATATACCCAAATAAATATAGAATAATCATCTATTAAAATATAAAATTATAATATACCATCCAAACATGATACTCTTTATGGTCCAAACAAATCTATATGGATACGTTATAATGGTTTAGATGTAGAAATTTTTTTAATATATTTGAAAGAAGATTTTTTCTATTTTCCAATTTAGATTCCATCACAGAATTTGTCATTATCAAATATAATACAAGGAAAATACAAAACCAAATATTTCTTATACATATAAATATTACAGTGTCCAAGTCTTATATGCCAAATCCAAAACTCATTTGTCTGGGCAGTTAAAAAATTCACTTTCTGTTTACATAGTGCATTAAAATCCAAAGTATAAACATTATCATCTCTAGGTGCTATAAATTTATGCAAATTATCTTTAAAAAATGAGAAATAATTGTTAAAAAAATCAACATAAAAACCATCATCACAAAGTTGGGAAATACTTATTAGCTTGTGCTTTATCCCTTGCACATAAATTACTTTGTTTATAGAGATAGTATTTGGATCTCCAACTGTTCCAACTCCAACTATTTTTCCTTTGGCATTGTCAACAAATGTGAATAGTCCTTCATCCATTTGAGTCAGCGTATGAAACATTATTGATTCTACAATTATGTTTTTAGAATATCCACTATACATATATCATATAGATTTTCTATTATTGTGACTTATTTCCTATAAAGGAAATTAAACATGTGTTTGTTTTTGTACCAATATCTTCTTGGGTCCTACAGAGATAGCTCACAAAAAACTGGGAATCCAGATTTGCTTTATTTTTTCATAATTCATATCACATAGTTTAGAAAAACTTCTAGAAATAAATTCTCTTTTAATACCACATATTTAAGTATTTTTCAAATAATAGTTATTAGTGTTAAGACATTTTCTTCCACAAAAATAACATTTAGGATTTTTCGAATTGGGAACAAAATAATTTTTATACAATTTAGATTTTCCACTATTACTTTTTATTCCAAATCATTATATTTTAATGAAATTTTTTCAATAATTTCATCCAAAACTATTTTTATTTTAGTAAAAGTAATTGTGACACTTGTATATTATTCTACTTCATCTAGAAATTCTATAATCCTTTTCTGAAGATCAATGCAATTTTTTGTAGATTAGTTGAATTTATCAAATAGTTCATTGTGTTGTTTTAGTAGAGTATCCCTTTCACAAAAAACAACATTATGAGTATTTTCAAATGATATGTGATTTTTTTATCAGAGAATCGTATTTTTCCTCAAGCATTGGGTAGTAGGTGACTAATTTTTCATTTGATCAACTACCAGAGTCAAAAGTAGAAGAGTAGTAGGATTGTACCTCTTATTATTCCTTATCCATAAATCACATATGGGATTTTTGATTTGATGGTTCCTTCTTAGAATTAGATTTTGAAGAGTTGTTGGAGTCTTCAGAAACACTCCAAGTAGATTTCATTCCTCTTTTTTCTTTGTACTCATAATCTACATTCTGCTTATATTTTTTTTCTATCCTCTTTATTTCATCTTTAAATTGAGGGAAATAAGGTCTAATGTGACCTAATTTCCTACATTCATAACATAAAACTTCTCTTGGTTCTTTCTCATCCTTCTTAAATTCTTTTCTAAATCCACTTTTATTCTTTAAAATGTACTAAACTTTTTTTTCTAGCTGAGGTAGTTCCATTTCTGAATCTGATGAATTTGAATATTTCGCTTCTTTGAATTCTTATTTTTTAACTATGATTATGAGATGTTCCTTATAGGGAAGTATTTACTCTTTTCACTATAATTTTTGTCACGACCCGCCCTCGGGGTCCGTGCCGTGACTACCCCAAGCCCGCCTTCCATAGGCCAGGGGCTGGCGACTAGCACCAAGGCGTAAAATCCCGATAACTGGGAAGGCATTGCCTTTATAAAAGAAAACAAGCACCACAGAGTACAAGCGGAAGTAAAACACTAAGTACAAAAAGAAGAGCTGAAAAGTAAAAAGGGGCCGGAAATACAAGCCCAACTGTAAAGTACAACTCGAAAGGGAAAACAGCGACTGAAAAGTAAAGCTGCTACGCTGAGATGTCCACTGGAAATCCCACCTGAAGGGTGGGTACAGATAGCTCCTCTGCTCCTCGGGTCCCGCCGTCTGCTCCAAGTATGTCCCGCCCAGTGGTCTACCTCTGGGTACCGCCTCGTCGTATAGTCCACCTCCAGGTACCGTCCAATCCTCGAACCTTCGGCTTCTGTCAGCACTGCCGTCGTCTGCAACCAACACAACGAGGTGCGGGCATAGCCCGTGCAGGGGTGAGTATAACGATACTCAGTAAGGACCCCGAGACCCTCAAGGTCTCACTAAAACCAACAAGGATAAACACAAGAAGATCTCAACAGATAAACTCTACTTAGGTATATGCTCATACATATACCTAAGTTATCAAGTAACCCATCTCAGTCATGAGGAAACACAAGGATCATGAGATCAACGGATAACCACAACCCAGGTATATGCCCATACATATACCTAAGTTATCAAGTAACCCATCTCAATCATGAGGAAAACTCAAAGGTCAAAAGTCTCAGCTCAAACCAGGATTTTCATTATCGAAACCGTAACTGCTAAAGAGCTCCGTCTCTAGAGTGTACAGTGGTCCTGTCACGACTCTGAGGCTGCCACTTACTAACCTAGGACTGCTGAAGTACTCCTCCTGTCGAGTACTGCGGGTTTGCGGCCAACTACCTGGCGCTCCGTCCGCTGAGGGTCTGTCGCCAAATACCGGGCGCTACCTAGATAGCCTACTGAGGTACTCCTCCTGTCGAGTACCGCGGGTCTGCTGCCAACTACCAGGCGCTCCGTCCGCCGTGGGTCTGCCGCCAAGTACCGGGCGCTCCGTCTACTGGGCTAGTCGACTCACTCCAAGTCGAGTCGGTCAAGCAGTCGTCAGGTCTCAGCCGGCTACACGGTCTCCGTACTCTGCACGCTCGTCTCCGGGAGGGTCCGCTCCACGAGCTACTGGTCGATACTCCAAGTATCACAAAGTCCCACGAAAAAGTGTCTCAAAGGTCCGTCTCGTCACAGGGGTCTCAACGCAACAGACGGCGCGTCGATCGGACGCCCGGTCTGTGAGTTATTAGCCTTTTCGTCCCAGGGGCCCGGTTGGTTTTTAAGGCAAAACCAACCCGACCGTACTCCACCTGCGTCCAAACCTCGGGCGGAGTATGCGAAAAGATCCGTCTCACTAAAAGGAACTCAACGCGACTGACGGCGCGTCAATCGGACGTTCGTGGCTCAAGTTATGAGCGTTTCCGCTCCGAAGGCCCGGTTGGTTTCGTGAACGAACCAACCCGTACGAACTCAAAGTTAACTGAAACCTTGAGTGCGATATAGAGAAACGACCGTCTCGATCCAAGGATCACGTTGCCGCTGACGGATCGTCGATCGGAGGTCCGAGGCTCAAGTTATGGGCCAAAAACCAAATCTGGTTCGAAACGGGGGGGTCCGGGTCCGGGCCGACCCGGCCCGACCCCCCCCCCCCCCCCCCCCCCCGGGGGCGGCGCGGCGGTGGCGCGGCGGCCGGCGGCGGGCCGCGGCGGCGGCGGCGGCGGGCCGCAGCGGCGGGCCGCAGCGGCGGGCCGCGGTGGCGGCGGCGGCGGGCCGCGGTGACGGCGGCGGGTCGCGGCGCACGCGGGGGGCTAAGCCCCCGCCCTTTCCAAGAGGCGGCGCGGCATTGTCGCGCCGTTTGTTTTTAGGAAGCACCCCCCCCCCCCTCGTGGGGGGCCTGCTGGAAACGAACCGAGGGAGGGGCCGGTTGCCCCCTCCCTTCAAAGAACCCCCCCCCCCCTCTTAAAGAGGGGGGTTTTCAAGGGGTTGGCCGGGGAATTAAATTCCCCGGTTTTTAAAACATCCGGCCGGCCAGCTGGCCGGCCGGTTTTTACCAACGGGACCGGAAATTCCGGTCCCGCCTTCGACTTCCGACGCCGGCGGCCCCGCCGCCGGTCTCCTCTTCCGCCGCGGCCCGGAACCGGCCGCGGTCTTCTCGTCCCGCCGCGGCCCGGAACCGGCCGCGGTCTTCTCGTCCCGCCGCGGCCCGGAACCGGCCGCGGTGTTCGTCGTCCGGCGCGGTGCGACGGCACCGCGCCCCTTTCGCCGTGCCATGAATCCTTCCAACGCGGCGCGACGGCGTCGCGTTCTTGAAGACTCTCCTCGGCGTAGCGCGACGGCGTTGCGTAAATTATAAGCACGATCATCCGCGTGGTGCGACGGCACCACGCCACTTGCTTCCACCGCAAGAATTAAACAACAACGATGGAGGGGGGGTTCGGCCGTGTTCGTGCGGTCCGGCCCCCCTCACGTTAAAATAATAACGCAACTCAAAATAAAATCAAGTCACACGTTAGTCTTGATAAAATCACGATCAAGAATAAAATAAGGAAACCAAAAGAAATCGACAACCCCTACCTCGGGTTTAAGATTTGAAGATTCGTCTACGCTCCGCGGAAGACGGCGTCGCGGAGGTCGGGCGTCGCGGTCGTCGTTCGTCAAATCCGTTGACGAAGAGATATGCCCGAAGAGACACGTCGTTGGCGGATCTTCGTTTGCCGACGAAGAAGGTCCGAGGAGGAAGAAGAGGTCCGAAGATACCGGGTCGCCGAGTCGATGATCCTTGACGAGTGTTGTCGTTCTTCGTTGAGGATGAAGACGTTCTTCGCCGGAGAAGATGAAGTTCTTCAAGAGACTTAGAGCTCTCTCCTCCAATCCTCAACACAACCAATCTAACCCCCAAAAATAAAATAAGCTAATCTTATTTTATTAAGACATTCTATGAGTTCAAAATTCAAAAACATAATTCCATTAATTGGATTAGTGTGTTGGCATGATTAAAGTGAGGAGAGGGAAAGTCACCCAATTAATGGGAAGTTTAAAGGTTAAGATGAGTTACACATCTTAAGTGGGGGGTTTAGAGGAGTTAGGGAAGGTGAGGGGTTGGGCTCGTGTGGGCCCCACCCCACCTTTATTCTCTCAAGGGTAGTTAACAACAAGTAGGTTCCACCCAACTTCCACACATAGGTTAACAACTTAGAATATGAAATAAAATTGTAACACAATTTTATTACTTCACATTTAACTCCCCTTTTTTTAACAACTCCTCCTCAGCAAGCGCACCTTCGGAAAAAGTCCTCTTAAGCAAATATCGGCACTGCGAGTTCATCGGTGCCCTCGGATTTCAATTCCGAGCACCGGATCAAAAGTTAGGAATTCCCGCTCGTTCGTTCACTGAACGTACCCGAGCCAAACTTCGGAAATTAATTCCGGGCACTCCGGGCCTCGGAATCAGGTGCCGTCTGAAACCGCGCTCTTGTAAAATTCTAAAGGAAATTAAGAAAAAATTTCCCTTGAATTTTACGGGTCTTTACATTACTCCCACCTCAGGGATTTACGTCCCCGTAAAGATACAACAAAAACTAGGGAAACAAAAGAGGGTACTGAGCACGCATCTGAGCCTCCCGCTCCCATGTGCTCTCCTGGAGATTCCCGTGCTGCCATCTGAAGCGCACAAGAGGAATCGATCGCCCACGCAGGACCCGCTCCTGTCGATCCTCTATCTCCACCGGGACCTCCGTAGAAGTCGCCCCATCATCAACGTCAAGCTCCTCAGCTGGAATACGTGGAAGACGTCGTGCACCCGGTGCAACTGAGGTGGTAGAGCCAGGCGATAAGCCACCTCGCCAACCTTGCTGAGGACCTGGAAGGGTCTGATGAAGCGCGGAGATATCTTGCCGCCTCGGCCAAATCTCCGAATACCACGTCGAGGTGAGACCCGCAAGAAGACGTGGTCTCCATCCTCGAACTCCAGTGGCCTCCGCCTCCTGTCAGCATATGACTTCTGCCGGCTCTGAGCTGTCCTCATCGGCTCCTGGATGACCTGGACATTCTCTGGTTCCACAAGAGCTGCAAGATTTCTTCTTTGCCGATAAGAGAAATCCGGTCTCATCCCCTGGATGAACCACATTCTTTGCCTAAAACAGTCAATCCTAACATGGATGATTCTAATCCATACCAAGGATGACGTCGTAAGGCCTCGACGCTACTACTAAGAGATTCAACCGTTACTCTCACCTCTAAGGGTTGAGTCACACTGTCGGCATCAGTGTGTGGTAACTGGGTATCCTCCAGTAGATGTCTCACAAGTGAGGGTCAAGTCAACAGTCAACTGGAACCTCTTAGTAACATCACAAAAGAGGACAGGAATGAAAACATCACAAAGGATGCGTCTTTTATTATTGCAGCTCATAATACAAGACGCTAAACAAAAGCAACATCAACATGGAACTAGAAGTACAAGAGACGTATCCACTAGTTCCGCTCCTATCCACCTGCTTTACTGTTGCTCAAGCATTTGTCGCTGCCTCAACCTTGTTGGCTCCCTCCAAGCCTGCGGATCGAGGAGTCGGACAGTCACGTGCCAGGTGACCCTTTCCGCGGCATGAGTAACACAACCTGCTCCTTGCACGGCTAGCTCTGTTCCCACTCCGGGTGCCCTGCACCACTGGTCCTAAAACCCGAGATCGCCCAACTGCTGGTCTAGTCCTCCTGGACCTCTGCATCATCTGTCTACTGCCCACAGATGACTCGGCTTCTGATCGAAAAACACGCGGTAAAGGCAGAATCTCCTGTACACGCTCGGGGTGTAGAGATACTGGCACAAACTCCACCCTGAAGAAGGTCTCGAAGTCTTCCCATGCGAAGTTCATCTCATCGCAAAACTGAAACAAGTGGCTCCACCACCTACCTGCTGCTGCGTGTAGTAGGCTCGCAGCGAGGATCACCATGAGGTCTACTGGTGTCCTCACTAGCCTAAACACTCGTACCACTGCCTCCAGCCAGTCCTCTGCAGCCTGGGGATCCGTCTCCCCGCGAAACCTGGGTGGTCGCTGGCGCTGAAACTCATGCAGTGCGCTGAGGCGACGTGCATCGTCAGCGGCTGCTGCTGGAAGCATCGGGGGCTCGGCGGGTAGATCTACCGCCGGTGCCACTGCTGACAAAGGGCCCTGCACCGAGGCCTCGTCGCTCGGTGGGCTGTCGTCATGTTCGATTCTCGGAACCCTAACTGGCTGCCGTCGTGGGGCCATCCTGAAAGAAACAACGTAACACGATCAAACGATCATACCTGGTGAGCTGACCTGGTTTGAGCTGTTTTAAGGGGAGAAACCTTTGAAAACACACACGCAATCAGTGTTTTCGTGCACAAGTCGGAAATCAGTTGTCAGGGTCCTGGTGTATGGATACGTCGGCCGCCCGCACCAACACTGGACTCCCTGAACTGAAAACCACACTCGGTACTCTCAACACTATTGCTTCACAGAAAGAAACATCAGAGTTATAAGTTCTGCGGTAGAACCGAACTCCTCTGATACCAATTTGTCACGACCCGCCCTCGGGGTCCGTGCCGTGACTACCCCAAGCCCGCCTTCCATAGGCCAGGGGCTGGCGACTAGCACCAAGGCGTAAAATCCCGATAACTGGGAAGGCATTGCCTTTATAAAAGAAAACAAGCACCACAGAGTACAAGCGGAAGTAAAATACTAAGTACAAAAAGAAGAGCTGAAAAGTAAAAAGGGGCCGGAAATACAAGCCCAACTGTAAAGTACAACTCGAAAGGGAAAACAGCGACTGAAAAGTAAAGCTGCTACGCTGAGATGTCCACTGTAAATCCCACCTGAAGGGTGGGTACAGATAGCTCCTCTGCTCCTCGGGTCCCGCCGTCTGCTCCAAGTATGTCCCGCCCAGTGGTCTGCCTCTGGGTACCGCCTCGTCGTATAGTCCACCTCCAGGTACTGTCCAATCCTCGAACCTTCGGCTTCTGTCAGCACTGCCGTCATCTGCAACCAACACAACGAGGTGCGGGCATAGCCCGTGCAGGGGTGAGTATAACGATACTCAGTAAGGACCCCGAGACCCTCAAGGTCTCACTAAAACCAACAAGGATAAACACAAGAAGATCTCAACAGATAAACTCTACTTAGGTATATGCTCATACATATACCTAAGTTATCAAGTAACCCATCTCAGTCATGAGGAAACACAAGGATCATGAGATCAACGGATAACCACAACCCAGGTATATGCCCATACATATACCTAAGTTATCAAGTAACCCATCTCAATCATGAGGAAAACTCAAAGGTCAAAAGTCTCAGCTCAAACCAGGATTTTCATTATCGAAACCGTAACTGCTGAAGAGCTCCGTCTCTAGAGTGTACAGTGGTCCTGTCACGACTCCGAGGCTGTCGCTTACTAACCTAGGACTGCTGAAGTACTCCTCATGTCGAGTACTGCGGGTTTGCGGCCAACTACCTGGCGCTCCGTCCGCTGAGGGTCTGTCGCCAAATACCGGGCGCTACCCAGATAGCCTACTGAGGTACTCCTCCTGTCGAGTACCGCGGGTCTGCTGCCAACTACCAGGCGCTCCGTCCGCCGTGGGTCTGCCTCCAAGTACCGGGAGCTCCGTCCACTGGGCTAGTCGACTCACTCCAAGTCGAGTCGGTCAAGCAGTCGTCAGGTCTCAGCCGGCTACACGGTCTCCGTACTCTGCACGCTCGTCTCCGGGAGGGTCCGCTCCACGAGCTACTGGTCGATACTCCAAGTATCACAAAGTCCCACGAAGAAGTGTCTCAAAGGTCCGTCTCGTCACAGGGGTCTCAACGCAACAGACGGCGCGTCGATCGGACGCCCGGTCTGTGAGTTATTAGCCTTTTCGTCCCAGGGGCCCGGTTGGTTTTTAAGGAAAAACCAACCCGACCGTACTCCACCTGCGTCCAAACCTCGGGCAGAGTATGCCAAAAGATCCGTCTCACTAAAAGGAACTCAACGCGACTGACGGCGCGTCAATCGGACGTTCGTGGCTCAAGTTATGAGCGTTTCCGCTCCGAAGGCCCGGTTGGTTTCGTGAACGAACCAACCCGTCCGAACTCAAAGTTAACCGAAACCTTGAGTGCGATATACCGAAACGACCGTCTCGATCCAAGGATCACGTTGCCGCTGACGGATCGTCGATCGGAGGTCCGAGGCTCAAGTTATGGGCCAAAAACCAAATCTGGTTCGAAACGGGGGGGTCCGGGTCCGGGCCGACCCGGCCCGACCCCCCCCCCCCCCCCCCCCCGGGGGCGGCGCGGCGGCGGCGGCGGCGGCGGCGGCGGGCCGCGGTGACGGCGGCGGGCCGCGGCGCACGCGGGGGGCTAAGCCCCCGCCCTTTCCAAGAGGCGGCGCGGCTTTGCCGCGCCGTTTGTTTTTAGGAAGCGCCCCCCCCCCCCCCCCTCGTGGGGGGCCTGCTGGAAACGAACCGAGGGAGGGGCCGGTTGCCCCCTCCCTTCAAAGAACCCCCCCCCCCCCCTCTTAAAGAGGGGGGTTTTCAAGGGGTTGGCCGGGGAATTAAATTCCCCGGTTTTTAAAACATCCGGCCGGCCAGCTGGCCGGCCGGTTTTTACCAACGGGACCGGAAATTCCGGTCCCGCCTTCGACTTCCGACGCCGGCGGCCCGGCCGCCGGTCTCCTCTTCCGCCGCGGCCCGGAACCGGCCGCGGTCTTCTCGTCCCGCCGCGGCCCGGAACCGGCCGCGGTCTTCTCGTCCCGCCGCGGCCCGGAACCGGCCGCGGTGTTCGTCGTCCGGCGCGGTGCGACGGCACCGCGCCCCTTTCGCCGTGCCATGAATCCTTCCAACGCGGCGTGACGGCGTCGCGTTCTTGAAGACTCTCCTCGGCGTAGCGCGACGGCGTTGCGTAAATTATAAGCACGATCATCCGCGTGGTGCGACGGCACCACGCCACTTGCTTCCACCGCAAGAATTAAACAACAACGATGGAGGGGGGGTTCGGCCGTGTTCGTGCGGTCCGGCCCCCCTCACGTTAAAATAATAACGCAACTCAAAATAAAATCAAGTCACACGTTAGTCTTGATAAAATCACGATCAAGAATAAAATAAGGAAACCAAAAGAAATCGACAACCCCTACCTCGGGTTTAAGATTTGAAGATTCGTCTACGCTCCGCGGAAGACGGCGTCGCGGAGGTCGGGCGTCACGGTCGTCGTTCGTCAAATCCGTTGACGAAGAGATATGCCCGAAGAGACACGTCGTTGGCGGATCTTCGTTTGCCGACGAAGAAGGTCCGAGGAGGAAGAAGAGGTCCGAAGATACCGGGTCGCCGAGTCGATGATCCTTGACGAGTGTTGTCGTTCTTCGTTGAGGATGAAGACGTTCTTCGCCGGAGAAGATGAAGTTCTTCAAGAGACTTAGAGCTCTCTCCTCCAATCCTCAACACAACCAATCTAACCCCCAAAAATAAAATAAGCTAATCTTATTTTATTAAGACATTCTATGAGTTCAAAATTCAAAAACTTAATTCCATTAATTGGATTAGTGTGTTGGCATGATTAAAGTGAGGAGAGGGAAAGTCACCCAATTAATGGGAAGTTTAAAGGTTAAGATGAGTTACACATCTTAAGTGGGGGGTTTAGAGGAGTTAGGGAAGGTGAGGGGTTGGGCTCGTGTGGGCCCCACCCCACATTTATTCTCTCAAGGGTAGTTAACAACAAGTAGGTTCCACCCAACTTCCACACATAGGTTAACAACTTAGAATATGAAATAAAATTGTAACACAATTTTATTACTTCACATTTAACTCCCCTTTTTTTAACAACTCCTCCTCAGCAAACGCACCTTCGGAAAAAGTCCTCTTAAGCAAATATCGGCGCTGCGAGTTCATCGGTGCCCTCGGATTTCAATTCCGAGCACCGGATCAAAAGTTAGGAATTCCCGCTCGTTCGTTCACTGAACGTACCCGAGCCAAACTTCGGAAATTAATTCCGGGCACTCCGGGCCTCGGAATTAGGTGCCGTCTGAAACCGCGCTCTTGTAAAATTCTAAAGGAAATTAAGAAAAAATTTCCCTTGAATTTTACGGGTCTTTACAATTTTATGATTTTAAACTTTAGCTTTAATCTCAACTTCATATAGCATAAGTGTCCCAATTAGTTCTTTCATTGTTAGATCCTTGATAGATGATGATTAGTGAATAATAATAGATATTCCAATCCATTTTCAAGGTAGCACTCTAAGTAATTTCAAAGCTTGATCATATTGTTTGAGGGGTTCTCCTAAGTCTATAATATTTTTGACAATTTCTATTAGCCTTCCAATCATCTGTGTGATTATTTCTCCATCAAACATTCTAAAAGTGTCAAATTTTAGCTTTGATGTAGCATACCTCATCTATCTAACATTGTATGTTTCTTCATAAGCAGCTGCAATAGTCTTACAAATCTCATAGGAAGTAGGAAGTTGTGATACACGATTAAATTCATCATGACCAAGTCTATATATAATAGAATTCATTGCTTTTGAATTGATATCATACTTGGCTTCTATTGCTGCATCCCAAGTCTCTAGTTTTTCACAAATCTTATATGGAGTGATGATTTTATAACGGACTATGAATCCTTGATTCTCTATATATAAGATCATTTGAGATTTCCAGAATCCATAATTTTCACCATTAAAGTATGGATCACGTACCATAGACATTACTTCTCTAGTCCGATCCATTATCATCTTCTCTATATAGACCTTATACTTTTCATCTTGTTATAGATTTATCTCAAAATCTCACCTTGGATACAAATTGTTCAGTTAGAATAATAGAAAACAACATAAGAGGGGGGGAATCATGTCTTTTCTAAAATCTTCCACAATTCTTTATTTTTAATTATTTTGTAAATAATGTAGATATGTAGTGTCTTATTTTGTATTAAAAGATAAGAAGAAGATAAAAAAAGAAATAACATATATTTTCATACTAGTTTGAGGCACAAAACTCTCCTAGTTCACTCCACCAATCATTATCTCTATGAGCTTGGTGAATTTAACTTGAATGGACCTCCTATCACAAGAAAACAAATCTACAACTGAGTACATAAAGTTTACACCTTTAAAACATGTATAAACACATATTATTCTGGTTATTTAACCAATATCCGATTATACACATCTTAGATTAATAAGATTATACTCCACCACAACTGAGTACGAGCAGTTGATACTCTAATAAATAAAAATAGTTTGATTTTTTGTTTTGGGTTGAACATCAAAATTGCAGTAGTAGCTATTGATAAAAGACCAATCTTATTCTTTAGAAAATAAATTTTTCATAAAAGGGTAGTTCTAAAGAGATCCAGATTTCAAATGAGATTTAAAGAAAAGAATCAACAATTAACAGCAGCAATCTTACAGCAGAATGAGATATAACATGTATGTCACCAAAGTGTAGTCTCTTCTGTAAGGTAGATTGTTCATCGAAGTAGAATATATTCACAAAAACTTCTATCACCCATATATCTTACACACACACTTCATGATTCAAAAATTATTTGATCATATAAATTTCTTTTCTTCGGTTGAATAGATCCAAGAAATTCTCCAAAAATAACATAGAAATTCAAAACTAAATTGACTAGAATAATCATAACTTCCCTTAAGAATAGGGTTGATTTTCCCCAATGAATACAGTTTTTTAAATCAATCATAATGGGCTTGGAATAATTATAACATTTAGTCATGACCATTTCCTAAAACCCAGATAAAATCTCAATTTTAAAAATCTGCTATTGAGTAGACAACGTAGGGTTGAACTGTATAGAGTTGGGTTCCATTACGTGGTGTTGGGTTCCTTTCTGTAGCATAGGGTTCCTACCAACATATGGTTCTATAACCATAATTTAATTATCATCTAGCATATGGAACACAAGTAATATCAAGACAATGATTCATACATTCACACTTTTTCGAATAATATTCAAAATGTAGCATTGATTAACCATACTTTTTAATCTTCCAAACGTAGGATATGAATAGTAAATCCAAACTCTAAAATAGGTTTGATATTTAATACATTCTTTGACTCCCAAATGTAGTATTTCTGTTCCATATGAAATATGTTCAACATAGCATATGGATAAATATCCATACGTTCATATATGGTTGGAACAGTGTTTCCATAACACATCCCATAGCTCTCATTCTATCAAAAATATAAATAAAAACAATATATATATTCCAAAAACATACATAAAATAACTTCATTAAAAATGAATGGGTATTTGTGAGCATCAAAACCAATATTTAATATAGAGTATTATTGAGATAATACATGCCCAACAGCAAGTTCCAACCATTCCTTTATCTCTTTACTCCTTATGCGATAATTAGAGCTCCCAATTGAGGCAGTAGCCAAGAAGATTCATGTTGAGGGTCTTAGAGGGAATGCTTCTTCTGTATCTTTTATCTATCAATAGTGTGAGCTATCACTTGGTGGATAGAGGTCCATGTGGGACCTATCAGTCATCACGATGGAAAACTATGACATCATCTTTGGTCTGGATTAGTTTTTCATAGTCCAAGTCCATACTTATTGTCCTTGTAGACAATTGAGATGGTTACATGCTGATGGGATGAGATTATCCTTTTTGGTGAAAGGGTTCTCATGGAAAGGCAAGTGCATTCTGCGAGAAGGAGGTTACAGCCCATAAGCCATCAGTTAGAGAGTATATCCCTTAGTGTAATAGGCTCTTCAAGAATTTGGTTTCCTTCACCTGTGGGTGATTATATGGATGTATTCCCTGAGGATTTCTTGTGAATACCTCTGATGTAAGATTTGGAGTTTTTCATTGAATTTCATCACGACACCACTCTGATATATTTTTTGGAATACGGGGTGGACCCTACCAAGCTCTAGGAGTTACGGTTTTAGTTGGAGGACCTTCGAGAGAAAGGTTTCATCAAACACATTGTGTCCCCTAGGAATCTCTGGTTTTGTTCATGGAAAAAAGTCATATGGGAGCTTTTATATTTTCATGGATTATCATTGCCTGAACTAGGACACGATAAATAACATGTACCCCTTTCCATAAATTGAATATCTATTTGACTATTTTTGAGGTGCGAGATAGTTCTTGAAGATCAATCTCAAATCTATCTACCACAAGTTGAGGGTTTTTGAGGCTGGTCTTATAAATTTGGAATTATGACGTCTCTACGAACATTATGAGTTCCTAGTGATTCCCTTTAGTGTGATGAATTCACCCACCATTTTTTTGGATTTGATGAACCGTTTTTTCTATCCGTATATGGACTAGTTTTCAATTGTCTTTACTGATCACATACATGTATACTATGTATCGTTAGAGGAACATGTAGATCACTTAAGAATGGTCCTAGATTTTCTTCGAGAGCACCAGCTTTATAGAATGCTCTCGAAGTTACAGTTATGGATTAATTAGGTTCACATTCTGGGGCATGTCATTTCTGAACACGATTTAGTCATATATCCAGTGTAGATTGATGTCATGATTATTGGGGAGCCACCCAAGAGTGCTTCATAGGTGCGATGATTTCTTATCTTGATAGATTACTATATGAGGTTTGTGGAAAAATTCTCCAAAATCACATCTCATTTGACCACTTTGATGTGGAAAGTGAAGTTGTTTACCTAGTCTGAGTACTGTTAGAGGGCCTTTGAGGAGTTTAGGCTCCATCTAATGAGTTCTATAGGGTTGAGACTACCAGAGTAATGCATGAAGTTCGTAGTGTATTGTGATTCCTTTGGAGCTAGGATTGGCTGCGTGTTGATGCATATGCATGCAGTTATCACATACGGGTTGAGGTAGTTGAGACCCCACAAGAATAAATACATGACTCATGACCGAGATATGGTAGCGGTAGTCTTCCCCATGATAATGTGTATACAATTCATTATAGGGGATCACATTGTGCTTTACTCATACCATCAAAGTATCTGGTACGTTTTTATGTAGAGAGACGTGAACCTGAGACAGCTTCACGGGTTGGAGTCCCTGTAAGATAATGACTTTGAGATAATATATACTTCAGGGAAGGAAAATATTTTAAGAGATTCCCTTAGTATAAATTCCTTGGATTTCTTAGTAAAGGAGGCTTTAGAGCAGTTATCTTCCCTACTGCTTACCCCGGTAGAGTAAAAGGGTACATCTTTCTTCAATTGATGGTGTTGACTCCTCTTCTTGTCAAGAATGTGAGAGAGTCACAACTAGGAGAAATCGATTGTGAGGTCTTACATGACCATATATCCACATTTGACTCACCATATGGATATTATTAAGGATATAATCACATCATCATGTTTAAGGTGTGAACAATGGTTCCTGTCACGATGTTGGAGGAGGTGATGTGAGAGATCCACAATTTTTCTGTAGTTATACATCGCTATGTGGGGAATATGTATAGAGACATTCAATGATAGTTTTTTTGGTCCAGAATGAGATGGATCATAGCTAGGTTTATCTCTCGTTGCCTCACTTTTCCATGAGTGAAATATAATAACCAAGTTCAGGTGGGTTTTTGTCGAACCCTTGAGATCCAATAGTGTAAATCGGATAGAATATCAATAGACTTTATCACAGGGATTTCGGGAAAAGTTAATGGACATGAAACCATATGGGTGATAGTTGACCGACTCATGAATTTTGCACACTTCCTATCCATCCGAGAGCAGAGTTTGATACAAATTTGAGGGAATTTTTATGTACAAGAGATCATTCCCCTTTAGTGGGTCCCTTTGATGATTGTATTTGATCGTGACGTGTGGATTAAGTCATGGTTGTGGAGAGGCTTGTGGGATGCATTCCGGACCCAAAAAATGATGAGTATAGCCTTCACTCCTAAACTAATGGGAAGACCGATCACACTATCTGGGTGTTGGAGAATATGCTGACAACATGCGGATTAGACTTCGACTAAATCTAGGAGGATCATCTACCCTTGGGAGAGTTTTCATACAACAAAAAATACCACTTTACCATTATCATGGCACATTTTAAGGCCCTATACGAAAGACCTTGTAGGCCACTCTTGTGGTGGAAAGAGATCGGTGAGTTATCTCTTATGAGCCTAGAGTTGGTTTAGGTGATTATGGAGAAAGTCCAGGTCATCGATGAGCAGATGAAGACGGTCCATAGTAGACAAATATTGTAACGACCCAAAGTTTTTCAATGGAAATTACCTTCTTATAATTATGTCAAAAAATCACATGAAAACAAAACATAATGAACTACTGAGTTCTAAGTGACCTTTAAACAAAATATTTTCACTTTTTTGTTTGTAATTTTGAAAATCCGACATACACGGTTGTGTTCAAGATGATTTTTTTGGTCCAATAAGAAAAAATTAATTTTTGGTGAAAAGTAACCTACCCTCATGAATAGTAACCTACCCTTATAAATAGTAGTATGACCCTTATGAATTGTAAATCTTCCAAAAAAAGAGTAACCTTACCCATGAATAATTAACTAAAATTTAGGCATCTTAGAAAGTGACAATTTGACCATAATAAATATTTTGGTATTTTTGTAAGTCATAAATAAATAATTATAATTAATTAATTAATTTAAAATAAAATTCATTTTCTTAAAATGTGTTCATAAATTAACAAATCTATTTCTTGTAGTTTTTAGATAATTGTATAAGACAGTACGTAATTTTTAAAAGCATTATAAAATCAGTTTTAATTTTAAAAATTGTATTTTTCAAGTAAATTATGATTTTAATTAAATATTAAATTAATCATATTTAGAAAATTATTTTTTAAAAATGGGTATAATTTTTGTATTCAACATGTCGATAAATATTTGGGGTGAAATTTTGGGATTTTTCTAAAATACTTGAATTTTTGATGAATAGTGAAATACATTGATTTACAAAAAAAATAAGATAAATAAGCTAATTATAATGTCATGTGTGATGTTCTGTTGATGTAAGACCACTTGGTTCAGGATCATATGATAAAATTACTATTCTTGGTCATGGAAGACTCACTATTCCTTGTCTTTTGGGAAAATAATAAACTAATGGATTTTATATTAAGAAATCCCCTCTCCCCTCTACTATATATACCATCCTTCACTCCCTCATTCCCCCACACCTCTCAAGATTCAGGCCTTGTCTAAAATCTACCCAATAATCTTCTATAGCCCTTCCCCACATCCAAGAACTTCTGGTCACATCAAAGGACCAATCCCAGGCCCCTTAAAGATGATCTCAAGAGGAGGATTCAAAAGGTAATTTCTCTCCTTTAATTCCCTTTAAATTTCAAGTTCTTTTCTTATTGTCTCCACACCAATATTTTTACCAATGGTATGGTAACTATATTATCATAAATAGACTAGAATGTTATTATAATAATTAGATATTATATCATCCAACCACATTTCTCCTCTTCTTTTAATTTTATAAAAGAAAACGTTGTTCGTGAGGTGTTAATCTATCAGCTTCAAGAACGACATGTTTTATTTTTCATTTATACCTTAAGATATGGTCATGAAACCATTTTTATGCTTGAAAAATAATATTATATATTTATTATTTCCTATTTAAAGTTCTTTAATTAACTTATGTATATATTACTAAATGATTAATCAAAATAAGTTATTTGTGGTCGACCAACTGTCCAAATTAACTCAAACAATCATCATTAAATCCCTATCTAATGTTTCATCCACATGGAATATAACATAATTAATTATAATATCATTTAAAATCCTATAATATCATTAATATAATGTAATATTAGTTCTGGATGTTTACCCATGTTCTACCCGAACTTCAATTTATGAATACAAGTGAACCGCTCAAGAAAACCATAAAAACGAACATTCCTGAACATTGTTTTTAAACTCTATAACTCATAAAAAGGCACATAAAATAACATAATGAAACCAAAATGAACCATTTTATTTTCTAAAATGTTCTTTAATATCTAATTAATGAATATAATGTCATTATATAGGACATTAAAGAGAAAATAACGTTCAGATACAAGGTAAGGGGAAAATTCTTAAACCCAACTTTCACCCATTAGGTTCTCCCTCATTCACTAATTTTGATATGGTTACTCCTTAAAAATATATTTTTCATCATTTTATTCCTTCTCTGGGATATAAATGTTTTTCAATGGTATTTATGTCAAAATAAATGTTTTCTAAAAGAATTCTTCTTTTTAGAACACACCTTTTACTTCTCATTCAAGACTACGATTCTTCTAACATGTATGTTATTCACTCTTTCTTTTGGGAACCCAATGTTTATAAATGTGTTCTTATGGGATGAAACCCATTCATTTTCATGGGTTAGTTATGTTTATTTTTTTTATATGTTCATTTTGGCATTCATGATAAATTATAATGTTATGAATGGGTGCGCCCAGAATTATATATCGCAATATGAATGTTTAAAAGTGACAGGTGCGCCCGGAATTATACAGCGCTCTAATGCATTGGGTAAAGTGATGAATCTCATGAGTAAATGTGAAATGATGTTTGAACAAGATTATAGCTTTGTTCACAAGTATGTGTGGTAGTTAACCACTAATACATGATGTTTTATTTTTATGAATTGCCACATTTCAAATCTCTTATTAATGCTTCCTATCAAGTTCATGATTCTTTGCCTATGTTGTAAATATGCTCACCCCATGATATATTGTTATTATCTATCCTATTACTGGGATTTTACCTCACCCCTTTTGATGTAAATCCTCAGGCGGCTACATGTACTAAAGAGAGGTTAAGTGACAATAAGAATCTATAGAAGAAGAAATAAAAAAAGTTTATGCACGATGTAGTAATTGTTATGTATGGTCCTAGTTTTCCCAAGACACTAAACCGTTGGATCCTATATGTGTAATAATATTATAATTTTTATCTTCAAAATGATCTAATAGTATTTTAATATAAGTATGGGTCACTATATTTGGTATCAGTGGAAAGGTTTAGTTAATTTGGGAATTAGGATTAGTGAACCCTAGAGAAAACCTCTAGTATGAAACTAAGTACAAATATGCACAAGAATATTTACATAGGGATCAAATATGTAATGATTTTAGTATAAATTGTTTAAATCAATAAGTTATTCATAACTTTTTGACTTATGTTTTTTTATAACCTTTTCTATTTTAGAAAATGGTGGGAACCAGGAGAAACCAGGCCAACAACTCGTGCGAGGTCCAATGCAACGATTGCCCGAACGACATCCCCAATGATTTGGGAGGTGGATTTAAAAACTTTATGGTGATGCTTACCCAATTATCTCAGGTTATGAAAAATAACCATAATAATGGGGAACGACCTCCTTCACTAAAGAGGGAGCAACTGTCTATCGAATGTTTTATGAGGCAACGACCACCGACATTTAGTGGATCTTCTGATCCACTAGTTTCGGATCAGTGGGTCAACTCCATAGAGAAGATATTTCATGTTCTTAACTATTATAAGACGTAGAAGGTGACACTAGTTGTTTATCATCTAGATGGAGAGGTTTATCAATGGTGTGATTTGATTAAGAACACCATGCCAAGGGAGTAAATTGAAGAGATGGAATAGGAAGACTTTAAGATAATGTTTCTTATCAAGTATTTCCTAAGAACTCTTCGCACGAATATGGAGAGAGAATTCATAGAGATGAAGAAAAAAGAAAAAGAATTTGTCACAACTTATGAAGAGAATTTAACAAGGATATAATGGTATGCTTCGAGTTTTATTATCAACAATGATATAAAATTTGATACATTATTTAGTGGATTAAAACCACACCTTCGAAAGGCTCTTAAAATTAGAGACTTTGGGAGTTATGAAGAAGTTTTTCAGTGTACTCTCAAAGTGGAGATGGAGTTTGTAGAATGGTTACATGGCTGTGATGATAAGAAATGAAAGATGGAGTTTCAATATAGTGGATCTAATGACAAAGGTGGAAGGAAAACTCAACGACCCACATGAAAAAAAAATGTGGGAAGTTGCACCATGGGAACTGCCTCAAAGAGCTGGGGAAATGATTCAAGTGTGGGAAAGAAGGAAAACATGCTCAAGAGTGTTGAAAAGGCATGAAAAGGAAGCAGAATGTAGCTGATGAAAGGAGATAACCACACATGGTTCAATGCTACAATAGTAGGGAGATAGGGCATAATGAAAGATAGTGCACTAAACCTCATGTTCTCAAGGGTAATCTGTGTCAGTAGCCACTAAAGCCAAATGAACAAGGGAAGGTTTATTCCATCACTACTACGAAAGTGGAGCAAGATAATGAAGTCGTACAAGGTACACTTCCTATTCGATCAAGAATGTAAAAAGTCTTATTTGATTCTAGTTCTATGCATTCCATTATATCTTGCAATTTTTCTAGAACTATATAATTGAAGCCTCAAAACCATGATGTATAGATATCTATAAAAACACCAAGTGGTACAATCATTGCAACCCAAGTGTTTGACTCTTCTCCTATTGGCTTATGTGGGAAGATTATTCCAACAAATATCATAATACTTCCCTTGGTGGAATTTGATGCTATAATGGGAATGGATTGGCTCTCATTATATAAAGCACATATCAGCTATTTGGGAAAAGGAAATATCTTTTCATATTTTGAACCATCCCATGCTCCTCTAAAAATTCAAGGAAGATCATGAATCTCCTTTGAAAAATACTTCAATGCTGTGGGTGTTGATTCCCTATGAAGAAGCATACCTCACCCAAATGGTTGAGTCAAAGGAAGGTGCCAACCTTGTAGAAATTCCCATCTTGAGGGATTACAGTGATGTATTTCCCGAACAGTTACCTAGAATTCCCCCGGATCATGAGATAGGGTTCTTAATAGAACTCATACCCGGAGCTACTCCTATCTCAAAGTGTCCCTATAGGATGGATCTTATAGAACTGGAGGAGTTAAAGAAGCAGCTGCAAGAGCATCTGGACAAAGGATTCATATACCCTAGTGCATCACCTTGGGGTGAATGAGTGCTCTTTGTGAAGAAGAAGGATGGAACAGTGCGGCTATGTATTGATTATCGGGAACTCAACAAGATCACCGTAAAGAACAAGTATCCTCTTCCAAGGATTGACGACTTGTTCTATCAATTAAGAGGAGCTCAATACTTCTCAAAGGTGGATCTTCATTCTGGATATCATCAGCTAAAGGTGAAAAAGGAGGATATTCAGAAGACTGCCTTCCATACCAGGTATGGTCACTATGATTTTCTGGTGATTCTCTTCGGACTTACTAATGCCCCTGAAATATCCATGGATTTGTTGAATACGGTCTTTATAAATTACCTTGAAAAATTTATGGTTGTGTTTATTGATGATATTATCATCTACTCCAAGATCAAGGAGGAACATGAAGTACATCTAAGACTTGTGTTGGTGACATTGAGAAAGGAGAAGTTTTACGCCAAGATCAGCAAGTGTGACTTTTCGATAAAGTAAGTCAATTTCTTGGGACATGTGATCACAAGTGAGGGAATTTCTGAGGACCCTTCAAAAACAAAGGCAATTGAAGAATGGCTCAGGCTCTCTAGTGTCACAGAAATCTGTAGTTTTCTTGGATTAGCTGGGTACTACTGAAGTTTTGTGAGAAATTTCTCACGATTGTCAAGGCTGCTAACTAAGTTAATAAGGAAAGGGGTAAAGTATGTCTAGAAAGAAGAATGTGAGTTAAGCTTCAAGGAGCTAAAGAGAAGTTTGATCACTACACCTGTGCTCACACTACCAAAAAGTGGATAAAGTTATGTGATATACAGTGATGCTTCAAATAAAGGCTTGGGTTGCGCACTCATTTAAAATGATAATGTGATAGACTACGCCTCATGACAGTTGAAGATCCATGAGCATAACTACTCGACACATGATCTAGAGTTGGCAGCCATATTTTTTTCCTTGAAAATCTGGCGGCACTACCTTTATGGTGAGAAGTGTGACATATACACCGACCACAAATCCTAAAGTATATATTCACACAAAAAAATCTCAACATGCATCAAAGGATATGGTTAGAGCTAATCAAGGATTATGATTTCTCTATTCACTACCATCTTGGAAAGGTGATAAAGTAGTTGATGCTCTAAATAGAGAAGAACCTAATACTCTTTCCATGTTACGGATTGAGAAAGACCCTGTCTTCTTAGATATGAAAAGGATGAATTTAGAAATCGTAAGGATAGTGGATACATCCTAGCTTGCCCAAATGATTGCAAAACCATCCATCCAAGAGAAGATTAAGGAAGCACAAAGGAATTATGTGGTGATACAAAAGAGGGTGAATGCAGTAAAATAAGGGAAGCTGCAAGAGTTCCATATCGACGATGATGGTATGATTCAGTTTGGAATGCGGCTCTGTGTGCCTTCATCACCCGGGGTAAAGAAGGAGCTATTCGACAATGCACATAGCTCAACATTCTCTACCCATCCTGGGAGTACCATGATGTACTGTGATCTCCGAGAACACTTCTGGTGGGATAACATGAAGAAGGAGATAATAGAATATATCTCCAGGCGCTTGGTATGTCAGCAAGTTAAAGCAGAGCAACAAAAGTACAAAGGGATGATGCAGTTGTTTCCTATACACATGTGGAAATGGTAAAATGTTACTATGGACTTTTTCATGGGTTTCTCGAAGATGTAGAAGGGAAATAATGTGATATGGGTTGTGGTTGGTTGACTCACCAAGACTTCCCATTTTATCGCTATTAGAGAAGATCTCTCTCTTGAGAAACTTGAAAGGATACATGTGAAGGAAGTGGTGAGACTACATGGTGTTTCACTCTCAATTTTCTCTGACTGTGATCCAAGGTTCACATCAAAATTCTAGAGGAACCTTCAACATGCTTTGAGTATTGAATTAAATTTCAGCACAACCTATCACCCCCAAACCGATGGCCAATATGAAAGGACTATTTAGACTCTTGAAGATATTCTAAAAGTATGCTCTCTAGAATTCAAAGGTGGATGTGATCATCATCTCCCATTGGTTGAGTTCTCATACAACAATAGCTTCCACTCGAGAATTCAGATTCTTCCATATGAAGATATGTATGGAAAGCAATGTAGAACTCCAACCTGTTGGATGAAGTTGGAAAAAGAAAGCTACTTGGACCTGGTCTTATTCAAGAGATGACAGAGAAGGTTCAATTCATCCAGAAACACATCCAAGATGCTCAGAGTTGGCAAAATATTTATGCTAACAATCGTCGAAGGGACTTGGAATTCAACGTTGGAGATAAAGTCTTCCTTTGAATATCACCATAGAAGAGAGTCATGTGACTTGGAAATAAAGGGAAGCTAAGACCAAGGTACATTTTCCCCTTTGAGATCCATTTCCTCATAGGATCTATGGCCTATCAACTTTCACTTCTACCGAATATGGGTCAATTTCATGATGTTTTTTACGTATCACTCCTGAGGAAGTACATACCTGATCCCTCAGATGTACTAAACTCAGAGATGGTACAACTAGAAGATTATCTCTCTTATGAGGAGCCGCCAGTAATGATTCTGGACCGAAGAGATAAGGCTATACACAACAAGACAAACCACCTTGTCAAAGTGTTGTGGAGGAACCATAAGTTTGTAGAAGCTACTTGATAACCGGAAGAGGCGACGAAGGGGAAGTACCCTCACCTGTTTGTGTAAAGTAAAATTTCGAGGGTGAAATTTCATATGGGGGGAAGAATGTAATGACCCAAAGTTTTTCAATGGAAATTCACTTCTTATAATTATGTCATAAAATCACATGAAAACAAAACATAATTAACTACTAAGTTCGAAGTGATCTTTAAACATAATATTTTCACTTCTGTGTTTGGAATTTCAAAAATCCGACATACATGGTTGTGTTCTAGATGATTTTTGGGGTCCAATGGGAAAAACATAATTTTTTGAGAATAGTAATCTACCCTTATGAATAGTAACCAACCCTTATAAATAGTAGTATGACCCTTATGGATATCAAATCGTCCAAAATAAGAGTAACCTTACCCATGAATAATTAAATAAAATTTAGGCATCTTAGAAAGTGGCAATTTGACTATAGTAAACGTTTTGGTATATTTGTACATCATAAATAATTAATTATAAATAATTAATTAATTTAAAATAAAATTTATTGTATATAAATGTGTTAATAAATTAATAAATCTATGTATTCTAGTTTTTAGATAATTTTGTAAGACCCTACGTAATTTTTGAAAGCATTAGAAAATCAGTTTTAATTTTAAAAACTATATTTTTCAAATAAATTATGATCTTAATAAAATATTAAATTAATCATATTTAGAAAATTATTTTTCAAAAATGTACTTCATTTTTGGATTCTACACGTCGATAAATGGTTGGGATGAAATTTTGGGATTTTTCTGAAACACGTGAATTTTTTATGAATAGCGAAATATTGTAATTTACAAAAATAAGTTAAATAAGCTAATTATAGAGTCATGTGTGATTTTATACTAATGTAACCCCATTTGGTTCCGTATAACATGATAAAATTACTATTATTGGTCATGGAAGACTCACTATTCATTGTCTTGTGGGGAAATAATAAACTAATGGATTTTATATTAAGAAATCTCCCCTCCCCTCCACTATAAATACCACCCTTCACTCCCTCGTTCCCCCACACCTATCAAGCTTCAAGACATGTCTAAAATCTTCCAAATAATCTTCCCTATCCCCTTCCCCACGTCCAAGATCTTATGGTCTCATCAAAAGACCAATCCTAGGCCCCTTAAGGAGGATCTCAAGAGGAGGATTCAAGAGGTAATTTATCTCCTTTAATTCCCTTTAAATTTCAAGTTCTTTTATTATTCTATCCCCACATATCATTGTTAAAATTTTATGGTAACTCTAGTGTCATACATATAATGGAATTTTATGATACTAATGTAATATTATATCATCCAACCCCCTTTCTCCCCTTCTTTTTATTTTATAAAAGAAAACATTGTTCGTGAGGTGTTAATCTATCACCTTGAAGAATGTCATGTTCTACTTTTCCATTTCTTCCTTAAAATCTGGTCATGACACCATTTTTATGGTTGAATCAGAATATTATATATGTATTATTTCCTATTTAATGTTCTATAATTAACTTATGTACATATTACTACCTGATTAATCAAAACCAGTTCGTTGTGGTCGAAAAACTGTCCAAATTAACTCAAATAATCATCATTAAATTCCTATCTAATGATTCATCCACATGGTATATAAAATAATTCATTATAAGATCATTTAAACTCCTGTAATATCATTAATAACATTTAATATCAGTTATGGATGTTTACCCATGTTCTACCAAACTTCAATTTATGAATAAAAGTGAACTGCTCAAGAAAACCATAAAAACGAACATTCTCAAACAATGTTTTTATACCCTATAACTCATCAAAAGGTCCATAAAATAACATAATGAAACCAAAATGAACATTTTTCATCTATAAAAGGTTCTTTAATTTAAAATTAATGAATATAATTTCATTATAAATAACTTTAAAGAGAAAGGAGCGTTTGGATACTAGGTAAGGGGAAATTCTTGAACCCAACGTTCATCCTATGGGTTCTCCCTCTTTCACTCTTTTTGATATGGTTACTACTTAAAAATATATTTTTCATGATTTTATTTCCCTTTCTAGGATATTAATGTTTTTCACTGGTATTTATGTCAAACCAAATGTTATCCAAAATAACTCTTCTTTTAAGAACACACCTTTTACTTCTCATTCAAGATTGACGATTCTTGTAACATGTATGTTATTCCATCTTTATTTTGGGAACCCAATGTTCATGAATGTGTACTTATGAGTTGAAACACATTCCTTTTCTAGGGTTAGTTATGTTAATTTTTATATATGTTCATTGTGTCATGCATGATAATTGATAATGTTTTTATGTGACCGGTGCGCTGAGAATTATATAGCGCAATATGAATGTTTAAATGTGACTGTTGTGCCCGAAATTATACAGAACTCCAATACATTGTGTAAAGTGATGAATCTCATGAGTAAATGTGAAGTGATGTGTAAACAAGATGCTATATTTGTTCCCAATTATGTGTGGTCGTTAACCACTAAGACATGATGTTTCATTTTTATGCATTGCCACATTTAAAATCTCTTATTAATGCTTCCTCTCATGTTCTGGATTCTATGCCTATGTTATGAATATGCTCACTCCATGCTATATTGTTATTATATATCCTCTTATTGGGATTTTATCTCACCCCTTTGGATGTATATCCTCAGGTGGATACATGTACTAAGGAGAGGTCAAGTTCCAATAAGAAGCTAGAGAAGACGAAAAAAAAGTTTATGCTTGATGTTGTAATTATTATT
Source organism: Viscum album (assembly GCA_963277665.1). Lineage (NCBI taxonomy): Eukaryota > Viridiplantae > Streptophyta > Magnoliopsida > Santalales > Viscaceae > Viscum > Viscum album. Next base: position 165,998,497 of record OY728125.1, on the reverse strand, counting down.
TATGGTCCTAGTCTACCAAAGACACTAAACCGTTGGATCCTCTATGTGTAATACTATTATTTTTTTATATTTAAAATGATGTAATAGTAATGTAAGAAAAGGTTTGGTCACTATAAATATCTTATGCAGTTCACCGTTGTACGCCCTGGGATTTTGAGTAGGGAGGCCACATTTTCTTGAGAGTCTCCCCATGATGAGAATTATAGAGGTTCATTTGGGGAGGAAAGATATCCCTGAGGTTCATCAAAAAATTTGAGATCATGATGAGTGTTGTAAAGGATTCTTACTGCCTTGACCTACCCCTACAGCTGGATCAAATGCACGTCGTCATTCACATGTCGCAACTGAAGAGATACGTGCATGACCCCATGGATGTTATCGACTTGGGTGAGCTGCGCATCGTGGATATATCCACCTTTGAAGAGAACCTGGAGGTGATTAGGGCTCAAAAGGATATGGCCATATGTGTGTGGGCCATCCCCTTGGTTCATGTGTTTTGGAAGCACAAGAATGCACATGAGAGATCTTGGGAGGCATAGATCCAATTATAGGATCAGTATCCCAAGTTGTCTGCATATTTTTTTATTTTTTAGGATGAAAAGAATGAATGAGGGAATGATATAAAGACTCTTTTTTCCTAGTAATACTTATAAATATTTCTATATGTATTTTTAGATCTAGGAACTGAGATAGTATGCGATTCTAAGGTCCGATGTGACTGAAATTAATTTTATAAATATATTAAATAGATTTTATATTTTTAACATATATATTCTTAAATAAATAGTTATAAATATTAAATAAAGTATTGTATTAAAAATATGAGACCATAGTATAGTCTATAATGAAGTGTTTACCCTATACATGACATTAAAAGGGCCTACGTGGTGGCATTTGGACTTTTTACTTGTTGAAGGAACGTCCAATGAATTAATAAATTGATAAATTAGTTAATTAGTTCATTTTGATGTAGAAAAATATTCTATAAATATAATGTTATGGAGATTCTCCCCGGGTTATCTTCATAAACATGGAATCACCAATGATTCTCTCCTTCCTCCTTCTGTTGGGGGAACTCATCAGACAATGAAGAAATGTCGGATCGGATTGGATGAGGATATAATGAATAAAATGGATTATCTTGATAATTTATGGACATATCATTCATCAACAAATGATACATAATTGAGGTAGGACTTATCAATTGTTTATGTACACACTTTAATTAAATTTATTGAGTATATCCACCATTTTTTCTTGGATCTGTGCCAATTTTTGGTTGATTTCATGCGCCCATGTACAAGAACTTATTTCTTATCAATTATTTTCTAACCTTAGATGCTTGTTCTTGATCAATGGATAAGAATTCTTGGAAAATGATTTTAAACCTTTGGTTTTATGCTTTTTACCCTCTTTTTCTTCGCATTCTTCGCTGGTTGTACCTTATTGTCCTATTTTGACTTTTTATGAGAGATACCAAAACCAATCTCACCCCTAGAACCCCGACAGAATTGTGTACAAGGCACATATTTATGAACCAAGGGAAGATATAGGGTTGTATCAAGGCATGAATGGTTATTTTTACGATTTTAATATCAAATAATTTATATTAAAAAGGATCAGATTCATTAATAATTAATGGGAAAGCCACGATAGACGAATGGAGCCGATCTCCATGAGAGATGTCCAGAATCCACAATCCATGGCTAGATCCATAATATGCGATAAGATTAAAGGTGGGATCATTGGTTGAATGACTATATTCAGCAAACAAATCATAGATTTGGAATTCTATTGAATACCCAACTACAGACCATATACACTGATTAACACGTGGCGTGTAGCCCCCTCAGTGGTGGCAACTAGGATTTTAGAAAATTTAAGGATAAATTATTGTGTAGTCCTTAAACACACCATGTACCCCAATCCAGGTTGGAAAATCAATTTAGACAATCACATGGGTAGGAAACCATGTGGAAGTACATAGTTAGGTACATGGTTGTGTACTCGAGTATAAGGACATGGATTTTGGGACACAAACATGAGATTCAATAGATGGACATAACCAATAGGACACAGTCTGGTCCAAGATAGCCTAGAAACACCATGTAATCCACCTACACAGTATTTACTACTACATGGGATAGATCCTTGTGTCATCCAAGTACATGGATAAGCAGTGGAGTGGGATTACATGATGTGTGGGTCCCCTCACACACCATGTACCCCTCGATCTATTTTATGGAAACTTAAATTGTATTTATATACTTCATTGAACTCATATTTTGGCTCACAAGTAGCCTATCCTGAATGTTTTTTTCACAAAAAAATGTGATGGTTCCCTCAATTATATATTAAAAGAAATGATGAATGTTCTAGGAATGAAACTTGGTTCTAAAATTCCCAATGATGGAATTGATCATACAGGATCACCAGGACTTTTCTAAGTGGTACCCTTTATTAGGGATGGGAAATTGAGTTTTTCTTGACCTTTTCTGATCGGTACCCTTTAGAAGGGTTGGGAAGTGGAGTTACTTGATGAACTTTTCTAATCGGTACCCTCCAGTATGTATGGGAAGTGGAGTTACTCGATGACCTTTCTGAATGGTACACTCCAACAGGGTTAGATAGTGGAGTTCCTTCATGCCCTTTCAATTTGATACCCTCTTGCAAGGATGGATAGTGGAGTTCCTTCGTGACCTTACTAGAGTGTAATCCCCACATCGACCTTAGTGTGGGACCCCTATGTATCCAATTAAGTGGAACCCTCCAACAGGTTTGGGCAATAGAGTTCCTCGACAACTCTCATAGTGGGACACCCTATTGTACCATGCCATGGGTTACATACCTAGAGTTTGTTTCCCATCGACTATTTTGCATAGAGATGAAGTGTGGATAGACTTGGATGATTACTTCTGGGTAAACACGTGAGATGTTTGGCATCATTGTTGGACTTTTGGAAATATTGGATACTCTTCTTACTAGGATGACATTTGAGAAGGATATACCCTTACTCAATCATTTGGGATTATTTTGACTAAGAATATATACATTCATATATATATATATATATATATCCTTCTATATCAACACCTTGGATTTTCTTACTCTCCTTACAAGAGAGATGAAAACGTGTGAGGTATTACACAAGCTTTCCATGTTTATCTTTTTGTGGTTGGATGAGTTTAGTCTTTTTTTATAGGTGGAGAATACTCAATGGATAGTTCATCTACTCACTGGGTTTATCCCCTTTTGTATGTATGAGGTTACTTTCACTCTTTATTTTGGTTGATATGTTCTCTTTCATGGTACTTTGTGTTATCTACTACCTTTATTTCCTATTGTATCTCTTATTGATCCCTCTTCAGATTTTGTGGTATCCTAATGGGTATGTATATACTCACCCCTATGTGGGAATTTCCTACATATGTCGTGTGTTATATAAAAGATGGACAGGTTAGTGGTGACTTCATAGAATCTTAGGGATATTGGGTGCTTGGACCACATGTGGTGGTCGTAGCTTGGGATTAGGATTTAGGATCTCTTTCAGCTATTTACTTTTCTTGTTTTTTATTTTGGGACATACTTTTTATTGGGTGTGTATTTTTCCATTTACTTTTTAGTTTTCACTATTGTACACTTGTACACCCTAGAGGTTTTTCATGCTTGGTTTACATTATAGTAGTATTTCATCTTTTAATCTTTCCCCTACACTTTTTCACCATGATGGATATGTGTGTGCATATAGGTACATAGGTAAAGGCCTCCCTGAGTTTTGTTATGCCTTCAATGATTTTCTCTACCCCATTTTCTATAAGTGTGGGCTCGGGTTAGTTGTGGCTCGAGCCCTGTCTTGGATTGGGTTGTGAAAAAAACCTTATGGATGAACCACCATGTTCCTAAAAGTAATTGGATATAAGGGACTTTAGTTTCTATAAATAAATTACTTGATTTTATCTCAATGTAGACATTGATATTGAACACTCCCATCATTCTCGTAGTTTCTAGGAAAATAAGAGAAAAATGGGTTTTTAGGGAAACTAAAATGATAAAAACCATAAAATAAAGAAAATTAATCTTTCTACTTTCCAAAAATATGGAAATGAGTATAGGGAAATTTACTCAAAGGAATAGGTAAATTCATAAACTCTAAAAGAGAAGGCTATAAATAATATGAATGCCAAAGATATTTGAAGAGACCAAATAATTAAATGGATAGATAGAGAGATCATCCAAATACACTGCCCACACTTCAATGCTTAAATTATAATAATTATGGACATTATGTTAACAAGTGAATTAATAATAGGGTTAATGATGACAACCGACATCAATATCCCTTAAATCCAATGGATTGTTGTAATTCCTATGAAATCACAATTTCTAAAGTTGGTGTTGAAAACAATGTGTATAAAGGTACACTTATAATCAACTATAGAACTGAAAATGTATTATTTGATTTTATTTCTACAAAGTACTATATATTTTGGAATTTTTTCAATGGTATCAGATCACCACCCCAAGGACTAGATGTTGAATTGTGGGTGAAAACGTATAGTGGTGCAATGAATGACACTAAAGACTATAAAACCTATCTAATAGAATTTTGAGGAAAAGTGATTCATAAAAATATTATTATTCCATCCTTAGTATAATTGGATTTGATTTCAATAATGGATTCATTATATCTACATAATTACCTTATCAATGTTTAGGTTAGAGAAATAACATTTCAAATATTGGATTAAACTATGATCATGTATCAGTGTCAAGCTGACTATGAACTTATTATGGATATTAATTTCATTATATGGTTCTTAATAGAAAATAATGAGGGGATTTTAACTCTTATAGTGGGGGAAAACTATCGATTAATGATATTACTATTCTTTGGGAAAATAATGATGTGTTTGTAAATGAGTTATATGTTCTTTCCCCAAACCATGAGGTTGATTTTTTTATAGAACTCATGCCTGGTGAAATTCTTATATCAAATACCCCTTTAAGAATTTCAGTGATAAAATTATATTAATTAAAGAAGAAAACTAAAGGGTATCAAGATAAGTATTATATATGACCAATTGATTAACCATGGGGTACACCAGTCCTCTTTTATAAGAATAAAAATGAATCGATGTATCTATTTATTGATTATTGTGAATATAAAAAGATTGTGTTTAAAAGAAAGTATCTTATATACCATATAGATGACTTGTTTGATCAGTTTAGAGTGGTTCAATTATTTATAATGATTAACCTTAACTTACATATCATCAATTAAGGGTAACAATAGAGGATATACCCAAGACATCCTTTTGTAAAAGATATGGAAAATATGAATTCATAGTAATTATTTTTAGAATGACAAATTCACATGTAATATTCATATATATGATGAATATAGTCCTTATAGATTACCTCAAACAATTAGTGTCAGCCTTTCTAGATGATTTTATCAAATATTTAAAGAGTAATTATGTGTGTGAATATAATTCTAGGATTCTATTGAAGACCATGAGAAAGGTGAAATTGAATGCCAAATTTCGGATGTGTGAATTTTTCCTAGTTAAAATATCATTATTATATCATTTAATAACAAGTGATGGTATACTTGAAGATCCATCAAATATAGAAGTGATTGAAAAATGTCCTAGAGAAACCAATGTAATCGAGATTCATAGTTTCTTTGGATTTGATGGGTATTTCAAATATTTTTGATAAATTTACAATGGAATCAAAATCCAATGACTATGTTATCTCTGAAGGGAGTTAGTTTCATCTCGATAGATGAATGTGAAGAAACTTTCTTGGATTTCAAGAGAATCTTTTTCACCAAGCATTTAATCACACTACCCTATAATGGAGAAGGGTTTGAGATATATAGTAATGTATCAAACATGGTATTTAGATACATCCTTATGAATAATAACATGGTGGTAGAATATTATTTGTGTCAATAAAAGATTCAATAGAAAAATTATCTGATGTTTGATTTAGATCATATAGCTATAATATTTTCATTGAAGATATAGAGGCAATATCTCTATAATGTATAGTGTGAAATATAAAATAATCACAATATCTTAATGCATATATTCACACAATAGTATAAAACATTCTCCAAAGGATATAGTTGTAATTAATCAATGAATGTGACTTGTTGTTAGATTACCACCCTAGGAAGGAAAACATGGTGGTTGATACTTAGAGAAGGAAGGACCATTTTACCTTATACATGATGAGGATTGAAAAATTCCCAATAATCATGGATTCATAAAGGATGTTAATTTAAATCATTTGGCAATGGTATATATCCTATTTTCCCAATGTAACCGATCTACTATCCATTCATGTAAAAATAAAGGTGGAAAAGGAGTATTTGGATCTACAGAAGAAGGTAGGGAATATTTCAAAATTCAACTTTGATTATAAAAAAATTGTAATATTATAGAAATAAATATGTGTTTCATCAATATGAGAAGAAAATAAGGGGTTGTTCGATGATTTACATATCTCATTATTCTCTATCCATAGCAAAAGTACTATGATTTATAGAGATATCAAGAATCATTTTTTGTTGGAAAACCTAAAGATAGAGACTACAGACTGTATATATCAATGATTTTGATGATAGGAAGTTAATATTGAATGAATAATGTCTAAGTTTATGATGCAGCTATTACCTGTTCTAGAATGGAAATGGTGAAAAGACACCATGGATTTCATCAGGATACTTCCCAATATTTAAAAACCTTATAATTACATTTAGGTTTTTTTTATCACTTTATGAAGTCGTCATATATAATTTCTATAAGATAACATTTCTTTCTCAATCTATATTCCATGATATAAATAAATGAATTGGTAATGATTCATGGAGTATCAATATCAATTGTATCAAATTATGATATAATATTTACCTCAGATATATATAGAATTCTTCAATAATCGTTTGATAAAGAGATAAACTTCAACACTTTGTATCAAACATAGAATGATGTTTAATATGAAAGAACTATTCAAACTCTTGAGGATATGCTAAGATCTTATTCAATGTATTTCAAAGGAAATTGGAATCAAAACTTTCCTAGGGTATAGTTCTCATATAAAAAAACTTCTCATTCTATAATTTAAATAAAAACATATCCGGATTTGTATGGGAAAAGGTAGAGAACTCCAACATGTTAAGATAAAGTTGGAATAAATAAACTATTAGAGATATATCTTTCTATTGAAATGAAAACGAATATTCAAACCATTCAAAATTACATTAAAACAATGAAAATTTGAAGACTAATTATATTGAAAAATTCTAATGATATTTGGAGTTATAAATCAAAGGAAATGTTTTTTTAATATCACCTTGAAAGAGGGTTATGAGATTTAAAAAAAAGATAAAGTAGAACCCTAGATAAAATGGTCCCTTTAAAATCCAAGATCATATGGGACCTGTAGCTTATCATATCTAACTTACTCTGAACCAATCCCAAGTTCATGATGTGTTCCATGTATCACTCTTAAGGATGTATAGACGTAACCATTTATATTTATTGAACTCATTTATAGAATAGCCGGAACATGATATTTTCTATCAGGAGAAACCAATAGAGATTTTTTATCGTATAGATAAAGTATGACGAAACATGACCACTCACATGGATAAAGTTATATGGAGAAATCCTAAGTTTAAGTAAGAAATTTGGGATCCCAAATATATGAGGAAGAATTACCCAAATTAATTTTCACCTAAGATTAATATTTGAGGAATAAATTATTTTTAAGGATTTTAAAATGTAACGCACAATGATTTTATAAAGTATTTTTTTCAATTAAATATATTTTTGATCGCATGAAACACCAAAATAAAACACATCGTGAAAATTTAATAGAAATAAAATATAACAGAAAAATATAAAAATCAATACATTATAGGAATGCAATATGAAGTATCACTAAGAAAAGTATAAGTGTAATAAATTTTGAAGTAAATTAAAATAACATGAATAGAAAATATTTATTCGTATTTTTTTTCAAGATGATCTTAACCCCAACTAAAACTTTGTAAATAAAGAAACATAGTTAATATATAATAGGAATTTTGAGAGGGAAGTAAATAGTACAAATGATTTTAGTGTTGTTTGAAAGGCTATATATATATATGAAATATAGTAGTTGGATATATGGTTAGTGGAAATATATTAATTTAAAATATGGTTATTTGAAATATGGTTATTAGACATATGGTTATTCAATATATATATATATATATCAATTGATCATATTGATGATACATAATATTTAGTAATAAATTGGAAATAATATAATTCAAAAATATAAAATAATTCTATAAAGAATTAAATTTATAATATTTAATTTAGATATTTTATTATAAAAATATATATCTTTATGCGTTAATTATTATTATTATTATCAGTAAATAATTATTTGTTTTATTTATAAAATTCAATGAAATAATTTAATACTAATAAGTTGATAAAATATAATGTTTAAAATAATAATAATTAAATTACAAATATTTGATTAAAATTATATAATGATAAAATGATATCTTTTAAAAAAATATATGTTTAAGTATTTTTTATTTTTACCTTCAAAAATAAATGGATAAATTTTAATTGATAAATAAAATGTAATTTTTTAATGTATAAAAAATATATAAACGCTTATTGAATTAGTAATTAGGATAAAATTTTATTAGGAATACTTAAATGTTAAAAATTCATTTTTAATATAAACTAATTTTCTATATATTTTATATTTTTATATAAAAGATAAATTTTTAATTTTTATAAAATGAATTTTAATAAATTTAGAAAAAAAATTGTAATTATAAAAATTAATTTTTTTAATATCGGTCATCTCACATTTTTGGTAAAAAAATAAGAACCATGTTTCCGACGCTTTCTCCGGGGAGCGCACGTCCGTCCACTTGGGCGGGACAGGCGCGACTTTCTTGTTGCCCCAGATTCCAGCTTTCCAAAGGCGGGCGACATACACTTCTTATTTAGGGACGTCTGCTCCTTGATCAAAACCGGGATGATGGGATGTCAGTTCTTCCTTCCGTGGATTCCTACTTGGAGCTCATCACCTAATTTGGGTCTCCCTCATAGATTTAATATGTTGTTTGTGAAACTCTTCCCAGTGCCATCTTTTCATGGACGCCGGTTAATTACACTGCTTCTGTCAGGACATTCCAAAGGGTCCGGTCAGGGTAGCAACCTTCAGTTGGGGGAGTAGTCACGTCGAGGCCTCATTGACGTGTCTGAACACTGGGGAATTGGTGTGTCTGTCTTTTTTCCCTTATTATAGGGCTTCTCGAGGGCGTGGAGGCCCGAGGCATCCCACATCGAGTGTGGGAAATCATATGCCATAGGCATGTATCTGATGTTTTCCTCATCTTCCCATGTTTAACACGGGGTATGCCGTAAGTTTAACGTCCAACGGGGACAGATCGGCCTGATCAGAACACTAACTTGAGTAGATTAGATTGAAGAATCCCCCACCCTTGAAGGGATGCTGATGTCGGGGTCAGCCCATGGGTGGTTTCACGGATGCTGTGGAGGGGAGTGGAATGGCATGATCTCACCGGGATGTGGCGGCCTGGGTGAGAATCAGGATGGATGATGGATGGATGAATGAAGTGGAGGGGGAATGAAATGGTACCATCGCAAGGACGACAATGAAATTGGTCTTACACCTCGAAGAGACCCCCTACGTATCCCCGTGGCAGGGAATCAAAGTCCGCGTAGTTCGGGGTGGTGCCGGTAAATCGACGTGAAGGTGGACCTTGGTCCGATGGGTGTCGTCAGCGAACCAGCGTGAAGGTGGACCTTGGTATGATGGATGGTGGGCTTGAACCTCAGGAAGGATTCCTACGTACCGTGCCTTGACACGGATCAAAGACCACGTAGTTCAGGTGAAAATGGGGGGGGGACTTGGCACACCGACAAAGAGTCGGTTTGGGCCAATGATTGTTGGGCTTGAACCTCAGTGAGGCTTCCTACATACCATGCCTTGACATGGATCAAAGTCCTCGTAGTTCAAATGAGATGTGGAATACAATTTAACGTCATGCGGGACGGAGGTGAACCGACGTGAATGAGGTCGGAAGGACCGGGTGATGGGCTTGAACCTCATGGAGGCTTCCTGCGTACCATGCCTTGACATGGATCAAATTACTCGTAGTTCGGGCAAAAATGGTGGGCGTCGGCGAACCGACGTGAAAGAAAAGAGACCTTGGTCCAGATGGTGTGGGGCTTACACACTAGGCTGCCCAAGTGTTGGTGAACTGGCGTGAATGAGGTCAGAACGACCGGGTTATGGGATTGAACCTCATGGAGGCTTCCTACGTACCATGCCTTGACATGGATCAAAGTCCTCATAGTTCGTGTGAAAATGGTGGGTGTCGGAGAACCGACATGAAAGAAAAGAGACCTTGGTCCAGATGGTGTGGGGCTTACACACTAGGCTGCCCAGGTGTTGGTGAACCGACGTGAAGGAGGTCAGAGTTACCAACGGGTGATGGGCTTGAACCTCATGGAGGCTTCCTACGTACCATGCCTCAGCACGGATCAAAGGCCACGCAGTTTAGGTTGGGTTTTGTCGGCGAACCGACATGAAAGTGAACTCAGGGGGTCCACTGGTGGTGGGATTGAACCTCGTGGAGGCTTCCTACGTACCACGCCTTAGCATGGATCAAAGTCCTTGTAATTTGGGATGGTCACAACGGATTACCGCTGGGCCGAAATGTAGTTTAACGTCATGCGGGATGAGAGTGAACCCTGACGTGAATAAACGATGGGCGGTGGGCTCGAACCTCATGGAGGCTTCCTACGTACCATGCCTTAGCACAGATCAAAGACCACGTAGTTCCAGAGTGCAGTTTAACGTCATGCTGGATGGGGCATACAGTTTAACATCATGCTGGACAGGGGTGGAACTCGACGTGAATAAATGACCGAGTGGTGGGATTGAACCTCGTGGAGGCTTCCTACGTACCATGCCTTAGAATAGATCAAAGTACCCGTAGTTCGCTTAAGGCGGGGGTCAGGGTCGGCGCTCACTCTAAGCTCACGTGAGTCATGCTCGGTGTGAGAAACATGAGGTTGCAGGGACCTGACAATCACGTCATGAAGGATGCGACCGTGGGAAACGAAGAGGGGCTTATGTGTTAGGCGGCCCATGGTGTTGGGACTTACTCTAAGATGGAGGCCTAGGGTGTGGTGAAGCACATCAGGAGAGGGATTTGGGACAAAAGATGTAAAGTGTCTCGTTCCCTATCATGCCCTCCACTGGCCTTGGCAGTGGGGAAGTACGGAGGTGCATGGGTGCTACATTCTGTAAGAGAGCCTCAGGGGATTACACCAAGGTGGTTTCCCTTCCCCTGTGGACATGTGCTACTCCGAGAAGGAGGATATCATCCCATGTGAGGGTGATTCCATTCCCGTGGAGACGAGCGATGTAAAGAATGTCCGAGACGCGGGGACCCTACATGCGAAGCATGGGGCCGGATCACAGTTTAACGTCATGTGTTGAGGACGAAGTGCTTGGAAGTTTAACATCCTACAGCTCGGACGAGGTGGGTTTACTCGGTACCCCTAGGACATACATAACCGGTACCCTCTACCCCTTGGGGGAGGGAAGGTATCAGCAAAGTCGTGGTAAAGAGGGGTCACAGAGCGAACTATCTAGGGGTCCACATTAGCGTGGCTATGCGAAGAAGCAATATCCGTTAGCGTGCCTATGTGAAGAAGCATTAGGTGAAGCAACGCTACGGGTGGTGTTGTCCATGGGACTTTGAAATCACATCGTGCAAACCTGGAGGGTCGCACGGGAAGAGTAATTGCCAAGAAAATGGGTGTGCTTCGCGAAGTGGAATGCCTTGGCCTTATCATGGGGCAGGGGTGTGAATAGGAGGTGCTTCGCGAAGTGGAATAGTGTTCACGGAGCACTACCTCGTGAAGTAGGGGTGACTCGCGAAGCAAGGTGCTGTGAAGCAGTGTGCTTCATGGAGTACAACGACCCTACCTTGGCATGTGGATCACTTGTACAGTATGGGTTGTTCGTGAAGCATAAATGCTCCGTGGATGCCCGAGTTACTTTGGGAATCCCCTTCCTTCACGAATGCCCTTAGGCTTCTCGAAGGGCATCCCTCTCGAAATAGGGGCTCAAAACGAGACAAAGAGAAGGCCGCTCGCGAAAAAAAAATACCTCACAGAGCTCATGATTCCCGGAGCAAATGATGCTTCGCGATTCGGGAGCTGAGAAGCTGAAAGGTCGGATTTTCCATCCCTTGGGATCAGGTGGAGCCCGGTATTTATAGGCAATGGGAGCCGCGAAGCAGAGCTCACGCGGTGCTAAGGGGAAATGGTTGCTTCGCGGCGGGTCGCTAATTTCAACCGGGTTTGCGGAGGGTTACCACCTCTGGGGCTTCGCGGCGGGGTCGCGAACGTCAGGGTGTTTGCGGAGGGTTACCGCCTCTAGGGCTTCACGGCGGGGTCACGAACGTCAGGGCGTTCGTGGAGGATTACCGCCTTCGGGGATTCGCGGTGGTTCACAAATGTCATCCGGATTCGCAGAGCGGTACCGCCTCTAGGGCATCGCGGCGGGGCCGCGAACATCAGGGCGTTCGCGGAGGGTTACCGCCTCTGGGGCTTCACGGCAGCCGTGTTGCACGTGGGGGCTCCACGTCGGGGCTTCGTAAGGCAGCGCGTGGGCTTCTCTTCCTTCTTACCTTTGCGTCAAATATTTTTGGCGCCAACAAATTCCCCCCCTCAGACTAGGAGCCGCGGAGGGATCAGGGGTCGAAGTCTGAGGGAAAATCGCCAAAATTATCAGCACTTCGCGATGTGGCCTCGTGAAGAGGGCGCATGGGGAGGACAGTGGCCATGCGGTCTGGATGCACCGCGATTCTCCGAGGTCGCCGCCTATAAATAGGGGGGCTGACCTCTCTTTTTTCCTCTCACGACTTTTGTCCTTTTGCGCTCTCGACTTTGCGAAGCTCCGCGTACTCCGCGACTATACCAAGAAAACTTTTGTTTTCCATCCAAGGCCCGGCTCCGCGTCTTTGGCTTCTCTCCTGAGCTTCATGAGCAACCTTCGCGACCCGACCCGATTTTTTTCAAGTTCCGAAACCGAAATGGCCCATCAAGAAGTTGTGTTAGGGGTGCTTGCAGACTCCGCCTGGAGGGATGATATGGCCAACTGTCTGGGCCTTGGAGAGATGGTCTGAAGTCACTCGGACCATACTTCTTTGACAGAACTGCAATCAGAGAGTCAGAAGAACTATCCGCAGTGCAAGAAGCTTCCATTGTAGGGCTTCAGGATAAGGGATGATGTCTTCATTCCTGAGGCGAGTAGGGACGAACTAGCTTGATGGTTCAAGAGCATGCCATGCTAGCGCCAGTGGTTCAGGGCGGCCGATGGTCCTGCGCGGGAGGACATCACACCTATCACCACTGATTGCCTATACAACCATGTGAATAATACTAATGGGAATCCACTGCAACTGGAGACATCTCCTCCTCTGTACCGCACCATGCTGAAGGAGGCTTTACAAGATCGAAGAAGGGGTGGTCCGATGAGTTGGACCTGCACCAGGGCGACAACTTCACCAATGACTGGGCATGGTCCTACTGGGTAGGCGCCTCATGCGAGGAGTTTGGGGCTGATCTAAGGAGGGTGGGCCTATATGAGGCGGCATGGGCCTCCCAGTTCCACATTCACCAGTTGAAACAGCTGATGCCGGAGCTGCTGAGCAGATGGTCGTCTAGGACCAATACTTTCACCTGCACCATGGAGAGGTGGGCATCAGCCTGTGGGATGTCCATCATATTTCGGGGGTCCCGATCTTGGGGTCCATGTATGATGAGATCCTCCCCATCATGAGTGTGTGGGAGGATCCGGAGCAGATGTCGCGACTGGCGTCGGTACTGATGGCACTGGTCCCTAGAGAGGACAAGGAGGCGGTGAGAGATTTCCACTTTAAGAAGTGGTTCGAGTGGTTCCTGAACTTCCCAGAGAATCGAGAGTTCCCTCTGAGGCCTTGAACTTGTTCGAATGCGGCTCAACGGTGCAAGGAGCACTCGTATTGGAGGCTCTTGGAGGACAGCCAATGGAAGACTTGGGGTTTCAGTGTCAGCACTGAACAACAGCCGATAGTCAGGCTGGCGGCATTTATCGTGGCCCATATCTATGATTGGATCCTACTGGTGAGGGATACCAACATGGGGGTGCGGCCCAACTCGTTCATCATGGAGTCCATGCTGGCCATGGGAAAGAGGGTCAATCTGGGGATTCTGATGCTCGCCAAGCTGTACAGGATGTTGCGGCATGTTAGCAAGGGCAAGAATCCTCCAAGGATATGCGAGACCTTCCTCCTTTTGTACGGGTGGATCACAGCGCACATCATGGGGTTTATGAGTATCCAAACCCTATCTCGCCACCGGGATCAAACTTCCGCCCCTCAATTCTGAACGCAGCCGGGAGCTTCCCGGTCAAATTGACCGTACTGATGGTGCTGAACCGGGTGTGGAAGGTGGATGATTTTAACTTCCACTTGTTTCCATTGCCGACGGGGGTACTCATCGATGAAGGGCAGGGAACGTAAGAACACTGGGCTTATCTCCTGGCCTTTCGAGGTAGAGTCTTGGTGGCATGGGTGGACCGTGAGCCGATCTTCAAACCGTACACCGCGCATCGATTTCCGAGGCAGTTTTGGTGTCTGCAGCGGCTAACCCCGTAGGTCTACTGGGAGGTGCGTCACGAGGAGCACCCGTGTGTGATGAGGCAGTTTTGGCTCATGTTCACACGGTAAGACGAGAAGATGTGAATTGCATTGCCTCCAGCCACCACCGCATTCGGATCGGTGAAGGAGTACGCCTTCAGCTGGGAGGCCACTTATCCGGGGGAGATGCTAAGGCAGCCAACCGTTCGGGCTGGTGATGGCGGGCCTCCCCTATCCTGAGGTCGGGGTTGGAGGGCAGCGAGGGCCTCTCGCGGTGGCGGGGCTGTCGTGGCGGTGAGACCTGCACAGGCTGAGGGTGTGGCAGTAGCGGTGGTAGTGGACCCGATGGTCCCGGAAGAGTAGATCCATCCGGAGGGGCGGCCGCCGAGGGGATTTCGTAGGATATCCACTCAGGCTCCAGAGAAGCGACTGCGCCACATTGACATGCCAGAGGATGCTGTTTTTCCGGAGGCCTGGGACATTTGGGATGTCAACCGACAATTCCTCAGTCCACCTGAGATGTGGGTTCACTTGAATCGTCTCAGGATGGAGTTACCGATCATAGGCTCAGTCCGGGCTGGTTTCACGGTGTCTCCGGTGGAGGCGGAGCAACACTTGGATGAGCCGGAGGATTACTTTCACTCTAGTGGTGTTCCACACCCAATGACAGATCGGGTGAGGGTACTGATAGATCAGACGGTTCCCCCATAGCTATCTGCTACCGATCTGAGGGAGGGATTCCCCCTACTGGAGGAATCGGAGGAATCCTCCCGGAGGGATGAGGCTAGCGGAGGGAGCCCGTTGGAGGAGGGCGAAGTCGGAGCCCAAGACTCAGATTTCGATGATTTCACGAAGGTTCTTGAGGTATCGTTCCAAATCTCTTCCCTCTGGGTCTACTCTTAGGTCATTGTAGACCTCTCACAAACATCTAAAACGTGCAGGAGGAACTTGTACACAGACCACGCTCTCGCCCTTGGGCGGGTGATGACACAGGACCTTCAGAACCCGCGACTATGGCCGCGTCCAGTTCTGTGTCTGGCGGGGCCATAGCACCCGAGGTTGCTCCTTCAGAATCTCCAGACCTTCTAATAGTATACGGAGGGTCATGCCTCAGGGTCGCGTCAGCATCGACTCCAGAGCAGCACCAGGATTTTGATCTCCATTAGTTCTCTCCACTTGATTCCTTGATGTCTTATGTAGATCGCGCTAACTAGGGTCTACACCCTTCTCTATCACACAGTTCTTTGACTAGAATGGGCCGCTACAGCAAGGTTGGTCAGGATGTCTGGTGGCATCCCTCCTAGGGGCATGCTAGTGATGGTGGAGATAGTCCCCCCACCTACCCGAGCTGCAGCACTCCCTACCATCAGCGGGACCACTAGTAGTGTCATGCCCGAGGTTATCGAGGTGGAGTCCGATGAAGAGGATCAACTGGCTGACCCAACTCCCATCACGCCTACTCCGGCGCCAGATGTCACACCGGATTCAACGCCAAATGAAGATCCTGCCAAGGATTTCCTACAGGAGTATCCTGCATACGAGCCTGCCAATCGCGCGGACTGGGATGAAACGGCCTCTGATGAAGAAGACAACAGCATTGTATGCCGCTGATCATGGAAGTTAATCATGTGCTTCATCAATGACACCCCCCAAGCGTAATGGCTAGATGAGATGGACAGACTTCACTCGCGGTTCCACAAACTGTTTGCTGGTGGAGTGGATTCCCAACGTCCTCATGTGCTCATCCGAGATCTCATGGATGAGAAGATCCGGGAGTATGATCGCGGGATCAGCGTGGGCTGGCAGCAGAGGAAAGAGACAAACATCAAGAAGCTCCAGGAGGCTGAAAGTGAGGTCCAGAAGCTGCAGATCCAGGTAGACGAGCATTCAGCCTCTCTTAATACACAATCTGAGCTGATCTCACGGTTGAAGGCCCAGCTGGAAGTGGCAGAAGAGCATATGAGGTAGGCTTCTGAAGAGATGGCTGCCATTCAGGCCAACATAGAGAGGGCCAGGGCCAAGGTTGACGAACTATGCCCCACTACTGTTGAGGAGGAGCAGGAACTGATTCAACGGCAGCAATTCCTGGATGCCACAAGTCGAAGGGTGGTAGAGCTTCAACGCTCTTTTGACAGGTTCAATCCATCCATGGGGGGAGTCGACCCCCGGGTACTGTAACAATTACAAACCTTTTGATGGTACTGTCATGCTTCAACTTTATTCTTTCTTTGAATGCCTTAGCATGCATGATTTCCACCGTTTTCATCAGTTCGTTACATCCTTACAATATCTGCGGGACGTCCGACGACAATTCCCTAAGCTCACGTGGTTCAAGCCCAATGTGAGAAACAAGAGATAGTTGCCCCATCGTCCCACCCAACATAGGAGTTGAAACCAAGCTTCGGGCATCCAGGGTTTGGATAACCAGTCCGGATTTCCGGAAAATAGGAAATACCTAGCCGGAGAAGGATGTTCTCAAAATAGCCAAATTACCATTTCTTCAACGTGCTCTTATGCACGAACGGTGCGATGCCATGGTAGCCGAAATCGGTCCGAACATATGAAAATGTGAAGTGTGAATCACAATACCCAATATTCGGAACACTGTGGGGATGGCATGACAATAAAGGATAACTGTTAACTGTGGTGAAACAGATCATCTATATCGCATTAGCCTAAAATGGGGATAGACAAATGAGAGTCGACCATTGACCATGTTCGAAACACGGGACCATGTCAGAAATGTTGTCAAGAGTCTTCTGGGGTGTTGGCCCAGGACGGTAGGTGAGCCGATGCAGCATGAGACCAGGCCGTTAGGGGGTCCCTTCAGACATGAAAGGGGATGAGGGTCTGAATAAGGGGTACACAAATCGTGGAATATAGTGTGATGGTTTGTCCGAACAGAATAAAACACTCATGTAATTGCACCACTGTGGTGGGAGTACTCCAGATGGGCACATCGGATTGATCATGGACCATTCCTTCTTTGGGACAGGGCCTCTCTGGCGAGGGGGTATGTCGCTTCTCAATGGGATCTTGGGGCATCCTAAACTTGTTTAGGGAAGAGTCATAGTTACATGGTCCTCTACGAGGGGTCCAGCCAGGGGGCTGGAAAGGGGAAGAATAGGATTAATGATTCCTATGGGCTGGACCCTAGCCAAAATACTAGGTTTTCCCTACGTATCCCATGAGGATGGGAATTGAGCCACACATAGTTTTGAGGGGTCGACGAGAAGCCTGGTCGTGTTGGTACACATCCTGCCAAAACTACAAAGCCCATGTGAGTCATGCTCGGTATGGGAAATAAGAAGTAGTGGTGGGACTTTCCCGACACAGGAAGGGGAGGTTAGGGTGAAGGGACGCTTGGTGAATACCGGCCCCATAATACTAACACGACCATGTGGAGAACCTAGATGGGCGAAGAGATAGAGCTGAGTGTGTTGGAATTACACTTGAACATGAGGAAGTGGAAATGTGTGAATCATGATGCTCGAGGTTTGGATCACAATGACGGTGGCGTGACGATAGAGGATAACTATTAACCGTAGCAGAAATGCAGCATCCATATCGTATTATCATAGAATGGGGACAGACAAATGAGGGTCGACCGTTGACCATGTTCAAAACACGGGACAATGTCACAAATGTTGTCAGAGATCCGTAGGGACATTGGCCCGAAACAATTGGAGGGCCCTTAGGTCCAGCATTCATGTAGAGACCTTAAGACTAGCATCCATTTCGCTCGAGGGTCCTTTTGGATGTGGAAGAGGGTGGGGATCCAAACAGAGAGCGCACAAAGCTTGGTCATGGGACGAGGGGAATGTCCCCATGAAAATCCCACACTTCGGGATCTTTGTCAAAATGCATCTGAATACGACAATGAGGTGTATTAGATAGAGGGAGCAGAGTCCTTTCCCATAGGGAGATCTTAGTTTAGGGTCGTAGAATTCGGACCATGAGTGGGAGAAAGCACAGGAGGCACGTGATGGGTATTTAGGAAAACCCGACGTGGATGGGAACCAGGGGTTTGTACGGTGCAGTGAGCAACCTGACATGAATGAGGAAATAATCCCATACCACACCGCACAAGCTCCCTTGAGAGAGGTGTTAGGTCAAAAGGACCAAAATCTGAAGTTGAGTTAGGCCTGAAGCAAGGTGACAAGGCGTTCCTACGTACCCCATGGGGATGGGGATCAAGCTACATGTAGTTCTTGAAAGGTTCTTAGTTTAAGGTCTTAGATCTCTGACCATGTAGGTGTAAGGAGAGCAGGGGACACATGGTAATGTGGTTACAAAACCCGCCGTGAATGAGGACATAAGCCCTACTTACCATGCGTTCTCTGGGGAGTGCTCGAGTCAAGGGACCGAACATGAAAGTTAGGCTGGGCCTGTGGGGAAGTGCCCGGGTGCTCCTACGTATCCAATGGGGATGGAAATCAAGCCATACATAGTTCTGAAGGGTGACAAGATAAGATACTATTGTTAGGGAAAAATGGAAGTGTGGGCATGGCCCTTGCACCAAAAGAAGCGGAATTTGATAAATCTTGTTTATCCTTTAAGGTTAGTGTTTTTTTGTGAAGCAACAGGCCTAGGGTCTCAAGGCCTAGTGTTTCCAAAAGAATCAAGTTGTGGTAGGTGTTGAGAAATGGCATGGAACATGACCAATACCCAACGTGATGTTCTCTACAACGAGGTCATCACAGTGCAGTGCCATTTTCCATCGTGCGGCCAGGAAAATAATGTCACAGTTTAGGGTCGTGTGATAGGACCAAGCATACATTTTAACGTCATGAGACGCAGACGTAGCAGAGACGATGCTAGACGGGGAATCTGTATGGTGTCGTGTGGAATAACCGACTTGAATGAGTATGTAATCCTACATCATACCATACAATCCCAAGAAAGTTACCTCAGGCCAAGGGGTGAGAGTTTAAGGGGAAGATTTTATCCCCCAAATAAGCTGGACCCGAATATTTTCGGGCGGTCCTACATATCCTGTGAGGACGGGACTCAACGGAAACTTAGTTCTGAAGAGATCTTAGTTTATGGTCTTAGAGCTCGGACCATGGGTGGACGACAACTTTCCAGGTGAGCGTAGTCCTCAACTCGATCCCTAAGCCCACGTGAGTTAAACTCAGTGTGGGAATCAAGGGGGGGATCCCTATCACAATACCCGAAACATCCATTGAAGGGAAGTCGGTGAAGGGCCTCGAAATACGCCTCTGATGTGGGTTTGTTCCCCTAATGCGCAGATGTGCACTGAGGAATATTATCAAGAGTTTCGAAACTCTACTTGGACATGATGAGAATGGAGAAGGATGTGAATCGTGTAACTGAAATTTTGGGCTTAATGGGGTTGGAGTGGTGATGGAGGATATCTATTAACCGTGGAGGAAAAACAGTCTCCATATCACGTTAGCCTATGGTGGGAACAACAAATGAGCATCGACTGCTGACCATATTCGCAACACAGGATTTTTATCGATTTGTTGTCTGAAACCCTCGGGGGCGTTGGCCCGTAACGGTAGGAGAGACCTTGGGCGTGGTATCCAGGCCATTCTTGGGGGTCCCTCTGGGTGTGAAAGGTGATGGAAGCCCTGATGGAGGGATAAAAAAACTTGAAAAGCGGGTGCGGATGTGTCTGAGTAAATTCTGACATTCTAGGTAATAAACCAGAGTACCTTTAGGCACATTGGTGAACCGCCGAAGAGGGTCGACAAAACAGCTCGGGAGGGAGAGGCACATGGCGTGGTCATTACAAGGCTAACGTGAATGAGGACGGAATCCCATACCACACCACATACTCCCCTCGTGGAGGAAGGGAAGGCCAAGGGGCCAAGGTGGGATGAAGATTTTTGAGAGGTGGGGCTGGACCCGAAGCTTAGACATTCAGGTGATCCTACGTATCCCATAAGGATGGGAATCAATCCACACAAAGTTCTAGAAGATACCCAGGGGTCAGGATACCCTATCGAGGGAGTGTGAGGCTTAGCAAGTAATGAGGACATAATCCCGCACCTCTCCACACAGTCCCGTAGGAAAGAACCTGGGCCAGGGGGCCCGAAGAGGCCAAGGGGCCTGATAGTTAGGTTTTGGTCAGGAAGGCCTGCCTTACTCGCAGTTTAACATCCTGTAGTGAGGACGAGGGTCGGGGAATAGGATTCCCTGGAGTTGCATGGTATGGTGAACAACCCGACGTGAATGTGGACATAATCCCTCATCACACCATACACTCCGAGTAAGAACTTGGGCTAGGGACTGAAAAGGCCAAGGGGCCTAAGGTTAAGCATCGGTCAGGAAGGCCTGACCAGTTTACAGTTTAACTTCTTGCAATGAGGACGGAGAAAGAGATAACTGTATCTCATTCGGGGATGTGTACGACGTCGTGTAACCCATCGTGAATGAGGACATAATCCTACACCACACCGTACATCCCTTATAAGAGAATCAGGGTCATGGGCCCGACCGCTGGCACCACCCGGAGGGAAGTTTGTCGCTTTGGGATGGGGAAAAATGAATCACTGCACTCGATGTTTTGGACATCTCAGGGTGGACCCGAAGATCCAGGACACTGTTAACCATGTTCGAAACACAATGTCCCTATAATGACCTGATATGGGAGCAACAAATGCGCGTCGACCGTTGACCAAATTCGCAACGCGAGATTGTATCGTCTTGTTACTCAGAATCCCTCGGGGGCGTTGTCCCGTATCGGTAGGAGAGCCCTTGGGCATGGTATCCAGGCCTTTCTTGGGGGTTCCTCTGGGTGAGGAAAGTGATGGAATCCCAATCAAGGAGTGGGTGAAGCATTGTTGTACCCATTCATGAAAAAGGCAAACATCTCCAGGGGGATGTGCAGCCAGGTCGAGGCTTGCTCAACGTGAGTCAGGGAAAAAGTGTGAACCCTGCCATATTTCTTGACCTGAGGGGAAGATTTTGGCTTTTGGGCTAGGCCAATAGACGAAATGTCTGGGCATTTCTACATATCCCATTTGGATGGGAATCAATCCATACATAGTTCTAGAAGTCCATGCAGTTTAACGTCATGCGGTGAGGACGTGGGAGGATAGAAGAACGAGAGTGGGAACATGGTGTGTCCCTTATAATCCTTGTATGAGTGGGGCTAAGGATTCCTACTCCTTATTATGCCAGGATCCTATGAGGGAACTATACCCAGGGGGGACTGTGAAAGAGAAGACCTCGGGGTTGGGCTCAATACGAAGTGTATGAGCGTTCCTACATATCCCATTAGAATGGGAATCAAGCCATACGTAGTTATTGAGGAGCAGTTTAATGTCATGCTAGGTGAGATGCAGATTAACATCATGCGGGATGAGGGACACATCTCATCTAGGGATATGTACAATACGACGAGTAACCCGACATGAATGAGGACATAATCCTATAACATGCCAGACAATCCCACAAGAGAGTCTGAGTCGGGGAAGGCCAAGGGGCCTGAGGCTGGGCCTCGGTCAGGGAGGCCTGACCGGCTTTCAGTTTAACGTCTTACAGTAAGGACGAGGGCTAGGGGTCCAAAGAGGCCAAGGGGCCTGAGGATGAGCCTCGGTCAGGGAGGCCTGACTGGCTTGCAGTTTAACGTCTTACAGTAAGGACAAGGGGAGATCTTAGTTTAAGGTCATAGAGCTCGAACCATCTTGTAGTTTATCATCTTGCGGGACGATATTGTAGTTTTAATGTCATGCAGGACAGTGGTGAAGTTTAGGGTCATGTGGGACCGTAACGTGCAGTTTAGGGTCGTGCGGGACCGTAACAACCAGTTTAGGGTCGTGCGGGACCGTAACATGCAGTTTAGGGTCATGCGAGACCGTACAATTTAAGGTCGTGTAAGACCATATAGTTTAAGGTCGTGTAGGACCATACAGTTTAAGGTTGTGTAGGACCAAGGGGATTAGGAAAAGTACTGCTTGAGGAACTTTCCATTGGTGGGAGGAGTTATGCGCTCACCATCTGTGGTCACCAAGGAGTATGCTCCGTTGGGGTAAACCTTATGGATGATGTATGGTCCTTCCCATTTGGGCTCTAGCTTGGGCGGTTTCCTACCGGGAATCATTGGTGCTCGAAGAGACAACACTAAGTCGCCCTGCAGAAAAGAGAAAAGGCGAACCTTCTTGTTGAAGGCTTTGGCTATCTTATTCTGATGCCTTTCCAGATTGTGCAGGGCACGAAGCCTGTTCTCATCCATTGCTTCCAATTCAGCTAGACGGATTTCGACCACCTTATCTGGCACCTGTTGGTCGTAGACTTCAGTGCGTAGCGATGGCAGCTGGATCTCTATCGGTAGGATGGCCTCAGCCCCATACACCAGGGAATATGGGGTCACCTGGGTGGAATTGCAAGTCGTCGTCTGATAATCCCAGAGGGTGTTGGGGAGCTTGTTCGTCCAAATTTTCTTGTTCTGACCAACCATTTTCTTCAGAATGTTAGAGAGGGTTTTTTTGAATTCCTTGATCTATCCATTTGCCTGTGCATGGTAATGAGAGGTATGGTTCGAACAGATATTGTACTTGGCATAAAATTTCTTCAGCTCGGCCGCTCAGAATTTGGTGTCGTTATCGGTGAGGACAGCGTGAGGGAATCCAAACCGGTGGATGATATTGGAGCTCACAAAGTCAATGATGGAACATGACTTAACCTCTTTGAGTGGAACTGCCTCTGCCCACTTGGAGAAGAAATCTATATCAGGTTAGGATCAACCTACACTGGCAAGCTGTCGCCAGTGGATATGGTCCCACGACATCGAGTCCCCACACCGAAAATGGCCAAGAATACTTGGTGGAGTGGAGAGGCTCTGGTGGCTGATGTAGGAAGTTAGCGTGAACTTGGCGTGCGTGGAATCTCTTGAAAAACTCGATACAATCATGGATCATAGAGGGCCAGAAGTACCCCAACCTCCAGATCTGATGGGACAGCTTGGGCCCAGCCTGGTGGGCACCGCAGGAACTAGCGTAAACCACTTGCATGACCTGAGAAATCTCGACTCCTTGAATGCAACGGAGGATAACACCATCAAAGCTCTGCTTATAGAGGATCCTCTCAAGATTGGTACCACTCTGGAGGGTAAATTGCAGTACGCAGCATCGGATTCGCTCGCGCTCGGCCTGATCATCTGGGAAGCAACCATTTTGGAGATACTCGAAAAAAGGTGCTCTCTAGCTGGGAGTGGCCTCAACCACTGTGTCTGACGAACCTGGGACCCCTGATGTAGAAGGTCTGGTGGTAAGATGACTTACCCGCAGGCCGTCGTTTTCCTCTAGGGTGACGGGTGCAATGACTCTCCGGTCTGCCACATGTATGATCAAATCATCTTGTTCAGGTTCTGCGAGCGATGCAGCTAAGCCAGCCAATGTGTCTGCTCGACCATTCTATGACCGAGGGACATGGGTAACCTCTTTTCGAGAAGAAAACTGGGCCATTATATGGAGGTTTCACTCCTGAAATGGCACAAGCTCCGGATTCCTGATGACATAGTCTCCATTGACTTGCTTGATAACCAGCTCAGAATCCCCTTTCACATGTAGATGGGGAACATCGATCTCAAGGGCCAACTCGAGGTTGGTGATAAGAGACTAGTACTCTACCTCACTGTTGGTGCAGCCTTCTGACAACAGGAATGAGTATGGTAGGACGTCTTGCACCGGGGTGATGAAGACGATACCCAGACCCACTCTGTTGAGCTTAGGATCATTGATCCTCCTACCGGTGGGGCTCAGGGACGCACCGTCGAAGTGCATTTTCCAACATGAGACGACATTATCGACTGGGAAGATCACCTCATCAGGAAAATCTAGGTCTAGGGATTGATCTGCGGAGGTTGGATAAGCAGCTAAGAAGTCTACCAATGCCTGTCCCTTGATGGCCTTCTGAGGCACAAACCTGATGTCAAACTACTGGAGGATCACCGCCCACCGCGCTAGTCGGCCAGTCAACATGGAGCGGTTCAGGATGTACTTCAGTGGGTCTACCCAGGATACCAACTGTACCTCATGGTTCTGTAGGTAATTCCACAACTTCTGTATGGAAAACACGGGCGCAAGGCATCTCTTTTCGATAGGGGTGTATCTAATCTCCGTGTCGAGAAGCATGTGGCTGAGATAGTAGAGGTTGTTCTCTGTCCCCTCATTGTTCTTCTGGGTGAGAAGCGCACCGAGGGACCATTCTAGGGTGGTCATGTAAAGGACCAATGTCTTTCTGTAGATAGGTGTCATCAAAACCGGAGGTTGAAGCAGATACTGCTTTATTTCCTTAAAGGTGGTCCGACACTCTTCATCCC
This sequence comes from Viscum album, assembly GCA_963277665.1. Taxonomy (NCBI): domain Eukaryota; kingdom Viridiplantae; phylum Streptophyta; class Magnoliopsida; order Santalales; family Viscaceae; genus Viscum; species Viscum album. The sequence goes on along the minus strand of OY728125.1, from coordinate 165,973,457 downwards.
CTTCGTAGGCAGCGCCTTTATTCATGAGCCGGGAAAAGGGCTTACACTTTTCATCCAGGTTCGCAATGAATCGGCGTATATAGGGTAAGTGGCCTTGGAGACCTCGGAGCTCCCGAATATTTCTCGGGGGAGGCATTTGACATATGGCCTTGATCTTCTCCGGGTCGATCTCAATGCCCCTTATCTAACAACAAAGCCAATAAATTTCCTGGAGGTGACCCCAAATGCACACTTTAACGGGTTCATCTTCAGGTGGCAGGAACGGATGAAACCAAACACTTTCTCAAGGTCTTTGAGATGGTCCTGTCACTGGCAATATTTTACCACTAGATCATCCATGTAGCATTCCACTAGCGTCCCGATAATCGGCTTGAATATATGATGCATAGCCCGCTGATAAGTGGAACCTGCATTTTTCAGGCTGAAGGGAATAACCTGGTAACAAAAAGTGCCTTGGGGAGCCCTTAAGGTAGTGGACTCCTTGTCCTCGGGGGCCATCCGAATCTGGTTTTACCTGGAATACCCATCCATGAAAGAGAGGGATTGGAACCCGGTTGTGGCATCAATCAATAACTCAGTCACCGGAAGGGGAAAATCATCCTTTGGGAAATGGCGATTGAGATCGCAGAAGTTGATGCAGACTCTGATTTGCTCGTTCTTCTTCCTGACTGGCACAATGTTGGAAATCCATTTGGGGTACTGGACTTCCTTGACGAAGTTGGCTTTGATAAGCTTATCAACCTCGTCCTCAACCATGGCACCGTGAGAAGGGTGCATCTTTCTGGGAGGCTGCTTGAATTCATGATGATTTGTCGGGAGACTAAGGCGGTGAACGGATACCTAAGGATCTAGCCCTGGCATCTCACCGTAACTCTAGCCAAACACGTCATGGTGCTGCTTGAGAAAGTCTATGTACCACTACTTCTCCTCGGGGTACATGGTTGCACTGATCAATGTGGGTCTCAGATCCGCCTCGCTACCAAGGTTCACTTGTACCAGTTCATCGACCGTGGTAGAGACACCTTCTTCAAAGGCGGGGGGAGCATCCTCTAGATCTTTCTCTCTGCCTGTAGAGGGATCGGGGGAGCTGCTTATGAGCTATCAAACCCTGACAGGCAGCTGGTTCCGGCCTGGGCAGCAGTGGTCATCATATCAGGAGACCCATGCGTCACTGAGACCATAGCAATGAATACATTCGATCCTATCCCATCTAGCCTTCGGCCTAAGGGGCCACGTTTGATGAAATCAAAGCAGTGATGACACGTCGGCCTGAGTCGGTTGATTCTAGCCCGGCAGAAGAGACACGTATGACGTACTGCCATTTCCATAAGCTTGATATTCCGATACCGCACAGGGGTAGGAGGTTCAGGGATCACCTGATCCTGGTTGGTGTAGGAGTATGAGGTGATTTTCTGTCGTCGCTTGGACATGGGAACATGCCTTCCTTTCATTCCTGAAACAACATAACACTACCCCATGTCGGGGGTCGTGACCTCCAATCGATGGATCAGGAAGATGTAGTCTTCATCCAGGCTTGCCCAGGGATCACTTGTGACCGGGGCGAGTTCATCTTCACTTGCTAGGATTTTCTTATCCTTGCTCTTGTAATAGTTGGCGTCCAGATAGAGGTCTTCACAAGAGGCGAAAGGAGACGCATCTCCTTGGAGCACGCCTACTCGACCATTTCGGGAGTATTTGAGGCATTGGTGATACAAAGAAGGGACCGCTTCGTGCAGGTGGAGCCATGGTCTGCCCATCAATGCATTGTAGGCGGTGTCCTGGGAGACTACCATGAAATCGGTGCCGGCAATTAGGCCACCGAACTGGGTCTTCAAGTGGATCTTGCCGACTGGGGATTGCCCAGTCCTAACGTATCCTTGAATTCTGAGGTCGGAGGGAGTTAGATCATCCTCTGACAAACCCAGCTTCTGCAGTGTCCGGGTCGGGATTAGGTTGATCCCAGAACCTGTGTCAACGAGACAACGACAGACTTCCATGTTGTTGAACTGAACAGTGATGTACAGTGGGCGAATGTGCCCATGTATGGGAGGGTCTTCGTCTTCACTGGAGAATGAGATAACTACCTGGCATTCCGCATTCTCAATTACCTAAGTGTGGGAGACTTCTAAAACTGCTACCTCCATCTCAAACTAGAGGGGGCTCCTTAGGGCCTCAGTAAGTGCTTCGCGCATTTCAGACGATAGGCGAAGTGCCTCAAGGATAAAAAGCCTTTCTAGAATTCCGATTAAGTGCTTCAGGACATCATACTTTTGTGCCAAACGTGAGATTCTGCCTACAGGAGGTCGCTCTACAGTTGGAGGCATAGCGGGTCCTGTCGGTTGAACCAGCGGCTGGCTAGTACTGGGTACATCTTGCTGCCTACTAGTTGAGGCTAGGAGAGTAGCCTCCAGATTAGGACCAGACAACAGATATTGGCCTGCATCCAGGTAAGACTGACTGCAATACAGGCGAGGCAGCTCTGCCTGATCTAGTAGCACGAATGACGGTGGAGGTAGATCTGAGGGCATCAGATGAGGCTGTGCGTGCTTAGCTCTGTGCTGAGCCTGCTGTCTAGTTTCAGTAGCATGTACGGCCTGACTGAAAGTGCCTACTGACGTGCCTTGATGACCCACGTGGTTGCGGTCCCGCTGATGTTGACATCAGCTGGGGACGTTGGGGAGGTTCGCCAGGTTTTCCCCCTTGTCAGGAATCATTTAGGGCTTTACCAGCTCCATGGTATTAACCGAAGCGTACCCCTGGCTTTCACTTGATGAATCATCCACCACTGGGCGTATTCGGGGAGGAATCCCCATTTCCGGGGGCATAGAGTCACCAAGAGTGCGGGATGACGACGACAGCGGTGGAGCGCGTTGCTTCTTCTTGCGTCGTCACTGCTTCCCCTTCTGGGAAAAGGTCGGCTGTGATGACGATGAAGAGTTACCGGCTGCTTCCTCCAAAGGCTCCGGCTATTTTAGGTGTGCTCGAATGATACCATGGGCACGTGTGACATTTTTTCAAGCCATCCAGTCGTCGTATTTCTGGGACCCACGGCTGGGAACCTGCTGCCACTCGCCTTCGCTGTCGCTACCGACCTCTGACCCTACGAAGACACCCGCTACTTGTGTCTGGTCCAGGCCCAACCTGACTATGTTGTTGTCGACCTGGTCTTGAATTCAGTCTTTAAACACATATCACTGCTTAAGGGTGTGCCCCATAATCCAATGATAGGGGCAGTAGTTGGGGCGATTGGTGAGATTCGCCTCTGTCGGCCTTCTTCACTCAGGTAAGCACATAATCCCTTGCTATAGAGCACTTCAGAAGTAGCGAGGGACCTGATTCTTATTGAATGAGTAATTCTGGTGCCTTATTTCCGGATAGGGGCCCCTGGGAGCCTGGTCCTAATGAGGGGCCTGTCGAGGAGGTGGTGCCTGGTTGTCCCGCCTAGGTGGTGGTGGCGCATTGCACAGGGGAACCTGTCGATTCTGAGGCGGTCGCTGCTGGGCAGGAGCTTGCGCTTGAGGTGGAGGACCTTTGTGGGGTTGTGGGGCCGGTGCCGCTGGTAGTAATTCTAGCAGCCTGGGGGCTTTTATTTGGGCCACTGTGGCGGGTTCGGCTCTGGCAGCCCTCCTGGCAGGGATCACAGGGGGCAGTAGACGTGCCTGACTAGCCTATTGCAGAGCTTCCTCAAGGCACTGAGCTTTATCTGAGAAATCCCAGAACCCTTCAGGGTTGTTATGGGTGATCAAGGAAGGAACCAGTTCTATTTTAACATTCCCTACACACATCGTCAATAATTTCTCCTGATTCAGTGGCATGTCGAGGGAGTATGTGAGCCCCTTCCACCGGGTGATGAAGTCCGCGACTCGCTCATCAGGCCTTTTTCTGCACTTGAAGAGGTCTGTGATGCTGGTCTTTCGTGTGGTGGAGCTGAACTGGTATAGGAACTTTCGGTGGAGATCCTCCAAGCCGGTCACTGATCCGATAGGGAGCTGGTTATACCAGACGAATGCAGGGCCCTCCAATGTCTGCACAAAACATCAGAGCTTGGTGGATTCTTGCTGGGCCAGGGTCCCCAGCATGGGGCCACACCTGGAAGAAAAGTGGGCCAAGTGTTGTGGCAGGTCCCCTGTCCCGTTGAAGTTCGAGAAAGTGGAGTTCCCAAAACCTGGAGGTGCAGGCATATCATCCACCCACGCGGGATATGGTTTTCCATCTGGTGGGACTGCAACCTGCCGCATTTCCAACGCCTCGAGGCGGGCGATGAGTGCCGCTATAAGATCATCCGGGTGGGGGTCCCTATCTTGATGAGGGTCCCTAATCACAAGTGTGTTGCAGGGTTCTTCGAGACGGTAGATGGCTTCAGCAGCTCGTGGAGCGACTGGCGGAACGACCTGTGTGGCGGCTGGGGGAACCCGGGCTGGATTCCTCAGATTGCCTCGTCGCTCAGGAGGGTTTGGCGAGACGTATCGCGCCCTCTTGCCATGAGTTCCGGCTTCTACCCTATTTGTAGGAGTAGTATGATCAGGGTTTCCCAGAGGCATCTCGCTGGGGGGGAATTGTTCCTACCCCTACTACCCCGGCTTGGGATTACCATAGTTGGGTCGCCGCTCTACAGCGCGCTCGGCGAGAAGTTCGTCGACCAACCTCTTTTGCTCATCGAGCTGCTGGTGCAATGTGGTCTTTTTGGGGTCTTCGTCTGTCTTCTGCACTGAAGCGGATGGGTCGGAGTTCTTGACAGTTCCGACGTGCTCCTTACCCTTACCGGCCATCTGACTGAGTAACAACGACTCAGTGGGTACGAGGAGGCCTAGAAGGTTTCTCTGCTGACGGGTAATCCTCCCTGACAAGGCCAGAAGTGATGGTACACCCTCAGGGGGTATGTCTCCATCGAGAAACTCTAGCTCGTCCTCCTTGTCTGCAACATCAGCCATGTGGACCGCGACCCCTCTTGGGGGCATGTCCTCAATGTCGCATAACGAATCGGGTTGTCGCCGATAGGACTGAAGAGGAGTGCGTCATACTATCCGCAACCATGAATTTTCACATGGTGGTAGCTTCCCTAATGATTTTGCGAAGTACTTTGAAACTCTGAATGCATTTTTGTTGAAGGGCGCTCTGGCGACCTGGTGATTCGGGGCGCTGGGCGACATGGAGTGCAGCCAAATCAACTAGACGCCATTGATCACCGATTTCTTCAAAGTTCAATTATATACTAGTGTACAACACTTGCTGATAGTGAAGACAAAAGTGGATCGCCCATAGGTTTTGACGAAAGCACTCTACTTCCTCTGGGGTGAGGGATTCCGGTGCACAAAAGTTCGATGATGCTACTGGCTAGAACCTCTTCGGGAAGTGGTCCGCTGTGAGAATGTTCCAGAAGCTCCTGGGTTCGGATTTAGGGTCTAGCCCCATATTGCCCCATTCGTCAATCGGGGGAGGATGAGGGACCGATATCATTACTGAGATGGAATGCTGGGACAATAAACTGGGCGGTGGAGAATATGACGAACGAGCTGACTGGCCGCCGAATTCCGAGCCATCCTCTGAAGAGTGAGGTGTCCTGACCACAATATCACGATACGAAGGGCTAATAGCCACAGCTTCTGTCACTGGAATGACGGTCGCCGGTGATGGTTCATGTCGTTTCTCTACTACCGTTGGTCCCAAAAATAGTTCTCCATGATCTCTGGTAGAGGTAGAGGGCGCTTCTGGTGATGACGGTGGTGATTGCACGGTCAGAACCTGCGGGATTTCAAAAATTTCCTCTTCCTGGATGTACTTCTAGAAAGAGGCGGGAATCTGGTGGACTTCGCATTTGGGAGAACGAGAATGACGCGCCTTGTTCCTACCCTAGTCCTTGATACAGAGGAACGTGGAGAAGGTTCCATTGCCGAGTCACATTCCGCTTCATAATCCGAGAAACGGGCTGGTTTGAACTCCACCCGGGCCTTCCTATGACTCTTCTTATGGTGGTGAAGACCCGCTCTCCTGCCCATGGATGGCTCTTCGGGACAAGGATGACTCTCGACATGTAGTCTCAGAGAGGCGCTGGCACCGTGGAGGAGAGGACTTTTTCTTGAAACATCTAGGGTGCGAGGGGAACCAGGGAAAATGTCGAATATAACATCGGGAGGACCTCCACGGACAGCACCCATGTGGGCGGAACCTATATTGGAACCGGCAGGAGCATGGGGAGGACCTCCATGCCTAGTGCAGGTGGAGGGAGGCTGACCTTCAGCCCTTGGGTTGCCGGGGCAAGAAGAACCTTCGCCAGTTGCAGAGTGGATGTAGGTAGGATCCCCACGTTGGAGAGGGACCGGATGGGAAATACCTTCACATCGACGGTCGGGGGTAGGAGGAGGAACTCTATACCCGGTGTGGTGGGCGCGAGAAAGACTTCCGCGCAAAGCGCCACTACCGCGAGGCATGTCTTCATTCGAGATGGGGGTAGCACGGGGAATGCCTCCATGATGAGCTTCGGAGCGAGGAAGGCCCAAGCTCTGTGGAATGGTGGTACGGGGAGGCCCTCTGTACAGGGATACATCACCGTGAATTTGTTCACGGCGATCACCACTTATGCCTGCGACCCGGAGAGTCAACCCAGCCTGCCCATGGGGCGGTTGGGGCCTCGATACTGGTCGGGTGAAGGAGTTCCCATTCTCAGTGTATGCAGGGACTCCATGATGCACGTCAGTGGTGGCTTGGTCCATAGTAGCTATTGACTTCGATGCCCCTTGACGGGTGTCCTCAGATCAGGCCCGATGTTGGCGTCAGGTCAGACGAGCTAGTGCAGGTGGTGCGGGGGCATAGCCTACTTGCTCCTCTGGCAAAGACGGATGGTGGTGCTGACACGGCCGGCTGGGGGACCTTTCCTAGAGTCCTCGGATTGGGACTCTGACCGGGCTGAGCTGGACATAACCCATCTCGTCAGCATAAGGATAGGAGTCATCGAGGCGTTCCGGGGACAGGCTCCCAAAATGATTGAACATTGGGGTGGGGAGCAAGGGCTCCCTGTGTGGCCCTTGAGGTCAGCGTTGACGGCGGGGCCTGGATTCCTCCAGGTCCAGGCAGGCCATATCCCGAGTTGGGATGACCCCTTCCTCCTCGTACCTACATACAAGGTCGTTGATCACCCTGCATTGGATAATCTCTGATGGAGAAAGGGGATGTGAGCGTCCCGTATTCATGGATGTAGAGGCCGTTGTGACAGCAATGGATCCATATGGAGCAGTTGTGCTGCTATTTCCCCTGTCCCTGCATAGGCTAGCAGGCGGTTATCATGTCTCCATAGTAGCAACCTGGTTCCTGGGAAGTAGGGAGGTTAACTCGTTAGCACTGCGAGGAAAAAATTTGACAACCAGTGTCCCAGCGTCATTACGTCTTCCATGTCCGGTAAGAGGGGTCCACACCGAAAACATTGCAGAATGGAATGCCCCACGTTCTACTTCCCCAACTTCCGGTGAGTTTCATGAAAGGAAGGCTATTTTCTTAGCGGGGCCCGGTACTGGATATCTGGATCCGGTAATACGTCAATCTACTGATGTCTCGAGTGCTACTAATCTCCATATTGATGAGAATAAGTTCATGTCAAGTTCACCATTTCTATTTCTAATGCTTTCGTCGGGGCGCGCGAGTCCGTCCTCTTGGGCGCGACAGGTGCGACTTTCTTGTTGCCCCGCATTCCCGCATTCCAAAGGCGGGTGGCATACACTCCTTATTAAGGGACTTCTGCTCCTTGATCGAAACTGGGATGATGGGATGTCGGTTCTTCCTTCCGTGGATTCCTCCTTAGAGCTCGTTACCTAATCCGGGTCTCCCTCATATATTTAATACGTTTTTCATGAAACTCTTCCTAGTTCCATCTTTTCATGGATGCCGGTTAATTACACTGCTTCTATCAGGACATTCCAAAGGGTCCGGTCAGGACAACAACCTTCAGTTGGGGGAGTAGTCACGTCGAGGCATCATTGACATGTCTGAACGATGGGGAATTGGCGTGTCTATCTTTTGTCCCTTATTATAGGGCTTCTCAAGGGCGTGGAGGCCTGAGGCATCCCACATCGAGAATGGGGAATCATATGCCATATGCATGTAACTGAGGTTTTCCTCAGCTTCCGATGTTTTACACGGGGTATGCCGCAAGTTTAACATCCAACGAGGACGTATCTTCCTGATCAGAACACTTGCTGGAGTGGATCAGATTGAAGAATCCCCCCCTTGAGGGGATGCTGATGTCGGGGTCAGCCCATGGGCGGTTTCACAGATGTTGTGGAGGGGAGTGGAATGGCATGATCTCACCGGGATGTGATGGCCCGGGTGAAAATCCGGATGGATGATGGATGGATGAATGAAGTGGAGGGGGCATGAAATGGGACCATCGCAAGGACGATAGTGAAATTGGGCTTAAGCCTCAAAGAGACCTCTTACGTATCCCCGTGGCAGGGAATCAAAATCTTTCTAGTTCAGGGTGGTGCCGGTAAATCGACATGAAGTTGGACCTTGGTCTGATGGGTGTCGTCAGCGAACCGACGTGAAGGTGAACCTTGGTCTGATGGATGGTGGGATTGAACCTTAGGAAGGCTTCCTATGTACCGTGTCTTGACACGGATCAAAGACCACGTAGTTCAGGTGAAAATGGGGGGGGACTTGGCACACCGACAAAGAGTTGGTCTAGGCCAATGATTGTTGGGCTTGAACCTTAGGGAGGATTCCTATGTACCATGCCTTGACATGGGTCAAAGTCCTCGTAGTTCAAATGAGACGTGGAATACAGTTTAACGTCATGCGGGATAAAGGTGAACCAACGTGAATGAGGTCGGAAGGATCAGGTGATGGGCATGAACCTCATGGAGGCTTCCTATGTACCATGCCTTGACATGGATCAAAGTCCTCGTAGTTTGGGCGAAAATGGTGGGTGTCGGCAAACCAACGTGAATGAAAAGAGACCTTGGTCTAGATGGTGTGAGGCTTAAACACTAGGCTGCCCAGGTGTTGGTGAACCGATGTGAATGAGGTCGGAATGATCGGGTGATGGTCTTGAACCTCATGGAGGCTTCCTACGTACCAAGCCTTGACATGGATCAAAGTCCTCATAGTTTGGGAACAAATGGTGGTTGTCAGCAAACCGACATGAAAGAAAAGAGACCTTGGTCTAGATGGTGTGGGGCTTACACACTAGGCTGACCAGGTGTTGGTTAACCGACGTGAAGGGGGTCAGAGTGACCAACGGGTGATGGGCTTGAACCTCATGGATGCTTCCTACGTACCACGCCTTAGCACAGATTAAAGACCACATATTTCAGGTTGGTATTTGTCGGAGAACCGACGTGAAAGTGAACCTGGGGGGTCCACTGGTGGTGGTCTTGAACCTCGTGGAGGCTTCCTACGTACCACGCCTTAGCATGGATCAAAGTCCTCATAGTTCAGGATGGTGACAATTGCTTACCGCTGGGCCGAAATGTAGTTTAACGTCATGCGGGGCGAGAGTGAACCCTAACGTGAATAAACGACGGGCGGTGGGCTCGGACCTCATGGAGGCTTCCTACGTACCATGCCTTAGCACGAATCAAAGAACACGTAGTTCTGGAGTGTAGTTTAACGTCATGCTGGACGGGGCATACAGTTTAACGTCATGCTGGACAGGGGTGGAACTCGACGTGAAGAAACGACCGAGTGGTGGGCTTGAACCTCGTGGAGGCTTCCTACGTACCATGCCTTAGCACGGATCAAAGTCCTCGTAGTTTGCTTAAGGCGGGGGTCAGGGTCGGCGCTCACTCTAATCTCACGTGATTCATGCTCGGTGTGAGAAACAAGAGGTTGCAGGGACATGAAGATCATGTCGCGAAGGATGCATCCATGGGAAACAAAGAGGGGCTTATGCATTAGGCGGACCATGGTGCTGGGAATTACTCCGGGATGGAGGCCCAGGGTGCGGAGAAGCGCAGGTGGAGAGGGATTTTGGACCAAATATGGAAGGTGCCTCATTCCCTATCACTCCCTCCACTGGCCTTGGAAGTGGGGAAGTACGGAGGTGTATGGGTGCTACCTTCCGTAAGAGAGGCTGGGGGGATTACACCAAGTTGGTTTCCCTTCCCCTGTGGACATGCGCTACTCTGAGAAGGAGGATATCATCCCATGCGAGGGTGATTCCATTCCTGTGGAGACGAGCGGTGTAAAGAATGTCTGAGACGGGGGGACCCTGCATGCGAAGCACAGGGTCGGATCACAGTTTAACGTCATGTGTTGAGGACGAGGTGCTTGGCAGTTTAACGTCCTGCAGCTCAGACAAGGTGGGTCTACTCCGTACCCCTAAGACTTACATAACTGATACCCTCTTCCCCTTGGGGTAGGGAAGGTGTCAGAAAAGCTGTGGTAAAGAGGGGTCACAGAGCGAACCATCGAGAGGTCCACATTAGCGGGGCTATGCGAAGAACCAATAGTCGTTAGCATGCCTATGCGAAGAAGCATTAGGCCAAGCAATACTATGGGTGGTGTTGTCCATGGGACTTTGAAATCACATCGTGCAAACCTGGAGGGTCGCACGAGAAGAGTAATTGACAAGAAAAGGGGTGTGCTTCACGAAGTAGAATTCCTTGGCCTTAGCATGGGGCAAAGGTGTGAATGGGAGGTGCTTCACGAAGTGGAATAGTGTTCGCGGAGCACTGCCTCGCGAAGCAGGGGTGCCTCGTGAAGCAAGGTGCTGTGAAGCAGTGTGCTTCGCGGAGTACAATGACCCTGCCTTGGCATGTGGATCACTTGTACAATATGGGTGGTTCGCGAAGCATAAATGCTCCGCGGCTACCCGGGTTTTCTTGGGAATCCCCTTCCTTCGCGAATTCCCTTAGGCTTCACCAAGGGAATCCCTCTCGGAAGAGGGGCTCAAAACGAGACAAGGCGAAGGCCGCTCGTGAAGCAAAAATACCTCGTAGAGCTCATGATTCCCGGAGAGAAGGATGCTTCGTGATTTGGGAGCTGAGAAGCCGAAAGGTCGGATTGTTCGTCCCTTGGGCTCAGGGGGAGCCCGATATTTATAGGAAACAGGCTTCGCGAAGCAGAGATCACGCAGTGCGAAGGGGAAGCGGTTTCTTTGTGTTGGGTCACAAACGTCAACCAGGTTCACGGAGGGTTACCGCCTCTGGGGCTTCGTGGCGGGGTCGCGAACATCAGGGCGTTTGCGGCGGGTTACCACCTCTGGGGCTTCGCAGCGGGTCGCGAACGTCATCTGGGTTCACGGAGCGGTACCGCCTCTGGGAATTCATGGCAGGGTCGTGAACGTCAGGGCGTTCACAGAGGGTTACCTACTTTGGGGATTTGCGGTGGCCATGTTGCGTGTGGGGGCTCCGCTTCGGGGCTTCTCGAGGCAGCGCACGAGCTTCTTTTCCTTCTTACCTTTGAGTCCAATATTTTTGGCGCCAACAAACCATTATAAAATACTAAGGTAAAAAAGGGGTATAAATTGTTAAAAAAATATAACACATATATTCATGAATTTATATGATATTTATCCATTATATAAATACTTATTAATTTTGGTATTAAAACCTACATTTGTTACCAACAATTCCTCACATAAAATACCTAACTCTAATGTGATTCAATATTTAGCCTTCATTTAACTTATGTTTCGAAATAAATTTCCTCATTTTCATTTATAAATGATCTCTCCTCTACCCAATAAAAACAATACTATTAAATAAAAAATACACTTTATACCAATTCATTTAACATATCATAAATCCTTATAAGATGTTGGGAATTTTTTGTTCCAATAATGAGGCCTAAATCCTTTATATTAAAGGAATCTATATCGAGGAGTGAATTCATCAAATAAGTATCTATGTTTTCCCTTGTTCAATTACCTTCTCATCTCCACTCATTATAAACCTCATCCCACACTTTAATAATGTTATTTTTTATTCAAACAATTACAATATCGATGGCATACTAACATGATCATTGTATACCATGAATTAGCATTAATATATTAATACTGGAAAAATATGATATTAACGAGTAACATAGTTTTTTGAATATTATTCTTTAAGGATGATTAAGATATAAAAAATCATTACAAACTAACTTATGTTATCAATAAATTACCCAAAAATGTTCATCATAGGTTCCTTTCTCATGAACCATACCCATAATTTAGACTAAATGAATATGAGGATATAAGAAAATTTTAAAAAAATATTTAAATACCTTTTATAATCTTGAAATGATGAACTTGGTATCAAATAATGGGGTTCGACATCACCATTAGGAAACATACATGAAAAAAAATCAAAATTACTAACACATGATGACGAAAACAACATAAACTAACTAATGAATGTGGAATGAATGATTATAATTTAAGAATATAAATGGGTAATAGATATGAATATGTTTTTATTATAATTTTTTAAAATAGTTATTTTTATTATACAATAGGTTAAATCACCTTCATGGAAGTCTAGAGTAAACGGTAAGGGTTATCATTCCAATCTCATTTTGAGTCCTAGATTATTATCAAAAAAATTCCATGTAGTTAAATTGTTTTATATTTCTCTCTAAAAGCACATATATTTTCTAATTATTTGTTTTTTATGATCTTTACATTTTATCCTGCATTTTCACTTCCCCTATGGTTAATAATTAAACTGAAGAGATATTGGAATGAGAAAATATCCTTTCCTCTTCATTTCAGTTTGGAATATTTATCTTTAATAACCATATTTTTTATATTATACTATGGATGTATTTATCTCTACCTCTATTATTTCTTAATTTATTTTCAATTTAATTTACATCCATTAAAAATAATGGAATATTATTTTAATATTTCTATTATGATCATTTTCCACTGACTTTGAAAATATTTACAAAGTGTGGAAGAAATATCAATTTTAAAAAAAATTATACTAATTAATTATCCCCCTATCATAATTAATTTTAATTAATAAATATAACCTCCATGTTTTCATTTTTCCAAAAAAAATTACATTCGATTTTTTATAAAATATTTTCCCAAAGGGAATAAAAATATAAAGGTTATTTCTTATTCTTCCTCCATGTAAGTTTTTTTCTACACTTACAAAAGTTCCATTCATATACACCAATATACATTAATGTTTATTATGTTTCATTGAGAATATAATCTAATAGCACCATAAAATTTATATATGTGGGTAATTTATCACAATTAATTGTGTATTTTTTTGTTAACATCATTCCTTTTTCATGGTTTAATCATTTTATAATAAAATTATGAATGTTCTCATCTTCTTATAGAACATATACACATGTTTTATCGATATACGAAGGTTGTATCGATTATATATTTCCAATTATTTGAGTAAATGTTTATATCTCATGATATCTGTATTGGATATGGGTGGTTATACCAAGACGACTATGTTAATGGATGTGGGTGGCAAGATGAATTCCATTATGTTTTATATTTGATAATCCCGTTATGATGTGAACAAGTCAGTGCTTATCCTTGACAGATGTTATATTTTCTATGATTAATTTTTTTTCAAATTATTATATTATGAAATGTACTTAGGATATGTTCTTTTGGATCATGATTACATAACCATGTTTATACTCCCCTATCACTCATGTATATATTATGCCCAAAAGAGTTATTACATGACTCATGTTTTATGATATATGATTTATGGGGTAGGATTCTTTTATTCACCTTGATTTTTTTACTCTTAATGATATGATCTTCTTATAATCATTTATGATCTTAGATTGATGTCTCTTATGATTTCCCTTACTTATAATTTGAGTTCACCCTTTCTTTTGTTACCTTTCCCCAAGTAATGAACAAGCGTATTATGTATGATCAGTCAAAAATGGTAACATGTTAGAAGACTATTTCTGGGAGATGTTGAAAATGTTGTAAGATAAGTTGGTTATATATCTAATTTAGAATGACAATAAACCTTGAGGTTTAGGGATGTGATTTATATAGATATGTATAATTCTGTTAACATATGTAATATATATGTATGATATACTTTTATCACCTCATAACCTTTAGTATATTACATTCTCAAACATTTTCAAATAAATTAATCACACATAGGCTTCATCAGGGTGTGATTACACATCTTGTACTGTGATTTAGTAGTTGGGGTTTGTCTTAGTGGTAAGCACCCTGTAATCCTGCATGAAAATGGGGGATCAATACCCATTGGGTGCAGGCACTATAGCGTGCTATAGAAACAGTGGGCATTTTATCAAAGGTGGGCACTGTAGCGGCGACATGTCACTGTAGCGGTGGCAGGGGGGACTGTAGCGGTGGTGGGAACTGTACGGGACTGTAGTAGGTGGGTACTATATCTGTACTATTCACATAATGAGCCTTAGGCCAACAATTTAGGCCTACTGGCCATGTACTGGGCTAAATTCCCACTGGGCCTTCGGGCTATATAATGGGTCTACCTCCACCTAGTTACAATAGGAATTTTCTTTTCTTTAATAATAAATAAGGCTTCAGCCCCAACCTTTTGAAAAAAAATGTTGTAGTGTGATTTAGTCGATGGCTCTAAAACCTCTTCAATTCCTCAATATGCAAGTCCAATATTTATTCCACCTATCTCCATACATTTAAATTTCCTTCACCTCACATTGAACTCTATTTTATGTAAGTTTGAACATGATTTACCGATTGATAACAAAATCTAAAAAAACCCTCTAACTGGTTCACTTCTAATCAAAGTATTCTACCCAAAAAATACCACAATTCTATGGGTTTCTTCTTCAATACCAGATCTCAAAAAAATCCCCCTACATATCAATGATGTTTTTATTGTAAATGTACTCGTTAAAATTGAAATCCAGTAGTTCAAATAGTAATTTGAAAATTGAAATAGTAAAATTCCCTTACAGGTAACTGATGGGGTTACCATATAAATAATGTTTACCATTAATTAAAAAATTAAATATAAATATTAGAATTATATTGACAAATTCCTTAAATCATGTAACTAAGATTATGTATAAGCCTATATTTTAAACAAAGTATGGTTTAAATTATTTAAATAGACATTATTTTTTATGATAAATTTTTAGTGGTTGAATTAATTAAATTATGAAATTATTTTTATAGAATGGAGCCCATTTTTGGAATCATTACATAAAAATCATCTGAGGGTAAATTTTAGGTATTTTATTAAAAAATTGTGTTTAAAATAAATAGTAAAAATACTTTTTTCTATGTGGTATGTTTTATGATAAAATTATCATGTAATGTTAATAAATAATATAAAAAATATTTTTTATGGATTAAAATATATTTATTAAATAAAATAATATATTTAAAAATAATGAACTCAATTTTTAAAAGTATAAACAAATTTTGAAAAACTAATTATTTTTTATGTTAATAGAAAAATA
The DNA here is from genome assembly GCA_963277665.1 of Viscum album. Lineage (NCBI taxonomy): Eukaryota > Viridiplantae > Streptophyta > Magnoliopsida > Santalales > Viscaceae > Viscum > Viscum album. Next base: position 165,958,064 of record OY728125.1, on the reverse strand, counting down.
TTTTTGACTTTATAAATTACATAAAATATTTCCATGATACCATTTAGTTATGGGTGGATTTAAATTTAAAAATAGTATATAAATTTTGATTAAACACTATTAATTATATGAATTAGAACTATTAGTGGTATTTATCTTAAATTATACTTTATTAAAAGATGCCCCACCCCTTTGGAAATAACTACCCCCATTCCCTACTCATTTATTCTCACTTATATTCTTCCTTTTCCAAATATATTCCAAAATACATATCTAAAAAATCCTATGCACATTCATAAGGATCTAGTATAACTAAAAGACCATCCTCTAAATTTTTAAGAATAAATCCAAAGAAGGCTTCTTATATTGTAATGTAAGGGTTTCAGAACCCATGCATTTTCTATTTCATTTTATTCTTACCCCATCTTTAATATAATTAAAACATAAAGTAAATTTTAAATATTATCTCTATTATAATCTAATTATTTTACGAAATCCAAATATTTATTGGTTTTCTTCTTCTTTTTAACTCTCTTTAAAACATTGATCATCTATGTTAAGTTCATACTACCTAAGTGAGTTATGGTGTTTTATTTTCACATAATACATTAATTAATATTAATAAAAATGGGCTTCATTTATAATAAAATTAATAAAATTCTTAGGATTTTGGAATGAAAAAATATTCTTGATAATAATAATACTAAAAACTATACAATTATAATCATATTAAAAATTAAGAACAATATTATAAATAAACAATTATTGATTTTAAATATTTCATTGAATATACTAAACTATAACTATATAATGAAATAAACCATATACGTTTCACTTCTTATGATTATAGAATCCTTTGATAAGGATCTTTGACCCTTAATAGGATACTAAAGCAGTTTTTAAACTCTAGACCGAACATATTTGAATGATCCAAACAAACAACTTGAAAATAATAAGAGAATAATAAATGAACAAAGTGAAATAAAAGTAATAAAAAAATATGAGTGAAGTTATAAATAAATAAATTAATAGATATATTTTTTATTCAAGTGGTTATATGATATACAAAGTAATTTAGGACTTGATATAAGGTGTTATCTGTTAAATTTCCATTATTTTAGAGTATTATTTCTCTATTACCTATCTCCAATAATTTTTCCCATATCAAAATTATCGGATGTTTATCTTACTATTTTACTTTTATTGTTGATATATTAATGGTCTCCTTTACTCCTTTGATGATTTATTTATCATAAAGTATATTGCTAAAAAGGGGTCTCTCACACTGTTTTTCTTTCATGTTATTATGTTATCTAACACTCACTATAATTTCCTCTTGAAATTATATTTATCTTCCATATCCATACTATTTCCCTTAATTTTTGAGAAATAATTTTGAAATATATTTATTCCATGAATTTTTTATTACATGTTCCGTTTTCTTTAACTTGCGTTTCATTAATTTTACTTCAATTATATTTTTATGAAAACTATAAAAATATTCTCTTTTAAACATATTTATAACTTCTTACCTTCTACTTCTTGATATACCTTTTAAAATCAATTTTTTTATTATCTAATTAATGTTCATCTTTAAAAAAATATTCTTAATTTTATGTTATTTTATAAAAATGGATTTCATTATTTATAATTATTATAAAATTACATAAAAAATAAGGAATATTTTTCTAAAATATTCTATAATTTCATAAATTATTATATAATATTTTTCATATATTACAATACCATTTTTAGGTCCACTATTTTAAGGTTAATAATTTTATTTTCTTTCAAATTATACTTATTTATAAATTTTATTATGGTGAAATTACTTTATACATTTTTTAAATTCCTGTGTATCTATGGTTTTGTAAAAATGATACCCTTATGAATGTATTGATCTATTAATTCGTTTTTCATGATTGATCCTTAACTATATATAAAGGAAACCTTTTTTTAAATACCTTTCCTTCATAAATTCCCTACACTTAAATCTTTTGATTAAAGGGTGTTAACCAATATAACCTTACCATTTAATTAAAAAGTTAATTCTATTAACATTAATATATACCCCATCATTCTATATGGAGTGAATACCCTATGATTATGTATTCAAATTAAACATTATTTACTTATTTAAATAATAACGTTCATTCTATTCCAATTTATTCTACATAGGTTTATCACACGTTGATTTTGATGGATATATGTTGTTTTAATATTCAAGTAGAGAGTATATTAATATATGTACCATTATGTGTTTTTTTGGATCATAATTTTATAGTACTCCAATACATTAGGAAAAATCTTATATCACATTACATCACTATGTTATTCTTAGAAAATATATAATAAGATTTATTCAAAATATTTTATATGGAAATTATGTTCTTAGTTTTATCCATTATGTTATGTATATACATGACACAATTATAATGGTCCACTATGTTATGATGGGATTAATGATTAATCCCAAGCATATATTCTAATTTTTTATGATTATTCACATTCTATATTCCTATTTTTATCATAAAGGTTTATTATTATTGTATTAATATTTCAAATCCATTAACATGGTATATGTTATGATTTTATTATTATCCTTTTACATATTTTACACTATAGTATGATCTTGTTATTATACCTCATGATCGTTTTTTTATTTCATAATATTTTTATATTAATCATGCAATTTATCAATTGTTAAAGTCACTTACTTACTTATGATCTATTAATGACTCTTTTATGTCTCTTTTAATTAAAATGTAGTTATAAATTCAAGTTATTTTTAAATGTATATTTTTTTAGAACTAGATCTAGAATTTATAGTCTAGGGTATCTCCAAACTTGTGAAGCATCTCATTCAATGAAAAATAAATATCTTTCATTTGCGTTGTTTTCATAAGATAATAATTACTCTAGGGCTTACGATTTAATGTTTAAGGAGGAAAAGATGTAGTCATATATTATAGGATATTAATAGTTTGTTATAAGAGATATTAATTTTAATAATAAACTATATTTTCATGAAAAGGGTTAATAAAGTGAAAATAAATACATTTTTGATATTGTTAATGATAAAAAGATATAATATGGTATATCAAGTACCCAAACTTCTTATTGGAAGTAGAAAAGGAAAAGTAAAAAAAAACCTGATTAATGTAGTACTCAGAGTAACAATTAATAATGGAACACATATATTTGATAGTGATTATTCATCACAAGTAATGGGAAATATATGTTTTATAAGGAAATATAAGAGTCCATTAGAGTCCATTAGAGGGATTTTATAATTTTATAATGAAAGTGCATTATAATAATATATAATGGAAAGGATCTCGTAGTTAGGATTTTGATTAGTGGTAAGAACCCCTTAATTCTACATGAAAAATGGGGGTTCAAAACCCATTGGGTGTAGGTTACTGTAGTAGTACTGTAGCGTACTGTAGCAGCGGTGGCACTGTAGCAATGGTGGGAACTATAGCGGAAGCAGGTCACTGTAGCGGCGGCAGAGTACTGTAGCAGCGCCGGGTACTGTGCAATACTGTACCAACGCGGGTACTGCATCAGTACTATTAAAAAATGGGATTTGGGAAAAAATGGGCCTACAGGCCATGTAATGGGCTAAATTCCCACTCGGCCTTCGGGCTATGTAATGGGTCTCCCTCTACCTAGTTAAAGAGGTCTTTGCTTTGCTTTAATAATAAATGAGGCTTCGGCCCCAACCTTTTAAAAAATATATATAAAGGAATGTAAAAGATAGTTAAATAATAATTGAGTAATACAAAGTTAGTTTTTTATATTTACTTAGCTAAATTTAGTGAGTTTTAGTCATTTTTTTAAGTTTTCTCTTTAGACGCATTCAATAAAAAGATTTATACTATTAAAGGAAACTATAAAGATGTATATAAAAAACAAAATGGAAATATCAACCAAATGAGAAACAATAAGAATCTATGATTTCTCATGGTACAAGAAGAAAACAAATTATGTGATCAATTTTTAGGTCATATGTATAATAAAATTAGAGAAAATATGGAAAACTAAAAGGCTATTGATAAAGTTCCAACCTTGGGAAGATGAAGGGATAAGGTGTGTGATTCATGAATGAAATGAAAGGATGTTATACATTCATAAAAATAAAGGAAATAGAAGGTATCACACTTCTTAGAATTAGTTCACATAGTTTTTATAGTTTCATTTCTCAAAAAATTATAAATAGTGAAATATTCTTTGAGTCGTTTTTTGATAATTATATGAGGATTGCTTGCGTGAGGAAAATATTCTCAAAAAGTTTTCAATGAGATACATAAATATATTTTTAAAACATTTTTAAAATATCAGTGGAAGAATAATGAATAATTCATTATTGGATAATGGAACTAAATTTAATTTCATAAATGTTTAAAATTACTTATATAATCACAAGATTAAAAATGAAATTAATTTATATGGACACTAAATAATGGATTTATCAAAAAAAGGAATCATATTTTGAATAACATGGAAATATAATTGATGATTAAAACAATTTCAGCAAGTTATTTTAGTTAATAAATTTCTTAATAGAATTTTTTGTTCAAAATACACTTTTATTCTGCCTTGGTGAAAAATTTAGTTGTTATGAAATTTAGTGTGTGGAAAACTATCTCTAAACCAATATATTGAAAGTAAAATTTTCCTAAAAAATATTATGATAAATCTAATTATGTAAATGTATCATATAGAGGAATTATTTTATGGTATTCCATGATGATTAATATCTATAAGAATTTTATTAAAATGATCAATTAAATTTTTGATGTGAAATTGATGTTAGACTAACTAAAGAATATTTTTTTGATTAAAATAATTGAATGAAGTTAATGAAGTAGAATATATAAATCCTTATCATGCAGTAGATGAGAAATATTTTGATGATATACAAAATAAAAATCAATGAAATAACATCAAAAATAAATTTTTTTTTACTGAAAATCAACACATATTCAAACAAAGACGATGAGTTATATTCATAGGAAAAAATTGATAACATTATAATGGACAATAAATTCTAATAAAGTACAAAAAATTGGATGTAGTGTTCATGGTGATAAATAAATAAATTTAAAAAACGTAAAAGGATAAAACATATGATTTGGGGAGTATATAGCATGTATATAATATAATTAACACAAAATTAATTTTCATAAATGACATCATTGAAAATGTAAAATCTATAAGAAATAATTGTGGACTTTTGTGGGTAGGTTATTCTCAAATTATGGGTGTTTATGTCCAAGAGAAATGTTTTTCTAATATAATGACTTAAAGCTATAAATTTATTTTAGGGGAGGGGGAATTTTAAAAAGCTCAAAAAAATTCAAATGTCATTTAGGATTTATTTTTGAACTGTATTTCCTAAAAAGTTTATATAAATTGGAATATTGAATGGGTTTTGTCTTGATGAGTACAAAAAAATGTTTTTTATTTGAATAATGTTCTCTATAGGATAAAACTAACTCTTTATTCATGTTCTGTACATAATTAAATAATTTATAAGATAATGTTTGAAAAAGATGATGTTAAAAACTATTTGGAAACAATTTAGAATTTATTCCATATATAAAAAATAAATATAATGACCCTTGATAAAACATCTACGATGAGGCACAATAACATGAAATCATGCCACTAAATAATACAACAAAGATTAAAGAACCCAAAATCCAATGCAACTAATCGATATAAATGATTGAACCAAAAATATCTAAAAAGGTAAAAATATGGTCAAAAAATAAAATAGAACCTAAGATAAAGGTCCCACTATAGATCACTTACTCCCATATAGAATTTGAAACTATTAGGACTCAATAACTATAGATAATAATGGACATGGAAAAGAATGAATAAAATAATTTTGTAAAGTGGGGTAATATCTAAATTGTCCATACATGAGGGACCATCCAAGAAATCCAAACTAGTTATTCTCTAAGGAAAAAGTGAGATGTTAGATACCAAAAAAAAATCTACAATCTTACTACAGAGACCCAATATGCAACCATTCTACAGAATCAAATCTTCTACATAGATCTTTCTTATCACACCTATAAATCCAACCTGGAATAATGAAATAATAATACCCAAGTCAAATAAATAACATGGAACACTTCAATCATTGGTACAAATCACCGAAAACCAGTAGTAAGAAAAACGAACAATCCATACACAAAAAAGGAAAAAAATAATATATAATATTATTCAAATAAAACAAATTACTATAAAAATTATTCTTTTTATCCCAAGTTATATTATACTAAGAATTATTGAACATGGTATTCTTGGTATGATTCATTTTCAAAGTAAAGAAAATAAGAGTCAATAAGAAACTTACATTAAAAGGCCCTCTATTAGAAAAGATAACATTGGACCTAGTTTTCTAGATTATGTAAGAAACCATGAATATTAATCACCTTACTAAGTGATGAAAAGAACATGATGATCCTCTGTGATTTAAAGTGAACTCTAAAAAACCAATCCATCTATATTTAGGTAATTAAATATATATAATCTCATTCAATTATAAATCACTTGGGAGGAAATAGAACATTGAAAAAACAATTGACCACTAGTTTCCTATAATAGATTACTAAATGGGAATAAGATAAAATCAATGGAGAAAATATTAGAACATATCACATGGGTATATAAACTATATTAATTCAGAATCCACATCAAAAAACCATACTTTGGAGTGACAGGTGTGCCCTAGAATATCCGGGTCCCTTTAGGCTTCTCACTAGTTTATAAAGATATAATGGTTTCCATTGTCGTAGTCATAATAAAATTCTCAACATTTCTAATCCACATTGTATTATTATCAACAAAATCCACACGAATAAAATACTGGCTTATCAATCTGAGTAATCCCCTAAACACCCAAGAAAAGGATAATTTCAAAGGGATGATCAAAAAAATTAATCTAAATTATACTAGTGATAATACCAGTGAACAGAAAGGGGTTATTTTAAATAGAACAACTTAAAAATTTATTGAATCATAATAAAAATTTTCTTTATTAAAGAACACATAATCCATAACCCACCCAAGTAGAGAGGAAGAGGAATAACAATCAAATAAATGGGATCGTTCCTAGACTTATCATTCCTAGACCAAATAAACCTTCCATAAAGATAATTAATCATATTGAATATGGTTTTAGGAAGGGTGATAATATGGCCCCCAATATAAGAACATGGTTTCATGATCCCCACACCCCACACCACCATTGGTACCCCTAATAGGGTGGAAATGAAGAGAGTGAGTGACCCCCAAAACCACCTCTAATAGGCCATGGTTTAGAGACTACTATAATGGATATGAAACACATAATTGGAGGAATTTCCCTTAATATGTGAAGTTAAATACATGAGATAATATGAGAACCACTAATCAACATTGCATTATATAAAATAAATTATTGTCACATGATAATAAAGTTCCACAATTCTCGATATAAAAAACATATAATTCAATAAATACAGTATCAAAATACTTCTAATAAGTGGTACCAATATAATCTCTCACCTCTAAGCTAGTATATCCCATAATGGCCACCAAATCCCTCATTATCACTTAAAAATAGTTTAGGTATGTATAAGGGTTATTGTAACCTATATATTGAGTAGGATACCCCTTGGGACCTCTCATGAAAATGTGATAAGATAATACTAATGCACTGATGAATAATTAGTAGAACCAAAAAGAACATACTGGTTTAACTACCCATTCTTAAACTCACTAAGGCTCACTCACCAAGTATCTCACAAAATATAATAATAATCTATCAGAAAAATATAATCATTAGTTCCCCACAACCACTTCCACACAAGTTTATCACTATATTCCCCTAACAGTAAACAATATTTGCTCTCATTCCTTCTTTATCATCATACACATCAGAATAGTCAATCTCAGATCTCAACTAATGATAAACACCACATTATCCAAGAATTTAATCCTAGATCAAAACATATTTCAATCATACCAAGTTCATATTATAACCTTGTAACTTATATATACATCATAGTACGGTATCATGAACATGAAGTACCTCAACCTCATTCCCTAAACCTACCATATACCCCCTAACAATGTTCTGTGTCCAAAGGGGGAGTGGGTAAGAGTGGTTAGGAATCCACCTTCTCTCACCAACCTTAATGTTAGGGGAAAACACTTGGATCCTAAAAAATTTGGGCATCAGTATGGTTACCTAAATTGGGAAGGTTGAATATAAAAATCACAAGAAAATACAAGGATATATAGTCGCACACAAATCCTAGCCAAGGGGATCACACAAATTACCTCACAACTTCCAATATATTCCACTATCACACCACTGCTCCCCATAAACAACTAGTGATACCTCTACAACATGACCATCAATCCCACAAAAATATCCACATAACCATCCATAATTTCTTAGTTAATTGTATTTTAAACATATTCTAGATTTTCATATTTGTATTAATTTATCACTTATAACCCATATATAATGATAAAACATTCACAAGCTAACACCCATAAAACACTCATTAAATATTTATATTTATTAGGTTTAAATTCATAAAAAATCATTGTATCAGTAATTCTAACCCAAAAAATCCATTTCATGTTTATCATTAATCCATTAAAAACCATTCCATCAGGTATCTCTACCTAATCCTTAAATCACACATCGAACACCTTGTGATAGAAAAACATCTCACAAAATATGTCATACTGTATTAACATCCACTTCACATTCACCACCGCACATCAAATAATTTAAAACTCTTATTCATACAATGCCAACCACGAACCAAAACTAACCACCATTCTATCTAGACCAACCACATCATAACTTCCAAAAAAATTCTAATCCATAAATTACATACCATAAAACTATCAAATCTTAAAAATATTTCCTACCACACATGAACCACATTCATTACCACACTCACATAGTAATAAAAAACAAATACACTTCTAAGAATAATATAATGCTAGTGAAAACATAACTTTTGTTCTAGGATAATCATACAAACTTTTTAATTTTATAGTTTAGTTATAATTCAATTATGTGAGGTTATTATAGTATTTAAACATAATAATAATAAAGTATTTTGATAGAAACCAATTCATGACAATAAATAGTCTCATAAAAACATGCAATAGTTATTTAATTTAGATGGGTTTTGTTTTCCCAAAAATATTAGGGTTCATACCGAGCTTCTTTCTCATAGACCACCATTACTCTTTTCATATTTTTTCTTAGTTATCTATGCCTTTCCTTATAAAACAATTAAAATCATTATTATCATAAGAAATAAAAAATAATATATATAACCACTTAAACATCACTTACCTTCTCACCTATACATCTATTTGGTTATTTATCTCCATTAGGTTAATTTATAATAGTTACCTAAAGAATTTGAATCATGATAATCTGATGATTTTCACAAATAAAAAATAGAGAATTTAATTCTCTACACTGATATAAATAATAAAGGACCACCGCACAATATTTAATGAAATGAGGACTAACAACTACCAATTTTAAAGGAAAAATATCTAGAACCTATCCATATAAAACCACCTTATGGAATGATCAAAAATCAATCCCGACATAGTGGAAGCTCGCCACATGAACCTCTATAAGAAAAGAGAATAAGTAAATATAGTATAAGAAGAGAAGATAATCCCTTGAACAAAGAGATTTTATCTACAAAATACAAGTGGTTTAGACTCTCCAAAGGAATTCTTGGAGGATAGTGAGAGGTTAGGGTCTTACTAGGGTTTGAAAGTAAAGAAAATTTAAATAAGGAAGATATATCCTATTATTTATATAGTTACTTCAACCAATATCCATTATTCTAGTGGTTACCCTTTGTCAACGAAGGTCCATATTCGAATAATTTGAATTATCTTGGCACCCAAAATATCATGTGTATTAAAAACTATAAAAAATACCTTTGATCACCACCAATCCATACAGTATGGAATGGTGCATGTAATTCCAAACACCCAACAAGACACCATGTCTCATCACCACAATATATTTGAAAACCATCATATGTTTTGAACATCTGTGAAAAGTATTTTATAATGGAGATCCACAAATCACTATTTTATTTCTCCCTAATTTTTCTCAACCTCTCCTTGATTCCACACCACCAAACCCATCTCCCTAGAATTTTAAGGTGCTTTTTTTATAAGTAGACTCATTGAGTTCTAGGTTATTTGATATTAATGTTCCACACCTCCCTATTTCTCATATGGAGAATTCCCCCAGTCCCTAAAAGCACTACGCCCATCACCATGGCATAGAGCCCACCCCCATTTCCCATAGGGGAAACATTCTAAAAAAACACCCTCCCCCATGGGAATTTCGAACCCCATGGTGAACAAGATACCCAAAAAAATCAATCTCCATTATCCTAAGGTATAAAAAATGTGGGCTCCTTTCTATAAGTATATAAATATGTTTCACAATGGCCACCAGCATGCATTGAACTATGGTTTGTTATACTGTAAAATGGATAAAGTGCATCTTTATCCCCCAAAAATTCCTCATAACTCCATATTAAAACCTACAAATCTCAAAACCCATGAATTAATGAGATAAAGGGGTTTGATTCATTGAATCATATATCACTAAAATTATTATCTTCCTTGGAAATTAAAATAGAGCTCTAAAATTAAGAAAAGTTGGAAAAACCCATTCAACCAACCTGTGAGATTCCTCTTAAAAATATTTCTATAAAAAAAACATGACCACCTTGTAGGAAGAATGGGGAACTTAAAATATGCAGCATCAACATCTAAAATAATACCCCTTGGTAAGATACCTCTCAAAATGGAACAACACCATCACTAAATCACAACAATTACAATGAATAAGCATATGAAAAATTGCCATATAGAAACCTTTTAATTCAACACAGAAACATCAACCTAAGAATCAATGTAAAGAAATATCAAAGAATATATAGATACTACTTGTACATCTTTAACTCATGTTCCCACATAAATTCCTCCAAAACTTCATGCCTCTAGTATCACTATGAAAAGGTATAGATCATCCATGTAGTACCTTCTCTCGATGATCCCTGATATCATCCAAATAGTTCAAACCCATCCTAGCATCCTCTATATCTAACTCTACCTAAAAATCACCAAGGATTAATCATGAATATATCAATGGATTTTTTACATTTGGATGATTTTTGAATCCTATCTATTTTTGGAGAATTAATAATTGGTATACTGCCTTTCCTACTCATCTGAAAACCTCATAAGGTATAATTAACATGGGAGAAAACATACACCCATGAATGAACCTCCTCATCCCATGATGATGAAAGAAATTAAAAAACACATGATCCTCAAATTAAAACTCCGAAGGTATCCACCTATGATCAGTATAAGAACTATTTTGTCATTTTATTCTTTCATATACTCTCGTATCACCTAGATCATCTCAATCATGTTATATACCCCATATAATCCATATATAGTTGTCTCTATAATCTCAATACATAAAAAGTTGATAAAAAACGTTTCTCATATTTATATTTAAAATTATTTGTAGTATTTTTTGTAATTAAACTCAACCAATGATAGGTGATTCACCGTGGAATCACTGAAATGCATGATAAAATCTGGAAACATTTATTCCTAGGTCTATATAGTCCACTCCATCTTTCCATCTATCTATGAGTGTAAAGTTATGATAAGGGGTAACTATTAGTAAAAATCATGATAAATAATACCCAAAAATATAGAGGTAAAATGAGAATCCCTATCATAAATTATGGTTCACATTACCCAAAGAAGTACCACTACCTCTTCCACACACCACATTCCTAGAGAATATAAGGAACCCGACTCCTTAATCAATAAGAAATGGTTTGATCCTATTATTTGTTCAATGATCACCCAAATAATATCACATACCCCATGAGATCATGAAAAACCATTTAATAAATCCATCAAAACAACCTCTAACTTCCACTTGGGGATAGTTAATGACTACAAAAGACCTCAATGAACTAGATTATATGATTTCACCTACAAAGAAGTTAGATATTATACTATAAATGTTTCCACTAATTTATTTATCTCTGTCAAATAATCATTACTCCTCAATGAATATTATATCTTGTATAAACATAGATGTACTTCTATAGGTGAACAATGGAACTGATAAATGATCATATCTCATATTACTAACAGACCAACAATCTCCCCTAAAAGACAATATGACAATGTTTATCCACCGACCAACATTCTAGGGTCTGAATATGAGTAACATGGTCTCGCATCACCTGCACCCCTAATTCTCCCCATATATAATCTTCATTATTCTTCAATAAAAGATTATTCTAGTGAAATTTGATACAAACATCCTTTATGGACATCCTTCTTTAATCCAAGGTGTAAAGAAAATATCTATATTCCTTTCTAGTCATCATTGGACTCCTTGAAAACATATCCCTATGAAATCCTACTAAGCCTATTAGCAACCATATTTCCTTCCCCTATGGGGTATTATATATTAATTTTATAGTCCAATAGAAACTTCATCCACATTCACTAACATATGTTGAGGTATTACTGAGAGAAGTCATGATTAAAAATTTTGTGATATGTGAAGACCGTAAAGTGAACACAAATATTGTAATATTTCAAAAAAATCATAGATAAAACCATAGATTTTAAATCATGTCATTATTGGAAAAGTTAAACTCGTGGGGATGTAATTACTTAGACCCTTTCGAGATTCTTTCCCTACATTACATTAGAGGAAACCCAAAATCTAAAAAATAATCACCACAGAAGAACACAAACACCATTCCTTCCTATAGTAGTTGGAGAATGGTATCCCTAATCAAATACTTCTTTGATTATTATAAATATTCCTAAAACAGAATAGTCTATATAAAGGCCTGACATGTCTTATTTAGGGATTTCAATAGGTCCATTACTCCAAAAAAACAAAACATAAGCCTTTCATAATAGGGCACTAGGCCTGGTAAGCTATGGACCTCTTCTACGTTCATGGGTTTTTACTAAAAAAAACTTGATTAAACATTAAATGGATCAACTAGTACCTCTTACTAATATTCCATATGTTCATATAAGTACACCTCATTCATACAAAACTTACACTTGGATATCTTCCTATGGAGCCTGTGGTTTTAGAGAGTCTATAGGACAGATCTCATATGTTATGTATTATCCTCTTCTAAATTTGAGTGTATAATATTATTATTGATAAAAATGATAACAAACCCATCCTAAAACAAACAAAACATGATTTTATGAGTATTATTAACACATAAGGTGTGTTTGGACACCGAATAGAATGACCATGATCTCAAAGTCCCAGTATCAACACTAAAAAAGTGTTCTTTGGGATATCCTCCTTCTTAACCCTCATCTAAGGTTACCGAAACCAGAAATCTATCTTCTAAAATAAATAGGATTCAATAACATAATAAAATATTCTATCTATGTAATACCCCAATATTTTTTATTATATTTCTCAATAAAATAAAATTTAATTATTTGATAGATTTCTTTACATTCAACACCTAGCATATATGAATCAGAGTATATTTTAATAGTAAAATTGATTTTTAAAACCTTGATTTTAAATTAATGGGTATGAATAAGAGTTACCACATTAAAAAAATATTTTTAAGAAGGTTTTTCTTAATAGAAATGTATTGATTAATTCTTCAGAAATAATTACTTGAATTTTAATGATAATAATAAAATCATATATGTCTTAATTATTAATGAATTGTGTTTCATACATATTATATATTGACCACTACAAATAAATGATTAAAAATATTGATATTGTATATAAAAAAAGAATAATATTTCATAAATTTATTATTAATTGGTTATAAATGGAGATAAAAGTATTTGAAGGTTACAATAGATAATTTTTAGAAAATTATATGTATAGTGTCCAATGTAAATTATCTTACTAAATGGTATTAATCACTATTGGAAGATTATTTTAATGATGTATTAAGATAATATATTAAATCAGATATATTAACATTCATAAAGTGGTTTTTTCTAGGAAGGTAATGGGAATAAAATCATTTTGAGGCTAGAAATATATTTTTTCTAAAAATGGTTCTAATGTGTTTTGTACACGGATATTAGAAATAATATTTTTCATAATTAGAAATTGAACCTGATAAAATGAAATAAATATTTAGTATAATAATGTAAAAAAATTATTGTTAAATTTTATTTTTAATTATAATGAATAGTTACAATTGTAATAATTAAGTTATCGCGGTAAAGGTTAAAATGGGTTAAAATGGGTTAAACTAAGGGATAAGGATTAAAAATTCACAAAAATATTATATTTATCATATTGGTTGATTTTATTTCATCCTACACTCAGCTTTTCTTTAAAATGTGTATATTTGGTTCCACTTTTGTATGGGATGTATATTTACTATATCTAAATGATCTTAATATCTTCAAGGGTGTCACTCCCTTAACTTATAAAAGGGAACATACTATCATCAAAAATTAAAAAACTTTGAGAATTTTATCTCAAACAATTTTAGGTAAAATAAAATCACAAATCCCCTCAACACATCCTATAGGTTCTCCTCTCACCAAAATACCAACCCTCGAAATATTAACATGTAATATATAGAAAACTACCGGAGGAAGAGGTAGTTATCTTAACTGAGATATTTCATGTTTCTTACCCCTTAAACCACATTAAAATATTATATAATCATATTAAAATATTTATAAAAAATTAATGCCTTCGGTCCATTGGATGGATAAGGGTACAACCACTTTTTATCTCATTTCCATCTAATGAAAAAAAGAAATCATTACACATGTGTGTGTATAGACTATTGTATCCTTAAAGATATGTATTTTATTTTCCCTCACCACCTTTAATGGATGGTTATATAGTTGTATTTAATTATTATTTATGACTTTTATCATACAATTTTGATTCTCTAAATTTAAATAATATTTTTCTTCCTTTATTTTTATCCACTGAAAAATGAAAACATCACACTGACGCATGTGTGGAAAATTGATTCCATTGAATGATGGGATTTATTTTTCATCACCACATTAAATGAAAGGTTTTAGAAAGTGTAAATAATTAATTCATATTTTTTATAGTATTATTATTCTGTACATGATAAAACCAATTTCAAGGTTCAGGGATAAGAATCATATAATCAAAACATTCATGGGAAATGAAATAATTAACAACTCAAATGATGATTTTAATAAAGAATTGGTAATGGATGTGTAATTTTAAATTATAAGGAATTTATATATAGTAATATAATTATTTATATGGTTCTGATATATATACACATATAATAAATCTAAATTTATTATACTAGATGTTAGAGAGGGTATGTAGTAAGTCGGGAGTTGAGGTAAGCATTTATGTTATAATCTCACTGTCTATCGAGATTATTTATGTTTCAATTTATATTGTAGGAAATTAAACTTCTTATTTATATAATTAACCGTATAAATTTTATTTACCCTTGTCTATTTCTATGGTTTTAAATTATTAGTACCTTTTTCCTCTCTTTGGTACTCAAAAAGACCGAAATGATGTTTTATGAAAATATTACCTAGTTTCTCTTATTTTGGTCTCGAATATTTCTATTCTAGGTCTATATTTTCATAGGGGTGTTTTACATACACATAAATATTTTAAAAATCTCTTATATACTACATTTTACTTTTTTTTTAAAACTTAAAATGAATCTTTTCAAAAAAAATATTTTTGAATCATTTTCGACATTTTACAAAAGTATGAAATGAATATTTTTTAATGTATATGTCATAAATGGATTATCCCATTCCGATGTACATTATTTTTCATTAATATAAGTTTAAAATTTTCCTTGTATTTTTTAAGAAAATATTTTCAACATTGATCTAGTAATTTTTGGTTTTCAAAAGTTACCATAAGATAATGATATTTTTTTGTGTTTTTCAATGAGCATTTAAAATTATTTTATAAAATTATTTTTCATCTATGAAAGTATCCTTATATATTTTTGTCTTTCATTTATGATATGATCTAATGATAGTATACACCTTATTCCATTGAATGGGTTATGATAATTCAACTTAAAGGATCTCATGAAACCCATTTCATTCCACTAGTGAATTGAGTGACGATGGAATCATGAATATTATGTTATTATGAGACATATATGTATGGTTTATAATTATATAGTGGAAAATTCTATTATTTATCTATAATTTATTATGAAATGGTTTTATGTATCACAGGATTACTAATGGGTTGATCATAATGATTCTTCATTCAATATACTCAGGTATGGGTGTAATAATTCCAGATCCAATATACTATGGCATGTTATTAATAATTCATTCTCTATTATGATATGTGATCCCAGTGATGTTGTCTTATTCATTATGAAATTGGATTTTAGTTTTAATTATTGATTCATTTTTTTATGGGATTATATAAGTGATGCTTTATCCACAATCTTATGATTTCTTATGCTTATGTTTATGCCACATTATTATGTTATACAACATGGTTATGTTATGTTTTTTATGGATTATAATAATTGTTTTGTTTTTATACCCATGATTAATTATATAGATAATTTTCTTCCATAAACCTTATGTTGTGATCTATATTTATTTGGGTATTATTTACTTATGTGATATTTTGGGTTTTTGTGTGGTTTGAACGCAGTTTGTATGGGTTCCCACATAGCCTCAAAGTGGATATTTTGAAAATTCAAAAAATGGAGGATTTGGAGTGGTCTTATCTTTAGTTTTGATCTTTGAGAGATACCTTCCATGTTTACCATTTCTAATAATTTAATCTCACCCTTTAAAATGTTTTCATTTCCCCAAGTTATGAATAATGGTTTTAAGTATGATGTTTCTAATAAGGGTAATATGTGAGAATAATGTTATGGGACATGGTGAAAATCATTCATGAAATAAGTTGATTATCTATCTAGTCTCAAAATACACTAACCCTTTATAGTTTTGGGGTATGTATTATTGTTAAAAGTATTTAATATTTGCTAATATAATTTAATAATTTTTTATATTATGTTGGGGTTACCCTAGTGGGTGTTAAATATGGGTTTAGTTAATTTAGAATATTAGGTTAAAAAGAATATTGGGATAGAACCTGTAATATCCTATGAAAAATCAAAATTGATATATGATTAACTAAAAATGTCATAGTTTAAAGTAAATGTGTCATAATGTAGGACATGTCATGATTTATTTTCTTATTATATAACATCTCACCATGATTATTGTTTCTCAAGTACTTATATTAACTATTTTGGTTTTAGTCAATGGATGGAACTATAAGAAATCATGTTAGCATTGAATGTGATAGGAAATACAGTGACTAATTTCATGAGAAATCAAAGGTAATGGGATCTTGAATAAAACCCATTTTTTAAATTCTTGCCAATATATATCAAGTAATGAATAATAGCATAAACCATATCGAGATTTAAATATTACCAACTAAGATGAACTATGACATTTAGTCTTTAATACTATAATTTTTACCATATTTTTATGGGGTCCTTAATAAACTAATTGATAAATAATGGATCCATGTGACAGAAGAGATATTTTTTTGTTCAACATTTATTGGAAAATAGGATGGTTTTTTTACACATCTAACTCTTGTTAGTTGAATCTGATTAATGGTGGACTCTAATCAAGAATATAAAACAATTGTAAGAAATCAAATTAATGGAATCGGAGAATTTTTATATGGTATTTATCACCAAGTATTTTCCTAAAACTATTGATATTAAAATGGAGAGGGACTTTATAGAGATTAATTTGAAATTTTTTTAATCCATAAGTTCCTATAAATAAAATATTACAATACTTTCAAGGTACACCTATGATTTTATCATTATCCCTAACAGAAAAATATATTTCTTATTTAGTATCTTATAACCAATTCTCTGAATGTAATTATCAATGAAATACTTTATTAGTTATGAATAAATTATTTTATGTGGTCCTAAGGAGGAAATAGATGTTAGAAACTATCAATATTATCATTATTATAGTGATAAGAAAATGAAGATAGAGATTGAAGGGAACTCGAAAAATAGATCACATGAAGAAAATAAAACTCAAATACCGACATAAAAAAGTTTAAAAAAAGAACTTTAGTAAATTTCTCAAAAGGGTTGGATGATTATTAATATTCTATAGATATGTACATTGATCACATGATATCTAAACAAATATGAAAAGGATAAACAAAATAACCAAGGAGAAAAAGGTTACAACTATTGAAATTTAATGTTTCATATGAAAGGAGTTAGGGAATTTTATTGATCAATGGATTAATATAAGGAATAATTGGGATAATAATCCTCAATGACCTCTTAATCCAAACGATAAATGAAAATACTATTTAATCACATTAGTTAAAGTGGGTCGAGAAACGATATTTCGAAAGGTACACTTATCAACCCCTCAAGAACTAAATATTTCTTATTTGATTTAGGTCATTGCCACAATTTTATATCTAGATAATTTTCTATAGTTATTATATCACCACCTCAATGGTTTGACATTGATTTATTAGTGAAAACATGTAATGTTTATATTATTTCCTCTCATGCCTACAACTCCTATCCGATTGAATTTTGTAGGAATGTTCTTCCTATAAAACATATTATTCTCCCTATAATTTAATTTTATGTGATTGTTTTCATGGATTGGATCTATCCACATAGATCCCATATCACATATTGAGTAAGTTAAGTCCACATTATTATCATTAATCAACCTATGATGGTCTATTGATATGAATATAAACATGAACTTATAATGAAAATAACATCCACTATATAGGTCTTATTGCCTATCCATGAGGGATATTTTCCTTAAATGGTTGGGTATAAACACAATATCAATGATATTAATATTGTTATAGAATATGATAATGTATTTCCTGAATAGACATAAAGTCTTACCCTAAATCCTAATGTTTATTTTTTAAAAGAACTCATAACTGGGGTTATACTAATTTCAAATACTCCTTAGAGAATGTACCTAATTTATTAACAAGAATTAAAGAAGAATCTTTGAGGGAATTAGGATAAATGATTCATATTCCATGGTCCTTCAATATAAGTTTCACCAGTTCTTTTTATTAAGAAGAAATATGGTTCTATGAATATCTATATTTATCATTGATAACTTAACAAGATTATGATCATGAAAAAGTATCATCTTCCCCATAATGATAAAATGTTTGATCAAATTCATGGAGCACAATATTTTTCAAAGAATGACCTTCATTATGGATATCATCAATTATGTTTTAAGATGGAGTAAATACCCAAGATATCATTTTAGATGAGGTATGGACACTATAAATTTAAATTCATTGAATTTGGAATTACAAAATTTCCCTTTAAATTAAAGTATCTAATAAATACAGAATTTATAGAAAACCTTTATCAATTCTTGGTTTTATTAATATATTATATTATTATAAATTCCAGGATCAAATATGAACATAAATATCATTTTCAAATTATGTTTAAGACCTTGTAGAATGAGAAATTGTATTCCAAATTTTGAAAATGTGAATTTTTGCTAAAGAATGTATCATTCTTGGGGTATGTAATTACAAGTGAGTGTATATCAGTATATCTATATAAGATTAAAGTTATTTGGAAATTTAATAGATGAACCACATATACCAAGATAAAAAAATTATTTTATTTTTAGTATATCATTAATGCTTCGTGAGAAATTTCCCATAGTTATCAGATCCATTAACCCATTTTACTCGAAAAGGAGTTATGTTCCTTTAGAAAGATGAATGTTATGAGAATTTTAATGATATTAAGAGAAGATTGGTTACTTCACATGTGTTTACACTAACCAGTACTGTTTAAGGGTTCTTGATATATAGTGATTCATAAAATAAGGTATTGTGATGTATGGTAGTAGTGTATGCCTCAGTCTAATTGAAGATTCATGATAAAAGTTACCAAACTGATGATTTAGAGATGGCATGGATAATGTTTTAATTGAAAATATAGAGGCATTATATATATAGTGAAATGTGTGATATATATATATATATATATCATAATATTATGATGTATGTATTCACACATAATGTATTTTTTATGCATCAAACAAGATTGTTGGAGTTGAGTAAAGATTATGGCTGCCCAATACATTACCACCATAAGATTGTGAACATGGTGGCTAATGGTCTGAGTTAAGTTGACCATGAAAATTTTTCTGTAATGAGGATTTAAATAGATCTAATACATATATATATATTAAAAATATTTACTTTTAAATCATAAGGAAAGGGGAAAGATCCTATCGTTCTCATATGAATGTTCAACCATCCATCTATGTGATGATTAAAGAGTTGTAGATGGAATGTAAAAGAAGATAAATATTATTCTTAAGCTCAACCATGATAGTGATGGAATAATAATATTCAATAAATGGTAATATTTTCCATAAATATCAGAATTTAAGAAGGAAATATTTAATGAAGAACATATCTCATCATTCTTTAATCATCCTGAAAGCATGAATATATATATATATATATGTATATACATATAATCGAGAGAAAATATATTGGTAAAACATAAAAATGGATAATACATAGTTTTTATCTCATTAATTCATATTTCATCAAGTTATGTTAGAGAGATATAAGTCTAAAGGGATGAAGCAGTCGTTACCTATACCAGAACAGAAATGGGAAAACATCATCATGGATTTCATCACCGGACTCCCCAATTAATCTAAATTCTATAACACAATTTGGTTTTTATTCAATCGCCTTAAGAATATATGTCATGTAGTTAAAATTATAAAGGTTTTATTTCTTGACCAATTTTTTATAATATACATTAAGTAAGTTTTAAGACTTTATGGAGTACAACTTTCAATTTTATCTAATTGGGATTTGAGGTATACCTTGATGTTCTTGAGAAGTCTTTAATAGGAGTTAAATAAGAAGTTGGGATTTTAAAAATTATATCTTCCTCAGGTAGATGATATGTCTAATATACGTATTCTAACACTATAGGATATGTTTATATAACATTATATGGATTTCTAAGTGGTTTGGGATCAACACATTCTTCATGTTAATGTTTCTTAAAATAGCTTTCACTTGAAAATTCATATGGCCCCTTATAAAACACTCTATAGAAAGAAATTTATATCTCTTTAATGAAAGGATGAAGTTGTATAATTTAATATATTTGTACTTGAACCTACTTATGAAAGTGTAGAGAATGTTTGAACCATTCAATATCACATAAATGCTTCTTAGTGTCGAAAGAAATTTTTTTCTAACAATTGTTAGTTATATCTGGAGTTTGATATTGCTGAGAAAATATTTCTATTAATATATCCTATGGATAAATTTATGATATTTGGAAACAAGTATAATTTAATAATAGTATATATTGGTCCCTTCGGGGTCATTAAACATATTGGGGTATAATCTTATCACTTAGTTATTCCCACAAATTTATCTCAGGTTCCTGATGTGTTCTATGTATAACTTTTTAAGAAGTACATATCTAACCCTTAACATGTACTAAACTCAAAATTCATACATAAAAATCATGGTCCTTTATATGACTAAAAATCATTACATAGTTTTGATCAATGATCTAATTTTTTGGAATAAGACCAATCACCTTGTCAAAATTTGTTGGTAAACCTTATGTTTCGGGAAGCTATAAGGGAACAAAAGGATGTAATGTGGTAGATGTATTCAAATTTCATCCATCAAAGTAATAAAATTTAAAGGGATAAATTAATTTTATGGGGGGTTATAATTTATCATCATATGATTTTTTATTATACTTTCAATTAATATAAATTTAATGTATTTGTTACGTTGATTTACATAACACGACAATCTTATATGAATGGTGATATATTTTATTATTAAAATTTTTTATTATAACCTAGTTTTTAAATTAGAGGAAATTGAGAGTAGTAAATATACTAAAAAATATATCTATGGTGTTTTCCTTAATATAAATGTTTTGATTAATTATTAATAAATAAGTACTCATATGTTTTTTATATGAATAAAATCATATTAGACCTAAGTTTTCAAGAACTGTATTTTATTAATATTATATATTGATAAAAATGATCAATGATTAAATCAATTTATAATGTATAAAAATTAATAATATTTTAAATATTTATTATTAATTGGTTTGAAATAGAGATAAAATAATTTGAAGGTAAATATATATATATATTCAGAATACTTTTTTTATTGTGTGCAAAGTATTTTATCTGAACAAATAGAATTAAACACTATTGAAAAATGATTTTTAATTAATGTTTAAATGATATATTCAATCAGAAATATCAAAATTCAAATAATTTTTTGTATGTTGGAAAGGAATGGTGATAAAATTATTATTTTAAGAAAAAAATAAAAAAATGGTTTTAATGCATTTTTCATGTATATATTAGATTTAATTTCTACCAAATTTATAATTTGAATCTCAAAAAATGAATTAATAATTTTTAATTATCTTGGCTAAAATTGGAAATTATATCAATTTTATTTCTAGTGATAATAAATAGTTACCATAGTAAATATCAAGTCATCATTATAATGGTTAAATTTTGTTAAAAGTGGTTAAACTATTTTATAAGGCTTCCAACACCACAAAAACCATATATTTTTCTAATTGGTTCAGAATATTTAGACCTACCATCATTGTATATTTTAATTTTTTACATAGGGCGATAATCTCCATTTGGAATGACATTTATTATATCTAAATGTTCTTAATGTTTACAAGGGTGCCACTCCCCTCGCTTATAAAAGGACACATCCACTCCACACTTCTTCACACATATTAAAAATATTATCTCAACCCTGGTCTACTTAAATCAATTTTTTGATCCCCTCCCCATCTCCTAGATACCTTTTTCTCACTAAAATACAAACCGAAGAAGGATTAAAGTGTATGCCCAGGGAAGATACCTGGGGAAGTGGTAAACATATTAACCTAACTCTTTCAAGTTTATTTCTTCTTCCACCAGCTTAAAATATTCTAAAACCATAATAACATAATTAAATTAGTGTATTTTGTATAAATAAATATTTTTATACTAATTTTACAGCCATTTTATATTTAATTTCCATCAAATGGAAAATGAAAACATTGCCCATGCATATGAATGGACTACCATCTCTATAAAGTTATATATTATTTTAATCTCCGCCTAACATAGATGATTGTATATATAAATTTAATAAATATATATGATATTAATTATATTATTAGGGGTTTAAAAGGATAAATTATAATTAACCATCCTTTATTTCCATATATTGAATAATGAAATTGTCACTCGTGCATAGGTGCAAACTACAACCTCTATAAAGTGATGTAATTGATTTTTCATAACCACCTTATATTAATGGTTATAAAAAGTGTATA
Organism: Viscum album; assembly: GCA_963277665.1. Classification (NCBI taxonomy): domain Eukaryota; kingdom Viridiplantae; phylum Streptophyta; class Magnoliopsida; order Santalales; family Viscaceae; genus Viscum; species Viscum album. The sequence goes on along the minus strand of OY728125.1, from coordinate 165,934,521 downwards.
TAATGAATAAAAATTATATTTAATATATGATTAATATTATTTGGATGATGATACCAAGTTCAAGGTTCAAGGACTAGGATCAGTAAACCCGAACATGCATTGGAAATAGAAGAGTTAAAACCACGGATGATTATCTTAATGAATAATTATTAATGGATATGTAATTGAAAATTATAAAGAAATTATATATAGTAATATAGTTATAAATATGGTACTATTAGAGATATATAGTAAATCTAAATTCATTATATAGGATGTTAGAGTGTGTATAAAGAAATTCAAGTCTTGAGGTAAAGGTTTATGTTACAGTTACACTTTTTATCAGGATTGTTTTTGTTTAAAGATCCATTATGTTAAATTTTAGGTTTTTTTATCACCTAAAACACATATATTTCATTAAACCTGTTTTATTTATAGTTTCTTCAATCATTAGTACCATTCTCCACTATTTGGTACTCAAAATATTAAAATGATGTTTTTTAAAAATATCAACCTGGTTTCTATTGTATTGGTCCGAAATCATTTTCCTCCATTTCCATTTTCTTAAAATTGTTTTTTTTTTGAAGTTTGTACATATAATTAAAGTTTTGATAAATATATTTTATAATAATTATGATTTTATTTATAAATTATTAAACAAACTATTTTTAAATGCTTTCTATATAACTCCCTTTTGACTTTTTTGAAAAGTGTGAAAAGAATGTTTTCTTTTTAATATATATGGATTGGTTTTTTCCCACCATTATTTTATATAACAATATTGAAGATTAATTTAAAAGTTTTCATTATTTTTTTAAATAAAATAATAATCCTAATGTTCTCTGAACTTTTAGTTTTTAAAATTTTCCTATTTAAGATGACATTTTTCCTTATTTTTCAAAGTGTATTGTAAACTCTATTACAAAATTATTTTTTATTTATATAAATATACTTTAAGGATTATTATGAATAATTGGGGATATTTTCTAATGATACCATCCAACAAATTTATCTATATGTTTCATGATGATTCATTATGAAAGTTCTCATGCAACATGTTTCTTTCAATGAGTTAATTAGGTGATGAAAGAATCATGAATGTTTTATTCTTACGACACATATAAGTATAGTTTATCATTATATGATGGGTTTGTATTTTATATCCCTACAATAAATTGGGAAAAGATCTAATATATCATATTATTACTAAGATATGTGAGTAATAATTCCTTATCCCATATACTAAGGGATACTAGTAAATATTCTTAATACAATATATTAAGGGGTGTTGGTAATAATGCTTGGTCAATTTTAATAATGGATTCAAGTTATACAACCTAATACATTATCATATGGGATACTAGTTATGATTATTGATCCATTCTGTTATGGGATTATATTAGTGGTGTCTGGTTCATATTTTTATGATTACATATACTTATGTTTCTGAAACATTATTATGTTATACCGTATGGTTATGTTATGTTTTTCATAGATCATTATAATGGTTTTGTTTTTATACCCATGATTTATGAAATAAATAAGTTTATGTCACAATAATTATGTTTTGAGTTAGGTTCTTCTAGGTATGATTATCTTATGTTATTCACATGATTATATTATCATACCCTTATTCTCATCTTATACTCACTTATGATCTTGGAGTGACATCTCTCGTGTTTACCCTTACTGAGAATATCATCTCAACATTTAATATGATTTAATTTTCCAATTTTATAAATAATGTTTTGATGAGTGATATTTATATCAAGGGTACTATATAATAAGAACAATGTGGAAGATATTTAAGGTCTTTTCTAAAATAATTTGATTATGTACCTAGTCTTCAAAGATCATAAACCATTACAATTATCAGAGGTGTATTATCATGAAAAGTATAGAATATTTAGATAAAATAATGAATTAATTTTTAGTGTTATACTTAGCCCACCTCAGTCTATCCTTGGAATAGGATAGAGATTCTTGGTCATCACCAGGATCAACCACTTGGAATCCACACATTACATCAAACAACCATATGCCTGCATGGAAAACAACAGTGCAACACCTTAAGGAGGAAAACCTAGTGAAATGAAACCTCTATACATTAAATCATCAACCTATATTCTCAATTCCAATAACATCGATGGTTCCCTCTAATATTGAGCCATTAAAATTAGTGAAGTAAATAGTTTCAATGTTATAGAAAACTCGACATTTTATCAAGGGGTAGGCTCACAACAACCTTAGGGAAACATATGGATGCTTCTTAGTAACCATAGGAAACTCCACTACCAAATATTTCACTAGATCATTGTTCAAAGATGGTATCTAGGAAAACAATGGGTTTGAACACCCATGACCCTTTAGATAATCATTCTCACCAAAAAAACACAGCATGTTGGCCTTCCATGATACAAAATATAATCCTCATATAGAATTAATATATAACTACATATATTAAACACAAAAAATTGATTCTAAGGCTGGCATAAAATGGTTGAATAAATAATATGGTGAAATCCTTAGATGACTAATGTTTCCCTAACTTTAGTTCACTTCCCAGACACATCAACCAAATTTTATAGACCACAGACTAGTGTAGTCCACACTACGTGCCACTACAATAAAACCAAAATTTAAGAGAGTATGTATTTATCAGTTCTTAAAAAAGTGCTGATAAATGGAATCTTTATCAGTACTAAAGAAAGTATAGATAAATTTAACCCTTTATTAATGCCTTTATTTTGCACTGATAAAGGGAACATTTATCAGTTCTTTATTTTTAGCACTGAGAAAGGGTATCATTTATCAGTGATTTATTTTTAGTGCTGATAAAGGGTATCATTTATCATCACTTTATTTTTAGCATTGATTAATATTTATTTCATTACTGTTTGTTTATCATTGATAAAGGTATAAATAAATAAAATGATATAATTAAATAAATTAAAAGTAAATAATGAGTTTATTAAAAAATATTACAAATTTTATTAATTAAATAATTTATGATAAAAATTAATAAATTAGTTATACACTATTAAATATTAAACATTTTATTAATTAGATAACTTGATAATTAATTTTTATTAAATTAAATATTTTAAGTATTTTGATATATATTAATGTATATAAATATGATTTATATATTACAAAATATTTATATGCTTTATATTAGATATTCATTAATAATGTTAAAAAAATATTTGTAAAAAAATATTTATAAATAAGTATATTTAGTAATGTAAATTTACTATATTTATACAATTATATATTTTTTATTATAATTAAATAAATATTTTTTTAAAGTATTTATATAATTATAAATAAATAATTATATATATTTAAATAATTATTAAATTTATAATAAATTTACGTAAATAATGAATATATGTACTATATTTATATGTATATTTATTTATTATATATATGTATATATATATAAAGAATTATATAAATATATATATAATGATATAAATATTATTTTTTTAAAAAAATCTATAATTATAAATAAATAATTATAAAATTATAATAAATATATTTAAAAAATATTATATCTACTATATTTATATTTACATATATTTATTAAGTATATATAAATATTTACAATTTTTTATTTATAATTATAATTATAAATCCTTTATCAGCGCTTAAGTAATAGGAATTGATAAAAGCATCTTTATCTGTGCTTTTTTCATGCTGATGAAGATGAGGCTTTATCAGTGAAAAAAAGTGATGACAAAATGAATATTTATCAGCACTATAACTTTAGTGCTGATAAAGATTGATTTTATCAGTGTTTTTAAGTGCTAATAAAATCCTCCTTTTATCAGTTCCAAAAAATAGTTGATAAAGAGTCCTTTTATCCTCACTTATTACTTAAAACACTGATAAAAGTACTCATTATCAGTACTTATTTATATACACTGATAAAAGTGTCTTGATCTATTTAAAAAACTCTCGGCATTTGCGAACCTATCGTGATATCTGAAGCCATCCACGAAAGCCACCACTATTGGTGCTCCCCCTAGGTGAATCAAAGCTCGAATCACACCACTCTACTACCTCCAGTTGGTCGAACATATCATCTAACATATGGTTTTCGGTTACAGTTAGGGTTTCTGAAGAGGGTCTCGGATTTTCTTGAAGCTAGCAAGGTAGGCCTTCATATTTTCTTTGGGTATATTTTGTTTTATTTTTGATTTCTTCTTCAATGATGTCATTATTTATGGTCTGGTGAATGTATACTATTTTGATTTTATATTATGAATAGAACATTTTATTTATGATCTGTTTTTTTATTGACTACTAATGTATGGAACCTCTCATTATATAGAGTTATTGGTTATATCAGACACTAAACTTTGGATTTATTCATTTTTTTTACTACTATGTTTTATATGTTCTTACTAAATAATTTTTTCAACTATGTATATAAATGTGTAGAATTGTTCATGTATATTCTTTTTTATTGACTACTTATTTGAGGCACATTGGTTCCCTAATGATTATATATATATTGATGCCTTTCATGGACACCTCAGTGAACATGGAACTTCAGATGCTATTTTTCAGGAACCAAGTTAGTGGAGTGATGTATGTTCCTCTACTGGTTATATGTATCATAGGATCTAGTTACTCATAGAATTAACAATGGTCCTTCGTTTTTTAATGGAGAAGATTCAAAGGGGGCATCCTCAATTAAGCACATGAGGATTTATCACATAAATCCTTTACTTTTAAACCATTATGGTTCCTTTAGTTCACGTTATGTTTTAATATCATGTTTTTATCTATTTCATATTTTTTATAGACTATAAGTTCATTTTTATACATGACATTTACATGTGTCTATATAGATATTACATCATTTATTTTCATAGTTATTTCTCTAATAGGTATTCCTATATTGAGTAATGATGATTTTGGGCATGTGTGTCCATTGAACCCAAGGCCGTAATAGAATTTTTTGGCCACCGTTACTAATTTTTTCTATTTTTGGGGACCACCTCCCCTTTATGGTTTTTTACACCCAATGTTTAAACCATTTTAAGTGGATTTGAGGTGTGTTAGAGGTCATATGATGATCTGGCCTAGTTTTGTTTGGGTATCTCAGGCTAGGGTCATTACACTATCTATCTTTCAGTTTACACCTGTAACATTTAGTGATGATGTCATTTATTATCTACCTTTATCTCCCTTTCATTATCATATTCTTCTAGATGATTCAACATAGTGTATCTATCCATGTCCTTATGTTGTATCCTCAAATCAGAGACATAACTAATAATATGATTCATTAGAAATATGATGCATCCCTAATGTTCCTTTGATAGGCATCGTTCTCACCCTCACTCTCTCTACATGGTTGATAATCAAGTTTAAGGGATTCTAAAAAAATTAACTTCTATTCTTGGTTTAATATAATGTGTTCATGTCTGTGCTACTTCTATATTTTTTCACTAGATATGAGATTCTATTTCTCCAATTTAGATCATAAGGAAACTGATGTATTCAATTAACTTTATATTATCTACAAAAATAAAATAATATTTTTTAAATTTTAATTATTACTAATTGTGATGTTATTAATGATTATATAATATCTCCCACTATATTTCAATTCCCAATAACCCTTATTTCTAGATTTGGAATATCTAGGCGCTCAGATATTTTAGTATAAATGATCTATATTTCCCTTTATCTAAGTATTAATCCCGTTGAACCAATATTTATTCCTTTCTTTCCAAATTCACCACTATGCTACAAAAATAATGACAATTTTATCCCATTTATCATTAGCATTATTCCCCGGTCCATGAAGCCACTGGTCTAGTTAATTTAATGAGAGTTTATTATTCTTTTTTATCATATATGAGTTTCTTATTACTATTTAATTTCCTATATTATATTTTCATTTTTTTAGGGGATTTATGAAATATTTTATGTGGAGTAATTCTTTTCTTAAATTCAATTACCTATTTTCTTTAATATACATAAATTCATTGAAACAATTTGAGTTTTCTTTATTAGAATTGTCTATAACTTTCACTTTTGAAAATGAATATCTTATGTCTATTTATTTATATATTATATAAAATCAATCTTTTATGAACCCAATAAGATGTATATGAACTAAAAATAGAAGAAAATTAAGTATATGATAAATTAATATGAAGATGGATTTAAAGAGTTCATCATGTTTTCAATATAGAATAAAGGCGACCCTTCTAAAATCCTTTGTATGTGTTTACACTGTTGTTATTCAAGAAAAATTAGTGTGTAATAGTTGGAATAAAATTTTATTTGTTAGAGAATAGATCAATGAAATAATTTTTGTCCTAAATATGGGTAAAAATGAATGTGGGAATTGATTGGGATGATACTATAGTTTATGAATCATTTGATATAAATACCTTTGTAAAAGATGATGGAGATCACATGGAAGAAATGAAAATGGAAATTGAATATGACCTTCATGATTGTATAATGTTGTTTTAGGAGTTAAATATATATTCCAATAAACTATTTTATATCAATTGTCCTAAATACACAACATTTTTAGCTATATTGAAGTTATATAACTATAAAGCAGGCAGCAGATGGAGTGAAAACAATTTTATATAACTACTTGGTCTTCTGAAAGATATTTTCTACCACAAAAAAATGAACTACTATTACAAACATATGATGCTAAAAATGTTACCTTCATTAGTTATGATCTCAAAATATATATGTATGTCTAAATGATTGCATATTGTTTTTCAAGGACCATAAATCACACATAAAATTCCCTAAGTGTGGTGCAGATCGATACAAGAAAAATGAATCAAGTCCTTCAATATCTGTACGGTACACTCCTATCATTCCATGGTTTAGAATACTATATGGATGTTTGGAAACCAAGATACAATTAACATGGAATTAATATGCAATAATTAATTATGGGACACTACATTATCCAACAGATTCTTTTTATTGGAATAAAATTGATTACAAGTTTCCTAAATTTTGAGATGAGACTTGAAAATTTCATCTTGCATTATCGACAGATGGAATAATTTATTTTGGTGTATAGAGTAGTACTCACAATACATGGCTCATCATGTTGGTAAATTATATCCTTTCACCATGGTTATACATGAAGCACAAATGCATTATGTTGTCTCCACTTATATTTGTACCAAAGAAAACCGATAATTATATTTATGTCTATTTGTCTCCATTGATTGAAGATTAGAAATTGATATGGGATACAAGTGATACAATGTATGATGCTCATAGTAGTGAAGAATTCACATTGAGGATCATGTTGTATAGAATTATAAATGACTTCCCTGCTTATGGAAATTTATCAAGATAGCACTAAAGGAATGTTGGGGTGTCCCATTTGTGAAAAACACACATACTCAGTAAATTTGAAACATTCATCAAAGATGGTGTTTTTAAGACATCCGAAATTTTTAACTCACCATCAGAAATACTGATCATGGACGATAGTATTCAATGGGAATATTGAACAAGGTACAACATTGTCCCCAGTAATGGGCGATCAACTGTACAAAAAATTATAAAAAGTTGACACTACTTTCGGTAAACCATTTTCCAAAAACCATACAAAATCAGTTTGGAAGAACAGATTAATTTTCATTAAATAATCTTATTGGAATTGTTTGAATGTCAGACATTTTCTTGATTTCATGCATGTAGAAAAAATTTATTTGATAGTGTTATTGTTACATTACTAAATCTTCCTAGAAAAATGAAATACAGAATCAAGGCTAGGTTGTACTTGATTGAAATGGAAATAAGGGAAGAGTTCGCATTGGTAAAGGATAAAATACATACTTTTCTTCCTCTAGAAACTTTCACTCTATCCATACAGAAAAAATTGAAAATTTTCCTTTTCCTTACTAGTCTAAAGGTTCCATAGGGGTATTCATGAAATATCAAGAATGTAATTTCAATGACTTATATGAAGTTAAAAAAACTAAAATCACAAGAATGTCATGTTTTTAGGCAAGATGTAATGCATGTTGCCTTCCGATGCATTCTGCCTCAAAATGTATGACATACACTAATTAGACTCTTCTTCTTTTTCAAATCCATATGCAGTAATGTTGTAGACCCTATGAAGTTTTCTATCATGAATAAAGATAATGCAATCATATTATATGAACTATATATGTTCTAACCACTATCATTATTTGATATAATGGTCCACCTGATGGTTCACTTGGTCTTAGAGGTTCGACTATGTGGTCCTATCCATTACAGATGGATGTACCCCATTGAATGGTATATAAATATTTTGAAAGGGTAAGAGAAGAATCGAAGTCATCTAGAATGTGGTATTAAAGATATATTATTGAATAAGATATTGAATTATGTACTGATTACCAATCAGATGTTGAAAGCATCAGTCACCCAAAGTCTCGTCACAATGAATGCATTATGGGAAAAGGGATTTATGGAAGAGATTTTGTTACAATTACCTTAATAGAGTGGGGGAAATCACATCTCTACAAATTAAAAAATATTGAAGATTTTGATCCATAAAATAAATCCCACAAATAAATTCTTAGATATTTGAATCTATTAAGGGATGAAGGATGGGTATCAATTACACATAATCAAAAATTTATAGGATGATTCAGAGATCAAATTTTTAAGGAGTTATCTTAAAATCTTAATTCAATTGTCAAAAGACTTCAATGAATAACTAGAGGATTGAATGACAATGTTATATCTTACACTATCTTTTAATCAATGGTTATACATTATATAAAAAAGAACCTGATGACTTCAGTATGATGAAAAATAGTGTTGTTATGATTGTGGCTGAAGTAATGAACGTAACCGATTCCAAGGATAGAAATCCAATTTTTGAAAATACGACATATTTTGGAATTATCGGTTATATATACAAGTTGGATTATACAACATTTCAATTGTCTCTTTGACATTGCAAATGGTTTGACAATATAAATGGAGTGAAAATTGATAAAATGGGATTTGTGAAGGTGAATTTCAGTGAGGAAGGGGAAAAAGATGATCCATTCATAATGTAATCACAAGCAGTGAAAGTATTTTATGTATCTAACCCAAAAAATAAAATAATTGCTTGATTTTACCGTTGGAAACTAAAAAAAATGTTGATTTAGATGAAAATTCAATTGAGGGCGACCCTTTCATTGGGACATGACAATCAATTCATATTGGTCTTAATGGTGAAAATGTCTTGTCAGTTACTGGGGACCACAAAGTGGGGATTTAGTTTCTAGATAGAGGAACAAAATCCTTGAAACCATTAAAACAAAAAGAGGGTTCAATGAGAAGGTAAAATTATTTTTTAATATATTATTTTTTTCCTCATAATATTATATGTTCTCTATAACATTAAAATAATATAAATTAAATGGTTTACTACTCTTTTATAAAATTTCTTTTGTACATGATGATATTACTAATCCCTCAAAAGAACAAACTATAATGAAGAAAACCCTTTGGAAATATGTAAAGGTAATGTTATGATATACGTTCTCTATTTTACTAAAAAATTATATAATAGAGCATTGATTTAATTTTAATTATTCCTTTTAGAGTTTTTTATTTTAGAATATTTATGTCCCTGTTTCATGCCTTTTCAAGAATAGAAATGATGTTGTCCCTGCTCAATCATAGAGGTAATCTTGATATTTTAATAATAAAATCATTGTCCATAGAATTAATGTATTGTTTCATATTTATATTTAATTAATTTTTTTTTATTATTAATTATATAATAATTGTTTTCTTATGTAGGTGGATTTTTTTTATTCAAGTTGGGTGATTTTTTCATCTGTCATGCCTTTCTACACCAAAGCTTCCATAGATTTTTTTCTCCCTAAAAACATTTTCACCCCTACAACGGTGAATTTATCACTTTCTTTCAAGTTACCTCCACTACCTTTGTATAAAGAGCAATGACGTTGCCTCTGATCAATTACAAAGGTAGTATTGATATTTGTACCATAAAATCATTGTCCATATAATTAATGTATTGCATCATATTTGAGTATAATTTATTTCTTTTTGGTATTAATAACATAATAATTGTTTTATTATACAGATGGATTCTATTTTTAGATTTGGGGTTCTTTATCCATATGTCATTACTTTATGCACCAAAACATCAACATACTTCTTCTCCCATAAAACCTTTTCACTCTTACAATAGTGAATTTATCACTTTATTTCAAGTTACCTCCACTTCCTTTGTAGGAAGAGAAATCACGCAACCTCTACTCAATTACAAAGTTAATATTGATGTTTTCATAGTAAAATAAGTTTCCATAGAATTAATGTATTGTTTTATATTTATGTTTAATTTATTTCATTTTAGTATTAATTGTATAATAATTTTTCTCTTATATAGGTGGAATATTTTATTCAAGTTGGTGTTCTCTTTCCATATTTCATGTCTTTTTGCACCAAAATGTCCACAGACATCTTCCCCCTCAAAACCTTTCACCCCTATAATGTTGATATTTATCACATTCCTTCATGTTCCTTCCACTACTCAATTATACAGGTAATATTAACATTTGTATAGTAAAATAATTGTCTATATAATTAATGTATTATTTCATATTTATGTATAATTTATTTCATTTTTAGTATTACTCATAATTATTGTTTTCTTATACAGGTGGACTGTTTTTTATTGAGTTGATGTGGTTTGATTGAAGTTTTTCACCCAGTGTTGGTGGTTCAACAAAGTAATTCAATGAAATCATGGAAACATTAACAGTTAGGATCTTTTGGAGACTTTGGGATGTGCTGAAAGTCAATGGAAATCATGGAATCATTTGTACCTCAATCCGACACATGATGTGACCGACGTGACTCCAAGTACTTCTTTTTATTTAAAATTGACATTAATTTCAGAAGAAAAGATAACTGATATAATCAAAACTGATCTAACATATTCATATTGTTTAGATACTTTAAGACAGTGATCCATAAGTCATCTTTGATGTTTAAGAATCATCCACACCTTATTCTGATACACAAAGTGTCTGATAGGACTCAATGTGTCTGTTATAAGTTTAAAATTGATATTTGACTTTAAAAGTTTCACTAAATGAAAATAGATCAAACACACTTAATTTTTTTCGATAATTTATGGAATCGATTCATAAATCAGTTTTGATGTGCAGGAATCGTTCTCACATAAAATAGATACACTATGTGATCCATTTAATTCAAAGTGCATGTTTCAAGTTAAAATTGGCATTTTAGTAAAAAAGACAAGTGATGTACTCAAAAATAATCAAACCCAATCATATTGTTTTGATAATATAGGACAATTATTCATGAGAAATTTGATACATCCATGAATTAGTTACACCTCGTTCTGATGCACGGTGTGACCAGTATGACTCCAAGTGAATGTTTTTATTTTAAAATGACATCAATTTTAGTAAAAAGGGCAACTAGCCTACAAAAAACTGAGAAAATGGTTCAAATTTTTTAAATACTATAAGAAAATGATTTATAATACATTATTAAGTGTATTAATTAGACACACCTCGATCTTATTCATAATGTGATCGGTATGAGTCAAAGTATGTGTTTCAATTTTAAAATGACATTTTGGAAAAAAAAACAAGTGATGTGCTCAAAACCAAAGAAAAACAATCATATTGTTTTGAAACATTAGTACAATGATCCCTAAGTCATTTTGGATTTGTAGGAATCAGTCACCCCTCAATATGAGGAATGGTGTGACTGGTATGACACCAATTGGGTGTTTCTATTTATAATTGTCGTCAATTTTAGTAAAAAGGCCAACAGACCTACTCAAAACTGAATAAATGAAAACACATTGTTTAAATACATTATTAAAATTAACCATAAGTCGTTTTTTATGTGTAGGAATCCTCTGCACGTCAATTTGATACACAATGTGATCGATATGAATCAAAGTATGTGTTTCTATTTTAAAATGACATTTTAGAAAAAACTAAAAGTGACTTTCTCAAAACTAAGAAAACACATTAATATTGTTTTGAAACTTTATTAAAAAAGTCAATAAGTCATTTGAGATGTGTAGGAATCATTCTCACGTCAATATGAAGAATTGTGTGACCAGTATGACTCAAAGCGAGTCTTTTTATTTAAAATTCTCATCAATTTTAGTAAAAAGGCCAACTAATCTACTCAAAACTGAGTAAACACATTTTGAATGTTTAAATACATTAATAAAATGATCCATAAGTCATTTTTTATTTGTAAGAATCATCCTCACCTCAATCTAATACACAATGTTATCGGTATGAGTTAAAGTGTGTGTTTCAATTTTAAAATGACATTTTAGTAAAAAAATAAAAGTGACATATCAAAACTAATAAAACACATTTATATTGTTTTGAAACATTATTAAAATGATACATAAGTCATTTGAGATGTATAGGAATCAGTATCACCTCAATCCAATATACTTGTGTGACTGGTATGACTCAAAGTGTGTCTTTTATTTAAAATTGTCATCAATTTTAGTAAAATAGACAACTATCCTACTCAAAACTAAGAAAACACATTCAGATTGTTTTGATAATTTACAAAAATGATCCATATGTCATTTTTGATGAATTATAATCATTCATATCTCAATATGATACACTATGGGCCCATTATGACTCAAAGTTTCTGTTAATAGTTTAAAATCGACAATTTAGTTTAAAAAGTGTCACCCCTTAAAAACCGATCAAACGTGCTTGGATTTTCTTGATAATTTACTTAAATGATTCATATTTCATTTATTATGTGTATGAATCCATTTCACATAAAACTGATACATTATGTGATCATAATGAGTCCAAAGTGTGTGTTTCCAGTTTCAAAAGACATTTCAGTAAAATATAAAATTGATGTACACAAAAACAAGAAAACACAAATATATTGTTTTGATACTTTAGGAAAATGATCCACAAGTCATTTGAGAAAAGTTGAAATCAGTCACACCTCAATATGATGCACGGTGTGACTATTATGACTCCCGATGTATCTTTTTATTTAAATTTGACATCAATTTTTTGTAAAATTGACACTTCCTGTTAATTTATTTCTTTATATTATTACTAAAATAATAATTGTTTTCTTATAAGGGTTCATTATTTCTCTAGAGTAGGGGTGGTTTGTTCATAAATTTCATGATTTGTGTGAGTATTAAAAGGAAAAGGAACATTGATGTTTCAAAATGTTTGTAATAATTTGTATTTTTGTAATTGTATACACCAATGTTTGAAATGTCTATAAAATAATATTTTAATATTTTTTTATGTTGTAAATTTTATTGCATTATAATTATTTTATTTTTTTATGTTTTAAATTTCATTTCATTTAAATCTTGTATTGGTATTTATTTCTATTTATATTTGGTGTGTTTCTAGTGTTGCAGTGTGTTGTTAAAGCATATTACAGTGGTGCTACAGTGTGCTATTATAGCACACTGTAGTATGGAACTTTATTTGTGCATTTAAAAGTAATGATAAATGTATACATTATGAGTGATATTAAAATAATTGATAAAAGTTCCTTTATTGGTTCTTTTAAAAGCGCAAATAAAGGTTATAATTTATTAGTGATTTTATAAGAGCTAATAAAATATTCTTTATGAGTTCTTTTATAAGAGATGATAAATGGTTCCTTTAGTGGCGCTAAATTAAAGCACTGATAAATGGTTCCTTTATCAGTGCTTTTGTAAGTGCTGATAAAGGTCCCAATTTTGGTGACTTGTTTAGCACTAATAAAATATCCATTTATCAATGGTTTTTAAAAACTGATAAAATACTAAGGCTTTTAACCTCCTCATGTAGTTAGTGCTTTTCTACCATTGATAAAGTTCATTTCTAGCACTATTAAAGGCTTGTTTTGTAGTAGTGGGCACTATAAGCCTCTATACCTTTAGTTCCTTAGAAAGTACTAAGTTAGGTGTTATGAAGGAGTGCAGTTCTCATGAATCAAACAAGGCATAAATAAATGTACATAATAATAAAATTATACCTCAAATGATTTAAATCCCCAAGGGATATGGATCTCTAATGGAATAAAACTTCCAACACCAATTTTTTATCCTCATTAGCCCAACTGAAATTCACCTCCATTTCCCTGCTCTTCCCTATGCCCCAAGAGGTGAGGAATGTCACAGGGCTAACCACTAATATCTACATCACCTCTTAGAGGAACATAAGAATATTATACCTTCTATTTAAATTACATATAAGTAGGATTCTACTGAGGTGGATAAGAAATACAACTACCTATTATAAATTGACTAAACTAGATGGATGGGAATTAACACTTCTGATGTCTATAGCCTCTGAAACTAAAACACAAAAGCAAGAGGGTCTTATTAGATTCAATACAATTATTCTCTCTATGGAACCAAGAATTAGAGTGCTGAGATCAATACCTTGTTGACTAGAACCTCAACTGTCTCAACATTCAAGGCCCTCTATCTAAATTTATACCACTTAAAAATATATACTAGAATCCCTAATAATGAAAACTTGATATCTCATCAACCTTATGTTCCACATCAAACTATGAAGGAAATGTAAATGTAGTAGATTTATGTATTATATATGGTTGAAATGCCTCTTCAAGGAATAGAATGCTAAATTCATTTGTGGGAAAGATTCTGGGGGAAATGGGGAAGGTCCTTAAATCTAATCATATGCTCTTTTATTCTTACACTCCCATATAGGAGAGAGAGATAGATATAGAAACTCCTTCTACATCACATCCCTTATTATCTAAGATAGATTTACTAAATGGAACTACTTATAGAATTCAATCTACAAGATATTTGATTCCCTCTGCTCTTTGAGATACATCATCCACTATTAATATGAAATTCCTCTCATATGACTAACTACTAGAGGAATTTGGCATTCAACATAAACATGGATTAAATAGAATGAAATTTTTAATTCCTAAAACCAGTGTTTCGTCTCAAAATTGAACATTCCTCCCTTATACATTGCTAAACTCTGATGCTATAAAGGTCACAATGACCTCTTCCGTAACTCATACTCTTCAACTGGGTTAAACATTCTATAGTTAAATGGATCTTGATGATGAACCTCACAAACCTACAACATGTGTGTATAATGACCAACTGGAATCTCTATATGAAATAAGAAACTCCAAATCCTAATAGTATGGATTTTATTTAATCAATTCAATTTATTTAGATTCATTTAATTTTAACCAAATTCACCATAGTTCAAAAAACAATTCCAGTCAAGTTTCATATACCTCTCATAGTTCTCTACCCTATAGTAAATATAATTTCATTAATTATGTTTAGTAAACATTTTTTCTTTGAATCAAATCATTCGGATTCCTAAAATACGTTTTCTCAACCAGTATCCCTTACTTATTTCATATACTAAGTCCAATTGATAATGTTCCCTAAAAAACCTTTCATTCCTCACTAGTTAATATCCCAAAGATCCATCATGTCTCTCAACCATTACCTTTTCTACTACACTATAACCCCCCTCCATTGGTTCCCCCCCAAGGGATAGAAATTAAGAGAGAGTTCGAACACTAAAGTATGCCTCTGATAGGCCATGGTGTAAAGAGTAGCACTAAGGGTATAATTCACATAATTATAGGAATTTCTCTCAATACAGGATGTTAAGTATAGGAGATAATATGAGAACTATGAATCAACATCGTATCATGTAAAATAAACCAAGATCCCATAAAAATAAAATCTCATGATTCATGATCTAAAATACATATAAGTTTCCAAATAAAGTACCAAAAGACTCATATGATATAGCAATAACAAAAAATCTCCCCTCCAACCATCCAACATTGACACCAAATCTCTTCAAAACACATGAAAAATAATTTATATATGTGTGTGTGAGCATTACAAGTATACTCATTAAGATCAACCTCAATAACTCACATGAATATGTATGCAGAGTATAATAATGCACCAATGAATAAGTATTAAAATGAAAAAGAACCTAAAAGGTCAAATAATCATTAAATACATCACTAATTATTACTCCTTAAGTATCACACATAATGTAAGATCATATTAATAGAAAAATAAAATAATATGTTCTTTACAACCCCTTTATTACTAGTTTTCCACTCTTACACCCCAACATCCAACTTTTTGTGTGCTCATCCCTTTTATATCATCATCCCCATCATAACATGGATCTCAACCTGTTCCCATCACCAAATCATTATAATAGTAAATACCAACTCTCAACATATGTCAATCAACCCAACCACACATCATAACCTCTTCACCTTTATATCTATTGTAGTAGGGTATGATGAACATGAAGGGAATCAATATCATGCTCTCATACAACCATATATGATCCTCAAAATATACCAATATGGCCATGTATTATGACCAAAGTGATAATATGGAATATGGAGTACCCATATACCTTCCCTCATCAACCTAAATTCTAGGAAAAACCCAAAACCCAAAAAATTTGGGTGTCTGTAAGGTTACCAGAAAAGGTGGGGTTCATATTGAAATCACAAGAAAATATGAAGATAAATAGTCACACATAAACCCTATCCTAGTATTTCACATAATCATTCCAATAATAACACATCTACGCTACCATCATATTGTAACTACTGATCAACAACCATTGTTTCCTCTAGAATGTGACTACCCAAGAACCACACAAAAATAGGTTTGCAACAAGTCACAGTTTCCAAATTAACAGTATATTCAACCAATTACCTATGTTCAAATGTATTTTCATGTATCATTTATTTCCCACATATGATAATAAACCATTTATAATCCAACAACCACACTTCTCCCAATCTATCATTTCATTTATTATGGTTGAATTTTTAAATATAAACTACATCATTAGTTCTAACAAAATACCCATATCATGTTCATTATTAATCCATTCCACCCCATACCATCAAGATACACTAATAAATACTCACACCAAATGATATATATACATCCCACATAAAACTTCATACACTATTACTAGTCACGTCACATTCACCATCCCACATCACATTATCTCACACTACCAAGCTATTGGTCAGAGTACAACACTCAAGAGGGGGGGCGAATTTAGAGCCTATAAAAATTTCTAAATTAAAATATTTATTCAAAAATCCACCAATTAAAACAAATTCTATCTATTTAACCAAATTAGTATCTTTATAAAATATATAATTTTTTGAAATAATTATCAAAGAGTGATTAGTTCTCAGTTAAAATACATTGAATAATTACTTTAACTTTTTAATTCAGTCTACTAAATAAAATTCAAATAGAAACACTATATAAGATTTACTATCAGAGTGAAGTAATGTTTTCTGGTTTGATTAATGAAAACAGATAAGAAAACTAATCTTGAAATAACACATCAGATTTAAAAACAAGAGGTTATGTCTCACAAAGAGACATAATCCTCTCCACTTGGTGATCACCTGCACCAATAATTGTATATAAACAATGTTTTTCCACACCTTGGATCATGGTTTACAATAGAGTACAAGTTTTCCATGTCAACTAAACCTCTACCACAGTTATTCAAGAGAACAAAAATAACCAAGACACACATGGAACTCTTCCACGGTTATACATGGGAGTAAAAAAGTTGTAGAAATATGAGTGAGTGAGGATATCTTGTATCCTCTAGCTTAGATCATGAGATAGTATGTGTTTGTGATATAGACACACACACTACTCGAAATAATAGTACTAATTTAAAAAAATAGAAGAAATAATGATAAAGTGTTAAGAATTATCTATGTGATGTGCATGATTCTTCTAGACTTCTTTGATGTAGCATATGTGAGGCTCGAGTCTAATTTTAGAAACAGAAACCAAAAATATAGTTTTGTAGATGATTTATGTTCCTGTTTTTAGTGAGGTGAGATGCTCATTGTAGATCCTCTTCACTAGAGTTTGTTGGTGCAAGGATGTTGGCACTTTGATTGAGAGAAAATTCTTCATTGTTCACACATAGCAGGATGAGAGTTGTTCCTTTTTTCATGTACTTTTTCTTCTTGGTCTTGTATGTATTTTAATATACTCGCACACCCATTTATTTAATTCTTGGTCGTTTTCCTTTTTATACTACAAGGGTCGACAAGGAGTATGATCTCTATCACATGAAGGTAACTCATACCTCGTACTGTCTAAAAACAAGGTCATTAATATTTTCTGAAAAAAACATTAATAAAATCAATATCATTAAATAACTCAAATATTATTGTTTGTAATAATTTGGAATTTAAATGGTAAAAGAATAAATGACTAAATTTTTAATGGTGCCACATGAGTGGTGACTTTTCATTTGTCTCTGAAAAGTGTCTTAAAAATGGTTCCAGGGGAGTGGTGACCTATCATTTGTCTCTGAATGGTGTCTTAAGAATGGTGAAACAAACTTTGTGAAACATTATGGATTTTTGGAATGATGTATATTCCTTTGAGAAAATTCCAAACTGGTAGGTCTCTGCAACAATGTCTATTCCTTTGTGAAAATTTTGAACCGGTAGGTCACTACAACGATGTCTAGTGCTTTGTGAAAATTCTAAACTGATAGGCCACTACAACGGTGGCTCATACTTTACTTATTTTCAGGCTAAATGGTGACAATGAGTCCCCTAACTGATGAATGTCAGTTTACCACAATTGTGACTAGTACTTAGTCAAATATTTTCAAATTGTCTTATGAAGTAATACTTTATAGAATAGATTAAGGCTATACATAAACATAATGAAACATAATGAAACAATATTAATCTTGATTTGTGAGAATCAAAATTAGAGGAGTCCAACAATATTCCCCTTTTTATGATCACAAATCATGGAATTTTTAAGCCTTACATGATGATCACAGTAAAGGATAAATATTTTTCATAACATATCATACAGGTTATATGAAATGAAGACATAAATAGAAATCAATTAATCTCTGCATAAAAAGAATAATATCAGATAAATCCATTATAATATCAGATCATATATGTAAAATATCAAAGCTCATACTCAAATGCTAGTATCAGAGATTAGATATTATTAAATGATCTTCATATAGTAGAGCATCTTAATACTATAAAGATTGTTAGGTATGGAAAATTCCATATTTGAGTTCTCTTCTTTTTGGTATTATCAAAAATGGAACAAATAAGGGAAAAATCATATAGAAAAAAATATGAATCAAGTGAGATATTGAATTAATTTTCAAAAGGAAATTACAGTGGATAAAAGACAATAAAAATACTTCCCTATCAATAAGAGATTTAACTACTTATTGGTTACATCTGATTCCATCACTTCCTTTCCCTTTTCAGAAGAAAATTAAGGAGGATAAGGAGGTGCACAAGTGGTAGTGGTGGAAGGGACAGATCCAATAGAGAGTAAAGGTAGAGGTAAACCTTTAATAATATAAGGAGTGGGTCTCGGTCTAGAGGAGTAATAAGGTAGCATCTTCTCACTTATGACTGGTCTGATCTGACTTAGAGCCTAAGTGGGGGTCATGGTTATAGGTGGAAAAATGGTAGGAGTGGTAGAAGGGGTCTGTCTAGGTACCAAAGGATCATCTACTAGAGAAATGGTTATTGGGTTGTGATGATGCAATTAAGGATTTAAGAGATTGATGAAGTCCTTGATGGCCTCACCACCATATCCCCTAGCCTTTTCAAAATAATATTTGTTCTTCATGAACTTCTCAAGTGTCCAAGTAAAATCCTTCAACTTTTGAACTTGATCTTTAAAGGCCTTGGTCATAGGAGGTAGTTGCAGATTCTCCACCAAGTATTTGAAATGATTGGCCATGTGGTTATTGGTATAGATCCTTTTAAAATAGTAATCCGCTTTCAGTGAAATTTTTTATTGAGCATCATTGTTAGATTTTGAGTAAAACATTTCCATGTTATGCACATGATAATTATGCTTTTGAATTTTACCAAGTATTTCCTGATCAGAGCCACCAATAAAAGTTTGAAAATATTCTCTAATAACATATATGATCATGTCACTATCTGAAGGTTGAGAGGACTGATCAGAAGAAAATTGAGATGGAGTAGTTGAGGGGAAGGTATTAAGTATTTTAAGAAACATCTCTAAAGACCCTTTATTTTCATTGGTCATTTGATTGTTATTAGAAAAAAGTTTATGTATTTCATTGGATAATTTTGTGTTGTTATTGACAACTTATTCAACCACTAAAATCAAATTAGGTTGAATCTAAGATACAACCTTGTCTAAGATAATTAAAACGACATCCTCACTCAACTATAAATGGGAGTTGGAGTAGGAGAAGCTTGAAATTACCTTCTCATCTCCTCAACTAATGATTTTAAGGACATCAAGTCGTTACTCAGTTGTCTATTTTCAATCCTTTCCTCTTTTATTTACTAAATCATTTTGGGTTGAGTTTGACATATTAACTTTTGTAGAAGCATTCAAGCATCCCTTTCACTAAGGCTAATCATAGGAGTAGGTTGTGACTTTATAAGATTTCCAATACCAGATTAAGATTTTAACCAAAAGCCTTTAAATCTTCATGACATGTATAGGTTGAGGTTTTTTGTGTAGGTATAGGGACAGGTAAAGAGAAATGTATTGGCTCCTAAATAGATACCACTCTTTAACTATGATGTGTTTGAGTTGAAACAGGGTTGAAATGTCTATTTCCCTAACTAAGGATCTCTGATAGTCATCAATTTCAAAATAACATGGAAACTTGTACTAGGAATATACTAAACATAGATCAAGAGGATTTGGTTCTTTAATCCTCTCCAAACTGGAGTTTTTCTCCCCCTCAATAGATGCCACCCTTTGAAAATTAAATGACTCCATTTCTTGAACTTTTTCCACAGCTTCTACCATATCTTTATGAACATTATTATTAGACACATTTCCTTATAATTTCTCAGTCCTTTCAATTCTCTTTATAGTAGGTAAAAAGACTTCTACTTCTATAGTTTCTCCTTCTACATGTTTCTCATTATCAACATTTTCTTCCATGGTAGCTTCTTCCTCATCAGAAGATTCACCCTTACCTACACTTTCTTCACATTCATCTATATCATATTATTTATTGTATTTTCTACTTACATAGATAATATACTCTTTAGTTTCCTTATCATTACCTTTAATGAGAAGATATTTTCTATAGGGAAGAGTTTGAGAGGGTTCAGGAGATTCATGTGGAGGTTCTTCATTCCTTTTAAGAATATCCGGATCACTGCTTTCTCTTTTAGAAACATTCTATGCTTCAACTTAAGAAACAACAACTTCCATTTTCTCATATGAATATTCAACAATCTCATCTAGTTCCAAACCAGGGTTAGTGATATCCTTAGGTCTAGAGGGATGATCAACAATATTATAATCCTCATACAGATTTTCATTATCTTTAACCCATATCTTCTTTAAGGGATTCCAAATAATATTATTATATTGGCATATATCCTTAGAAAAAAATTCAAAATCTATAATAGTTTCTTCATTTTCCCTTACCTATACTTTGGCTTGCAACATTGTAGAGAAGAACCTTGAATAAAATGGGGTTTTGGATTTTGAGGAGGTTTTGATCATATCACACATATGAACGATAAGATATTTCTACAAATTTATCTTATGACCATTTATCAAAATATGTATCAAGAACACATATTGATACTTAAAGGTAGAAAAATCACATTTCCTCGGATAGATAAGTTGTTTAATAAACTTGAATAAAAATCCAATGTCTCTATCTAACTCAGTAGAAATAGGTCTTCTCTTTATTCCATTTCATATTAAATCAACCAAATACTCTTATAGGTTAAATATATCACTTAGAGGTGGAGGACATCCTTGATGATCCTCAATGATACCTTCATAAGGTAATTTTAAACAATAATCCAATGGCCTCGAAGAAAAGTAAAATCTTTGTCCATTTAACCAACTTATGACAATGAAATCAACATTAGAATTGAAATCATACTAAACATACTGATAAAACTCAAAAACAAGTTTCGGGTACAAGGGTTTCTTATCATTGGTAAACCAATCTAACCAACCCTACTCTTCCAATACCCTAAGAACAAGAGACTTACTTGAAGGGATCCAATTTTCACAAACATCATTTTCCGTCATGAATACTTGATCTGTGATTCTAGGGTTTAGAGGTTCCTCATACATTTATATCAGAGCTCCTTTCAATCTCTTCATCGACTAGTGTTTCAATAGGGTCAAAGATGTTAGACACTTCATTATCTCCATTCCAAACATGTAGATAAGGATAATGGAAAAGGTGGTTTGAAAGAGAAAGGTTTGGTTTCTAGAGTCGAGAGTAAGAGAGAAGTCATAAGTTTTTTGGATTGAACGGTTTTTATCATTTAGGGATTTCAATGTCATATAAATAAAATGAAATAAATAAAATAGTGATGTAAAAAAATTTACAAAGTGTAGAATGGTTGGTCACAATGGTGAGTCCCAATGGTGTGTTGTCAGTGATATCATCACAACAGTGTGACATCGATCGGTGAGACATCAAACCATGAGAAATCAATTGGAGAGACATCAAACAGTGATACATAAAATGGTGAGACGTCAAACTAGTTACTCAAAATTGATCATTCCCAATTCATGTATGATGTATCTCATTATTTTAGGATTTAATGGATTATTAAAAATGTTAGAAAGCTGACGTTTTGGGATAATTAATTCTAATGTAATGTAATGTTTTTTATAATGATCTCTCAAAAAGTGATGTGTTACATCAATATGTTTTTTTCTTGAGTTTGAAACTGGATTCTTAGATATTTTAATAGCACATGTGTTGTAACAGTTTATAGTAATATATCTTAATTGATATCCATAATCTAGTAAAGTTTGTTTCATCAACCAAATATGAGAATAACAACTATCCCCCGCTATGTATTCAGCTTCAGCGGTAGATAATGCAATAGAGATTTTCTTTTTACTATGCCATGATACTAGTGACATTACAAAATAGTGACTTGTTCTAGAGGTACTTTTTATATCTAACTTTAAACCACAAAAATCATTATTAGAATAGCTAACTAAGTCAAATGATTGTCCTCTAAGATAGTATAGTCCTAATTTAGTAGTATTATTAAGGTGTTAGAAAAAACATTTTATAATAAGAAGATATGACTCTTTAAGATTTTCTTGAAAATGAGCTCACATACATACACTAACCATAATATCATGCTGGATAATATTTAATAAGGAATACTTCAAATCATACCTCTTTAATTGGTTTCATTAATAGATTTTCCATTTTTATCAAAATCCAATTTACATGTGGTACTCATCAGAGTATCACTACTTTTTGTGGTATCCAAATTAAAAAATTTCAAATGATCTTTAGTATATTTAATTTGATTTAAAATAATACCTTCCTTGTTTTGAAAATTTTGTAATCCATGAAAGAAATTGATTTTACCCATTAAACTCATTTGAAACTCATTTTGCATCATTTTTGAAAAACCAACACATAAATAATTATTTGAAGATAAAAAAATAATATCATCATCATAGATTTGAAAAAATAAAACATCTTTAAAAATTATTTTTATAAAAGAGTAGGATCAGCTATACCTTATTTAAAATATTTTTAAATAAGAAAATTTTTGTTCCTGTCATACCAAGCTCTTAGAGCTTGTCTTAAACTATACAAATTTTTTTCTAATTTATAAACATGATTTTAAAAATGAACGTTTGTAAAACTAGGGGTTGTTCAATAAAACAATCCTCCATTATATACCCATTTATGAAATCACTCTTGACATCCATTTTGAAATATCATGAAATTCAAATGTGCTTCATAGGCTAACATGATTCTAATGGATTCAATTTTGTATACAGGTGAAAAGGTTTCTTTATAGTCAAATACTTTTTCTGTACTATATCATTGTGAAACCAGCCTTGTCTTATTTCTTAAAATGGTTCCATTTTCATCCATTTTATTTCAAAACCCCATTTAGTGTCTATGGTTAAGATTTATTTGGGTCAATCTACTAGTTTCAAAACATTATTTATTTCAAAATAATTTAATTATTTTTGCATATCATTTACCTAGAATCTATTATTTATTAAATCATTGATATTCTTAGGTTCAAGATGTGACATGAAAGCTTGATGTTCAATATGATTTCTTAGAGAATCTCTAGTCTGAGTATCTTTATCTAAGTCTCTAACTAAAGCATCTAAGGGATGGTTATTATGAGTTCTAACATGTCTAGAAAAAGAAGGGATAGTCACTTTAGGTTCTTCTATAGGTTTATTTTCTCTATGGTCAGAATCTAGAGATCTTCCAGAACTTTCTGATTATTTCACAAAAAAATCAGAAGGTTAAATATTTAAGTCTAAACTGGACAAATTGTCGTCAATGATTTATAAGGAGTTTTTGGGATCATATAAACTTATTTCATAAAATTTTATATGTACATATTCTTCCACACATTTGGTTATTTTATTAAAAACTTTATAGGTTTTTCTAGAGACTGAATATCCTAGAAAAACTCCTTCATAACTTTTAGAGGTAAATTTTTCAAGATTATCCTTAGTATTGAAAATATAAACCTTTTAACGAGTATCTTTAATGTAGATAACTTTGGTTTTCCTATTATTCCATAATTCATATAGATTTTTCTTAAGAATTGCTCTTATTAATACTTGATTAATTATATAAGAAGTTGTATTGACAACTTCAGATAAAATTAAATAGGTCGGTCATATTCATTAAGCATAGTCCAAGCTATTTCTTTTATGGTTTTATTTCTCATTTCTATAACTCCATTCTGTTGGGGTGTCCTGGGAGGAGAGAAGTTATCACTATAGACATTTAGTAAGAAAAAACCATTCAAACTTTTGATTTTCAAATTCAATGCCATGGTAACATCTTATAAATTTAATTATAAGACCACTTAGGTTTTCTACTATTCTGGAATACTTGATAAAGTGAGAATAAGATTCAATTTTTTGAGCTAAGATAAAGTTCCAAGTATTCCCAGAAAAGTCATCTACTAGAAAATAGACATAGTGATTCCCACTTAAATTTGAAACTCTAGAAGGTCCAAACAAAACAATGAGAACCAACTCGAGAGGTTGAGAAGTTGAAGCATCATTCTTTGTTTTGAAATATATATTGTGATGTTTTCCCTTTTGACAAGGATTGTATAATTTATTGTCTGGAAATTTTAGTTTGGGTAGATCCTTAACTAACCCTTTCCTTGCAAGATTTATAAGTGAGTGATTGTTATAGTGGCCTAATCTCTTATGCCTAATCTAGGATTCTTTATGAAATATTATTTGGAAGAAAATTGAGAAACTAAAGAATCCATGTTTACAACATAAACCTTCTCATTTCTAAAAGCAGTAAATACTAACACATTTTTAGAATTAATCACATTACATGCATCATTTTCAAGTTTAACATGGAAACCATAATCACATAACATATATATAATGAGCATATTGTAGTTTAATCCATAAAAAATAATACTTTGGAAGTTAAAATTGAATTAGACTTACTAATTTGGCCAAGGCCAATTATTTCCCCTTTATCATTGTCACCAAAAGTGACATGCACACCATCAACATTGAAAATATTTTTGAAGATTGCATAATTCCCTACCACATTCTGGAACATCCATTGTCTATGTACCACTAGCTCTTATAAGAGCTCTTCAAGCATCCTACCTATAAAAATAATTTAACTAAGAAAAGTCTTTGGCACCCAGATTTTCTTGGGTCTAGTAACATTAGTGATAAAATCTTTGGGAACCCACATTTGTTTCATGGTTTTTCTATAAATTTTTTGTAAGGATTTTGGAAAATAAACTTTATTTGGTCTATAAATACTAAAATAAGTGAAAGATTTTCCATTACTGGAACTAGCAGAAAATTTATTAGTTTTAGGCGCAAATGCTAATTTTCCAGATTTTGTTGCAAAAATTCTTATGTCTAGGTTGGTATCCAATACAATTTGTATATTTTGGTGAAACTTTTTTTCCAAGAATTTGTGAGAGAGTATTATTTCCATTTCTAAGCATTTATAAATCCTTTTTCAATTGCTCATTAGACAGTTTGAGTTCATTGTTTTCTTTAAGAAATTGAGCATTATTTTCTTTCTCCACAGTAAGCTAGGATTTGACAATAAAGGTAAGGGCTTTTTGATTATTTAAAATTTTATATTTATCTTTTAACTCATTACATGTATATTCAATCATTCTAAAATATTAAAAAATTTCTTCATTAGTCATATTATCAGAATTAACCTCATATCTATAATAATAGGAATTTTTTACATCATATTTAAGGGTTACCTCAGAAGTGTTTGTCATGAAAACAATGTTAGCTTTGTCACCCTTCTCATCATGTTATGACTATGAGTCAATTAAATTGTCCTTAATCACTCCATGTGGACTTTATTTCCTTTTTGTATCTTCTATCCTAATACTCATATTTATTTTTTTAATTTAATTTTGTAAAATCATCATTTACATGTTCTTTCCTCTTGTACTCATAGCATACTATTTCATTGGTATTTAAACTTAATTTTAAGTAATTTTCCTAGATTCCCTTGTTGTCATATTTTCTTTTATAGTTGGGATTTCAAAAAAAGTTATTCTTTCTAAAGAATGGTTTGAATCTTCTGTCTATCTGATCCATTTCTTCATCACTTTCATATGGTGATTATTCATTTCTTGAACTATCAGAATGAGTTTTTGACTTCAACTTTTCTTTGTGTTTAGAATTAGTTCTCTTGAAAGACACTGACATTATATTTTGTTCACCATCCTCTTATTTGTTTATCTTCAATTCTTCCTTGTACATCATCATATTTTCTATCATCTCTTTTACTGGAAAAGTGTTGATGTCATGGGATTTCCTTATTAACAATGATGTTCCTCTCCATCATTCTGGTTGACATCTGAGAATTTGCATGATTTTTTCCTTAGTTGTTACATCCTTTCCCAAAGAGATCATAGTTTTTACAATTTCATTAAACCTGATATACATGTCAGATATTGGTTCATTATGCTTCATTTTAAAGTTATCACAATTAACAGTATATGTGTTATTACTCATTTCCATAACACTAGTGGTTCGTTCATGTGAAACATCTAGAGTATCCAAAATTTCATGGGCTGTTTTACATGTATAAATCTTATTGAATTATTCATATCCTAAAGAAAAATATAAGTCATTCATTGGTTTATATTTATTATTATAAGTTTATTTAGTTGGATTATCCCATGTATTTCGAGCAGTAGCAGGAATTTTATAATGATCTACAATTGAAAACTATATTTCAAAACTCAGACATTCTAAATTCATTTTCATCTTAATTCTGTACTGGGCATAATTTGTTCCATTAAAAAATAGATGTATGTTGGTAGCAGCACCTATAAATATAGTATCCATAATAAATAATAAATAATATGTTTTTAAAGAGATAAAAATTTATAACTAATATAAATTTAAAGATCTTTGAAACACAACAAAAATCGTAGTTGAAAAAGGGTTTAGAAAAAAAAATTACAACTAGATCTGATACAAACTATTGGTTAGAGTAGGACACTCAAGAAGGAGTGAATTGAGTGCCTATAAAAAAAATTATCTGAAAACAATTATTTAAAAATCCCCTAAATAAAACAAATTCTATCTAGTAAGCCAAAGTAGATGATTTATAAAATATTTAATTATTCGAAAGAATTATCATAGAATTATTAGTTCTCAGTTAAAATAATTTTAATAAGTATCTTAACTTTTGAATTAAGTCTACTAAATAAATTAAAATACAAACACTATCTAAGATTAATTATCTGAGTGAAGTAAATTTTTCTAGTTTGATTAATGAAAAAAGATAAGAAAACTAAACTTGAAATAACCCAAAAAATTTAAATACAAGAGTCTCAGTCTCAGCATATACATAATCCTCTCTAATTGGTGATTACCTACCACCAAGAATTTTATATAAACAAAGTTGATCCAAACCCTGGATCAGGGTTTATAATAGTATTCATGTTTTCTAGGTCAACTATACTTCTACCAAATTTATTTTTGGGAACAAAAATAACTAGGCCATATAGGGACCTCCTCCATAGTTATATGTTTGATAAAAAAGGACTATAATGATGAGTGAGTGAGGATATCTTGTATATAACAACCCTGAATTTTATTACACACTTAAACCTGATTTAATACATAAAATATTCACTTGATAAAACATATAATATTTATAGTTATAGTGTATTTGGGGATTAGTAACATTACATAACATCTTATAACATAAAACAGACAACATCTTTATTGAAAACGTTTTTTACATGGCCACTACATTCCCTCGTACTTAGCATTGCATGGGATAACCTGAGGACATGCATAAGAAAAAGGTGAGTTATAAAGCCTAGTAAGGGAATAAACATGAAATAACATGAGGAATACAATACATGTTAGAAAATAGTCATATCAATTGATCACAAGAGAAACATTAACAAAAAGTCATGATAAAGAATGATAATCATAACATGGAAATGTGGCAACAAGACTTAACATGGAATTAGCATGAGCTAAGGCTCATTGCACATGGAGCATGAGTAAACCCTAATTGCACATGGAGCATGAGTAAAACCTCATTGGAAATGAATTATCATTATTCAACACCCATTTCACATGATGTATCATGATACTATACTTTACCCAATTCATTGGAGCGCTATCAAGGCGCGCCCTTCTTAAACATTTCATTTCATGCATAAGTGTGCCACATGGATCATATAACATGGAATCAATCAAAATAATAAGTTACTACAAGATTATGTAATGTGGAATAAATATGTGAAATCACCATTCAATAGATATATGTTCATAATGGTGAATAACCTTGATAGAGACTTGGGTATGGCATTCACTACACAATGATCTTATCTTGGAAAAACGCGGTGCAATTTCCGCAGCATAACGACGTGAAATAAGGATTCATGAAAATATTTGATGAGATATAAAAGGTTTTATCATCATATGTACATTAAAAGGAATGTAATAGGTCATATGTATACATTTCCCCACAAATGTATTGGAATTTAGATGCATAATACAAAATAATTACTTGGATGTAAAAGAGGAGAGAGAAATCCTTCACGGAATTTTGGCATGGTAACGGGTGTACATGGGAGGATTTAATGAGAGATAAAGTGGTATCCCATTATCCAAACATAAATAGGACAGTATGGGGGAGGTTTGAAATCATACCCCAACATTTTTAATTGAAAAAAAGGGCATAACAACTTAAAGGAAATTAGACAAAAATGAGAAAGGAAGAAATCCCTTACTTGGAAGTGTGATCCCAAAGGCTTGGGAGATGATTCTTGGGGGCTTGGGGAACCTTGGGAGGATTATAAAAAGGGGAGGGCAGGGGTTGGTCGAACTAAAAATGATTTTAGTGAAGAGGAAGTGGGAGCTTGGGTGGGTTTATATAGGAAAGGAGAGGGAATTCTTTATTATTTAGGTTTGGGACACCTCACATTAAACAAATCAATACCACAAGCCAGCCCATGGTTTTTTCCCATGGTTTTTTAAAAATGGTATTGAAAAGAAATATTTTATAAGGCCAATGGATGAACATCTTAAAATAATAGGTTTTCTTGTGGGGAGGTGAGTCATACTCTCAAGGAAAACAATTTAAAAAGATAAAATGTTTTATAAGTATTGGAGGGTCCTCAAAAGATTTGTAAAATAAATAAAAAAATATAAAATCACATTATTTTAATTATAAAACATTTTTTGGCCGAAAATAATCTTTATATTATTTTATTACCTCACTATTGGGTCATTATGTTGTCATAAAACACATTATATATTTAAACGGTATTTAATTTTTACCCAAAAGTTTGACTGTCTCCGAAAGTTATGAAAAATTAACCGTTGGATAATTTCGACATCCTAATTCCAAAAATAATATTCATTTTATTTAAATAATTTTAAAAAAATTTTGAATTTTTACTTTTAAAATAAAAACCTACATATATTGAAAATTCATGGGTTCTGACAAAAACAGTTTTCAAATCTTAATAAAAATTACAATTGTATTCATAAAATTATATGATCATTTATATTTAATAAAAAGTAATTTAATAATAATATTTTATTAAAATATTAAATAATTCAAAAATCCATTAATTCATCAAAATAGATTTCTTAGTTGAATATTAACTAAAAATACTATTTGTTCTTTAAAAACTATTTAAAAAATAACAATAATAAAATGAATGCACATTCTTTATTAAAAAAATAATGTACATTGTCGTAGTGTTAGGGTATTGTTACATAAACCCTTATAACACCCACATAATACTGAAGGGTAAGGTGTGAGATGGTGACAGACTCTTGGGGTGGCTCAGATAACATCACTCGGGTGTAAATATCGGTTAACTTCCACTTCTATCGTAGTCGGTTCCGCTCAAGCTTAATGTGTTCAAGCTCGGCTTGGGCTTGGTCAAGAGAGAATCCCAATGACACCACCTCCTTTCCAAGATCTGACAAATGGACTTCATATGGGGAAAGTATACTAGATGAGGCCATCACTTCCTTTTTCTGAGTAAATTGGATTTGTTAAAGCCCTATATTTATACTAATCATGTGATCACTGTTCAACGACTATATTAGCAACGGTCACAATTCATAACGGTATTTTAATATCTAGAAACATAAAACCATTGATGTTCACATTTTATATAACCATAATAAAACATTTAATTAGATCAAAATGAATTTTCATTAATGAAAGTTTGTGTCGTTACATTGTATCATTCATCTTTTCTGAGGAGATAGTATGTGTTTGTGATACAGACACACACAATACTCAAAATAATAGTAATAATGTACACAACATAGCATAAATAATAATAAATGGTTTATAATTCCCTATGTTATGTGCTTGATGCTTCTGGACTTCTTGGATGTAGAAGATGTGAGGCTCGAGTCCACTTCTAGAACCAGACACCAATAATAGAGTGTTGTGGATGCTTTGTGTTATGGTATCCTGTGAGGTGAGATGTTACTTGTAGATCATATTCACTATAGTATTTTTTTGAAGGATGTTGTCACTTTAATTATAAGAAAATTATTCCTTGTCCACACCTAGCAGGATGAGTTTTCTTCCTTTTTTTCTTGTATTTTTTCTAGTTTGTCTTGTATGTATTTTAATCTTCTCGCATACCCCTTGTTTTTTTGTAATGACCTGATCATTTATGAATAAAATTTACAATCATTTAATGTATTATGGATATATAAAATAAATGAAGTCTTTTTTATCATTGGGATTAAATTACCGTTAGGTTTCATTACTATTCATAATATATCCATTGAACAGTGATCACATGACTGATATAAATATAAGGTTTTAACAGATCCTTTTGACATAGACAAAGGATAAAATGTCTTCTTCTTGTAGACTCGGGCCATATGAAGCTCATTTGTAGGATCTTAGAAAAGAGGCAGAATCATTGGGATTCTCTCTTGACTAATCCCAAGTAGAGCTTCAACATGTTAAGCTTGAATGGAATCACCTACGGGATAAGTTCAAGTAAACAGACATTATCACCTAGACGATGTTATCTGAGCCACCACAAGAGTCTGTCACTATCACACACATTACCATTAGGACTTATGTGGGTTTTATAAGGGGTTATGTAACAAGGTATTAGTTACTTACTGTGCAATACCATTCTACAAATAAAAGTCTTATTCTATCAATTCTTTATGAGAATAGTCTCTCTTAAAAAATGATGAATTTGATAAATTGATTCCTTGGGTAAAAAATGGTACTTTTGATAAATGTATACATTATTATATTAAACTAAGGTTTTATTAATATGATTATAAAAACAATTCTTATAAATGATTAATATATTAGTTCTTTATCTGTAAATAATTAGGTAATCAGTTTGATTAGAGTTATATTTTTATACGATAAAACAAAAAGTGTATTTTCAAGGAATTTATTTTAAGTAATTAATGAATTTTTGAAATAATTGATATTTTAATAAAATATTATTATAAAATCACTTTTATTAATAATAAATTATTATAAAAAATTTATAAAGTCAAATGAATTTTTTTAATGTTTTAAAACTATTTTTGTTAAAACCCGTGAATTTTCATTAAATGTTAGTTTTCTTTTCAAAAGTGAAAATTTTCATATTTAAAAATTAATTAGAAAAAATGAATATTATTTTTGGAATTAGTAAAAAATAACTATCAAATAGTGAATTTTACATAATTTTCTGTGACAGTCGAATGTTTGGGAAAAAAATAAATATCGTATAAATAAAATATGTGGTTTATGACATTATAATTACCCAAAAATGATGTAATAAATACTATAATGTGTATTCATGGACCAATATATGTTTTCCAATTAAAATAATGTGATTTTTTATTTATCAGACATTTTTTATAATTCATTAGAGAATCCTCCAAGACATATATAATATTTTAAGATTTTAAAATCATTTCCTTGAAAGTGTGACTCGACTCCAAATATGAAAAGGAAATATTTTAATATATTAGGACCTTTGTTTATAAAATAATGTTTTCCAATCCTATATATAAAAAAACCATGGTCAAAAACCATGGTAAGGTTTGCATTTTTGAATATTTAATTATATAGATTCCAAAACCTGCGTTTGTGAAATATTAAAGAATTCTCCTCCCATTTCCAATATAAATCCACCCAAGATCCCACTTATCTTCACTAAAAATTCATAGATAACATCCCTAAACTATACTAACCTCTCTATAAAATCCTCCCAATGCACCCCAAGCTCTCAAGAATCCCTTCTTCACGCTTTTGAATTCACACATCTATGTATAGGATCCCCAATTTCCTTCCTTTCTCATTTTTATCTAAGTTACTTTATATTAATACACCTTTTCATTTTCAATTAAAAATGATGTGGTATGTTTTAAAACCTCCCCCATACTTACCTTATTATTTTTTTATGATGGGAGACCTCTTTTCTCTCATTAATCCCTCCCATGTACACCATTTACCATACCGAACTTTTGTAAGAGTTATTCCATTTATCCTCTTTATTCAAGTTTCTTTATTATGTCACGTCTTCTATTTACAAATTACTTGTATTGGTACATGAATATATATAACCCCATTACTATAAATTTCATTTATATATTATGATATACCCATTTATCTCTCATCAAACATTTTTATGAATATTTATGTTGTAACATCCCAAGTCAATAATGAATAATAGATATTTTTATATATATCTATTAATGAATTAGATAGTGTTTTAGAGGCTTAAAATGAAAATAAATCCAATCTTAAGCATGGAATACACTAATATTTTTAAAAGATTGTTTTACTACCTTTTGATGGAAAACCATTTTTAAATCTATCTTTTGACAATTTTATAAGCTATGTTTGTCAAAATAAACTTATTCTTTATGATTGGGACATCAAAATTTACTTTGTGTGAATATTTGGTATTTTTCTGACAATGTTCATTTTTTAATGAATAGTGAAAAATACTGCATTTTACATCAAAACTGCTTCTTAATCTAATTTATTTATATGATTAGATTATCTTTTGAATTGGTCTTAATGTGTAATCTGAATATATTTTTACCATTTAATCCAATTGTGGTCATTGTAATCAATTTCACTTTGAAATTAGACTAAAACTGGTGTCAGTCTTTTGATACTTATTGTTTTATAAAAACACGTTATTTGCTCTGACAACGGGAATTAATTATTAAATTAATTAATGTGACTTATATGTTTTGAATTTTGTAAAATAGACTTCATTTTTGAATTCGGAATATCAAATATAGCTTAGGGTGAATTTTTGGTAATTTTCTGAAAAACTTCAATTTTTGATGAATAGTGAAACCACTAAGTGGTAATCAAGCAAACTGATTTTTCAGTTAAATGAAATTTTACCACTAATGTGTATTGAATTTTGAAAATCCGACATACATGGTTGTCATTAGTATGTAAAATGTGGTTCAATGGGATGAAAATAATTTTTTGGTGAATAGTAACTTTTTTTCATTAATCGCGATTAGAGGTAATTGGTGTAGTTTAAGGTAAAAATGATATTATAAAAATGTGAAAACACCATGACACTTGTCTTACCCCTATTTTATGAGTCATGGCCGACCCATACAACCCATGGGTAGATTTAGGGGACCCTAT
This sequence comes from Viscum album, assembly GCA_963277665.1. NCBI lineage: Eukaryota > Viridiplantae > Streptophyta > Magnoliopsida > Santalales > Viscaceae > Viscum > Viscum album. The sequence goes on along the minus strand of OY728125.1, from coordinate 165,900,283 downwards.
GGAGCCTCTTGGGTGAGATAATGACTTTAATGCCTTTTTTTAAATAAAGGTGAAAATGACACTAACATAAATTGTTTTACTAAAACAATTTTTAGAAAGGGTTATACTAATAATAATTTTTTCTATAAATTCTCTATTAAAATATAAAAAGATTTCCTACATCAGGATATTTTTTTATAATTTTTAGACATTAAATAAATTAATTTAAGTATGACATCATGATGATGCAATGATGACCTCATTAATGAACAGTTTAAATAAAATGAAACGATAATATAAAATCTAAGACCTACACTTGTCAAAAAACTATTGTATGGGAACATTTCGAAGCCTTATCATCTTATATTTGAAATATATCAATTTGGGACCTTATAAATTCGAAACACTTTTGAAAATAAAATAATAGTTTCATGATTTCCAAAAGTGCCCCTCCTCTCCTCTTATAAAAGGCCCCCACCTCTACCACATTTCACACACTCCTCAAGCCTTTGGCTTGGCCATCCCCTGACCATTTACTCTCTCCACATCCCTCTCCTCATCCTAGAGGATTCCCTTTGGGCAGAATCCTTTCAAAGGAAGCCTTTAGGCTCAAATCAAAAGGAGTTACACTTTTAAAGGTGATTCATTCTCTCATGTTCATTTATTTTATTTTGCTTCTCCAACCCCCTAAACTCTTTTTATTTACTTCTTTTGTAACAAAAACAGTATCTTCAATATACTAGGATGTTGTTATAATATTTATCCGAGCTACACTCTCACACAACTACATCAAATGGTTAAAGAACATACGGTTTCCGTGGATGGTGAAATTCTGCCTCCCAAAACGATGATTGTTCAATACTCATTTAACACCTTCAAAGGTGGCCATTATGATGTCACTATTTTTATATATGATATATAATATGTTTATTCTTTCCTTAAGCTTCTGTATTTTTCATTTATGGCATACCATTATTGTTTCCATTATGGGTAAACACGATATCTTCATTTTAGGAAGTGCGGACTACCGCCCCCTGAAAGTGATTTGATTCGTTAATACCATATGTGGGATGTGTAAAGGATAAAGTTAATGATATTATATATGTTATTATACTGGAATTATAATATACTCTTATATCATTATGATTCCATTCCAGAAAATATGAAATAGAAATGGAAGTAGCGTTCATGCGTACGTACGACTTACCGTCTCCATGAATGGTGCATTTCATTTCTTACCTCTAAATGTGATGTAATATTATAAATAAATGTATATTCTGAATATATATGATATATATGTTATCCAAATCATTAATATCATTCTGGATATAACGAACCTTTGACCAAATTAACAACATGTAAGTGTAAGAAGTCTATTTTTGACTTAAGAACCAAATACTGACAAAATGAAGATTATTTACTTAAATGATTACATGATGTTCATAACATGGTATAAAAGGAATAATGAACTTGAAAAATGTTCTTAAGCAAGTACAGATTAACTCAAGTTTATTATTCAGGAGATTAAAGAATGGTCGGGTCAAGTCGGAATGAGGTATGGGACTTCGTATCAATCTCCTTTCATTGAGGCATATTTTATTTTATACACAACCTTCTTTTATACGGTGTATAAACCCCTTTGACTTTTACGTTTATCCAAAAGGAATCTTTTTTATACAAATCATTTTACTAAATGAAAAAAAGGAATGTTTTTCTCGTACGTATGCGGCGACAACGACTTCTCCGCCGCCTTGACCGTTATTTGAGTTTCGGCTTCCTCTAAAAGCCATACCTTCTTTTTAAAAGAAAAATAAATACCATGTTTTAATTTTATTTTACTTTGGTATTGAAAATGGTTTTCATAATGTTTTTATTATATCAATGTGTTGTATTGATATCTCGTGATTGAAATGTGGAAATTTTATGTTTCCTTTATGCATGTTTTATGTGATATGAATTATTTTATGGTTCTTGGGAATTATTATGAAGACGGGTGGTTCCGTGATAAACTAAGGGCAGGTGAGCCCGTTATAGCTCTCCCATGCATTGGGTAACGCGAAGGAGTGAAACATTAAGGTTTCTCCGAAGAGATTTAGGGAATATACTGTGATGGGTATTCCAAACGTAACCAAGAGGGTTACTCCCTACATAAGAATGTTATGAATGCCTTAAGTTAACTTTATGTCTTATGATTTCTATGATTTATTCATGATTTGATGAGGTATGTTAAAGTGCTTATGTTTTATGGGTAAAGTATGATCTCATCCTTATGAATATATGTACCCATGTTTCCTTTCCATATTTTTATATCCCTTACTGAGCTTTTTATGTTCATCCCAAGTTTTTTTGAAATGTTTTTCACAGGTCAAGGGAAAGGTACATGATATGATGATAGTGTCAAGGAAGTGTCAAGAAAGAATCCATGTTTATTTAAAATATGTTTCCATTGATGGGAATGAAGAATACTATCTTTATGTAACCACTTTGTTTATATGTGGAATGTAATGCAAGTTTTATGATCTAATTCTCTAAAACTCTAAACCCGAAAAGATCCTCAATGTGTAATCTTGTAATAACTCAGTATTAAGTAAGGTTTAAGGCTGGGGCCTTATATATGTCACACTGTTACGCTACTGAAATTGCACCGTAATTTTCCATACAAAAATCATCATGTAGTGAATACCATGACCATTTATCTATCAAGGGTATTCACCTTTATGAACATATTATTATATATTATATAATATTATGTATGTATTCCATATTCCTTTATCATGGAATAAATTTTGATGTTGAATGAATCCATGTTATATGATCTATGTGGAACACTTAATCATGCGATTAAAATGATTATAAAGGGTGTTCCCTAATAGTGATCCAATGCATTTGGAAATGTTTATTATCATGATATTACATGTGAAATGAGTGATTACTAATGATAATTCATGTGAAATGTGGGTTTAATAATTCTATTCCATGTTCAATGAGACTTTTCTCATTCTAATATCATGTTTTATGTTGTTTCCACATTTCCATGTTATGGTAATCATGTTATTTCTTTCCTTTATGTTCATGTTTCTTTTATACTACATTTATATGGCTATTTTATAACATGTATTGTATTCTTTATGTCATGTATTTTTTACTCCCTTACTGGTCTTTATAGCTCACCCCTTTCTTGTGTACATCCTCAGGTTATCTCATGCATTGGTAAGTATGAAGGAATGTTGTGGTCATGTAAAATAAGATTTCCATAAATATGTTGTATTTCATATTTTAAGTTGTTATATAATTTTCCTAATTTCCCAATACACTAGACCTCTTGATCATCATAGTTTTATTTAGTACAATTTTATGTAATAAATCATGTTTAAATATGAAATAAAGTGTAGGGTTTTTGTAGTTGGTATTAGAGGATAGGTTTAGTTATTTTTGGGATTAGGGTTATAAAACTCTAGTGAAATACTTACATATAATACTTATTATAATAAAATAATCCCTAAATTTTGTTGAGTATAGATTAAGTGTTTTATCAAGAAAATACATCCCTGTTTGAATATGAACAAGTAGAGGTGTCTTTGGTACCGATGTATCTAGGGGTAATACCTAAAACACTGCTTTGAGCTAGACATGAATAGAAACTGATTCATGATAATGGGCCTTTTTGCACTCTTGGTTCTACACTCTCATTGGATATGCTTTAGTAAATTCATAATAATAGTATGAACCATTGCTAATGCAATAAAAAAATCCCCTAAGAATATATGTTGGTAAGTAGATCATGGATAACCTAGGTCGAAACTAAGAAATCCATATGTTATGGAAATAAATTTAATTTTTAATTTATCCTTTTTTCTCACTAGATTGCCCTTTATATATTGAAATAATCATCCATAATTTTCCTTTTATTCTAGTTAATGTCTGGAAATAGTAGAAATTGAGTAAACAGCCGATGTGAAGGGCAATGTGATGAATGTCCCAATGAGATTCCCAATCAAATGGGAGCTTAAGTAGGACATATCATGATTATGCTAAACCAGCTATCAAAAGTCATGATTAAGAATTGGAAATTTGTTGAATGCCCAAGGAAATTAAGAAATAGGAAGATGGAATATCATGAATGTTCATCTAATAAATGTGATAAGGGAAATATGTCCCAATTTCCTTTGTGCAGTATGTGTGGAAAGAGGCACCACATAAAATGTCACAAAGGGACTAGAAGATGTTTTATGTGTGGAATTGAAGGGCACAAAGTAGCCAATTTTTTCACCAAGATGGATAATGTGATGAATGGAAAAAAAGGTCCATCTAATGAATCAAATATCATTTTATACTATAAATGTGGAGAATTCAGGAATTACCCAAGACAATGCCCTATTACAAGGTTTGATAATCATGATGAGCATCAATAGTCTCCATGATCAAGGGAGCATGATAAGTCCTATTCTAAGATGGATAATCATGAATGAATTAAATTTAACCACTACATGAAATTATTGTAGGTAGTAACATATTTCAATTCATTTCCTATTTTTATATCAATTATGTTTTCTATGAACATTGAGTCCCAACCATAAATGATATTAAATCATTAGTGAAAACTTTTATAAGTTCTTTATCACATGTTGAAGTTTGTCGGAATTTTATTCTTGAAAATATTATAAGTATTACTTTGATATAATTTGAGTCAAAATGACAAAGTCGTTTCCTACACCTCAAAGAATTTGAAAATTCAAGAGCAAAACTATCCAACCGATGATCTGGAGTTGGCTGCTATAATCTTTACTTTAAAATTTTGGTGATAGTACCTCTTTGGGGAGAAGTGTGGAATATATATGGATTATAAAAGCCTAAATTATATATTTACATAGAAAGAGATTAATATGTTCCAATGAAGATGGTTAGAGATGATCAAAGACTATGAATTCTAAATCCATTATCACCCTGGTAAAGTGAGCAAAGTGGCAGATGATCTAAGTAGAAATAACCCAATGATTATATCATTGATGAGAATTTAACATGGGAATCATAAATAATGGAACATCATCAATCCTTTCACAAATTATTGATCAACCATCTCTTTCGGAAGGGTTAAATGATGATCAGAAGGATGATGTCGAAATTCAGAAGAAATTGGAAACTATCAGAAAAGGAAAATCCTTGTAGTTCAATGTTAATGAAGAAGTAATTGTGATATTTGGGTCAATACTATGTGTTCCATCAAATCTGGAGTTAAAGAAAGAACTTTTGGATGATGCACATAGTTTGAATTTCTCCATTCACCTAGGAAACACAAATATGTATCGAGATCTCTAAGAGTATTATTGGTTGGATTACGTGAATAAGGAGATCGATATGTATACATCAATGTGCCTGGTATGTCATAATGTTAAGGCATAGAGGTAGAATTATAATTGGATAATGTAACCATTACCCATACCAACATGTAAATGGGAGAACATCACCATGGACTTTGTCACTGAATTTCTGAAGACATCCAAAGGAAACAATGTTATCTGGTTGGTTATGGATCATCTTATAAATAATTCACACTTAATTGTGATTTGAGAGGATTTCTCATTGGATCAACTAGAATGGATATACATTATATAAGTATTAAGGATGCATGGTGTACCACTATTGATTGTATCCGATCAAGATCAAATATTCACCTCTATGTTTTGTTAGAGTTTCCAACATGCTTTGAATATTGATCTGAACTTCAGTATGTCTTATCATCCTAAACCCGATGGCCAATCTTAGTGGACTGTCAAAACACTTGAGGAAATGATGAGGGTATTCTCAATGGACCTAAAAAGAGGATGGGAGCAATATCTTCTTTTGCTTGAGTTCTCTTACAACAACAATTTCCACTCAAGCATCCAAATTGCTCCTTATGAATCCCATTATGGGAAGAGGTGAAGAACAACGGAATTTTAGGATGAAGTTGGGGAACAAAATCTTCTAGGTCCAAAATGGTCAAATAAATGTTGGAGAAGTTTAATACCAACCAACAGTACATCAAAGCTGCTCAGAGTCAACAAAAGATCTATACTGAAAATCATCGACAAGACTGGGAGTTGGATGTTGGAGGCATGGTATTCCTCTGCATATCACCATGGAAGAGAGTTATGAGATTTGGGTATAAAGGAATGCTTAGTCCAAGGTACATCATCCATTTTGAGATCCTTGATTGAATTAGAGTATTAGCCTATCGACTATCACTCCCACCAAACCTGTCTCATGTACATTATGTATTCCATGTATCACTCTTGAGGAAGTACATACCTGACCCATCACATGTACTCAATCTAAAAGTGGTACCATTAGATAATGAAATCTCTTATGAAGAGAATCCAATGAATATCTTAGGTTGTAGAGAAAAATTTCTATGAAATAATATGATTCCCCTCATCAACATGTTATAGTGAAACCACAAGTTTGAAGAAGAAAAGTGGGAGCCTGAGGAAGTGATGAGGCTGAGTTACCCTCATCTATTTTAGTGTCTGAAAATGAATTTTTTAGGGTGAAAATTCTTAAGTGTGGAATGTTGTAATGACCCGGTCATTTTGAATAAAATTCACTTTATTTTAATGCCTTATGGATATAGAAAACACATGCACTATTTTTTTATTGGATTTAAATTACCATTAAGTATTATTATTGTTGATAATATAGTCATTGAATAGTTCTCACATGACTAATATAAAAATAATATTTTAAAAAATCCTTTTGACATAGACAAAGGAGATAATGGACTCATCTAGTAGACTTAGTCCATACAAATATCATTTTTCAGAGATCATAAAGGAGGTACCATCACTGGGATTCGATCATGACCAATCCTATGTTGAGCTTCAACACGTTAAGCTTGAATGGGATCACTTATAGAAGAATTTCAAGTTAATAGAGATTACAACCCAAGAGATGTTATCTGAACCACCCCAAGAGTATGTCACTATCGCACACCTTACCCTTAGGTATTATGCGAGTTTTATAAGGGGTTTTATAACAAGTTATTATTTACTTATTGTTTAATCTCATTCAATAAATAAAAGTAGTATTCCATCAATTCCTTTATGAGAATAATCTTTCTTAAAAAATGATGAATTTGATAAATTGATTCTTCTGGTAAAAAATGGTACATATGAGAAATATACACATTATTATATTAAAATAAGGATTTATTAATAATATTATAAAATGAATTTTAATAAAGGATTATTATATCTGTTCTTTATCTGTAAATTAGTAGGTAATCAGTTTGATAAGAGTTATATTTTTTATATGATAAAAAAGAAAGTTTATTTTTAAGGAATTTATTTTAAGGAATTAATGAATTTTTAAATAATTAATATTTTAATAAAATATTATTATAAAATTACTTTTATTAATAATAAATGAGTATATATTTTTTATGAAGTCAAATGTAATTTTTATGAAGGTTTGAGAAATATTTTTTTCAAAACCTGTGAATTTTCAATAAATGTCGGTTTTCATTTAAAAAGATTGATTCACATATTTAGAAAATTATTTTGATAAAATTAATTTTATTTTTCTAATCATGACATGAAAATTATCCAATGGTGAATTTTTCATAATTTTCTGAGACAATCAAATTTTGGGGTAAAAAATTAATTACCATATAAATAAAATATGTGTTTTATGACATCATAATGACCCCAAAATGATGTAATAAATATTATAATTTGTATTCTCGGCCCAATATTTGTTTTATCATTAAAATAATGTGATTTTTTATTTATTTTACATATTTTATAACGCCTTAGTGAATTCTCTAAGACATATACAGTATTTTGAGATTTTAAAATCATTTCCTTGAAAGTGTGACTCACCTTCACATAAGAAAGGAAAATATTTTATTATAATAGGCCCTTTTAATTATAAAATAGTTTTTTCCTCTCCTATTTGAAAACAACATGTTTAAAAACCAAGGTATTTTTTTGGTTTTGAATATTTTGTTATATAGATTCCAAAACCTAAGTTTGTGAAATATTAAAGAATTCCCCTCTAATTTCCTATATAAAAACACCCAAACTCCCACTTCTCTTCTCTCAAAATACTTGTATCACGTCCCTAAACTACCCTAACCTCTCTCTATAATCCTCTTAAGGTTTCTCAATCTCTCAATAATCCCCTCTTCAAGGTTTTTAAGTCACACATCCAAGTAAGTGATCCTTACTTTCCTTCATTTCTCATATTTATCCAAGTTTTCTATATTGTTAAACTATTTTATTTTCAACTAAAAATGATGGGGTATGTTTTATAACCTCTCCCATAATGACCTTATTATGTTTTTATGATGTGATACCTCTTTCTACCTCATTAATCCTCCCAATGTACACATGCTACCGTGTCGAAATTTCACAAGAGTTATTCCATTTCTCCTTTATCTTCAAGTTTCTTTATTATGTTATACCTTTAATGTCAAAATTCCTTGTTTTGGGACTTGTATATATATGTACCCCCTTACTTTCCATTTTATTTATATATGGTGATAAACCCCTTTCTCTCTCTTAAACCATTTTATGAATTTGTATGTCACATTTTTATGCTGACGAAATTGCACCGCGATTTTCAATGCCAAAATCATCATGTAGTGAATACAATTCCCATTTCTATAAAGTGCAGGGTTGTTATACTTTTATTCTCAGGTGTTTTGCTTTTAATGTTGTAGGGGACGATGTGGAGTATGATATATGTCATGTGTAGGTACCTCATACCTCATACTGTCTATATAAAATGTCATTAATATTGTCTTCAAAAATCATTAATAAAATCAGTATCATTAAATAACTGAAATATGATCGTTAGTAAAAATTTTGTATTTAAATAATAAAGGAAGAAATGACTAAGTCAAAAATAGTGCCACTGGAGCGGTGAATTTTCCTTTGTCTCTGAATAGTATCTAAAGAATGTTGCCATAAGAGTGGTGAATTGTCTTTTTTTCTTCTGAATTGTTTCTTAAGAATTGTGACACAGACTTTTTAGAAAATTCTGGATTGTTGGATTGGTTTCTGGTCCTTTGTGAATATTCTGAATCGGTGGGTCACTACAACGGTGTCTAGTACTTTTTGAAAATTCTGAAATGGTAGTCCACCACAATGGTGTCTGGTCCATATTGAAAATTCAAAACCAGTAGGTCACTGCAATGGTGGCTCATAATTTACTAATTTTATTACTAAATGGTGACTTTGATTCCCTTGAACGATGACTTTGAGTTCACCTCAAAGGTGACTCATGCTTAGTAAAATATTTGAAACCTATCTTATGAATTATTACTTAACAGAATAGATTAATGTTATACATAAACAAAATGAAACATAATGATACAATATTAAACATGATTTGTGAGCATTAAAACTATAGGAGTTCAACACAAGTATACTATGCCAATCATGCATCAAAACCACCCCCTTTCATTACCTAAAACCGCATGATCAATGACACAAAAATCCCATCCATATATCATTCACCATCTAACCAAAACATTACACAAATATTTATACCCACACATGCACCACATATCAAAACTACAATCACATAATAATAAAAAAGCAACACCTTTAAGAATATATGATATATGGGCCACTGTAGACATCATTTTAGTTCTTGGATAATCATACAACCCTTTTTATATTCCATGTTTAGTTATCATTAAATTATTTTAGGTTATTTCTGAATTTAAACATATCAACAAGAAATTATTTAAGTAGTACTAAATTCACTAAAATGAAGGGGATCATAAAGATATGAAACAATTATTTAATTAATGGGTGGGTTTAGTTTTCATAGAAATATTAGGGTTCACACCAGACTTCTTTCTCATATATTCTTCATTAATCATATCATATTCTTCCTTATTTATTCATACCTTACCTTATGAAATAAATAACATCAGTAACATCATAAAAAATAACACATAATATAGATAAACCACATACATAGAATATTTCTTCCCATTTACCCATATTCTTAGTTATTTATATTATTTAATTTAATTCATACTAATTACCCAATGAAATAGAAACCTAATAAACCTCTGATTTTCACAATAAAAAAGAGTGTATTGAATCCCTTACCTTGATATGGTGATTTGAAAGACCACCACACATGAGTGAATAAAACAAGTATAACCCACCACCACATTCAAAGGGAAACTCATTAGAATCTATCAACAAAAAACCACCTTCAAGGATGGAAAAACAATCTACTGCAAAATAGTGTAACCTTACCACATGAACCTATAAAAGAAAATATAACAAGGATGGTGAGTGTTGGTCAGAATAAAATTGAAGACATTAGAGTGGGTTAATTGTGTCCATTAAAAAATAATTGGATAATTTTAAAATTAATCCCCCGTTATGATTTGGAAAGTGGTGAAGTTATTTTATTTGTGTATATTAATAAGTTTAATAACAAAGAAAAGAACATAAAAAAATTTATAATGATTTTGGTAATAAAGATCACATATTCCATTCCACCAAAGATCTCTACATGAGCATAATAATTTATACTAAGTAGGTCCTTTTTTAGGGACCTTTATAACTAATTACGGGAAATTTGAACCTTACAAAAATTTAGGTTCTTTTAAAAGGATGCTCAACAACCATATCTTAGTACGATAATATTACAATATAAAAGAAATTAGAAGAATCTTTTTTTAATACAATTTTAGCTCACAGATGACTCCAAAACAAATAAATAAAGATATTTTAAATGAATAAAAGAAAAAAAAACCCATCATTGTCCTAAAGAAACTCTAGTTTTTAGTGAATAAAGATAAGAAATAACAATAGAAAAAAAAATATCATCAGTAGAATGGATACATACTAGCAGATAATAAAATTTCTTTCTCCAAAGTGTAGTCTTAATAAGTGTTTTTGATGAACTATATAAAATTATCAATAGATAGATACAACATCAACACCAGATTTAATCTCATAAAGTACCAATGAAATATAAATGTTTATATTTATTAAATTCATATAAATGAGAATTTATTAAAATTATTTTACTCTAGGATTTATATTTCAATGATAAAATATGCTAAGAATAATTAATAAAATAGATTTAAACCAGGTCAATCATATCAGAAAATATAACTAGATAAATCACAATATTCAAAACATATAGTGCTCTTGAAATTTGGATTTTAATAAAAAAATTCATAATTTCCCTTATAAATATGATACATTTTATCCATTATTGAATATACCTTGAATTGGCCTTAAAAATATTTTAATGGGATATTTAATCTAGTGAAAGAGTTGATAAAATCTTGAAAAATATATATGATTCAAATTCGACAGATATTTGCTTCAAAATAGGGATTACTCTATATTTGAAATCTTCAAAAGCATAGAAATAGTGTATTATAGATTCCAAAGGTAGGGTTAACAAACCATACATTATATACTAAAACATAAGTTTATTCACAAAAGTTTGGTTCCCAATCCTAATGTTTAATCCGAACATAAGGTAGAAAAAGTATAATTCCTTATTGAAAGTTAGGTTCTAAAAAAACATTCAAGTTGAACATGGGGTAATAAACTGTGATTCCAAAATTCTTAAAATTTTATAGAAAACATAGTAAATAAAAACATAAACCTAATACCTTCTAAAAGTATAGAGAAAATAAAATAAATATTCAAATAAATTTAATCCTGAAATTCACTAAAAGTAACAACATTAGTTAAAAAATTAGAATGTTTGTGATCATGAAAATCAATGATAAAACAATTGAAATTGTTGTATCAATATGTGTATACCAAACATAGATTATTATAGGTGAGGAAAATACATTTAACACATATAATTTATCCAAAAGATCCAAGATATTTATACACTAAAATGGAATAGTTTGAGGATGATGAGAGGGTTAGTGTTCGACTTGGGTTTAAACAGAAAGAAGGGGAAAACAAAAACAAAAGTATGCTCTAAACATATATTTATAAAGTAAATTTGATTGGAATCCACTATGGTATAGTTAATACCACTATTCCCATGATTCCCCTAGGAAAAATATATCTGAATTCCAAGTGTTTGAATTAGTTTGACTCTTGGAATCTCATGTACATTCAAAAATAATTTAATCACCTTTTAATTCCACCATTACATAAACTATATTATAGTAAATGGTATTTGAAATTCATAGAAGTACACTGCGTCCCCTCACAATGAGATAGGGAGAAATACCTTATGGTTTTGATGCACCAAGATAAGGACTTTGGTGTGGAGAGCCCTGACTCATAGTTTTCTCCCTCCCTTATATAGTTTTTTTTTACCCATGATTCTACATCCCCATGCCCATCACCTTAATCATTTCAAAATTATTTTTTTACATAGGTAGACCCACTGAATTCAACTATAGTGACCCTATTTTTATTACATAAATATTAAAACATTTTTAAGATAAAAAACATAATAGATATACAAATCCTGGATCAAAATGTTTGATGTATTGTGAAAATTAGGATCATACATTAATTTTACATATAAAAAATTAACATTATTTAATTCCTTACTCTCTATATTCTTATTTTCTCTCATGTTCCCTTTAGTACAAGTAATCACGTAGGATATACATCAATGATAGGGGTGAGATAAAATCCTAATAAGAGGATGAATAAGGGATATGAATAAATATAACATGGGTGAGCATAATCATCATCATCATATCATAAGAATAATATAATAATTTATATCATGAGGGTAAACATGTGATAAATCCATGTAATGTGTAAATTCATAAAAATTAAACATCATGTTATAGTTGTCAAATACCATACATAGTTATAAACAAATCTAGCATCATGATCAAGCATAACATATGTGTATAATCATGACATCATCGTTGTAAACAAATATATCATAGAGTTGATGAATATTACACATTATCTCATGATATACATCAAATTAACCAATTTATTTGAGGGATATATAATTATATTCCCACCCATCACATCATAATATTTATATAATCATGCATGCTGCATAGAACGTATTACAATCATATTCATGAATTAACCCATGGAAAGGAATAAGTTTCATATAAATCATAATAAAATGATCAAACTTAGGTTTCCCAAATAAAAAAGGAAAAAACATATTTGGTATAATAATCATCATTCATAATTGAATAAGAAACAACTCAAGAGGAGTGAAAGATGTGTTTTGGAAAGAAGAGTTCTTTTGGAAAAACATTGTATTTATCAAAAAATAAAGTAGGAAACGTGTATATCAATGAACATAAAAGGAAAAAATTATGGAATGATATATAAATAAAATTATAAGATTATTCATACAAATTATGTCATGAAATATGGATAACCTAAAGAAAATTAGTTGGTTTCAAGAATCCCCTTACCTTTATCCCCACTTTATTTCATCACTTTTGTTCATCCTAAATAATAAACATAGATAAACTAAAAAATTGTTCTAGAGGTGATTTATTGTGATTCTTAACACTATTTATAAATTAGAGTAATTTGATTATGTTTATTAATTTCATTGGTAATAGGGTAGTCATTTTGATATCATTTTTTACTTAAACATTTCCCATTTTTCCTCGGTTTCATTATTTTGTTAAATGTAATTTATATATTAGTATAATTAATTAATGAAGCTTATAATTAAAATAATTACATGTTTATATATTATATATATTTAATAATACCCATAAATGAAGGTTTTATAATCATTTACTCGGAAATATCTAAATAGGTGGTTAACCGACCTTTGATGGTACATTACCGAAAGAGCGGGGAAGAGAATTTTTCAATTTATATATATAGTAAATACAAAAATTATAGTAGTTAAAAATCATTAATATAATGTTAACATACTTACTAATAAAAATTATATTTCATTTTTTTCATAGGGTTGGTGAAAGAAAGAAGGAGATTAAGGAGAATAAATAAAAAAGAAGAAGAGTTAATCGAAACTTACTTAATCTATGGTGTAGCTTCTCTTGTATGCCCCTACAAATCCCTTGATGTTTGGAGTTGGTTTACTTATGAATGTACCTAGGTATTCCAAGGGGTTTCAGAGGGATTATTTTTTTAGAGTTTAGTCTTTGTAATGTGGGATATGAGTGGTTTTCTAAGGGGATTTATAGGGGTTATTTATACATAATGATAGGTGTATTTTTACAATAAAATATTGAATAAAATATTATATCAAAAGTAAAATATGTAATATTTATTTTTTGAATATATTAATCATATAAAAATATAATATACTAGGTTTAATACTTTAAATCCCAATTATATTTAAATTTCATTAGTTTATTAAAAAGGAAAGTGGAAAAAATTGTTATTTTACAGAATCTCTTTTGACTTTATGTTCTTGAAAGTTCTTTTTGAGGATTGTAAAATAAGTTTACTATATTTTAATGAATAATTTATGAAATAAAATATATCATGTCAGAACCTAAAGTTATAGAAAGTATTAGATTAATATTACATCATGAATTATGTATGTTTAGATACATCGGTTATGTGAAAACTATATTTTTACTATTCACCTAAAAATTGATGTATTTCAGAAAATTGCTAAAAAATATCCATTGGAAATTTTTTATGGGATGGTTTCAAAAATGATTTTCATTTTTTCAAAATAAATTTCTTCCATAGGTAATTTAATTTTTAATATCCAAATTTTTATTTTTATGAAATACTTTAAAATACAGTTTAATAAAAATTTAATTATATTTTATTTGAGTTTTTTTAATCATTTTATTTTTTTATAATAATAATATTTATATTTACATAAATTAATCATTATAAATATTATTTATATAATAATTTATTATTTTTAGGTAAAATTACTATTCCAACAGCCATATTACTATTCCTAACTATCAGGTTACTATTCTCAGTGGACATGTTAATATTTTAATGGTTATATTAATATTACAATGGTCACATTACCTCCTATATATACCACTTAATTCATTCACTAAATATTCAATTCAATTTTTCTTAGGGATCTATATTTCCATTTTCTAATATGGTGATTGGTTTACTAATATATTTTTTATTTTCCTATACTGTTTGCATTGGGGGTGATGATTTTGGAAATATCCATATTTTCACTTTTTAGATTTCCTATTTTTTAAATTTTTTCTAGTTGTAATGTCTGGAATTTTAATTGGTTTCATTATTGATTAATGTAATAGTATTTAGTAATGAAATAAATTTTTTGTTGTTTTATTTATATTCTATATGTGTATAATATAATACAACACACATTTATTTAGGAAAAATATTACTAATAAACACTGGATTATTACATTCTTCCCACATTTAGAATTTTAATCCCCAAAATTTCAAATCATTTTCTTGGTTGAGAATAGATGAAGTTACTTCTATTTCACTGTTTCCTCTTATTTTTATTTCACCTCTTCATACTTATGGTTCCTCTACAATACTTTGACAAGGTGAGTTTTATTATTAAATTAACATTCTTTCTATGGTCCAAGATATTTAACATCTATTCTTCAAATGAGAGTTCATTCCCCATTTATACCAGCTCTGAATTCAAACCATTTGAAGGATTGTGTGTGTACTTCCTCAAGAGTGATATGTGAAAGACATCATGAACATGATCTATAATTGATAGACATGTAAGTCGATAGGCCACATATACTATAAAATCAAGGATCTCAATTGGTCCAATATACCTTAAGATAAGATTCCATTTCATTCAAAATAAGATGACTCTCTTCCATGGTGATATTCAAATGAAAACTTTTTCTACCACATCAAACTCCAAGTCCCTTCAATGGTTTTCAGCATATATCTTTTTCTGAATCTAAGAATATTTTATATTTTTTTGGATGGATTTAACCTTATTTGTCATATCTTGCGCAATATGTTTTCCAATTATCTTTTAGTATCCTTCATTCTTACAAGTTGGAGTTCTACATTACTTCCCATACAAGTATTTGTATGGGGCTATTTGAATACTTGAGTGGTAGATTTTTTTATATGATAACTCGACCAATGGGAGATTTTTATCACATCCTCATTTAAGTTCTATTAAGCAGGATCTTAGCATGTCCTCAAGAGTCTGAATAGACCTTTTAGATTGGGCATCAGTTTGGGGGTTATAGGCAATGGTTAAATTCAATTCAGTACTCAAATCATGTTGAATAATTCTCCAGAATTTAGATGTAAACCTTCAATCATGATTAGAGATGATAAACCATAGAACCCAATACAACCTCAACACTTCCTTACCATTTATCTTGGAAATTTTTTCATGCGATAAAACCTCTTAAATAGAAATAAATTGGTAATTATTGGTGATTCAATCCACTAAAACTCATGTCACATTGTTTCCTTTGGATGTTATTGGTATACCAGTGACAATGTCTATAGTGAAATTCTCCCATTTCCATATGGGTATAGAAAATTTTACATCATCCCTTTTTACTTTTTTCTCTTTTTTAACTTGTTGAAATACCAAACACCATGATATATAGTCTGCAATATTTTTATTCATGTTTTCCCACTGTAAGTGATCTCAAATATCACAGTAAACCTAGGTAAATCTTGGATCGATAGATAAATATGAGATATTTTCATTATCCAATAGCTTCTTCTTTATCTTAGGTGATGTAGGCATCGAAAACCTAGTTCTAAACTAAATCACACCATCATCATCTATGTGGAACTCATGTTTATTCCCCTCCTTTACTACTTTCACCTTTTTTTGTATATCAAGATAATTTCTTTATGCCTCCTTTATCTTCTCTTACTTATATGGTTGTGCAATAATTTGGTCAAGGAAGGATGTATTCCATTCCTTTAGGATTTCTAAATCCATCCTTTACATGTCTAAGAATATATGTTCTTTCTCAATCCACATCATGGATAGATTAGTAGGTTATTTTCTACTAAGAGTGTCAACTACATTGTTTGTCTTTCCTAGAAGTTATTTAATAGAGAAATAATGGTACTTGATTAGATCTAACCATCATCTTTGATGCATTTTTATTTCCTTCTATGTGAATATATACTTTAGAATCTTTTTATTAGTATATAGATATCTCTTTTCACTATAGAGGTAGTGTCCCCAAATCATCAGAGAAAAGATCACAACTGCTAACTCTATATCATTCATCAGATAGTTTTTCTCATGGATCTTAAATTTTTATGAGGCATAAGCTATCACTTTACCATTATTCATGAGTATTCACCCCAAGACATTCTTTGAAGCATCATTATATATAACAACACCTTCTAAACTTATTGGTAATGTGGGTATAGGTGAAGTGATTATCCTCTTCCCAATCTCCATAAATCATTCCTCACAATCTTCTTTCAATAAATACTTTACACCTTTCCATGTTAACCTAGTAATTTGGTAAGAAAATAATGATAAATTCTTCACGAAATGTTCATAGTACCCAGATAATCCAATAAAACTATTGATTTTTGTGACTCTACTTGGTCTAGTCCATTGGTTAATTTCCATTATTTTTGAAGGGTCCACAAAAATTCCACTACTTGTGATCATGTTCTCCAATAATTTGAATTGAAGAATCAAAAAGTCACACTTTCTGAACATTGCATACATTTTATCCTTTTTTAATGTCTCTATCACAATCCATAGATTGTATTCATGTTCCTCATTACTCATGGAGTAAATGATAATATCATAAATAAATACTACCATACTATTTTCAAGATAGTATCTAAATACTCTTTTCATAAAATAAATGGATAATTCAGGGGAATTAGTAAGTCTAAAGGGAATAAATATGAACTCATGGTTCACATAACTTGTATAGAAAACATTCTTATAAATATCTTTATTATTCACCTTCAGTTAACGATATCTAGAATGAATATCTATCTTTAATAAGTATTGAGATATTCATAGTCGATCGAACAAGTATTCAATCTTTGGAAAAGGATACTTGTTCTTTATGGTGATCATGTTGAGTTCTTGGTAATTGATACACATCCTCATTGATACATCGTTTTTATTGAAAAAGTGCACTGACACACCCAAATGTGATACACTATGGAATATGAACCCTTTGTCCAAGTTCTCTTATAGCTTATTCTTTAACTCTTCCAATTCGATTGAGTCCATACTATAGAGGTATTTGGAAATAATATTGGCACTGGGTATAAGTTCTATTAAGAACTCGAGCACATGATTTTGGGGGAGGTATTGGTAAAACTTTTCTAAATACATCAATGTATTTCATAAAAAAGTGCATTCCCTATAGGTTGATTCCTTCCTTTGACTCAACCATTTGGGAAAGGTATGATTCTTCATAGGGTATCAATTCCTACACTATTGATGGATTTTACAAAGGCAATTCATGATATTACTTTCATTTTTAAAGGAGCATTGGATGTTTCGAAATATGAAAGGATGTTTCCTTTTCATGAAATTTTATGGGTTCTCTATATAATGAGATATAATCCATTCCTATTATATCATTGAATTACAAAAAGGTAATTTTTTATGAGATTATTTAGAAGAATCTTCTCATATATTTTTACAAGATAATGTTCCAACACATTGGTTTCAATGATTATACCACTAGGTGTTTTTACATATATCTCTACTTCAAGGTATAAGAGATTATATTCAACAATTCTATAAATATTGTAGGATATAAAAGAATATATAGAACCAGAATCAAATAAAACATTTTCCATACTTGAGTGAATATGAATCTTGCATTATATGACATCATTTTCATGTTCCACATTAGTAGTAGAGATAGAATAAACTTCTCCTTACTCCTTTGGTTTTAATGGTTGCTGACGTTGATTACCCTCAAGGACCCATGGTTTAGTTCACTAGCTTGTACAGTTCCCATTATCCCTAAAGTTTATTAATTGAATGGTTCATTAGGAGTTTTATTCCTTTCCTCCATCATGTTATTTGGCTTCTTCACGTCTCTTTGATATTCATGATATTGGTGTCCTTATCTCCTAAACGTGAATCACTTCCCTATCCCTTTGAGGAAATTACTATGATGTTTCTTTCCACAATTTTGACATGGGGGTAGATGGATCATCTTTCCTCATTTTCCATTTGACCCACCAACTTTAATCTCTATTATTCTATTATTATCTCCATATCCATGGGACCATTATCCAAACTTCATCTCTTATTTGAGAGAGCATCAAACCAATTCTTCATAAATCACAAATTATTTGATAGATAGAGCCTTTTGAAGGTCTGGTTTTAAACCACTAATGAATATATCTACTTTTCTATATTATTTAACTAAAAACCCAAAGGTGTATCTTGAAAGCATTATGAATATTTCTTTGTAAACCATAACATATTCCACTTCCTTTTTCTTTAGCTATATGAATTCACTCTCTATCTTTGTTCGAAGATTTTGATTGAAATACTTGTTAAGAAATATTTTATTAATGTATTACAATTCCATGTATTCCATTTTATCCTTTATCTTTTTTCTTTATCAATTTCCACCATTGACCAGTTCCTCCATATAAATGATAAATGGTAAACACTACTGGAAATCCCATTTTTACCAACGCTTATATCCCAATGGTTTAATAAACCTTTGGGAATGGTTATGTATACCAACGGTTTTCTTAAAACCGTTGGTGTAGAGGCTTTTATGAATAAATTTACCAATGGTTTGTAAAACCGTTGGTATAGGCCTCAATTAAGACACTTTTACCAATGGTTATACACTAACCGTTGGTATATGTTGGAATCTATGCCACCTTTTACCAATAGTTTAAAGAAACTGTTGGTATAGGACTAAATTCCCAATGGTTTTTAAAAACTGTTGGGAAATTTTTCCCCTAAATCTAGTTCGGGTGTCCAATAGCCCCTCCGCTCGATTGTAGTCCCCCTCCACTTGATTGCAGCCCTAAATTGAAGCTCTCCTGATGCTCTCTCATTAACCAGTCTCCGAAACTCCATCCATACTCTTCAATCAAACAATTTTTCTGTTCTACACTTCAAATATGTAAGTTCTACCTCAGTTATAATGTTCTTCATCTATTTTTTTATTTTCTATTTTTGATTTGACCTAAACGTATGGGATCTCTCTATACAAAGACTCAGAAACTCGTTCCACTCATAGATCCATCTTAAATCAAACAATTTTTTAGTTCTACACTCTAAATCTATAAGTACTACCTTAGTGTTAATGTTTTGCATTTATTATTTTTGTTTTCTATTTTAATTTGGTATAAACTAGGTTGTGTTGTTTATGGCATGCGAAGGTTAGCGATATTGAGGATGAATTGGATGTTGGTTGGGTGATTGATTGGAATTGTGATTTTTTTTTTGGATTAAGTTTAGTTAATTTTAAATGAATTATTTGGGGATTTCCTCCCTTTAACAGAGCCCCCACTCCTCATGGACCCTAGACACCCCCCCTCTTGGACCCAGGACAGTCCCCCCTCCTGGAACTTGGAAAGCCTGGCCCCCCTCTTTCCTGAAACTTGGACAGCCCCCCTCCTGGACCCTGGACAACCCCCGCAACCCTCCTCCCAAGACCTTGTATAGTCCCCCTCCTTCCTGGACCCTAAGAAGCCCCACACCCTCCACCCTGGACCATGGATAGCCCCCCCCCCCCCCCCCCTCCTTCCTAGACCATGGACAACCCCTTCTCCCCTTCTCCTTGGCCTTGGACAGCCCCCACCCCCCTTCCTGGACCCTGGACAGCCCCCCACACATCCTCCTAGACCTTGGACATCCCCCTCCTCAACCACCAAACCCCCCCCCCCCACTTTAAAACTTTGACCACCAAACTTGGACATGCTGGATTTTCTCTAAAAAATAGATTTGATCCTCAAACCACCTCAATAATATCATAAACAATGCTTATAATGTGGTTTTCACCACATAGCATCCAATTGTATTCCAAATCACTAGTCTATCCTCCCTTGGCTAGATTTTACAAAAAGCGTT
The DNA here is from genome assembly GCA_963277665.1 of Viscum album. Lineage (NCBI taxonomy): Eukaryota > Viridiplantae > Streptophyta > Magnoliopsida > Santalales > Viscaceae > Viscum > Viscum album. The sequence continues at coordinate 165,879,349 of OY728125.1, read as the reverse complement.
CAACCTTAAGGATCCAAATAAAAATAAATTGATATAAGACATTTTCTAATGGATTAAAATTTCAAATTGGGATCCAATGAGGAATATTTGAGATATTATGCATCATATCCATGAGTAAATCCATTTTTATATATCCGATAAGTTATTTTTCACAATTTTCACACATTAATTGTTTGTAAAAATGGGACAAACATTTATAAAAGTTCTAATATATAAAAATGAATCTATTTGTGGATACAGCTTAACCAACAATGTCTATCTTTTCTGCCTCTTCCATGATCATCGATGTGCGCGTCCCGTCTCCATCTGACCTCGCACGACGGGTGACTCAACGTCTGGCTGATGACAAGCCCCAGATTCTCTTACTTCTACACCAGATTCACGCCCGCTATGCTCCTGAAGTGATCGATCCCACTAAGCGTCCTTGTGAGCTTGATGACACGGCCACCAGTTCTTGTAAGAGGCAGAGGATTTCTGAGCTGATGGACCAAGTCGATTGACCAGTGTCCATCCATCTGGCTGAAGACGTAAAACTTAGTGCTTCCTAGGAGGAAACCCATGTTCTAGAGTTTCATCATTTTGATTTTTTTACTTTGTTTTAGGAAATAAACATGGCATGTATGCAACAATTGTTTAGCTGCTTCTAATCTGTATGTGAAATCAACAACAGACATATGGGAAACCGACCAAACGCCTTCATATTATGTTTACACTTTAGGAAAACGATCCATGGGTCATATGTGACATGTAAAAGTCAACTCTGCCTCAATCTGATGCGTGGTGTGGCCGGTATCACTCCAAGTGTATGTATTTTGTTTAAAATGGACAATATTTTATGTACATACGCCAATCCAATCAAACGGCTTTTTATAGTGTTGATAATTTTTCACAATGATCCATGACTCATATGTGTCTTGTATGAGTCAACCCCTATTCAATTTGAGGCTCGTTGTGGCTGATACCACTCAAAGTGCCTCTGTTTTGTTAAAAATTGACTTAATTTTAAGTGAAATCAACAACTGACATACGGAAAACCGACCAAACGCATTCAGATTCTATTGAAACTTAAGGAAAATGATCCATGAGTCAAATGTGACGTGTATGAGTCAACTCCACCTCAATACGAGGTTCGTTGTGGCCGACACCACTCAAAATGCCTCTGTTTTGTTAAAAATGGACTAAATTTTAAGTGAAATCAACAACTGACATACGGTAAAACAACCAAACACATTCGGATTATATTGATACTATAGGAAAACGATCCATGGGTCATATGTGACGTGTAAGAGTTAAACCCACCTCAATCCAAGGTGTGGTGTGGATGGTAACATTCAGAATGTTTCTTTTTTGTTCAAAATGACTTTAATTTTAAGTGAAAACAACAACTAGCATACGGAAAACCGACCAAATGCGTTCCAAAATCTATTGAAACTTTAGTAAAATGATCCATGGGTCATATTTGATGTGTAAAAGTCAACTCCGCCTCAATACAAGGCACAGTATGGCTGGAACCACCCAAACTGTCCCACTTTTGTTTAAAATGGACAATATTATACGTACATACGCCAAACCGATCAAAAGGATTCGGATTGTGTTGATAATTTTTCAAAAAGATCCATGACTCATATCTGATGTGTACGAGTCAACCCCGCCTCAATTAGAGGCCCAGTGTGGGCGACACCACTCAAAGTTCCTTTGTTTTGTAAAAAATGGACTTAATTTTAAGTGAAATCAACAACTGACATACGACAAACCAACCAAACGCATTTGTATTATATTGAAACTTAAGGAAAACTATACACGAGTAAAATGTGACGTGTACGAGTAAACCTCGCCTCAATACAAGGCTCGGTTTGGCCGACACCACTCAAAATGCCTCCGTTTTGTTAAAATTTGACTTAATTTTAAGTGAAATCAACAACTGACATACGTTAAACCGACCAAACGCATTCGGATTCTATTGATACTACAGTACAATGATCCATGGGTCATATGTGATGTGTAAAAGTCAACCCCACCTTAATCCGAGGCGCGGTGTGGATGGTACCTTTCAAAATGTCTCTCTTCTGTTCAAAATGACTTTAATTTTAAGTGAAAACAACAACTGGCATACGAAAAACTGACCAAATGCGTTCTGAATCTATTGAAACTTTAGTAAAACAATCCATGGGTCATATATGACGTGTAAAAGTCAACCCCGCCTAAATCCGAGGCACAGTGTGGCCGAAACCACCCAAATTGTCCCTCTTTTGTTTAAAATGGACAATATTTTACGTACAAATGTCAAACCAATAAAACGGCTTCTGATTGTGTTGAGACTTTTGAAAAACGATCCATGACTCATATGTGATGTTTACAAGTCAACCCCGCCTCAATTTGAGGCCCGGTGTGGCCAACACCACACAAAGTGCCTCTGTTTTGTTAAAAATGGACTTAATTTTAAGTGAAATCAACAACTGACATATGAAAAACTGACCAAACGCATTCAGATTATATTTAAACTTAAGAAAAACGATCCATGAGTCAAATGTGACGTGTATGAGTAAACCCCACCTCAATAAGAGGCTCAGTGTGGCCGAAACCACTTAAAATGCCTCTGTTTTGTTAAAAATGGACTTAATTTTAAGTGAAATCAACAACTGACATATAGTAAACCGACCAAACGCATTCAGATTCTATTGATACTATAGTACAACGATCCATGAGTCATATGTGATGTGTAAAAGTCAACCTCGTCTCAATCTGAGGCCCTTTGTGGATGAAATCACTCAAAGTGCCTCTGTTTTGTTAAAAATGGACTTAATTTTAATTGAAATCAACAACCGACATATGACAAACTGACCAAACACATTCGTATTCTGTTAAAACTTAAGGAAAATGATCCATGGGTAAAATTTGATGTGTAAGAGTCAACTTCTCCTCAATCTGAGGTGCGGTGTGGCCGGGACCACTCAAACTCCCTCTCTTTTGTTCAAAATGGACTTATTTTTAAGTGAAATCAACAACTGACATACGGGAAACCGACCAAACGCCTTCCGATTGTATTGAAACTTTAGGAAAACTATCCATGGGTTATATTTGATATGTAAGAGTTAACCCTGGATCAATCTGAAGTGCGGTGTGGCCGGTATCACTCCAAGTGTATGTATTTTGTTTATAATGGACAATATTTTACGTACATACGCCAAACCAATCAAACAGATTTTGATTGTGTTGATTCTTTTGAACAACGATCCATGACACATATGTGATGTGTACGAGTCAACTCCGCCTAAATCCAAGGCCCGGTGTGGCCGACACCACTCAAAGTGCCTCTGTTTTGTTAAAAATGGACTTGATTTTAAGTGAAATCAACAACTGACATACGGAAAACCGACCAAACGCATTCAGATTCTGTTGAAACTTAAGGAAAACGATCCATGGGTCAAGTGTGACATGCACGAGTCAACTTAGCCTCTATCCGAGGCGTGGTGTGGCCGGGACCACTCAAACTTCCTCTCTTTTGTTCAAAATGGACTTATTTTTAAGTGAAATCAACAACTATCAGACGGGAAACCGACCAAACGCCTTCGAATTATGTTGAAACATTAGGAAAACGATCCATGGGTTATATGTGATGTGTACGAGTCAACCCTTGCTCAATCCGAAACATAGTGTGGCTGGTATCACTCCATGTGTATGTATTTTGTTTAAAATGGACAATATTTTACATACATACGCCAAACTGATCAAACGGCTTCTGATTGTGTTGGTACTTATGTACAATGATCCATGTCTCATATGTGACAAGTTAAAGTCAACCCTACCTCAATCTGAGGCCCGGTGTGGCTGAAACTACTCAAAGTGCCTCTGTTTTGTTAAAAATGGACTTAATTTTAAGTGAAATAAACAAGTGACATACGACAAACTGACCAAACGCATTCGAATTCTGTTGAAACTTAAGGACAGCGATCCATGAGTCAAATGTGATGTGAATGGACAGCCCCAGATAGCCCTCCCCCACCCCCCTTTCTGGACCCTGGACAGCCCCCCCCCCCCCCCCCCCACCCTCCTCCTTGGACCCCGGACAGCCCCCCAGACATGAATAACAATTTCCTTTTATACCACTGTGTATGCAAGTAAACGAGACTTTTATGCCTTATGTATAATTCTATTACAATTTGATTAAATTTTATACCTCATGGATGATATGTAAATGCAGGCATGTTGATTTCACATGCCTTTTTTTATTTCTTTGATCATGCAATGTTATTTGGGATTATTCCATTTCTGTATGTCTTGAACTATATGAATGACTTGGTAAGCTTATTATCTCATGCTCATCAAATGCATGTGATGATATGCTATTATTTGAATACAAATCCTTGTTGCACATTCTCCATGACCCCAATACTCGCTCCCTGGAAATCTCCCCTCCCCTCTTCCTGGACAACCCCCTCCCCTCTCTGGACATCCCCCCACATCACATTCAATGAAAGTCATGCATCACTCTAGATGATGCACAAATATTAACCACATTGTTAGTTAACTTTATCACACATACCCCTCATGCACCAATTTCTATCATAATCAACACCTTTTTGAGTAATAAAAAATTAATATGTGTGAACCCAATAAATTGAAATAGGTTAATTGGAAGATTTGTTTTCATATGAAGATTGAAATGGGGAATTTTAGTATATGGCCTGGTTGGAAGAGTGATGTTTTTTTGTGTTTTTTTGTGTTATTTCCAATGTTTTTTGTGGTATTTGAATTCTATTTATAGATGTTATTTGTGATGTTTTTTATGCAGGTCTATCAAGTGGAGGTAGATGTATGGAGGCTGTTGGTTTTTTGTGAAAATACCCAATACCAACGTTTTAGAACCGTTGGTATACTTTGAGAATATATGAATATATACCAACGGTTTAGATAAATCGTTGGTAAAAAGCTATACCAAAGGTTTTTAACCATTGGTATAAGCTTAAAAATATGAATTTCCCAACGGTTTTAAACCATTGGTAAATCCTTTTTCCAACGGTTTAGACGAACCGTTGGGAAATTAAAACTTTCACCACCTTTTACCAATGGTTTTCCTTAAACCGTTGGTAAAGGTCTTTCCCAACGCCTTACTTCCCTACAGTTTGGGAAACCGTTGGTATATCTTATACCAATGGTTTTCCAGCCTATACCAACGTTTTTGAACTGTTGGTATTGTCTATATTTCCAGTAGTGAAAGGTCACCATATCCTTACCACTATTTCATAACAAGTAAATTATAAGATGCACTAAATGTCGATGTTAATTATTGTATAAATGACTCAATGGATAATTGATCCTTATTGGTTGAAGATGGAAGTTTCACATGGTTCATGATATTATTCATATCCTAATACAACTGGGAAAGAATTTCCATAAAGTTTTGAACCACGTATCACATTGAATCAGGGATAATATTCGAGAAATCATTTCATTGTCCATCACATGAGTTGTGGGCCTGGTTTCTCTTGGTTCACACCATATTTTAAAATATAAAACAATTTAACATAAGTCAAAAAATATTGAATAATTTATTCTTTTATGTAATTAATACTAAAGGCATATCTCATGGGATCCCTATGTTTAGCCTTTTTCTAAAATAAGGGTTCTAGAATATTTACATATATCCTATGGATTTTAACCAACATTATCTAATCCTTTCCCAAATTAACTAAACTATTATTTGATACCAACTACGTCAATCCTAATTTTCATTAAATGACTATAACATCATTTTTAAATTAAACAACATAATAGAGATACAAACCCATGATCAAAAAGTCTAGTGTATTGGGAAAATTTGGATCATACATAACTTTTACATAATAAAACATGATCATTATTTAATTCCTTCTTCAATATATTATTTTTATCCCTCATTTTCCCTTTATTAAAATTAATCACTTGAGGATATACACCAATGAATGTGGTGAGCTAAAATCCTGATAATAGGATGAATAAAAGAGATGGATCAATATAACGTGGGTGGGAATAATCATCACTATTATATGATAATAATAAAATCATTATTAATATCATGTGGGAAATAAGTGATAAAGGCATGGAATATATAAATACATAAAAATGAAACATCATGTCATAGTGGTCAAATACCACTCATAGTTGTGAATAAATCTAGGATCATGATCATGAATAACATATGTACATAAACATAACATCATAATTTTAAAAAAATCATTTTCATGAATATTACACATTATCTTATGAGATACATCACATTACCCAATTTATTGGAGGGAAATATAATTCTAGGCCCAACCATCACATCATAATTTTTACATAATCATGCTTTCCACTTAAAACATAATACAATCATGGTAATTAATTAACCTATAGATAGGAATGGGTTTCATAAGGATTTCATCAATCATTATTTCATAAATAAACATCGGGTTCCAAAATTAAAAGGTGAAATAACATATTTGGTATAATAATCTTTATTATTTAGCAAAGAATAAACAACCCAAGAGATTTCAAAGATGTGTTTTGGAAAGAAGAGTTCTTTTAGAATTTTTTTGTATATGTCATAAAATCAATTAGAAAAAATGTATATCCCCTAATATAAAATGGAATACTAATGAAATTATATTTAAGGAAAATTATAAGAGTATTTATAAAAAATCAATTATATATACTAAAGTTCGGTTACTTCTTCATACTTGTCACTCAGCTATGCTTCCACGTCACCCTAAACACCACTTCCCCACTCCAAAAACATGATCCCCCCACATGGTCTCTCCTATCTATGTATCTTGAAAACCAGTGCTTTTATACCGCTTCAATTATCCTCCCCTCCATTCTATGTTTCCCGCGAACCAATGTTGTCGTTCCTCTATGATTCCCCTCCCCTCCAATCAAAGGTTCCCACAAAACAGTGTTGTCTTCCTCATGATTTTGTTCTTCTACTCCGTGGGTTAGTTCTCGGGATACCCCTCATCTTCTTCAATGGTTCCTAGACATTGAATTTTTAGTTCATTGTCGACCAGGTACTCTGCTATCACCTGCTACCTCCCACCATTTTAGGGTTCCCGCTGCAAGATTTTCCACTACTCTTTGGGTTCCTACTTCTGTTTCACCTCCAATGGTGCTCTTATGATTCCCTCTCCCACTATTCCCGCTCCCTGTTTTACCTATGCCATGATTCCTATGGTTCTCACTCTTGTTTCCCCTATGGTTTCCCTCCTATCGTTCCAGCTTCCACTACCCCTCTATGGATACTCCTAGGGTTCCCACTCATGTTTCCCCTCCCACTGTCTGTATTTGCAAAACATAGAAGATGTCTTCCTCACTAATTTGGTCATATTCTTCTATGTTTCATCTATACCTTAGAACTATCTTATTCTTTAAATTTCCATTGATTGTTCTAGTGTTCCCACTACATTTTTAGTGCTCCATCCCCCACTTCGTGCAACCCATTCAACATTTTCTTCACCAATGAGATGCTTCGACATCACTAGTCATCCTCTCTTCATCCACAATAATCTTCCTACTATTGTGATACTCGAACCTCTATAGTTTCCATATTATAATCAACTTATATGGTACCTACACTATTTTATTTGATAATGTATATTTCCTTTCTATAGTATGATAGACAACTGGTTCACCATTGGAATATATTTTGACTAATTTGGTATTTTTCAATGCCTAGATGTTTGTAATAGATCGGTTGAAGTGTGAGAGTCTACAAAAAGGTGGAACTTGTGCAATTTGTGGTACTAGACAATCCAATAGAGGTTAAATGAACACATGTCTTCTTTTATTTATCTATTTGTTGTGTTCATTGACTATCATTCTATATTTATATCTCGGTATTGAAAATATAGTCCTTCACATTTCTTCTTCACCAATAATTTTATTTTGTTCGTGGTTTTATGATTGTTGCTATATTTTTTATGATGAGATTTAAAACTGAATCTTTTAAATGATGATATTAGTTTTATGTGCATATTTATGGTTATAGACATATGATTTTTGTTGCTTTTAGGTGGCCACCTCCTATTCATGTCTTCATGTCCATACAGTTACTCATTCCATCGTTCGAACAATGATAAATCACTTTGGTCGGCCTCCCTTTGATTTAAGTCATATGGTATGCTTTATTTAGTTCATAGCCTTCAATTCAATGTTTTTCATCATCTATGTTTTGTTTTTATCAATTTATTATCTCGTTGTCTCTCTGATTTTCATTTGTTTTGATATTTCATTTGGCTATGGATTATTAGATTTTCCATTTACTTATCATTCATTTTGATTATCTAATTTTTTTTAACTTTTCATTAAACCCTTGCACTAGTCCCCTTATATTCCTTGTAAAATCGATTCAATGAGAACTTATACTCACCATTTTTTCTTATCTTTTATTCAAAGTTTGTTTTCATCTTAATTTCGTAAGTATGTTTGTTACATTTTTATATTTGATTTTATTCAATATGAAATATCCATTATGTTTATAAATATATATGCTCAATTTTTTAATATATGCAACATGGAATATTAAATATGTTTGGAAATTTTGGTTTAGTGTCTCTAAATATATGCCATATGCATTTTATTTAAATTCATGAAAAAAAAGATATGTTCATTATTTTTTTATATCATGATCTTATTTTTTTCATTCTATGTTCTTTATTTTTTTGTTTTTAATATCTTAGTTGTATGATTTTTTTAGAAATGGATAAAAAAATTATTTATTGTTACAAATTTGTGAAAATCTTTAATTAGTCATTTTTATTGTGTATTCTGAAATGAATTATTTTTTTTCAGTGAAATTGATATGATTTATTTTTTATGTTGATTGTTATTTTTTAATAAATGGGATGTTTACTGTTTATATCAATCGTCACCTTTTAGAAGCATGTTTAATAAATAGATAAGGATGGATAAATTTTTAGCCTTTAACCCAGTGAATGTATTTATTGGTAAAATAAATGGAAGAGAATTTATAGTTTCTACTATAGGTCTATGTGGTTGGTGTCAGTTCTAATGCAGGAACATTGGAATGCAACCCACAAGCAAGGGGGAACTTCCATTTTTGGTAATGGGAATCTATTTGCACTTTAGTTCTCAGTTTTTTTTATCAAAGTGACCTTAAAAAATTATTTTGTTTACATGTAAATTTCCAATCATAAAATATAAATTTAATCATAGTTTTATGGTTTCAATTCGAATATATCTTTTATGAGATGAATTTTGTATTACTCCTCAAATGTAGTGCAATATATCCTTGTATAACCTTCTTTATTCCATAATCCTTTTATAGTGTGATGTAGGTAGGGTTAAACACGTGATGAAATTATTAAATCTCTAATTTTTAATAGTTCAACTTTTAAAAACCAAAAATTTTTCTCCCAAGTATGATTTGATTTGTGGATCTTTCATGTAGTATTTTTATAGGATACATGTGTGTTTTCATGCACATACACCCACATATATTTCTTATTAATTGTTTATGCTCTAAAAAATTAATTTTGATTTATTTATATCTTAATTTTTTTATTGTTTGTAGGAAAAATATAGTCTTAGGGTGAAAAATAAATATAAACCCAATGTACTCTTAAGGTGCTATTTTCCACAAAGGTGACATGTTGGTATGTTCATTTCATTATTTTTACCATACTACATCATATATTTTGAGAGTTTTATTTTCTCATTATTCATTCATGTGGATTTCCATATGGAACTTCATTATTAATATGTTCATAATTTTATCTAGATTAAGAACATTGATATTCCATACTGCATTTTTACCATTTCTTTGCAGTTCATGATTAAACAGTACATTCATTCTGCTTATTTGGATGGTAGTAGGCCAATAAACCTTGGCTTGAACTTTTGTTCTCTAATAAATCTTATATATATGTTTCTCCTTTTGTGTTATATATTATTTAATATATGGGTTATTTTCATTTATTATATATGAAATGTCAATTAAGTAGTCTGGTTTATGATACATACAAATGTTTCTTGATTTATAATTGAGGATGTGTGTTTTTACCATTTATTTAAATGGTTTTCTTCTGGAAAAGGTGTGCATGAAGATGTGGGAAAGGTCGTGGTGTTTGGATGGTCAGGAGTGGGAATTTGCAAGTAGCAACCACCTGTATGTAGTATTAGAGTTAACTGAAACCTAATCATCTCCAAAAAATTAAGTCACTCTTACAGGATTAATATTCTCTTTGTCAAGGTCTTCCTAACTTCAACACAATTTAATTTATGCTATTTCATTTAATCGTAACTGCATTATAATTTCATGTTTGATAATTAGATTGTCCCCTATTTATTTTCTAACTTATCATGAATGAAACACTCCTGATTATACCACACTCGATGTACATAATCTTTCATTGTTTGGGTCATGTATAATCTAATGAAGATGAGGCAATATGTTCTTTCACTTCTCCACCATGCTTGTCACGGGTTCATCCATGATTTTGTTCTGATCTCCTCCATAGGTCAACATGCTCAATAGTACCTATAGGCTATTTCGGGTCAAAATAATGTATTCCTTCTTTTCTGCAGTTGTTAAGCTAATATTATTTATTGGGTACCCTCTAGTAGGATACATTCTCTGCTAAAATGTTGACTCCAATGTATATTCCATGGGCAGGTAATTACCATCTTCAAGTGGTGGAGGAGTGCCCCTTGCCTTAAAACCAATATAAGTTTGATGGAATAGGTAAATAAGCATGGTCCCAAGAATCCCCCCACTCCTTGATTAGATCCCAAAATGTCCACCTAATTTTTCCATCAACTATCATATTTTCAATCATCATCAAAATCTCCTCCAATACCTTCTCCACCGCTACCTCGAAGAAAACCTTATCCCATTACACGCGGCATGTCTCCTTCAATAACTTTTTCTCCTTCCCTTAACATGGACATTGTAACTTTTATTAAGGGAGTTACTTTCAATATATTGAATATAAATGGGGTTTCACTTGTGATACATGTTTTTGAAAACTATATTATGTACTATGTTTGAGCGGTGGATAAGCTTATTAATTTGATATGTGAATTTTTTATTAGATTATTGGAAGATACATTTTACTTCATCAGTGGATCATAATTTTTTAATTGAGTAGTGGATCATTTCTTATAGAATTATTTTATATCACTGTGAAAATGCATGGGCGAGTACAAGTATGTCATGAAATAGGGATAACCCATAGAAAAAGAGTTGGATTTGATAATCCCCTTACATTTATTCCCACATTATTTCATCAATTTTTTACCTCCTAAATAATAAAAATACATTTATTAAAACTTTGATCCAGAAGTTATTTATTATATTTTTTATCACTATTTATCAGTTTCATAAATTGTATTATATTTCTTAATTTCCTTGTTTATAGGATAGTAATTTTGATTTCCTATTTTACTTAAAAAATTCCCATTTATCCTCGATTGTTCTATTTTGTTAAATGGAATTTATACATTAATATAATTAATTCTAGTAGCTTATAATACATATAATTAAATTTTTATATATTATATATATTTTATAATATCCACCCATTATATTGGTTACAATAATTTACTTGGAAATTTATTTTTAGGATGTTCACTGACCCTTGACGGGACATTGATGAAAGAGTGGGAATGAGAATTTTGAAATTAGTAAATATAGTAAGAAAATTAATTACATTAGGTTTAAATCGTTAATATAATGTTAACTTATGGACTAATTAATATTATATGACTTTTTTATGAAAGGGGTGGTGAAAAAAATGAGTATAAGTAGATTAAATAAAAAATAAGAAGTGCTGATCGAAACTTACATAATCCTTAGTGTAGCTTATCTTGTACACCACTAAAAATACCTTGATGTTTGGAGTTGGTTTACTATAGAACATACCTAGGTATTATAAGGGTCATGAGAGGGAGTATTTTTATAGATTATATAATTTATAATGTGGGGGATTAGTGGTTTACTAAGGAGATGGAGAGGGGTTATTTATACTTGAGGAGAGGGATATTTTTAGAATAAAATAGTATACCAATGGTAAAACATGTAATAGTGAATTTATGACAATATAAATCATATATAAATATAATATAATGTTTTTAAGACTTTAAATACCCTTTATAATTCTAATTTATTATTTCATTAAAAATGAATGTTGAAAAAAAGAGAAATTGTTATTTTAAGGAATCACATTTGATTTTTTGTTTTGGAAAGTTCTTTTTTGGTTTGGAAATTAATTTTATTGTATTTTCATGACTAATTTATGATATGAAATGTATCATGGAAGAAAATAATTTTCTATAATGGATTAGTTCATTATAACATCATTAATTATGTTATTTAAGATAAATCAGTTATATAAAAAAATATGTTTTCTATTCACTTGCAAATTCAAGTATTTTAGATAACTAACAAAAAAAATAACCCTTAGAAAATTTTGATGTTATGATTTTAAAAATGGTATTAATTTTATGAAAATAAAATTATAACATAGGTAATTCTATTTTTAATATAAAAATTATAATTTTTCTAAAATACTCTAAAAGACGGTTTATTAAAAATGTGCATATATTTTTATTTTTTTAATCATGTTATTTTTTTTTTGAATTATGATATTTATATTTAAATAAATTGATCACCATAAATATTATTTATATAAAATTTTATTATTTTTAGGTAAAATTGTTATTTCAACTTCCAGGTTACTGTTTCCAATAGTTTTGTTACTATTCCCAATTGTGAGGTTATTATTCCAATGGTCACATTACTATTTTGATGATCACATTACGTCATATATATACCACTTCATTATTTCACTCAATATTTAACTAAATTCATCATAATTTTATATATTTCCATTTTCTAATATGTTTATTATTTTAAAAATATTTTGTTTCCTTTCTATAGTGTTCATAGTGGGCGAGATAATTCTAGTAGGATCCATATTTTCCCATTTTATCATTTATATTTTATATTTTCTCTCTAGTTTTAATGTTTGGAATTTTAATTGGTTTCATTTCTGGTTAATGTAACAGTATTTAGTAATGAAATACTGTTTTTTGGGGTTTTTATATGTTTTTTATGTGTATAGTATAATAAAACATACATTTATTCAGGAAAATAAATTACTAATAAACATTGTGTCGATATTAGTACACTCTCTAATCTAGATGTTTCACACCTCTCAATTTTCCATAGGAAAATTGGACTCAATTTAAAATAGTTCCATACCCTTCACCATAGTGTGGTTCTCTCTCCCATTTCCATCATTGGGAATTTTCTAAGAAAAACACCCTCCTCTATAGGTGTTTTAGACCTCATGGTTCTTTGAAAACCCAAAACAGCTAGCTCCTTAAGCGTTATATAAAAAATTCCTTGGAATAATGCCATAAATCTCAAAATGATATTAATCGCAACCACCACCATGACTAAATATATGGCACAATGTAGCCTAGAATGGCCAAAGATCATCTCCGGCCCCCCAAAATGCCTCTAAACTCCCTCTCTAAACCTCCAACAACCAAAAAATACAAATTAATGAGTCAAAAAGGTTTTTTTATTTGAATGATGAGATTGGTATTGACTTAACTAATACCATTCCTCTAGTATAGTTTAAGAGTATTGAAGTCCAGGATAAAATGTGTGAGGTGTAGTTAAACACTACTTTTATATAAAATAATAAAGGAAAAATAATTCATGATGATTTTTATCATGTATGATATCATATTTACCAAAAGTAAATTTGATTCATAAAATAATTTTCTAGAACTAATGTAATTAAATTATGAGATATCAATGATTATAGAAATCATATATTTTCTCAAGATTAAAGTGAATTAAATATGTGATTACTTCTTTTTAATAGGAAAAAATCTGCATGAAAAAATATAATCTAGGATTCAATATCCATTGTTTATATAATGAAGGTGGGAATGAATAGATCTACAGAAAAATGGATGCAACAATTTAACAAATGACTATTGGGAGTTTTATTTTCCTTATAAAAAAATACAAAAAAATTATTATAAAAAAATATTTAGATGTTAATTTTCAATATAATTTCAAGAATTAACACCTCAAGGTCAGGAATATAATTATAAATTATAAAAAAGGTGATCTTATTTATGGGTTAATTTATAATATAATTAAAAATAATCATTTTATATGTTATATTGATTTTTATTTGTATGGATATGGTTTGGAGATAAAATCCACTAATTTACATACATTCTTTATTTAAAAAAATGTGACATGTAGTTAAGAATGAGAAAAATGTACTCTATATATGGTAGAAACAATTTACATTAAGTAAAAAAATAATATTCCCAACTTATTTTGACAAAGGAATAGTTTTAATATCATTAATAATAGGTAAATATGTTGATAAATATTTTAAGTGAAAAAAAGGTGAATTTAATATCATAAATAATCTACATCGACACTTATATACAAATTATAATCTATTTCATCCAAGAGAAAGTGTAAAATAATGTTTCCAAAGTTATTTTAATTGTGAAAACAATCAAGTGAGTAATATATTCACTAATTCATTGTCAATATTATAATTATAGATGTATTATTTGAACCTCAAAGTCCATACACCTATTTGAGATTAATTTGGAATGGTATCTCTTATACTTATTATATTTTTATTAATTAGTGGGTTTCCAATGTTTATAAGTACTTTTATGATTTGGGTTTCTTCTAAAATGGAAATAAAATTAGATTGAATAATATAGACTGAGTAATGAGAAGGTGAGATATGTGATCTAGGGGACTTTCTTCTATTTTATATGCTTTTTTCTTGATATGTTCAAGTGGAATTTAATGTTTTACTATTTACAAGAAGAAGAATAATTTTTATTTAATATTAATAAGTTATATTATTCAAAAATACTGTAGTCATTCTTATAACATTCATTGAGATTAATTTAAATGGTCTTAGAGATAATGGTTTATATTTTCTTGTCTATTAGTATATTTGATATTTTTTATCTTAAGATTATACAAAAAAATCAATGAACCCAAAGTGGAAGAATATTGAATAACCCTTAAAAATTGATTTTGATTATTTTTTTATTTTAATTATAATGTAAAAAAATGCATATAGATTTAGATTAGTTTTATATTTATTATATATATAAATAAATATTAATAAATATTTCGGAAAAAAACATGTAATGGTGCGTATCAACTATGTTAATGCATCTAAGAGAAGTATTTTTCATATTAAATAAAAATATAAAACCCTTTTGTTATACTAGCTATATATTTTTAGTGAATACTTTGCATAAAATATTTTTAGGATCGTGAAATTTTATTTAAAATTTTTTATTAATAGTAATTTATCTCAATTGGAATAACCACAAAACATAATTTTGAATATCGATAAATTATGTTGACTACTTAAAAATTTAATTTCAATCCTTTTTTATATAGTCATTACATTATTGAAGTTTTTTTTATATAAGTATAAGGATATGAACTATATAAAATATAAATAGGAGAGAAATAATCCATTGGTGCTAGTTATTTCTCTTATAGATGAGGAATATATCCTTATATGAAAATATGCTTAAAGTGGGGATATACTATAGTGAGTGGTTGTTTTACAATTTTAAAGGATTTTTCATCTTATATAAAAAATAATGGATGTATGATGGTTTTTTATATAAATTAAAAATACATAAAAGACAACGATATTTTTTATATCTATTTTGATGTATTAAATTAATGATTTAAGAGATAAATAAACTTTTTTTTTGTTGAATTAAATAATTTTATTTTGAGCATATCATAATATATGAAAAGGATCATGATTTTTAAGAAGTTTTAATTTTAATTTTCAATTTTAGAATATTAATAATGACATAATAAAAACAGGTTATGTCACATATCAATAGGTCCTTGTTTTGGATAAAGAATATAAAGATTGATCTTTTATATCGTTCATGTTTTCTAAGAGTGAAAAATAATTTTTTTTTGAATCTTATTTAACTTTAAGGAGTGGTTTTGAACAAGTTTTGATAATGATGACATGTGGAGTGATCATAAAACCATTTAAAATTTTGTATATATCCTAACCATTAATTTTTTATCTTATAATTAAAGGAGGATCATATTTGTTAACTAATAATTGTGCAGAAAGTTTGTTATTCTGAATTTTTTTTATAAAAAGATAAAAAATATTTTATTTCTATTAACTAATTATATTGATGTTCAAATAATTTTAAGGAAATGAATATAAAGTTTATGATGTAACATATTGGCCTAGATATCTAGTAATCATACCTCAATTGGTATTCCATAATCATATGGTTCATTCTTGATCTCTATAGGATAACATAAGATCCATGGGTTTTAATGTGACCAATGGGAATGATTTTCTTTTTATAACTAATAATGAATAAATAAGGGCAGAATGGTTCAAATAGGTAGACTTAAAAACATTTATACAATATAAAATAAAACAATATAATATAATAACAAGGTATTCATGCCTTTAAACAAGAATGAACACCAATAAAAATTAGAACCCAACTATCTCCATATGATACATGAACATCCTCATATTTTACCACCTCTATTTCTCCACGACTGATCCAACGATCTTCTCTTAAGAAATGGAAACATTAATCATGCCTGCAAGATTATCAAGAGAATAAAATATTTATATTTTCCAAATGAGTACATATATGGATTCAGGTAAAATAACTATAGGATATCACAAATAATATGTGAAATTACTTTTAAAATAAAACACAAAATAATAATTTAAAAAAAATTAAAATAAAATTATTTTATAAGCTTGGTGAAAACAAATCACATTTTCATGTTTCATTGTGTTTTCTTTAAAAATAGGTTTTATTTAATAAAAAAATAACCATGAATTAAGATAATAATAATTAAAATAGGTAGCATAATATAGAATATTAAATATAACAAAATATAAAATAATTAAAAATGTGAGATAACTACATCAAGCCTACCAAGATAATTTGGGACCATTCCAAGTAGACCCATCTAATAGGATATTATACAATATAATAGGATCAGATATATACTTACTTGCATTGGCCTCTTCAGGTAGTAATCCCCAATAATGGTAATAAAATACACTAGGTAAACACTAGCTAGAGCATAGTCTTAACTCATATGGAACATATCCTTGATTTTCCACATAGTTACCCAAGGATCCCATGTGATCAAAATAAAATATAAACATAATAAAAACAATTAAATAATTTTAGAAATAAACTTCTTATCATCTTAAAAACACCCAATAAAAAATATTTTTATCAAAACCATATCATAATTATAACTATCATAAATTACGGTAATCATATAAATAACATTAAACAATATAACATAGAGATTTTCAACAATCATAGAAATATATATTATTCCAAAAACACATATAAAAATATAATATTAAATAAAAATAAGAAATTTCATTTTTAAAATTTAATAATCATTCCAAAATCATTTTTAAATCCATTTAAATTAAAATAAACCTCAATGAATTTTTTTCAAACAACATAATTGTGTAAGTGTGGTCTTAGAAACAAAAACCCAAATACCTTCAAAATCCCATTTATATCAAACAGAAAATTTATAAATACAACATAAACCGCTTATAATTTCATCAAGGATTATTTATATGAGCACTAATTTAATAATAAATTCATTTAGAAGGCTTAAGAACCAATATATATGTCAAATAAAATGAAGAAACTAGAGAACCCTACCCAAACTAAATGTAACTTAGACACCTTCGTCAATTGATGATATATTTGTGTTATGAATGGATTTTCACTCTAATAATATAAAAAACCATGAATATTGGGATATTTTCCTTGATATAGAAAATATAAAATCTTTTATAAGCCTAAAATGAGAGATGGGAGTATGAATAAGGAGGTGAATAAAGGAAGAAGAAGAATGGAGAAGAAAAATAAATCTCAGACCTTCCATGAATGATCTTACTTAGATAATCAAGAAGAGAAAAAGATGAGTTATCATCCACCTTAAAGTGGTAACTTCCACCCTCCCTTGGGGAGAATGAGTAATTTTACACTCTTTTGTGTCAAAATAAAACACTAGCTATAATAATAATATTATTATTATTATAATATTATAATAATAATATCTAAAATCTTTCACTAGAAACATCCAATAATAATAATTTTTAAATTTATTCTAGATTCATCCATAAAATAACAACAATCATTTGTGATTGTGGTAATGATCCAAAGGATGATACCCATGAATAATAATAATAATAATAATTCATTTACATATCAATTACTAATATTAACAATTTTTATACACAAAAAAATACCACCAATTACAAATAGTGTATCATTTAAACATATATTTTATAAATACATTAATGTATGAGTATATGGAAATTTTATAATTAGGGTTATATCGGGCATAGAACTCATGGATATATAAGTTGTGTTGCTTCAACTTCCCAAACATCATAGAATTATAACTTCTTAAAAATGGTGAGATATGGATTATTTATAGGAATCTAATTAATGAAGTGGATTATATTGAGGTTTAAGCGACAAAGGTTTGAACATCCATGGAGCTATCATCCTTAGTGGTGACTTTGGAAATTCTTTATGCAAGCCTAGAGTCTCTGGGATAATATTTCCCTACTCCAAATCTCATCTTCTAAACAATATCCCTCTTTGATCTACATTGGATATATTTTTTACAATCAATAAATTCCCAATATGGATTTGATTTTATAGAGTATGAAGTATTTAATTTTGAGGAAAATATATTTTCAACAAGCCCTCCTTCTCATTCTCATGAAAATCTGAACGTGAAATATCACATATACCCTCAATAAATCAGAATGGGGACCCCATAAGGGGGCATATATTTTCACAAAACCAAATCCAATATTTTATTATCAAGTAACTATATCGTTTACATGAATTACCTCTAATATTTCTCATTTTTAATTTCATTGAAACCTCTTATGAAAATAATCAAACTTTGACACTGAATTATGAAAGATCATCTGTATGTGCATTTTTAACCATACACTACATGGCATGGAGGCTTTGCGTGAACCAACCTTTGAAAAAAATCTACCTTGTTAAAATTATGAAAATGATACCCATTTATTTCATCACATCACTTTATAAAAGAGAGAAATGGTTGGTAACCATAGAGCATGAACCAATGATAGGATCAAATCACAACATAAAATACTAGAAAAACTGCTCGGGTAGTACCATAGGGATTATCCACTATCATAATAACCTCCACTATATGGGTTTGAACTATAATATGATGTGATGATTTTAGAACATAAATTTTTAACCATTATATATTGATTTTGAAGTGCACTAATTTGTGTACTAAATAACATATCAACTGTAGGACATGTCTTGAGGTACCACAACTATGCTTCTGCCTATACCCTAATCCATCCCACCCAAATAGTGAATGAGGAGGCACTTACTGATAATACCTTTCCTCTGAAATACTTAAACGTGTACCAATAAATAATTATAGTTATATTAAATTTTTATACTAAGGAATGTGATCTATATCTGAGAGTTATCTTCATCGATTGGGGGGTGTGGTCCTATTGGGTCTGAAAGACCATTGTTGAATTCAATAATCACTATTTAATGGTCAGTCTGTGTGACACTATTTTGATATCACAATTCCATTCATACTAACACTTATATATAATTATATATCTCCTTATAAAGTTTAATCTAGACACCAAAACCCTCCACCTACACTAAAAAGTATTCGAGATTGGATTCTAGGACCACCACAAGGGCATAGGAATATCGAACCTTGGTGAGATGTATGATGAGTTTCTTCCAATAACTAATTTATAGGGTCATTTTTAAAATAACCCACTTGAATTAAAAAGTGTTGTTTTTAGAATTATGAAAAGATCTATGAAGGGATCCCCATATATACCCTAATTTCCTATTGAAGATGGTAATCAAAATGTTTTGGAGATTCTGGAAGAGATAATAGTGGGAGTGCCATAGTAGTTCCCAAGAATCCACTCATTAGGCTATCCAAATTTCTACTTATTCATTAGATAATAGGTCTAATACACGTAGTTAGATTTTCAAATGAATGAGATGATGACCCCAAAATTATAGTAAACCTGATTCCTAGAATCTTTTTTCAATGTATGGATATTTCTAGTTAGCAACATTTATATAGAAGTGAGGATCAATAACATTATAATAGAGGAACATCTGGTGCATGATCACTATATTCATCTTACCATCATATTCTTGGATAAATTTTAAAAAAAATGGGTATATAAGGTAAAGATACATATCATTTTACATATATATACCCTTATAATATTTTAATGGGTGGGTTGAAACACATATCAGGAGATATGAATTCTTGAATCCCATCGTACCTATGAATATAAATTTATATCAATCCCTATTGAATATCATCCAGGTCTATCCCCTGTATATTGATAGGAATAGGTTGGACATTATAATAGATTACCATAAAATATTCATCCTCAACCTATTTTACCCTTCGATAAGAATCATTGTCGATAATGGTAGTGTATCCAATGATTAAAGGTCAAAACATGATCCATTTAAGAGTATAGTGTTGTTTACAAGCATCAATGGTGTCTAGAACTAATTTCCATTAACCCATTTATATTGGAATCATTATACGAGGAAACTTTAGAACACACAATTTTCAATGAGTTGGGTAGGGATGACATACGGGCTCTAAGTAATCACAAAGTGGAAGGAGTCACTAGAGATGATATAGAACTCCCTGTGGTCTAAGTATTGAAGTGTCTCGATGTTTCATCCACATCATCTTCCACCTTTGATATGTAGCATGTGGAGACCATGAAGATACTAAAAATTATCATATTCCATAACTGACCAATAAATAAGGAAACCATTTTAATTTAAAAAAAATGGGTATAATTATAATAATTCATTGACACATCCATTACGAAACTAACACATTGGGAAGAAGAGGGTCAAATAGTGGAATCTCTCATTATTGGACACTATGAATTAATGTTGAAGGAAGTGAATGATGAAATCAATACATTAGAGTATGGAAGGATTCATTGTATCACTTAAAAATTTTCTCCTTTTCTTTTTTGGGACTAACATTCAACTAGTTTTAATAGTAAATGGTCTCAAAGTGTGGGTGATGGAAAGGGAAACTACTCCTAAAGATGCACCTATCACTACCTTATGAGTAGAGTTACATGAGGGATCCTAATTTTGTCTTTGTAGGAATAGTAGGGGGTCACCATTTTCATAGAGTAATAGTGGGTAGAGAAAGAACAAGAATTACCTTTTACTCTGAAGAAATTGATCATCACTCAAGATCTGAGCATGGTGAGCAGGTCAGAGCAATGTCACCATTTAAATCAGGGAGAGAGGTTACCCCAATTATATATGACCACAATGCTAACATTGAGTTTAAATATTTGAGTATCCTTACTCATGCATTGCAGTAACTAATTATGGTTTTATTTTTGTTCTAGTTCAAGCACCTCTATCACTTAGAGAGTTGAGTATCTCCTCCACAATGAAACCATTGCATATGGGGCTTGTAGCCAAACACCCATCCTTAGTAATTGATAATTTACCTATGTATTAACCCATACTAGGGTATGAATCTAACATGATTTCAAATATTACTAATTAATATTAGGTGATTTAGTGAGTGGTATTGGGGAATATTTGGGGCCTCGTCACACACATCCCACATGATCTGATAGGTGAAAAAATGAAAATAATATTCCATAAGATACTAAATATAAGGATTGGTGGGGTTGGCTGTCATAACCTTCATTCTATTATTTATTAATTCTTGGTCGATTAGGATAAATCAGAATCATAATTAGCTAATTTTTCTATGGACAAGTTTGCGAAAAATTATGTGTAATCATTACATGTGATTAAATAAAATATTGATTGATAAGAGGGGGAGGAGAACTTATTACAGGTTATCATCTTCTTTAGGAATCAACTATTACTTGGTGAGGTTGAACTATACTAGGAAAAAACTCATGTTGTGGTCCACAGGTCTAAACTAAATGAAATTTAGGTGAAAGCTTCACATGTTCACCCACATGAGGAGTATAATATTGAGGTAATGATCAGGTTGTCTTACACTACAAAATAAACAGTGTTTAGCGGCGGTTTTGTGGCGGCGGTTCACAAAACCGCCGCTAAACGTTTTCCGAAATACATTTCGCGGCGGTTTTTAATAAACCGCCGCTAAACCTTTGTTTTTTTTAAAAAAACCCCGACCCTTCCCTACCCTGACCCCCGTTTCCCCCGACCCTCCGTGCTGCAACCCTCGCCCGCAGCCCCCGCGACCCCCCCGGCGATCCCGCGACCCCCCCGGCGACCCCGCGACCTGCTCCGGCGACCCCGCGACCTGCTCCGGCGACCCCGCGACCTCCTCCGGCGGTGCCTGCGACCGGCAACCCGCGACCCCCTTCTCCCGATGACCTTTCTCACTTCGACCTCGGCCCCAAAGTGAGTTTTCTCTATTATCACATCCATCTTGATGATTTGTTTCTAATTGAATCTGAGATTCATTATATGGGTCTCTTGGTTAATGGATTTATTTTAGTTTTTGATCCTATTGGTATTTATTTCATTCATTTTTAAAAAAATTATGTGTTTAGGATTTAAAGATATCTTTTATTTTATAATCCATACTTGCTATATCATTTTTTTGGATTATATAAGTTGATTAATAGATTGATTTATGATTCTTATAATGGTTTGTTTTTTGAATTATTTGATTAAATGATTTATTAATTTGGAATTGATTTTGAAAATGGATTTTGAATCATGTTTTATTTGAAATTAAGTAGTTTGATTATTGATGTGTGATATTCCCTCCAAATAGTTTGAATTTTTAATTTAAATCCTACATGTATGGGTCATTTGTGAAATTGAAATCCTTTATGTGTGGGAAAATTAATAAATGAAATCCTTTCAATATGGGCTACGATAGATGGGATCATGTGGTACTTAGTAAGGGATATAATAAGAAAATAATTCTAGGATGAATTGTGGCTACCTATCAATGATTTACACTAAAAATATAACTAAATATTGTTTCCATAGTGGATTCACTTATCAGGGTGATTACCTCATTTAAGGGAACATATTTTAGGGATATGTATGTAAATAGTCATTTGACCATAGATTTAAAAGGATCTTAGATAACTTATACCTAATATACCATAGGAGTATATTCTATTGTTTTCCTTTTCAAAGAGGTTATTTATAAATACATTATGAAATGGTTTAGTCACATTTATTTTAAATGGAATATGATGTATCAATTTGATTATTCTTTTTAATATATTCTAAAAGGGTGAATTACCATTTTTTTAATATATATATATATATTTTTTATTATTTTATTTTCCCTTAATAAGAATAATTGTTTTATTTTTCTAATGTCTCCTTATGAAAAACATGGTGTAATATTTCTAATATTCATTTTCTCACACCATACACTGACCATTGGGTGTTTTCAGGTCCTTTTTTATATAATGTATGTAATGGAAAGGTTCCTCATAGAAGTCATGGGTATCCATGTTAGTAGGGTGTGTGATATTTATGGTTACATAGTGTAATTTTTTTCATCATATCACATGGATAAGGGTTGGGATCTTAAAACCTCCCCACCTTATAACATATCATCACATATCCAAACTTCCCAAGCATCACAGCACCCCTTAGGCCAATTTTAGTTCCACGGACCCACCTATAAACTTCCATCTTCTAATATACTCCTTGAACTCAACCATGTTATAACAACACTCGGACTAAGGAAAAGGTCCTACCTGAAAACATTTTCCCCAACCATGAACCACAATTAAAACCCAATTATCTTTGAGGACGCATCCACCTCAACTATTTATTATCAAAATCAAATGAAAATTAAAGGTTTAGGTAATGTTACTATACCACCGCACAAGAGGATATCGATAAGGCACTACACTACCCTGTGGAGATCCAATCGGAACACCTTTGTTCCAATCCTCTCCACAACTCATGGCCCAAAATTCTCAGCACCACCTCACCTAGTTACCAAAATTATAATGGTGACACAAACTCATTGTCGCTAAAGGTATACATAGATTCCAACCACATTCTCTGACCTACATCAATCCAGAACTCAAGGCCCAACAGCCTCACTCCATTTCAAACATCCAAAGCACAACCCAAGCATAACCTTCATCTCAAGGTATTCAACCATCCAAAACCTAATCCAACACCCATCACCAAAACTAATACACTAATATGGTTCCTACCTGAGACCATCCAACTTGAAACTCTAGCCACACCATTAATCGATTACTTTCCTTCCATGGTTCTCAACACCATATTACTTACTTCGTCACCATAATTTTCTAGTTTTGAGAACTTCACTCATCATAAAAGAGGACAACAGAACCTCAACTCAACCTTCAAAACTTCCCTAACATGTTTTCCAACTCACAACATCCATGAAAACTCCACCAATTCTAGAATTCATTATTTCTGCCAAAACTACCCAGATTTGTCACACTTTCACCATCCATATCTCAACCAAGGACTACTTGGTTCTTCTTCAAAACTCATTCACATTACTAGGATAAACTTATCATTTCAACATTAACTTGAGGTGCCTCGCAGCCCACCACATCCATTCCCTTTCTATCCAACTATGTCTTTCCATTCCTGCTAACTCACTCCGTTGGTTCCTAACTTCCCCTATTGGCATGTCGCCCCTCTACCCAAACACGAAGCCTTATCACTTAAGGTATACCTCCATCACCTACACACACCATATCCAAGTTCCACTGGGCCTTCCATAAGAACCCCCAAACATGTCCCTTATAGGTTTCTATTTGGAACCTTGATTCCTCCACATCCACTCTACATTTTTCTCCACATTTCCATGACTAACATAATTCTCTCCACCTTAGGAGGGTCATTATCACTAATTTATTCAAGAAATTCAAACACCATGTCTCATGATTCCATCACAAGATGAACCCCAAAACTTAAATGTGGCCATTTAGATTTCCCTAGAACAATAAAACAAACATTACCCATTGTGAAAATGGTTTCAGTGAATGTAGTTAACTTGATTTAAAATGCATTATGATCAGTTTCGATCACACATCAAAGGGGTGTTGTTTGAGGCAACATAAAT
Organism: Viscum album; assembly: GCA_963277665.1. Lineage (NCBI taxonomy): Eukaryota > Viridiplantae > Streptophyta > Magnoliopsida > Santalales > Viscaceae > Viscum > Viscum album. The sequence continues at coordinate 165,854,118 of OY728125.1, read as the reverse complement.
GTGTCATCGATGGTGTTATGATAAGTGTGTATCCCGATATTCTTATTGCTCCTCAATGAGGTGTTGACGCTGTCTCCTATGGACCAGACTTGTTCAGTTGGTCTGAAATGGTAAATGTGGTCAATGAATCATCTTTATTATATTATGCATACTTTATGGTCAATGGTTCATCTTTATTATATTATGTTTCTGTAATCTTACACTATCGTATATTTTGTGTAGGCACATTGTGATATACATGGATAAAAGCTGGATCACATTACCGAGGAACACATCTCAATATGTTAAGGGTTTGAATGGGTTTTTAGATTTTGCAATTTCTAATCGATCCGTTGAAGGGAGAATAAGATGTCCATGTCCTAAATGTAAATTTAGAACATGGTTGAAGAGAGATGAAGTTTATAAACATTTAATACTGAAGCAATTCCCTGAGCAATATTTGTGTTGGATTTGGCATGGAGAATCAAACAATACAGAAAGATTGAGGACTGATGTTAATCCACAGAATGAGGTCCCAAGTTCTTCGACAATGGAAAATGAAATGCAAAACCTCATAAATGATGCATTCGGCACTGCAAGACACCACTATGAGCATCAAAACATATCAGAACAACCAGAAGAGGGTGCTACAAATTGCAACGTGACAAGTGATGTTTCTGAGACTGTAACACAAGAAGATCAAGATTGTAACATATCATTGGATCCTCTTGATTCTGTGGAGCCAAATGTAAGGGAAAACTTCAGTGAGGAAAATGCATTTCATGATTTAGTTGACGATGGAAATCAAGAGTTGTATAGTGGGTGTTTGAAATATTCAAAGCTTTCATTTCTACTGAAGTTGTACCATATCAAATGTTTATGTGGAATTACAAATAAGGCAATGTCCATGTTATTGGAATTGATTCGTGATGCATTTCCTGAAGCAAAAATCCCAGAATCGTTTTATGATATGAAAAAAGTTGTTAACAAGCTTGGTCTGAATTATACAAAAATACATGCGTGTCCCAATGATTGTATGCTTTACTGGGGAGAGGATTCAAGTAGACAGAATTGTAAGAAATGTTCTTCTTCTAGATGGCAGTCAAAGGGTGATGTTGGAAGTATGACTGAACATAATTTCACGGAGAAGATGAAAAGGAACACACCTGCAAAAGTTTTGCGTTACTTTCCTTTGAAGCCTCGATTGCAAAGATTATTCATGTCATCAAAAACCGCCGAACACATGAAGTGGCATGCTGTAGATAATAACAATGATGGGTTAATGAGACATCCACGAGATTCCCAATCGTGGAAGACATTTGATTCATTACATCCAGATTTCTCAGCTGATCCTAGGAATGTTCGATTGGGATTGGCTGCCGATGGATTCAACCCATTTGGGACTTTGAGTACGAGTTATAGCATTTGGCCAGTTGTTTTGATCCCTTATAATCTGCCTCCGTGGATGTGTATGCAACAAACATCTTTTATCATTTCGATGATTATTCCTGGAAAAAAAATGCCTGGAAATGATATTGATGTATACCTTCAACCTTTGATTGAAGAATTGCAAGAGTTATGGAGCAACGGTGTTGAGACATTTGATGTTTCTTCTAAAACAATGTTTAAAATGCATGCTGCTTTAATGTGGACCATTAGTGACTTCCCTGGGCTTGGGAATTTATCTGGTTGGAACACTTATACGGTTTTGGCTTGTCCCATTTGTAACTTTGATTTCGAGCCCAAACGGCTACCTCACAGTAGAAAATGGTGCTTCTTGTGCCATCGAAGATTTCTTGATGCATCTCATAGATTTCGGCTGAACAAATCAAAATTTAATGGTTGCATTGATCGTAGACCACCTCCAAAGTTGTTAACCAGTTCTGAAATATTGACACAGCTTGAAAATGTTAAAACAGAATTTGGGAAGGTTCATCATTTGAATGATAGCGGAAAACGAGTGCGAAGTGCATCGTCAAGTGAAATCAGAACGCAACAATGGAAGAAAAAAAGTATATTCTTCAAACTTCCGTATTGGGAATTTAATTCTTTGCGCCACAATCTTGATGTGATGCATATTGAGAAGAATGTATGTGATAATTTGATTTTCACATTACTTAATGAGCATGGAAAGTCGAAGGATCATCTCAATGCTCGCAAAGACTTACAAGTAATGAACATAAAACGTGATCTCTGGCCAGATGAGAATGAAAAGTATGCTCCGGCCATTTTTTCATTGAAAAATAGGGATAAAGATACGTTCCTTCAAATTTTAAAGAATGTGAAGGTATCTGATGGGTATTCGAGTAACATCTCTAGGTGTGTTGACTTGAAGAATCGTAAGTTATATGGATTGAAAAGTCACGATTCACATGTTCTGTTACAACAGTTACTACCATTGGCATTGCGTACATTATTACCTGAAAAAGTTACTGCTGTTGTACTCCATTTCTGCACATTTTTCAGACAGTTATGTGAGAAATCTCTACATCCATTTCAGCTTGACAACCTACAGGAGAGGTTTGTATTGACCCTTTGTGCAATGGAGATGATCTTCCCTCCATCGTTTTTTACTGTCATGATGCATTTAACTGTGCATTTGGTTGACGAAGCTAAATTAGGAGGCCCCGTTCATTATCGATGGATGTATCCAATTGAGAGGTATTTTATTTATATGTTTCCAGTTAAGTAAACATTTTTTGGCATTTAAATAAATGTATAATATTATTATTATTTTTCACAGATATCTTGGGCATTTTAAAACATACGTGAGAAATAAAGCTCAACCAGAAGGCTCTATTGCTGAAGGCTATTTGGCCGAGGAGTGTCTCACCTTTTGTTCCAGATATTTGGATGATATTGAGACAAGATTTACTCGAGTTGGACGTGTTGACGACACATCAACTCAATCTCAAATGCATCAGAAATCAAAAATATTTCCTGCTATTGGACGATCAGTTGGGAGGACCTCATACGCGACACTAACAGAATTGGAATTATTACAGGCACATAGATATGTGCTGCTGAATAGTGAAATTGCAGATCCATTTATTGAAGAGTTGAGGATACAAACAAAGAGACGAATGAGAAGCCGAATACGAAATGAAAAAGATATAACGAAAGCTGTGAATAAAGAGCTGGTAGAATGGTTTGCACGACGTGTAAGTTTATAAATATTGCAATAAATACGAATATTACTTTGACACATACAATTTGCAAATCTATTAAATTATATTTTTTTTTCAGATCATGAATACTGATACTCGAGCTGACTTTTCAGAAGATTTGAAGTTTCTTGCTAGAGGTCCTATAAAACAAGTTAGAAAGTTCAACGCTTATAATGTGAATGGTTTTAGATTTCGTACAGTCGATCGAGAAGTGGGTTTGAAAACACAGAATAGTGGTATTTTTACATTTGCTGAAGTGGAATACTATGGAAAGCTGCATGATATTATTGAATTAAACTACCACGGGCATTTTTCTGTTGTTTTATTCAAATGAAAATGGGTCGATTTTATCAGAGGTGTTAAAAGAGATTCCTTGCAATTTACTTCTGTAAACTTCTCTCGCTTGATGGATGTTGGTGATCGTGAACTGCATGATCCATATATCTTAGCATCGCAGGCAAAAATGGTATATTATGTGAATGATGTTGTGGATGAAGGGTGGAGTGTAGTTACTCACGTAATACAAAGAGATTTGTATGATATGGGTGATGAAGTGGAAGATTTGACCTCTGCAACTGAATTTCATCAACAACAGGAAGCAGAATTATTTGTCCATCATGATATTGAAAATATTGGTCTAGCAAGGATGAATGAAGTGGATGAAGCAATGGAGCAGGAAACCGACATGATTGAAGGGGAAAATGATTGTATGTACAATTATTTATTCATTCAGCAACTACTTGTTTCATTTCTGTAGTCATTCATTATCATTGTTATATATATTTTGTTTGTTAATACTGGGAATCTATTATCATTTTTAATTTTTTTTCTGCATAAATTTTTTGAAATATATATTCTGAACTTAATTTTATTTGATTAAATGACAGGAATGTCAAGGAAGAAGCGGTACACTATTCCTTCTTCTTCTGCGACAGATGACGATCCGTCTGTCCCCACGGAATCATCTCCCCCTGCACCATCTCTGACACCATCAGTGGATCCCTCATTAGAGGATGAGTCATCACCTCCCCCTACAGGAGCTTCAGCAGCGGGGCAGCGACACGCCCCCTCCAGTTCATCATGGACATTCTGGAGGGTCGCAGTCATAGGTACAAATTTTAATTAAATAAATTTATTGCATTTTGTTTATAGTAATTGTTTGCTCATTGCATATGAAGACAATGAAACCGTGGAAAGAGACATAAAAAGTTCTGATGTTTGGAACATGCATGGCAAGAAGATAGTGGTGCCATTTGATTCTTATGGGGTCCCGACGGATGACGCAGCAGTTTTACTTGGTCAGATTATAGGTCAGCTGGCAGCGGAGCCCGTTTCCCTGCCTATTTCGTATGATGATTGGAGGCATATGCCTCCAAACTGGAAAAATGAAGTTTATGATTCTCAGATAAAGGTAATTTTATTCCTTTATGGTTTAATTGAATGTCATTTTACTAATATATTCAAAATGAATTTCTGTATACAGATGTTCTTCCACTTTACCGTTGCTGATGTGATAGCACGGAAGTGGACATTGAAAAATCTTGGAAAAAATGGAAAGATTTCAAATGGAGGTTGTGGTGTGATGTCAACGATTCTTCGTTGATCGTGCAGCAGATGTATGAGAAGATACCCAGTGGGGTACCGAAAGAACAGTGGAAGGTTTTTGTCGATAGACATCGTGATGAGAAGCGGATGGTATTGAAATATATATTATTATATTATCCTCATTTTACATTTATACATGTACATAAAGAGGAGATAGACATTGAATACAATACTGTTAAATTGAATTTTATTTATTTCAGGATCTCTCAAGAAAGAATGCTTCAAACCGGGCGAAGCAGGTAATCCCGCACACTGCGGGTTCAAAAAGCTTTTCAAGAAGCCGAATGTCATTGGTAATCTTTTAATTAGTTTAAATATTTATAAGATAATATTATCTATTTAACATATTTGATTGATGATTTATCTTTGTTTAATTCAGTCACAGAGTTTAGGGCATGAAGCATCCCGAACAGAACTGTGGCTGGATGTTCATAAAAAAACAGATGGAAGTTTTGTTAATGAACCTGCCAGAGAAGTTGGGGTATGAAGTCAATTATTTATTATAATAACTTAATATCAGTTTTTACTGTGTTAATATATATGGATATTTGATTTATAGGTAAAAATTAAAGAAATATGGGATGCCAATCCTGGGAAATCCTACTCAGTCTCCCAGGATGACCCGATTGGTCAAGTCCTTGGGAAGGAGCATCCTGGTAGAGTGCACGGGATGGGTTTGGGACCCGTACCATCTGAGGTCTTTCGCATGCCATCAGGGATTTCGGCCTCATCTACTCCTGGTTATAGTCATTTCATACCTGAAGATGCTCAGAGGGAGATGTCTTCTCTACGAAACACAGTTCACCAGCAGGGGAATCAGATATCTGATTTGCAGAAAGAGTTGCTTGAAATACGTCAGCATATGAGCAGATATGCCCCCGGTGGTAGTGCATCGGGTAGTGGTGAGCAGGTAAATCACAAAAAAATCAAAATAATTTAGTTTTCAAACTTTTATTGGTTTTAATTTTTATTATAAATATGCAACAATATTTAATTTTCAATATAATGTTCTTACAGGTGGCAGCAGGTGGTGGAGATGAAGGTGGAGAGGGTGACGATGCAGCATCAGATGATGAGTAGTAGTATTGTTTCCATGATGGTGTAGGCATATTTTGTGTGAGGGAGTGTGGATTCTCCTAGGTTGTTCTGGATTTTTTAGGTTTTGGTGAACATTGGTGAGGTGTTATATCAGTTGGAGCTCTAACCACTGATAAAAATAATTCACAATATGGTCCCTTTAATTGGTTGGTTATGACACATGGTTATGTGTTTATTTATTTAATGATTAGTTTTGATCAAATTATTATATTATCCTTGAGAGGTTTCCCACAAGGGTTCTATTTTGGAACCATTTATATTCATTGGAACATGAGGATGATAACTGTTTTAGTGGTATCCTAGGTAATATATCCAGTTTTAATAAAACCCACCTACTTGTTTTATTGGATTTTGGATATTTCAATATGGTTTTATGAGTCATTTCACATTGAAACATTCATGGGTTTTCTCATAGATTCCCTATTTATTCATTTGACCACTAGTTTGATCATGTCGTCTTTTAAATTGGTCATTTTTTGTTTGTTACATCATTATGTTTCTTGTTTTCATATTGTGGTTTCTCATTCATTCACGTATTAGCAGTGGTGGAGCAGATCCAACATATTTTTTTTTCCAGTTCAACATTTAGCGGCGGTTTTAACCGCCGCTAAATTCCATACCTGTGAACATTTAGCGGCGGTTTTAACCGCCGCTAAATAACAAGGAATCATTTAGCGGCGGTTCAAACCGCCGCTAAATGATGAACTGGGCAGAATTTAGCGGCGGTTTTAACCGCCGCTAAATTTATTATGCTGATATTTCGCGGCTGTATTCACCGCCGCAGAATAGGCGCATCAAACGCCTGAATTTAGCGGCGGTTAAAACCGCCGCGAATAAGCTGCCCATATAACCACTGCTAAATGAAGAGAAATCGCCGCTAAATGAAGGGCCTACGACACATTTCTAAAACCGCCGCGGAATCGAAAAAACCGCCGCTAATAGATTGTCGACGCCAAACTTAGCGGCGGTTTTTGTAAACCGCCGCCACACAATATAGCGGCGGTTTAAACCGCCGCTAAACGGGAAAAAAACCGCCGCTAGGACCGGCATTTGTTGTAGTGTTAGGATATGAAATAAATATAAAAAAGAGGAATAATATTGATTTCTCAATGTATTAGGTGCTTCTATAGTGTATTTTTGACTAAAGGAGTGGTTTTAACCTATAGATGACCCCCTTTCCAAGTAATGAAATGGTACTTGTTTGAATTATCTAATGAAAATTTTATTGAATCTCAATAATGAAAATGAAATAATCAACTAGAGTCACTAAGCCCGTGTGAGTAATTATCAGTGTGAGAAACAATAGGTAATTAAGATTTATCATATTATGGAAATTTTCACAATATTGGTGGATGATTCGAGGTAAGAATATTGTATAGACCACAATATGTGATCCCATAAAGATGGGGGAACCATGATATGATTGATTTAAAAATAAAACATTCATCCTATGACATGAATAAAAACACATAGGAATAAAAAAATGGAGTTGAAACATTACTTGAACAAAGATAATTAGGGTAAATACAAATTTTGAATTATAGTGCTTGAAAAAAGGGGTGAAGTGACATGTATTCTGAGGATGATCAATGATCATATGTACAAAATAAATTCTCCACTACCATATTGTTAGAAATGGTAGAAAACAAAGTGGGGAAAACTATTGAATATATTCATAACATTACTTATATTAAAATGTTATTGAGTATGTTTCCTCTTTGATGTGTACCCCAGATGGGTATTGGTGGTAAAAGAGTAGTGTGAATGTTCCTTTACAGTAAACTAAGGGTCGTTTGTTTAGAAAATACTAATTGAATTGAGGATTCAAAATCATAGGACACAAAGTTTGTTGGTATACGAAATGAAAATACTCAAACAGAGTTTGAGCACTCTTGGGTTATGCCATAATTCATTAAGAATATCAACAAGGTGAGGCAATATGGGTGGAGAGTATGTAGGCCAGTATTCCTTATGGTGGGATACAAATTCCAACCCCATGATAGAACTGATAATGGGGTAATATCTCATCCTAAGTGGACTGATATAATCCCTAAGTCTGTATATTTTATGTTTATAAACCATATAATAAAAGGGGATAGAGTTTATGGTCATACATATTTGAAAAAATGAGTGCTTATTAGTTAATATTCATATACTTGAACCATCTCCTTGGGAAATAATGATTTATTGATGTTATCTTGGAAAAGATAACTTGATAGATGGGAATAGAATACCAAAATGAGATAGAGGAAATAGATATTTATGGCTTGGCCTAGTATAATAGATCTATGAGACACTACATATTTTTTAAGCATGAATTAATCTATACATAGTTCGTAAAATAAATTTTATCTCATTTAGGGTCAAACTTAGGAACAACTAACTTGAATTAGTGATTTCATTCACTAGGAGAGGGGTTTGAAATATGAGGTTGGTCCTAGGATAAGAGATATATTAATCAATAAATATATTAGGAAACACTATTGAAGTTTCATGTAGTACTTTGAAATTAAATTATATCATATTTAAGGGTTGAATGTGTGAATACCCTATATAAATTAGTGATGTCATTTACTAGGTGAGGGGTTTAATAGACAAGATTTAGGGTCAAGCTTTAGAATAAATATTTTTGTGTAAGTACATATACTATAAATTTGAAATAAATTCACACTTAGTTATGGGATATGAAGGATCTATAGAGATTTGAATCATATATAATAGAAGGTTGTATGGAGGAATCATATGAGTTATAACAATTCGAGTATTTACGATATATTTCCATTTAAATAAATTCAACCTCTTCGATAGATTGAGATACACGCAACCCCGAGCCTATATTATTATAAGTGAAAATTATATTTTAATAAAATTTAAATTTTAATAATTATTGACATAAAAAATATAATTTTCTAGGTTGAATGTCAATTTAAACTTACTTGGTTAAAATAACCTGAGAATGATTTTTGGAAATTTTCCCTTAGAAATAAACTTTTCTAAATAATAAAATATAGTATTTAAATATTCATAATTTAATTTATAATAATTTATTGTAATATGTTTCATTAATAATTTATTAACTATAAATTTTATAGAAATAAATAGAAGAATATTTTGAGGTAAAAATGAGTATTTTCCATAAATCTGTTTATTTTCTAGAAAAACTATTTTTATTTTAAAAGGCATAATTTCTATAAATTTTATTTAATTAAAATATTCATTAAAGATGAATGATTTACTTTAAATTTATAGATTAAATATGTAAATATATTAATGTAAATCAATATAATGATTATTATTATCCATATAGTTAATATATGATCATCTTATGCATGAAAAATGAATTTCTGCAAAAACAATTCTTCAACATGAATTACTGGTTAATTTTAAAATAATTTTTGATAATTATTTGAGTTTAATTAAATAAAATAAAATAAATATTTTTAATCATAATAATTAATATTAGGTAATAATTTCAACTTAATGTTTTCCCATAATGATAACAAAATACATTAAAAATTAATTACATTGGTTAAGGTTAAAATTAGGTTTTTCACGTTACATATGCTTGTGTTAAAAATAATTTTCCACACATATAGATTTTTTATTTGATAAATTGGATTTAATATTTATAATAATTGGGTCAAAATTATCTAATAAGGATAGTTTTATGTTAATTCTTAAATGATAAATTACTTAGGTAAATAAATGATACAAGTTATTATGGTGAAAAATAAAATGGTAAAATTAAGTAAACTTAAAGAATAAGGAATAACTTCTTAAAAAATGTTTTTTTAATTTTTTAATTGTGTTTCAAAATTATTGTCATTACACTCCATTATTATAAATTTTTTAGGCTCATGCTGTGAGAGTGACTTTCCATTAATGAATATATTTGTGTATTTAAAAAAATATCACTCTTCCTCAATTATAAAAAGGCACTCACTCCCCTAAATTATTCCCAACACTCAATCCATTAATCTAAAAAACCTATAAAAATATATCCCTATAATCTTTATCTTCATTTTATAGTTTTTGGTATTCCAAAAATACCAACCCTAGGGTTTTTAAGAATAGATATAAAGGAGGTTTCTCTAAGAGAAGGTAATTATCTTCACAAAGCTCTTTATTTTTTCTTTCTTCTTTAACCAAATTCAATTATGTATAAACACATCCAATATAATAATACTAGCATCTATCATGTAATTATTTTTTGTTATTTTTATTTCATAATATTTATCCAATTCTACTTCCATAACATGGGAAACAAAATCATTAATCGTGTGTACAGAGGACTACCGCCTCACGAACTGATATAACTTGTTTTTCATCAACACTTATCACAAGTGGATATAATGATGGATTTTTGGTATAAATATATATTATTTATGATTTAATTATTCTTATGTAATTATAATATCACATATGAATTATTAATTATAATTATATTTAAAATATGATAATGTTGTTCGTGTGTATGATAGATTATTGCCTCAGTATGCGATGCGATTCATTTTTCTCTCACACATTACATGGAAGGAAATAAATATATATTTAATAAATATATTTGATATATATGACATGATATTGATTCTGAAAAATTAATATACCTC